>CAWUFW010010370.1:0-701594 GCA_963921515.1 Calotriton arnoldi | reverse complement strand
CTAAGGAGATCTAGGGATTCTCTATCTAAAGCCAATTGCTTCTTCCTGATCTCCAGTTGAGTTTCCTCATACTGGACCAGTCTCTTTCTTCTCTCATGAGAGGATTCCCTCCTGTGAGAAGAAACAGAGCTCCCTATTGAGGTGCCAGAGTGGTTAGACTCCTGAGAAGGAGACCTAGACTTTCTGAGCACACTCATAATCCTTCCTGGGGGGACAAAGGTGTGGTTCTCCAGATCCTCATCTTCATCTTCCCCAGAAGGGATTGGGTTTTCCAGGTCAGGGTCATTGTCACCCTCCTGGTCAGTTTCAGAGGGGGGCTGGGGTAGTAGTACCCCTGGCCCCTTCCTCATCTGCTGGCCCACCCTCTGCTCCTACCCCTTCAGTCTCTGAGGACTTACTAAGATCATAAGCCACCAACATCTCCTGGAGGTGTTGGGTGGTGGGACTTTGGCCTGTCCTTAATTTCCTCACGTTACACAAAGCTCTCAGTTCCAAGAATGGGAGTGTGTCATACTTGGAGGGGGAAGCTCAATGGCTTCCTGCAGGGCATCTCTAGATCCTGCTTTTAAAGACATTACTAGTGTGGTGTGGTGTATGCACTACCTACTCTAGTGTGGCCTACTAAACTCTCTTGAGTTGTAGAAAGGGTTGTGCTATCCCTTAACACACAACTCTAAGTTCAGTAGAACTTACTGATATTCTAAGCTTAAATTATATGTACCTTAGGTACCTTTAGTGGTTTTCAGTTGATCAATTCAATTGAGATTATCTGGTAAAACAATAGCAAGCTGGAATCCCACACGCTGCACACCAATGTGAGAAGTTGGCCTGGCATATGCTGTCCACTAATTATAGTGGGCACCTTGCACTCAGTCCAAATCGACTCTTATGGTAGGTAGGTTAAAGACAACCTTATTGAAAGCTATCCTAGTGGTAGCTATGGAGAGCAGCCTTCAGGCTAAGTCTTGAAGGAATGTAAAGCAGCTTGTTTTACCAGTCTATAATCTCTTGAGTGACCAAATGAAAGAGCACCACACCAGGTATATATTCAAAATATATGTATTTATTACTAAACACACCCCTCTAGTCTCTTTATGAGGCTAGAGTTCGAAGTACATAGGTTATAAGATCTTAAATCACAGTAATAGCACAAATACACGTTTGGGCCCTAGGGGCGTACCAAACCATATACCAATAAAATGGTATGCGAACCACGACTGAACTAGACACTAGGCCTAGAGCCTCTAGAAGTGCTTGGACCACAAGGAACCACCCAAGGTAGTGACACAGGGGACCCACGGGAGACGCGTGCAGTGTAAATACACAACCGCGATACGCCGTTAACTTCTATGGAGAAAGTCGGGATCGGGAAAATAGAGGAAAGGGACACTTTAAAGAGGACTAGGACAAAACCCTTGGAGATCTAGGACTTTGAAGAGTCTCTACCCACTGGAGCACCGGAGTACTCGTGTTACCTCACCCAGGGAAGCCGGGTGCATAGGTGCCTTTCGGGGTCGGGTTTCGTCGTCTGTTCTTATGGCGATCTGCTGCAAAGTGCTGCTGGCGACCAGGAGAAAAGTGTCCGGGTGGATCCAAGAGTGGATCGGAGTTCTGAAGAACCTGAAAGCAGAGGGGACAGAGTCTGGGTCACTAGCCAGTGACCAGGGAGGCGATGGACAGATGCCCACCGATGTCGAGTGCTTCAGGTGCGTTGACGGTCGTCTCGTTTCTGCAGCCACGAGGTCCAGGAGGCGTTGTCGGCAACCAGGAGCAGGATTCGGGCTGGTACATGATGTCTGTCGAGTGCTGCAGTGTCGGCGACCAGATTGGACCCAACAAGCCTTGGCAACGGCAAGTCTCGATGTAGCTGAAGATCGTCGATGGTGCAGACCAGCAAGGTCTGGGAGACTCACCCAGCAAGGGTAAGTGAGGGCAGGCCTGGAGCAACCAGACTGCCAAGTAAAGAAAAGATTGGCTTTCGGTAAGGGCTACTAGCCAACGGGCTAGCGACCGCGAAGGAGCCTCGTGACGCCGCACGTGGAGCTGGCTTACAGGACACTCGTGGAGTGGGGGCCAGTGATCTTCGGTGCAGGTGGTGCTGGAGGCTAGGGCTACTCGGAGCCCAAAGCACGACTTCTTGGGAGACCCAGAAGATGGTGCACTTGCAAATGTGCTCGGTGTCCAGGGGTCACGGTCTCACGTTACCCACGATAGCCACGGGCCTCAGCTTTGCTGGGGACTCAGGGTAGCCTCGGCGAAGTCTGAGAATCCACCTCTGGTGATGCGATGACTTCGGCGTCCGACAGGAGCTTCAGTGATGCGAACCGGACAGATGCTTCTTTGGTGCCTGCCAAGCAGGGGAGTCACTCCTTGACCCCAAGGGAGATTCTTCAGTCCTCTAATCGTGAGTAGAGCGTCGAAGGTCCAGGATTCTGTTTCAGAGTTTCGTCCAGGTATAATCTAAAGTCCTAAGGACTGGGTTCCTACCTTTATTCCAAAAATAGGGGATGGACTACTCTGTGGCTCCACCTATGGGTGGGTCAGGGCAGAGGGGTGGCTACACCCCTTTCCCTTTGTCCAGTTCGCGCCAAAGCAGGGGCTGCAAGCCCCTGATCCGGTTTGAACTGGGGTATGCACAGGGACACCAAATGTGCCCCCAGTGCAGGACTTCAAAGCACCCGAAAGTGCTCCCGCCCAGCCCCAATACACATTGTCCTGTCTGGGGAGGTGGTCACACCTCCCTGGGACAGGAAACCTATTGTCCAGGCCTCCCCTGCCGGAGTTTCGTCCAGCAGCAGGAGGCCAGACTCGTGTCTGTGGCAGTAGCATCCATTTTGTGATGCCAGGCTCTGGAAAGAAGTTACCGGACTCGTCAGAGTTAACATGCCTTTCCCTCTAGAAGGGTGGAATGCTACCCCCGCCGCCAGAATTGGCGGGGGGTAGTATTCCAAGATGTTTGACACCAAACACGACATGTTTCGGTGCAGCCATTCCATAGTTAGCATTTTACCGCGAGGATATAATGCGTTTAAGAGTATATGGTCAGGCTGCACTACAAACAGCATCAGAGATGGTCTCCGAACGCTGCAGAGGGGCCCTGCTCATGCAGGGGCACCCTCTCACATAGGAACCATGCACTCTGCCTTTAGGATTGATAAGGCCTGCCTTAGGAGTGACTTATAGGTTTATATGTGTGTATGCATTTAGTGATATAGGTAACCTATACCACAGCAAGGGGTGCATGCACCACCTTACCCAGGCTGCAGTAGCAGACCTGTGGTGTCAGTTTGGATGGCCTACCAGGGGTGGCATAATACATGCTGCAGCCCCTGGCAGGCCTCTGAGGTACCTATGCCCTTGGTACATAGTATACCATATACTAGGGACTTACAAGGGCACTCCAGATCCCAATCAGTGATGTGCCTAAGGCACATGGAGACCCTTTTAAAGAGGAAACAGCTAGGCTGGGGTTCTGAATAGCAGGGCCCCAGCCAGACTAATGTCGAAAACCAGTGAAGTATCAGCAAAAAGTGGGGGTACCCCTGTGAAGCAGATCCTACTCTCCTACAAAGGGCACAATCTTAACTATGCCCTCTGTGCGCAAACGCACTAGAGTAAGAGTGAAACCAGTGGTTTGTGTGGCTTTTGAAGAAAGAAGCACAACAGTGCCATATATTGGCAAGAACCCTGAAGTGTTGAGCTATAGTATGCCACAAGCAGCAAAGGCCAGCCACACCAGCACCTCCCTTCCAACCAGATCATCATCATCATATAGTTATGAGGTTACGCACTGGGAGAAATCATATCATATATTACTGACCACTTCTAACCAAACAATTATACATATTACTGCTTTGAAGCCAAACAAAGTACAACCCAAAAAATATTTCCACTTTTTGGGCTCAGATGCGGACACTCCAAGAATCTTGCCTGAATGTTTTCAAAATTAAATGAGAAAATCAAAGTACAGGACAATCATAAGGACACTGAATCCAGGGTTGCAGGAGAGATCGGCAGTTTTTAAAAGGTCGTGGACAAGTTACAGTGCAAGGAATTTTAGTGGTTAATGTGGAGGTTGCATCACCGACCAATGAATCTGATGTTGACAAGGACTGAGATATCGACGATTTTCTTTAGACTAGAGTAAGGAAGGATGCTATGTTGAACCCCAAAACTCAGAGTGTAATCACTCTGATGCGGTACCAGACAGAAAAGATCATTACGGGGCAGAAATTGATTAAAAGCCACATGCATTATTTGAAAATGTTTAATTGCCAGTAGATTTGAGTTATACCAGTGAGCTATGAGAATTATTTTGCCACACTATCTGTGATTTTTGATATGACACTATTTCACAAAGGAAAATGAAAAGGTGTGCATTCACATGTTCACTGTGTGACAAATGACTGAGTGCTGTAGGATATGTCTGGCATTTCATATATTGATAATTGTAGTCCACATTCTAGAGAGAGAAAGGTAGCTCATTTTTGCCAATGAATAAAAGCAACTTTTGACATCCTCTGACCACATCCTTCGAGGGAGCATTTACGTTCTGAATACAACACTGTGTAAAATACCATTAACTAACAGGAAAACAAGTGGCATCATAGTCATGCTGTGTGTCTGCCAACCAGTGACATACCAACTCTTTACTGTCCTGCTGCATTTCTTACTGGTGACTGCCTCAGCCTTCTCAGCTACCCTGTGCTCTATCATTCCTCAAGAAAGCATAGAAAAGGGCCTCATCAATGATCTAGAGAAACTGAGTGGCGTGGATGATAGTGAATGTGGCTCTTGTCTGGCTGTGGTAAAAACACCAAATCACCTCCAGTGGTTCCACTAGCTGCAAGGCACACTCCGATAATGGCACAACGAGCAGAATAAGTCTCTAAAGAATCTTGCATAATTTTGGCATCTAACGTCATAACCAGTGACACCCACATCTGCTCCACAGCATCACTGAATCTTACACAGGTTAAGCTGAAGAACATATCCCAAGGATTTCAGCATGAATTGCTGCTCTTGACCTGCCTGCTTCTGCCAGACAAGAAGTACGCAGTCTACTTCAGCTCTCGTGTCAGCTCTTCATCTATCATGGAAATAATGTTTAAAAAACACACAAACCAAGTGTAGAAATAAGCCATAAAAGAATGCAATTAATACAATTTCTATAAACCCCATTAAATTGCAATGGCAATGTGAATACAAAAAATAAAGGTTTAAAAATACACAAATAACTTGAATAAAATACCTCTCAAAACTAACTAGAGCCATGAAACCTTTGGGTATAACTGTTCCTAATTGATTAAATATTAGCATATTTCAGCTAAATTCTGACCAACTAAGAATCTATATACATGTGACATCCTGGAAAGAACAAGTGCACGTCTTAACTATTGAGTACAGCTTTTTTTTGCACTTTAATTTGGTGAGGTTGGGCTCCCGAGCCTTGCCTCGAACAGCTTCCTGAGAGTGGTGAGGAGAAGTTGGAGGAGCAAATATGTGGTAGGAGTGGTTAGAGTGGCAAAGATGTGGGAGGAAACTTTACACTCACTAACCCGAATGAAGAACTTTCTAAAGGTGCGTGATAGTGTGCTATTTGTGAATTTATCTTGCCATCATGCCAAATTGGTGTGCCCCCATTTGAGTTAACGATAGGAAATCTACGCCAAATAAGACAATATTAATAGTATTTCTGTCTGCAATATTCTGGTTTACTGCGCAAATCTGAGAATTGAACTAACATTTTCCAAATATTAATGTTATCTGTGGATCTTACAGACTTTAAACTTACTGATGTGATCTGACCCTATAAAAATATGGACTATGGTGGGCCTAAACCCACAACTGACTACCGTATCATGTGCTGTTTCAGAATCTCTGTTGGGTTAATGTAAAAAATGGACTGGGGTAGGTTGGGCGAATGATCAATTCAACAATAGAGCAATAAGAGTCCTCTAGTTACACCAATATAAACAGTTAATTAGATTGATTTGTCTTCACCTGTAAAGGCAGTTTCTATGAAATTAGCTGTAGAGGGAGAACCTGAAAAAATAGCTGCCTTGTGTATAGCTTTAACACAACATTGCCATTTAAAGATGCATATTTTTGTCTACCTCAACTCGGCCTGTGCCTAACTTTAAAGTTATTAGAGAAATGTCAACTTGAATTAAACTCATATTTTTACTGGTCATCAATTGTTGAGCCAAAATGAATCAAGTGGATTAAGGGAAAGAGCACTTGGGACAACCATGGACACCTTAGCAGCATGCTTCACGTGGCAAGTACATATGTGTAATTTGATGTCATATTTGACCTTGGATGGTAGTATTCAGACTGTTTAGTTCAGAAGCCATAACCATGCTATAGGTTGGGTTAGGATTGAATTTAGAATGAAGGAAGGTTACTTACATCGATCTCTTTCTAGATTAAATAAACAGCCCCATCAGAATTAATTCACTATAAAGCAAAGTCATTGAAGAGCGACGGTAAAAAAAGCAAGTTTGGAAGGGAAAATAGCTCGCTTTTAATTAAAGACTAAAGTAATTCAGATAGATAACAAATCGTATTAAGAAGTACTTAGGGTTTTAAATGGTGTCAACAAGCCAGGAATCTATCACAAAGCGAACACATATTGTTGACTTATATGTATCAGCACCCACACAGGGTTGTTGTATCATCAAGAGACGCTGCTTGATTTAGATAGCTCGTCTTTGAGCATGAGCTTTGACGTTGTAAATAGTATTTAGTCCAGGACTTTTGTGATGCCAAATCCTAATACACCCCTTTTGACAATGTTTGATAATGCTTAAGGCAGAATTTCTGCAAAGGTTGATAGTGCAACCACTGTTTGAGAAGGTAGAGCGCATGTCAATGAGTTGCTGTCCTTTAATATCTTTATTAGACCCTGATGCAAACATCTATGTTATTTTTGGTTTAAAATTACTTACTAAATAGGTACAAGATTTCAGCTTTCTATTCACTCTGGTTGTGAAACAACTGACATTCGGCCCTGTAAATGCTGACAGGCAAATGCAGTCTAGCAACAGCAAACTCATTTACCTATTATCTGCATTATTGATTTTATATCATCCTTCAATATAGTGAAAAGGCTAATTCTTTGGTGGAAACCCTCTTGGTTTGTGACCTGCCCAAAACCTTTGAGAGTTATAAAGTTGCTTTACACCTAAGGTTCCATTAGGGTGAAGATGAACAACTGAGGATATGTGACACAGATAATTATAAAAAACAATTGAGAACTTAAACAAGGGTGCATTTTCGCACCCTTGCTTTTTAGCCTCTATTCTGCTGTCAAGTACCAGAATTTGAGGTATGTATGTGCAATTACTGCTAATTACAGCATTAGATTGTATCATACTGCAGACAGCTTCAAATAATGCCACATGTGCTGCTTAGGTATTGCGTAATAAATTACCAACAAGTTAAATCGAGACACTTATTAATGGGTTTAGGTAAGTGAATTATTGAATACAAATGGGGATGTCAGAACATTTCATGCAGCAATTTTGAAATTTAAAACAAGCTCCTTACATTATGCTCTGAGTAATATTCATGCCAAGCTTCAAATGCCTTTAGCAGTTTCTTTGACTGCTTAAGATAAAGCCAAATTTCTTCCTTC
Source organism: Calotriton arnoldi (assembly GCA_963921515.1). Lineage (NCBI taxonomy): Eukaryota > Metazoa > Chordata > Amphibia > Caudata > Salamandridae > Calotriton > Calotriton arnoldi. The sequence continues at coordinate 693,955 of CAWUFW010010370.1, read as the reverse complement.
CTTCTCATATGCAAATGCACATGGTTCTAAACCCTAGTCTGTGTTCAATTCAATTCAATACTTTATTCGGTTTGTTAGAACAACCATAAAAGTGTTTACATAAGTTTAAAAAAGGAAATACGCATCTAAAATCAATTATATGATTAATCACTAATTACATAACTATAGAGGACAGTAATGGTAACATATCTTCGCAGATTAATACCACAGCATAAAACCAAGGGGCATATTAGCAAGACTGGCGATAACATTATCGCCGTTTTAGCGGCAGGAAACTGCCGCTAAAACGGCGATAATGGGCTTGCTCATATGCGTTATAGAATTCCAATAGAAGCCCAGGTTAGATGTGCAGGACATCTAACCTGGGCTTCTATTGGAATTCTATAACGCATATTAGCAAGCCAATTATCGACGTTTTAGCGGCAGTTTCCTGCCGCTAAAACGGCGATAATTTTATCGCCAGTCTTGCTAATATGCCCCCAAGTTCCATAATCATTCAGGATGATAGTCGATTTTATCAGCATTATGAGATCTCACATGTATCTTTTCTTGGTCAATTAATAGTAACAATACCTTTCCTGACATTGATTGCTTTTAAGATGTAATGTGCTACATATTAGAAAGTTCCCGGATCTTTCAGTGCAAAAAGCAAATTCATAGCAGCATGATGTGATCTTATATTATTTTTATAAAAAGCGGTTTCAAATAAAAACATCTAAAATACAAGTAAAATTTATAAAAGAGCATAACGTGCACAGTGCTTTGTTTAGAAGATTTATCACAAAGGCAAGGGGTAGAATCCAAAGGGCATGTTTTCATAGTTGGAAATGCAACTAGGTGATGTACTATGCGTAGTCTCAATCTAGTCAGCACATAACGATGCAAGGATTTATTCACTATAACCAAATAATCTTGTATTCCTCTTTTGCATTCAATTAATTGATAACATTTAAAATGTGATTGTTTCTCTATAATACTCTTACAATTTTCTTTTTTGCTTGATAAAAATGAATCCTTAATTTCCTTTTTGTTTAAGGAAACCCCTGCACCCGGGTTAGCAGAGATCTGAATATTAAATAGCTTACTGTATGTATCCATAATGTATTTTAACCACGGGATGCGGGATTTTTCTCAAGGAGTAAACAATCTTTAATGATAGATCTAGTAAAAGCTGTCTCTTCTTTAGCCCATATCTATCTCCATACCAGCAGTGGCTGCATAGAGGTTAAATCTGCTAAGTATGTCAGATCCACCTCCCGATGTATTAGCTCAGTAGAAGCTGAGGGAGGTAGATTTAGGAGATGTTTTAAAGAGACATTTTCTTCTTGTTGTAGGGCCTGACTGCAATGATATCCCCATACCCCTGCACCATATAAGGCTGAAGTAACACAGCTCGCCTTGTATATTGTCAGCATTTCCTTTACAGGATAATTACCTCATTTAGAAGCAAATCTAAAAACCCCATGTGCATTCTTAGCCATCTTGGAGCGTACATTAGTTAATTCCTGATTCCATTTCACATTGCTGTTATAGGTTACCCCTAGATAGCAGAATGTTTTAACAGTTCGAACTGGGGTGCTATCAATATAAAAGTTTTTGCACTTAGTTGCTTTGGTGCCACATATCATGGTAAAAGTTTTTGTTTTATTAATTAACAATTTTCTTTCCCCTATGAACATGCTGAATTTATCCATGAGTCATTGTAGGCCGACCGGGGTCCTAGACAGTAGCACTGCATCGTCTTCGTATAAGAAAATCGGTATAGGATTACCGGATATTAACGGTGCATCTGCCTTCTCCAACTACAATACTTTATCAATCTCATTCAAAAAAGCGAGAAAAGTAAGGGAGCAAGGACACAACCTTGGGGAATGCGACGTTTTACTTCAAAAATTGGAGTGCGCTTGCCCAGTTGTCCATATCTCACTTTACAAGATAACGTTTCATAAAGCCTTGCAAGAAAATGGATCATACCTTTAGGTGCCCTCAGGTTAAGTAAAGTAGGCCACAAAATGGTATGATCAACCAAGTCAAAGGCACTACTCAGATTGGCAAAACATAGGTATATTCTCCCTTCTTTAGCACGTGTGTATTTACCTATTAGCAACTCTAGATTAATACATTGTTCTATTGTCCCTAAACCTCTTCTAAAACCATATTGGGCTGGAGAGAGTATATCCTTATCATTTACCCAGTCCTCCAGTCGCAGTAATAAAACCTTGCTCATCACCTTGGCAGATGAATCTAAAAGTGATATGGGACTGTAATTTTTAGCTTCTGAAATATTTCCATTTTTGCAGATGGGGACAATAACTGACTGACCCCATAATGTGGGTATACACTCTGTCACCGCTTGGTTAAAAACCCTTGTGAGAATTGGCACCCACAGATCGGGCTCAGCTTTGTATACATCAACAGGTACTCCATCAGAGCCCTGAGCTTTCCCTCCCCTACTGCCCCTCAGTCCTTCCTGGACTTCTTCCACTGTGATATTTAATGGTATAACATTCCACTTACTCTGTTTTGGATTAGGTGCCATGGATGTATCAACACCCATTGGGTTAAAGATACCCCTAAAATGTGTTACCAAGGCATCGCTTGTAACATGGGATAATAGTTCTGGGAGTGAATCATCCTTCAAAAACGACATATTCACAGCATCCCAAAATAACGTAATATTTGCCGTATTTGCTGCCATGGAGAGTTTCTCCCATGCTATCTCTTGTAGCTCCCTTTTCCTAGTATCCAGAGCAAGTTTATAATTATGTCTTAGATTTTTGATTAACACATTGTCTCTCTTCTTGCAATGTAGGGCTTGTTTCAGTTGTTTTAATGCTTCGGTGCAAGTATGGTCAAACCACCCCTTCCTTGTTTTCCTTCCCTCCCTGATGGGGGCTGTTAAAATCCTATCAATAATATTATTAATCTTTATAAAATTAGCAATCAGCTCCCTCGGGTCTACATCTTCTTTTAAACAATAAATAATCTCTTTGTTGCATTTTAAAACAATTTTGTTTAAAACTTTTGGGGTTCCACAACATCCCATCTTATACGAGTCCCGTTGGATCTATACGGGGCAATACTTACTACTGTACATGGATGCATTGGCCTTTTTGGGTCCCCCATTTGAAATGACATAACAATACAATTATGATCACTTAGGGATAATTGGGCAACCCGTGGGGTATCGCACATGTAGGTAGCATTAGATGAGATTAAAACATGATCAATAATCGAATTAGCATTCCTCCCATTAAAAGTGTGTATCGGGTCCCCATCAGTATCGCAGGCACACTGTAGTATTTCAAGATCACATTTAGCAATCACTGAGTTTAACATTTCCCCATATGCATTGTGTACAAAATGTGTACAATTGTCCCCTTCATCATTCGGAATGCCACAAGCATGAGTAGCTGCCAGGGAACAAGTTTGGATGTTAAAATCTCCAACCCATATGAGTACCACATTATTACTAATGTAGTTTATAAAGGTATCTAGGCCTTTATCCAGCTCAATTACAATGTTACTCCTATTAGTGTCAAACACATTATTATAGTAATTGAGCACAATCACATCACTCCCTTCTTTACAGTGCAGCCATATAAGCTGTGAGTGTGCCCCAAATGTGGCAACTTTTTTGACACTTACCGGTAGTTTGTTCGAAATGAGGGTCAATAGCCCCCCTTTCGCTCTTCCAGCGCTTGATGGTACAGCCTCTAACCAATATGATGAAAATCCATCTATATATATTGGGTTGAGGCACCAAGTTTCTTGCAGGCAAATCACGTCTAACCCATTAATAAAATCTTGCCATCCTAACGTGTCTTGTTTACTCATAAAGCTTGCGATATTCCAAGTTGCTATTTTGTAGCCATTTCCTTTACTGCTCTCTGGAATAGTAGTAGTTGGAGTCTCCAGGTAACTATCTGTATCCCAATTTATATCGTTTAGTTTATTAGGAATACTTTCTTCGTGTATATTAACCAACGAAACTCTATCAGGGATAGTAGCTACCACTCGCGATACCAGGCAACTATTAATAACACAAAAATAAGTTTGAGAGCCGTCAGCAATTATGATATCAGATAGAACCCTATCGGGGAAAGCATCTGCAACTTGTTGAATTCTACGTCTGTCAGCTATCCATATTCCAGTAGGATTAATATCCCTACTGGATGGGTAACAACCCTTTTGTCAGTTGATATCTTGGAGATTGCTCAAGGCCTGGAATCTATTGGAAATCGGTTGTGCATATGGGGGGTGAGTAGACATATCAAAGGACGCCCCATGATTGCTGTATCCTCCTTCTAACCTCATTTGGGTCGGCCTTAGGTGCTTATTAAAGAACCCAAGGGGTAATAGGGATATACTCTGGTCATATTGCCTCGACGAGCCTACTCTATCTAGAGTAATTCTTGCCCATCTAGGGTTTTTAAAATGAATGATGATACAATCCCCTTTGTAGGTCTTACGTAAGGGCCCAATCCAACTCACTCTCTGCGTTAGCAATATTTGTTCAGCTCCTTCCACTAGAAATCGGCCGTTCTTATTTAACCAATGCACTACTCTGTTCTCTAGGCTATCATGAGACTCCTTTTGTCCTGGCTGCAGTGGGGGGATATTGACTAACACTGCCACATAGGGGCAGCATTCAGGTGGAAGATTTGTAGATACATTTGCTCTATTATTAATGTTATTATTATTGGCCCTGTTATCCTCCCTTTAAGGGTTCATAGTGATTGGTCTATCCGGGTCAGATCTATACACATGATCTTGCTCCGCTTGATTTACCTCTACCTGCTGTCTCGTTGATGTTATTTACTAATGTTGATCTAGTTATTTCCTTTGAGGTTGATGGATCATTTATATCCCTCAGTACATCCCTTTTTTTGTCATTATGCAATCCCTTTTTTAAAGGGTCAGTTATTTGCGATAATGAACCAGTTGCGTCTTCCCTTGTTATATTTATCTCTTTTTTATTATTAGTGCTTGTATCCTTAGGCATACCACTAATCTTAGAAACTTCTGAGGATAATTCATTAAGTTTAACATTAATCAGCATTAACATTTCTTCTATTTTGCCTAGAATGATATCAGGAATTTGTGTCATTTGTGCATTTAAAAGCAAGTTTTGCTCAGTTGTACTTTTACAGGCTACGGTGTTTAATCTTGTGCCAGGTCTCACAGCAGAGCCCTTCACATTTTTACTAGTGCCCATAGTTACTTTCCTACCCCCTTTCTTTCTCTTTGGAGTAGGTGTACCATTTGGCATTTGGGCTCAGCGGGTATCAGCTTGCACTCTAGGCTCATGATCTGGCACAATTACCGGGGTTTCGGGGGCTCCTTGTCCACGAATAAGGGTTACATTTTCCAAAATGGTGCCACCTTCCATAACTATGTGGCCAAGAAGGTCCGAAGAAAAGGCAGTGTCAGAATTAGGGACAATGCGCTAGAGTCGACAATGATAATGAATATCTCAGGGAGCAATAAGTAATATGAACAGGGACATGTAAGTCAAAATAACGTTTGTTATTTATTTTATGAAAATATATTGAAAATTCAGGTGCTCACATAGGAAAGTGACAACGAGCGTGACGTGATAAGTGGGGGTGACTTTAAAATATAAACATTGCATTGGCAACACATAGGAGAACTCCTCATGAATAAATTATACAAAGTGTACAGAGTTCTTGTTGTAGGGGGTCGATGGTGTTTCGATCTCAGTTATTTGAGATCATCTTCAGGACATAGCAATTGTGAGCAAGCTGAATTCAAAACCGGGCGGTGCCGGGGAGCGAGAAATGAAGCAGAGACCCAGTCCACTTATCCTGGAGCACACAAGACTCCACTGGGGCCATGACCCACACTTTTTGGCCAGGCTGGAACTCGATCAGAGTGGCATTCTGATCATACCACCGTTTCATCTCTTCCTCGCTGGCTTCCAGATTCGCCTGAGCGAGTTGTCTGAAGCGCTTAGTCTGGTTCCCGAAGGCCAGCATGTAGGTATATACATCCTGGGTAGGTTTACTGGGAGCTTGCTCCCAGCCTTCTTCGGCCAGACTCAGAGGTCCTCTTACAGTATGCTCATACAGGACTTCAAAGGGACTGAACCCTAAGGACTTCTGCGGTACCTCCCTGTTAGAACTGGGGGTCTCTAGTTGGCAGAGGTAGGTACCTTTATCCAAATAGGGACCCTTATTTCTAGTCAGGGTAAGGGGGATACACTACTAAAATAACCCCTGCTCACCCCCTTGGTAGCTTGGCACGAGCAGGCAGGCCTATCTCAGAGGCAGTGTGTAAAGCATTTGTGACACATACAGTAACCCAGTGACAACACTACAGATGGACACCACACAGGTTGTAGTATAAAAATAAGTATTTTTATATAGACTTAACACAAGACCCAAACGACAAAAATCCACAATACAATACGAAAAATATGACTGTCAAATGGTAGAAAATAGCTCAGTTCAATAAAGATGATAAATGCAGCACTTTACTCTCAATGTACCTTTGGATGCGTAACGCAAAACAAACAAAAGGATCGCAGGGAAGGTGATGCTTCGATTCCTTACACGCAGAAAGGAGGATGCGTCGGTTTCTTACTGCGGCCCGGTTCCGATGCGTCGAGATGGCGCTTCGATGCGATGACGATCCATTGCGATGCGAGAAAATGGTGTCTTGCTTACGGTGCGACAACGTAGACGGGATGCGTGCACGCCCGACGGCCGTGCGGCAACTCGGCGATCTTCTGAGCCGCGACAGGCCCTGCGACACGCTTCTCCGGTGATGCGCCGGCGTCCTCTGTGGCGGCAGCATGCTTCTCCAGTGATGCGAGCTGCTTGGGTGATGCGATGGCGACAGCGGCAGCGGCGGCATGCTTACTCCGCAATGCGACGACAACTGCTGCGGCGGCACTCTTCTCCGGTGATGCGGGGCGCTTCGGTGATGCAACAGCGGCGGCACGCTTACTCTGCGATGCGACAACACTGCTGCGGCGGCGACACGCTTCCTCTTCGTTGCGTCGCGCTTCCAGCTCCCAGCGACATGCAGTCTCTCAGAAGGCCCAACAGCAGTAGGCACTTCAATTCCCAGCAAGGGAATTCAGGAGGGGAGCTGGGGGTGAAGTCTTGTATCCCTGAGACTTCAGGCAGGAGGCAAGCTCAATATTCAAGCCCTTGGAGATCTTCTTCAAGATGATGAAAGCACACTCAGTCCTTTTCTCCTTTCTTTGGCAATAAAGTAACCACTGCAGGCCAACCCCAACAACACGCAGCATAGGGGTAGTCTCCTCCTTCAGCTTCCTGGTTCTTCTCCTCGGCAAAGGTTTGTCTTGATTCCCAGAAGTGATCTAAAATCTTGGGGTCTGGGCCACAATATTTATACTAGCAAATCCTTTGTCCTCTGAAGGCAGAGGGTCCTGTACTTAGTCCAAACCAGTTCTGGGTGCATTCTGCCAGTGCACAACTTCTTCCTTTGTCAGTGTGGGCCAGGGCCATCAGACACACCACAGGAGGTGGAGCCAGCATTGTGGAAGGCAGGCACAGCCCTATTCAGGCCCAGGTGCTACTCCTCCCACCACTCCTCATGCATATAGGTCTATTCAGCCTAGTAATGACTCACCCTGTCTCCTGGAGCCACCCCAGCCCCTGTCACTCACAAACCAGACATGCAATACACAACCTAGCAGAGGCAGGCTGGATGGTTAGGTAAGAAAATACCTACTTTCTAAAAGTTATATTTTCAAACACAGAATGTAAAAATCACCCACACTAAAAGATGCATTTTAACATTCTGAGTTCAGGCATAGTAACCTCGAATTTCTACCTGGGTCAGTTAGGATTATAAGATGATATAATAAAACTGCCCATTCTGGCCTATGGGAGCAGGTAGCCTTGCAATAGTGAAAAACGAAAATGGCTGTAATTCACTATCAGGACATGCCACCCACATCATGGCATGTCCTACCGCTCACATACAATGCACCCTGTCCTTGGGCCTACCTTAGGGGTGGCTAACATGTAAAAAAGGGAAGGTTTGGGGACTGGGAAGTGTGTGCACTTGCCAAGTCGACATGGCAGCCCCAGGCTGCACACAGGCTCTGCAATGGCAGGCCTGAGCCACAGTTTACAAGCTGCTCCAGTGGGTGGCACAACCAGTGCTGCAAGCCCACCAGCAGCATTTGATTTACAGGCCCTGGGCACACACGGTGCACTGTACTAGGGTCTGACAAGTAAATCAAATAGCCCAATCATTTATTTATTTATTTAAGGGTTTTGTAGAGTGCCTGAATCACTCCCGAAGGGGTATCTCTGCGCTGAGGCGAACCTACGGGCGGTCAAGGACAGATTAAAACAGGGAGGCTTTTAGCAGTTTCCTGAAGCGTAGATAGTCCGGGCATTGTCGGAGCTGTAGGGGAGCTCATTCCAGTATAGAGGGGCGAGGAGGGAAAAAGATTTCCCACCAAGTCTGGCTTTCCTGACCCTTGGTACCTGTAAAAGAAGTTTACAGCTAGATCTCAGTGTCCTATACGGAGAGTAAGGCTTGAGCTTGCACGAGATGTAAGAAGGACCCTTATTATGGATAGCTCTATAGACTATGCAGCCAGCCTTAAACTTTATCCGCTTACGGACTGGTAACCAATGAAGTGCACGTAACAGCGGCAAAGAAGGGGTTCCAGGAGTGGAATTCGTAATGAGCCGAGCCGCAGTGTTCTGGACCACCTGAAGCCTGTTCATGGAGTCACTAATCCATTACATCACTTTACAGGGAGAGCATATGATTTAGCACTGATCAGCAGTGGTAAAGTGCCCAGAGTCATAAAACCAACAAAAACAGGTCAGAAAGAATACAAGAGGAAGGCAAAAAGTTCAGGGATGACCCTGCAAAAGGGCCAAGTCCAACACAACCCCTTCCAGCCAAAACGCAGGAGTAGACCAATCACTACCTTGATGGGATTCCCTGCTTTGGGCGATAGAACATGGACCCTGGCCCGCAACAGCAGGGGCATATTCCAGTTCTACGCCAATCTGAACCTATCTGGATCCCTCTGTCCATACTCTCAGGGCCCACTAAGCTAACCCATGGGGAACCCTTCTCCTCACCTGTGGACACCATCTGTGCAGCACCTAACCTTAGCTTGCTCACAGTTGTGTCCCAACAGACAAACAGTAAGCCACAGCGGTCACTGACAGCGGTCAGTGAGGAGACCCAGGCCTTATGCCTCTCAGGGCTCTCAAACCTCTGTGGCATCAGAGAGCGGGGGCAGTAGCCCCAGGTGCCTGGCACCCTTTGTCCACTCTCCCTCCTCTCAGGTCAGGTCAGGTATTACATCCTGACACTGACCCACCAGCCCCGGGCCTGTACCTGGCGGCTGGACCGGAGATTGGGGTGGGCTTTCCCACACCCGGTCCTCCTCCTCGGGGCTCTGCACCCTCCCACCTGGAGCGGTACCCCCTTCCAGAATTATCAGGGCACCTGTGGCAGGCGTCCTGCACAATTCGCCCACCAGTTCAGGGGTTCTATCATGTAACTGGGATCCCAGCATAGGGTCTGTACCCTTAGACAGGGCAGAGGTCAGGGGTGAGGCTGTCTTCTCCCCGCCCCCCTTACTGGGGCCCTGCACCCACCCACCTTGAGCGGTGCCCCCAGAAGACAAACTGGTAGGGGCACTGTTAGCAGCTGCCCCTTCCTCCAGGTCAGGGGGACACCCTGAACCTGGCCTTCCAACCCAGGGTCTGTACCCTTAGGCTGGACCTGTGCCTGGCAACCCAGGACTTCAGGGAGGGTACACCAACCCCCCCCAAGGGAAACACACTCCTCTAGAGTTGTGTAAGAATCTGCCTGGCACACCAGGACTTCCTGGGGAGCACGCATGCCCCCCAAGAGGGTAACACATCTCTCAATTGTGGTGTGACAGTCTGCCTGGTGCTGATCTCCTGACCCCTGTCCACCTGACAGTGCGTGAAGACCCCCCAAAACAGAAGTGGTGTCACCATGGTTACTCCTAGGAGGCTCAGCCCTTCTGGCTGGCCCCTGACCCACTGGCTCTCCCACTGGGGAACACATCCCCCTCTCACCCCTCAATCTGGACTTCTGCACCCTTCCAACTGGAGCGGCACCGCAAAACACCAGAACCACTGGAGCTCCGTTTACAGATGCTCCAGGTTCTCCTGACACTTGGAGATCCCCCTCAAATGGCCTACCAGTACAGCCTAGGCCCCCAGCCTGGTGTTCTCTTAAGGAACCCTCCAGGCCCTGGGACTGGGTTTCGGGCACCTTGGGACACGCAGTCCCACACTCACTCCTTCTCCACAGAGACAGGACGTGAGCCCCTACACCCCTCCCATTACACTGGGACCTAGCTGGGCTACTCTGAACCTCTTCCCCCATGCAGGTCTGGAAGATACTTGAGCCACTCCTTTTAGAATCACTCCCAAATGCCTCTTCAGATCCTCTAACACGCAGCCAGAGGTCTGCCTCCAGTGTGATGTCCCTGGGGTCAGAGAACTCACTTTCCACCAGGCGTTGGCATAGCTCTGGAAAACAGGGACTTACAATATGCTCTCCCACAATTGGATCACACAGCCCCACACAGGTGTTAACCAAACTATCCTTCACCTCACCATCCAGTACCTCGCACACGTACCCCACACCACTCTCCTGAGATGGGCAAGACAGTATATGACTGTCTCTGTCACTCAACCCACACTCTTCTGGGCGGTCTTCACACTCACACACCAGGACTTCAACCATGGGGGAACCCCTCTCCCTGTACCTCCCATCTAGAGTCAGTAGAGTGTCCCTCCCACCACTAGGACTATGAACCCCTGTGCCAGTTCCCCAATCCACCTCAGGGACACTGCGTACCACTGGAGCTACCTCATATCCTTGAACCTCCTGGTGTATATTAACCCCCTCCTTCAAGTCAGGCGCCACATCTCTGGGTGTGTGTACTACTCCCTCAGCACTAGATAACATAATTTTGCTGCCACCACTTGAGCTGAACTCCACCTCCAACTCAGCCAAGCTCACTTCCTGAGCTACACACATTTCTTTTTCAGCTAAGGCTCACTCTATCTCCTCGCACTCCCGGTCTAGCTGCCTCAGCCTCCGCTCACGAGCACGAATCTGATTCCTCTCTTCACGAGCCAATCTTTCCCAAAATGTTTCCTCCTCAAGGCCACTGCCCTCTTGGTATTCTGGCTGGGGATCCTCCCCCTCAGATTCCTCCTCAGAGTCATCTGCTAGTGTTGCTTCCCAGCGTAGCACCTTATAGCTATGCAGGGCTGCCTCAAGATCCTGCCTTGTGGATCTCCTCTTCACAGGTAGCCCCCTCTCCTTGCAAAATACTTTTAGTTCCCTTATCTTGTAGATATTCAGGTGCCAAAAGTTGACTTCCATTTTGACAAGGCCCAACAGGTGCAACAACTAACCAGAGTTCCAATAACCAAAGTCCAAAGGGAAACAGGGAAAATTAGTATGTGGTTGCGTTTGGTCTGCACTCACTAGTAGTGTACACCAATTACTGTATATGAGTCACAAATGCAAGTCCAGAATCCCACCGCTGCCACCAATGTTAGAACTGGGGGTCTCTAGTTGGCAGAGGTAGGTACCTTTGTCCAAATAGGGACCCTTGCTTCTAGTCAGGGTAAGGGGGATACACTACTAAAATAACCCCTGCTCACCCCCTTGGTAGCTTGGCACGAGCAGGCAGGCCTATCTCAGAGGCAGTGTGTAAAGCATTTGTGAACACATACAGTAACCCAGTGACAACACTACAGATGGACACCACACAGGTTGTAGTATAAAAATAAATATTTTTATATAGACTTAACACAAGACCCAAACGACAAAAATCCACAATACAATACGAAAAATATGACTGTCAAATGGTAGAAAATAGCTCAGTTCAATAAAGATGATAAATGCAACACTTTACTCTCAATGTACCTTTGGATGCGTAACGCAAAACAAACGAAAGGGTCGCAGGGAAGGTGATGCTTCGATTCCTTACACGCAGAAAGGAGGATGCGTCGGTTTCTTACTGCGGCCCGGTTCCGATGCATGGAGATGGCGCTTCGATGCGATAACGATCCGGTGCGATGCGAGAAAATGGCATCTTGCTTACGGTGCGACAACGTAGACGGGATGCGTGCATGCCCGACGGCCGTGCGGCGACTTGGCAATCTTCTGAGCCGCGACAGGCCCTGCGACACACTTCTCCGGTGATGCGCCGGCGTCCTCTGTGGCAGTGGCACGCTTCTCAGGTGATGCGAGGCGCTTCGGTGATGCAATGGCGACAGTGGCAGAGGCGGCACGCTTACTCCGCGATACAACGACAACTGCTGCGGTGGCACGCTTCTCCGGTGATGCGGAGCGCTTCGGTGATGCGACAGCGACAGCGGCTGCATGCTTACTCTGCAATGCGACAACACTGCTGTGGCGGCAACACGCTTCCTCTTCGTGGCGTCGCACTTCCAGCTCCCAGCGACACGCAGTCTCTCAGAAGGCCCAACAGCAGTAGGCACTTCAATTCCCAGCAAGGGAATTCAGGAGGGGAGCTGGGGGTGAAGTCTTGTATCCCTGAGACTTCAGGCAGGAGGCAAGCTCAATGTTCAAGCCCTTGGAGATCTTCTTCAAGATGATGAAAGCACACTCAGTCCTTTTCTCCTTTCTTTGGCAATAAAGTAACCACTGCAGGCCAACCCCAACAACACGCAGCATAGGGGTAGTCTCCTCCTTCAGCTTCCTGGTTCTTCTCCTCAGCAAAGGTTCGTCTTGATTCCCAGAAGTGATCTAAAATCTTGGGGTCTGGGTCCCAATATTTATACTAGCAAATCCTTTGTCCTCTGAAGGCAGAGGGTCCTGTACCTAGTCCAAACCAGTTCTGGGTGCATTCTGCCAGTGCACAACTTCTTCCTTTGTCAGTGTGGGCCAGGGTCATCAGACACACCACAGGAGCTGGAGCCAGCATTGTGGAAGGCAGGCACAGCCCTATTCAGGCCCAGGTGCTACTCCTCCCACCACTCCTCATGCAGATAGGTCTATTCAGCCTAGTGCTGACTCACCCTGTCTCCTGGAGCCACCCAAGCCCCTGTCACTCACAAAACAGAAATGTAATACGCAACCTAGCAGATGCAGGCTGGATGGTTAGGTAATAAAATACCTACTTTCTAATAATGGTATTTTCAAACACAGAATGTAAAAATCACCCACAATAAAAAATGTATTTTAACATTCTGAGTTCAGGCATACTAAACTTGAATTTCTACCTGGTTCCCTGGGTCAGTTAGGATTATAAGATGTTATAATCAAACTGACCATTCTGGCCTATGGGAGCAGGTAGCCTTGAAATAGTGAAAAACGAAAATGGCTGTAATTCACTATCAGGACATGCCACCCACATCAGGGCATGTCCTACCTTTCACATACAATGCACCCTGCTGTTGGGCCTACCTTAGGGGTGGCTAACATGTAGAAAAGGGAAGGTTTGGGGACTGGGAAGTGTGTGCACTTGCCAAGTCGACATGGCAGCCCCAGGCTGCAAACAGGCTCTGCAATGGCAGGCCTGAGCCACAGTTTACAAGCTGCAAGACCACCAACAGCATTTGATTTACAGGCCCTGGGCACACACGGTGCACTGTACTAGGGTCTGACAAGTAAATCAAATAACCCAATCATGGAGTCACTAATCCATTACATCACTTTACAGGGAGAGCATATGCACTTTAGCACTGATCAGCAGTGGTAAAGTGCCCAGAGTCATAAAACCAACAAAAACAGGTCAAAAAGAATACAGGAGGAAGGCACAAAGTTCAGGGATGACCCTGCAAAAAAGGCCAAGTCCAACACTCCCTGTAAGCAAACAACAGGCATGGTATGAGGACATCCCACTTACACCTCATGGGCTCATCGAGACCCATAATCATGCCCTTCAGGGTTCGGTTGAATCTCTCAACCAGCCCATTATCTTGGGGGTGGTAAGGAGTGGTGAACTTATAGGTAACACCGCACTCCTGCCACAGGGACTTCATATACTTGGATATGAAGTTGGTACCCCGGTCGCATACCACCTCTCTGGGGAACACTGCACCGGAAAAGATCCTCATCAATGCCTGGCCCACCACGGGGGCCGTCATGGTCCAGAAAGGGATAGCCTCGGAGTACCTGGTGGCATGGTACAAAAAGAGTTTATCCTTTAGTTCACAATACTAAACCAACACACTCTTCAATCAAACCGTTACACTTATTCGGCTCTCATCCTCATGTATATCTGAAAAATTGGCCCAGACAATAAATCTATAGTACACTGAAAGTAGAAATTAGTACAAAATTTATTAAAAATTACTTATACCAACCTAAAGTTGTGTATATCAACAATAATTCAAATATTAAAAACAATTCATATATTAAAACCACCAACTGTCTACGTACTCTAACAGTACTCTAATACAACAATATACTCAACAAATCCAATAAAATTGTCAAAGCAGCAAGAGAGACATAATCAGACAGTATTATTTGTCATTCAAGTTAGCGCATCTGTAAAAAAAGGGAACAAAGAAGCTAACTAGCGACCTACGTTTCAATTTCTGTTGTTGTTCGGCTAAGCCAGTCAGCATTAACAGATTGTGCAAAACAAAGTGCGTTGACGCGTTTCGATGGTATGCATTGGTCTTAAACCAACTTTTTCAAGACTAGAATCTTGCTCTCTTTAACAGTTCAATTTAATTTGAGATTTCCAAATGAACACCTGTTGATTATCCAGATGTGACAGCGTGTTATTTCCAAAAGGGCAATCCAAATGATCTTGCTCCTTATATTTTGAATGAGACTCTCGCAATTCGAGTCTCCTCTTTGTTTTGTTTCGTCTCACAGCTTATTATTACTGTCACCTTTCCTTATAAGTTTTTCCAATAACTGTAATGCGTTCTATTTTCTTTCGACCTTTGATTTTTGCTAGTGTTGATGCCCAATTGGCACCTCCCACTCTTGGCTTCTAATTTAGTATATACCTTCCTTTCTGGATACTCGTGATACACACACATATGGCCCTTCATCAATTAGGCCTTCTCTGTTTATTATGGCATGGCGTCTGGATGTCTCCTCTCGCTCTGCTCAAAATGACATGGCATGGTCCAACAAGACCAGGATGAACCTGTTGCCCATGGCTGTCTTGGGATCCAGAGGCCCCACAATGTCAATACCCACCCTCTCAAAGGGGGTGCTGACTACCGGAAAAGGTTGGAGAGGGGCCTTACACTTCCTCCCACTCTTACCACTTGCCTGGCCAATCTGGCAAGACCTACAATGTGTGTCAGAGTTCTTGCGCATTTAGGGACAGTAAAAGTGGGTGACAAGCCTTTCAAAGGTCTTGTCGTGCCCCAAATGCCCTGCCAAAGGCACATCATGAGCCAGACCCAGTAGGAAGGCTCTATAGCACTGGGGTATCACTAGCACACGGGCTGACCCAGGCTCAGCAACCTGCAGGCCCACTAGCAGCATTTGACTTACAGGCACTGGGCACACACAGTGCACTTTACTAGGGACTTAGTGGAAAGTCATATGAGCCAATCATGGAAACATCAATACATATACACAATTTACAGAGGAAGCACTTGCACTTTGGCACTGATCAGCAGTGGCAAAGTGCCCAAAGCATCTAGACCAGCAAAAACGAAATTCAGCACACAGCAAAAATACAGGAGGCAAAGAAAAAAATGCAGGGGAAAACCATGCCAAGGATGCCAGGTCCAACAAGCCTGATTAGAAGTTATGCGGAGTGGTATTTCCAGAGGAGATACTACTCTGCAAAATTGCAACTTTTCCTGCATTGGGTAAAACCAAATTTTTTTCTGGGACCATTTTCCACATAGTCTCCGCAGGCAGAAAATGTAGCATGAATTAAGGGACCTAGTATTTTCTGGGCTCACTTGTTATTCCCCAATCTGATATTGCAAACTCAGCATAGCATGGTGTAGAGGCAGGAAGATAATGGTAACTCCAGACGCGGTACTCCTGTGCCCCCCTATGCCATGAAAATATGAATTGGCCATACTTGGAGAAAGGACATGATTCATCTAGTTTGTTTTTGTCTCTTAGTTCAAAGCGTAAATGTCTCCTTTGACCAAGCTCTAGACACAAGAGTATAAGTACAACAGATGAATATACTAGCATGTGTCTTGCTTTAGGCTGTCCTCCTGTCTTGCCACTCGCTTGACAGGTGGTAAAGGCGATTTCAACCTCTATGGCAACATTTCTAGCATTTATGAGATATATGTAGAATAATAACTTTTTCACCATTGTGGTTTTAGTTGGAATTTTATAATGGATATTGAATCGTTTTTAGAGGTGTTTGTTTCTCTAGTAATGGGTTCCTTTACTGGATTTATTTACTTAAGAAAAAATCCAATTGAGAGGAATAAACTGCTTAATCTAAAACTGTAAACTAAATACTAATAAGTGTTCCCGATTCTGCAGTGCTATTTGGAGTGCATTGGTGTCACAGGCACATACCAGCGCTGCTAGCCAGCTCTGCTCTTCTCTGCTGCAATAAAACTGAACCAGCAAAAGAAGCATGAAGTATCCGAGACTTTTATAGCCCACTACCTCCCTGCTCAAGGCCGCAGTCTCATAAGAGTCTTTCTAAAAGGCATAAGGACCGTGATGGGTAGTCATTTGAAACCAAATAAGAGATTAAAGCCCACTCGCCAAGCAGATAACACCCTGATTCGATTAACCAAACCCATTGAAAGCATCAAATCTTTTTTTTTAACAAATACTGGGAAACAAAAATAAAAGATTCAACCCAGGCCTCATAAAAAGCCTTAATTCGGCCTTCACTCATATCCACCGACAGCAGACATGTCACATATGTGAAGGGCTCAGCATTTAGAAGACTCCCTCTGAAGAAAAGTTTCTCAGTGTAACACAAGAGTGCGTGTCACAATTCAACCCTCACTAAGGTGGAGGAGCATTGCCCCACTGCGCAAATTGTAATTTTATTTTTCCTATTGAGTCAGTGGCCTGTGTGCAGTGTGGGGCGGGGCAAGGTGGGGCTGGGCAGCGCAGGGGGAGGAGTGGTTGCACGCCCTCTTGGGCTGACCAAACACTTTGCATTTTCCTACCAGGCTGCATTACACAGCCTGGTCAGGAACATGCACAGGCTCCCTGTTGGAGACTGAGCACCGATCCACGGCACTCAGACCAATCACAACGCTGTGATTGGCTCAGTGAAACCTGTGTGCCACGTGTTTCCTGCTCCTGGCTAGACTGCAGAGGAAGAAGGAAAAGGACATAGGGGTGGCGCAGGCCGTTATAAGGTAAGATTTTTTTTTATTAATTAATCCCCCCCACCCCACCACCCCCGTCTGGTAGCAGCGACTGCTGTCTTTAAAATGTAACATGATAGAATACAAGTTAACAATATGCTAAAACGTCAAACCAAATATTGCACTCCTTAATTAACATTGTACTGACAAAAAAAATCTATTTTTGACATTGCCACACCAGGGAGACTAAAGGCTGCGTGCCATACCCAGGAATGGGTTCTTTTTGTATTCTGCATTGTGGGAGATTTTTCCTGGTTCATTTATTCATTTGTTCATTTGCTTTAATAATAACTGCCCCATTGCTTAAATGTATTAAAATGTAATACTGCTGAGAACGCATTGACGCTAACATATGTCAAAGTTATTTTAGAAAGCTAATCAACAGTGCTAAGGAAATCACGTTCTTCTCATGACAAGTAACTCTTTCGGTTAATAAAAAATTCCAGTTAGAAAAGACAAGAACGCGTTTGTAACAGGAACATTGATATCATATTTATATTACCATGACTCAAAAGCACTCAATATGACATTGTATTGGCCTATTCAAGGGTGCATTCAAAACCTATTGTTATCTCATTGCATTTAAAAACCCCTAAACGATGAGAATAAATTGCAAATATTTTTGGGAAAATATCTGGAGAGTAAATTTATAGCGTTAGGGTAAAATAACAATATACTAATATGCTTTACAACTTTTTTCTGGTTGTTGTTGCAACTAATATTCACTGTGTGATTAAGAGTGATGCATGATAAAAACAAAAAAACTGAATTGAGTCATGTGAGAAGGTGGTTCTGACCATCTGATCTGCTTGGATTTTTCATTTTATGATCACCTGGTGTTAGACCTTGGATCTTTTGGCATGTTTCCCCTTTCTTTTTGCTTTCTGACCTCCAGGTTTGGACTCAGTTTTTTCTGGTTTCTGGTCTCTGTGCACTTTCTCACTGCTGATCAGTGTTAAAGTGCAGGTGCTCCTGTGGTAAATTATGTTTATGGATTGGTGTTTACATGTTTGACTTATTTGATTTACTGCTAAGTCCCTAGTAAAGTGCACAAGGGGTGCACAGGGCCTGTAAATCAAATGCTACTAGTGGGGCTGCAGAACTGGTTGTGCCATCCACAGAAGTAGCTATGTAAGTGTAAGTCAGACCTGCCACTGCAGTGTCTGCACGCAGTTTGTTACTGCCATGTTGACCTGGCAAGTGCACCCACATGCCATCCCCTAACCTTCCCTTCTCTTACACATAAGCAACCCCTCAGGTTGGCACAAGGTACCCTTATGGGAAGGGTGCAGTGTAGGTGAAAGGTAGGACATGTACTGGTGTGTGTAACATATCCTGATAGTGAAAAAAAGTGTTTTTCGTTTTTCACTATTGAAAGGCTATCTTTCCCATTGGATAGAATGGGAGATACTTTATAACATCTTACATGTATAACTTTCCATTGGGACATGTTAGGAGAATGGAGTTTAGTATGCCTGAACTCGAGATTTTAAAAATACATCTTTTACAATCAGTACCTGCCAAGAAGAAGAGCTGGGGAAACCGTGAGGAGGAACTACCACTTTGCTGTGTGCTTTGCTGCATTGGCCTAGAGTGGCTACTTCTGTCTTGGGCAGAGAAAGGACTGGACTGAACTTTCTGCAACTTCTTTGTTTGATTTTCTCCAAGGGCTGGAGGTAGAGCTTGCCCCTTGTTGAAGAAGTCTCAGGATCAGCAAAGAATTCAAGTTTATCTGCTATCAGCACTGGGAACTGTGTGTTTTGTGCTTCAACAGAAGCAAAAGCAACCCGACACCGTCACCGATGACGCTGCAGGCTCCTTGTCCTGAAGGCACTGCAGAGGGCACTGCGGCACTTCGCACCACAACCCTGGTCTCACTGACGATGACGCTCGCCACCGCCACCAAGAAAATGCTTGCACCATGATCTGTGGGGACCGCACTTTGCACCACCTCGCTTCACGCCACCACCCTGGTATCCCTGATGCCGCCGCTCCACACCGACATCGATGCCACTGCTTGCACCGTGGTTCGAGGGCACAGCTCGTAAGTCACACGACGCACTGCCCTCATCCTGCACCGCAGCCTTGGCCTTCTGATGCTGGTGCCATCGACTTCAGTTTGTCAGTCGACGACAGCACTTCAGCAATGATGACGCTGCTGCTTGCACGTGACCTGCCAGCACCGCGACGAGCACCGCATCACTACTATCCGAAGCCCTGGTGTCACCGACACCGTTGGACGACCGTCACCGAGCCGCTGCCTGTACCTCAACCTGAGGGCACCGCATGCCGCTGCACCTCTCACTGCAGCCCGACGCCTGCTGACGACGGCACTCCCGACTTCAATAATGAGGAGTTTGATCTGCAAATGGTGTGACTTCGAGGGCCTGACGACTCCTGCACCGACATTGGAACTGATGCATGCCGACGCCGGCCCTTTGGAGCTCAACAAGAGGTTGCTGATGCCCTGAATTTCTAAAGGTACTGTTTTGCGGGCCTTCCGAACACCGTAGCTGGCCTGCGACGCCGCGGTCATCCAGAACTGTTTGGATTTGTTGTTCATGACGCCATGATAGCCCCAGACAGAGCTGTTGACTTCAAGGAACTGTATTTTAAATCTATCTTTGATTATTGATATTTCTGAGAATTGTATGGTGGATTTTTATCATTTTTGGTCTTGTTTTGAACAGATAAAATATTAGATATTTTTCTAAAACTGGTGTGGTGTCCTTGTGCAGTGTTTTCACTGTATTACTGTTGGTTATGTCCAACTGCTTTCCACACTGCCTCTGAGATAAGCCTGACTGCTCATGCCAAGCTACCAAGGGGATGAGCAGGGGTTATTTTAGGAGTGTATCCCCCTTACCCTGACTAGGAAGAAGGGTCCCTACTTGGAAAGGGTGCAACCTGCCAACTAGAGACCCCCATTTCTAACACCTGGTTTTTGATCTTTTACTGTGGGAGAGCCTCATAGCCTGTGACTCACCCATGGTAGACTTGTTGCGGGGATTCTGCACATACACAGAACTATGCACAGGAAACCAGGACCTCGGTGTGTAGGGGCTGAGCCTTCCTACCGCCTCAGTACCCAAAATCCCAAAACCGACTAGCTATAGTATCTCATTCGCTCTCCTACAAAATCAAGAAGCTACAAATGATTAGACATCCCAGAACACAACACTCCCGACTCTCTCAGGAATCGCGGTAGCAAGACATACCCTTTCGCTCTCTCACTCGTACTTGTCCACAGTAAGAATTGACAGAGTCACTGTAATATTTCAAAATGTTTATTTTAACTATAGTGCTCTATAATGCAGTATACGTGCCACTACCAGCAGCAAAACGTATAAACCTAAAACAAGTTAGCATTGTTGCAATTCCATAGATTATAAAGGGGGATGTCATTGTATACAGACAGTGGATAAAGGACTATAAGGCCTAACCACCCTCCCCTTGGCTAGAAGAAGTTTGATTATATAAAAGAAGATCTCTGGGCTTTGTCAGCAGACCCCATACCTTAGTGCCTAGATGGTATTTCTACATCATAGAAACAGCATAGCTCTTCTCCCTGGAAAGGTCCCTCACCAAGTGTGTTTCAAGCCAACATGCCTCCCCATAATATCAAAGCACAGGATTCCAGCAGCCGCAGCTGTGTTAGCATGTTTTGTCTAGGTGCTATGGAATTACCAGAACTGAATAATAAGGTGCATTGTTTATCGACCTTGCACGCCGTGTTCAGACTAAACTCCAGGAATAGGCAGACAACGCAGAAAGCAGACGGTACTCATGTAAAAGGCACAAACAGGGTCTTGCAAAAGAAAGTCATGTAGTAACGTGTGCAAAAGCACCATTATGGCAGCAGGGCTCATGCTAACTTAGAAATGTCGACAATGACCCTAATGGCCATATGACAGACTCATGGTGAAATGGACTGCACATGTTTACAGCAAATGCCACCTTTTAAATAAAAGTCTGCCGCAATACAGAGTAAAGGGTGCTGAGCTGGATCAGAGGAGTGGATCCAGCACAGATGGTGGCATTAATTCCTCAGTGCACTCAGAGAGGATAGTACACATTCCTAAAAATGTAGGCAAGGAGTACAAGAAGGGTGATGATATCCAAAGGTGGTTTCATGGTTATGAGACAGCTATACACATGAATGGCATTCCTGAAAAGAATTGGGAGCAGGATTGTGGTCTCTTTTCCCAGAAGAGGGGAGAGACACTTTAGTGACTTTGGATATGGGGTGTAACCTCTCCTACGCTGACATGAAGGAGGCTCTTATGTTATGTTATGTTAGATTGTATTTGTAGAGCGCCAATCACCAAAGGTCTCTAGGCGCTTGCAGGGTGGACCAGGAGCCAGGAATCCCTTAGTCCCGAGGATACTAAGTGCACAGTAGGTGGGTTTATCCAAATGCCTCAGTAAACAAGATGGTTTTGAGTTTCCTCCTAAACGGAAGTAAAGTGGCTTCCCTGCGCATATTGTCCGGGAGCTTGTTCCAGATCTGGGGGATCACAACTGAGAAAGCCCGCTCCCCCAATGTAGCTCTGTTAAAGCGCGGGCAGGCCAGCAAGCTAGCCTCAGATGACCGGAGGTAATGTCCAGGCACGTAGGGCTTCAGGCGATCTTTGATATATTTGGACGCTACTCCATATTGTGCTTTATGTGCAATGCACTGACCCTTGAACCTGACCCTCTGCTTGATAGGGAGCCAGTGTAACTGTTGTAGCATGGGGTGGCATGTGCTCTTCTTGGCAGTTTAAAGATCAGCCTTGCTGCATCATTTAAAACCACCTGAAGTTTCCCCAGGAGCTTGTCAGGAAGCCCTGTGTATACTGCGTCACTGTAGTCCAGTCGTGACAGGATTAGGGCCGTCACGACGGTACGCATGGTGGGAAATGACAACAGGGTCCCGAGCTTCCGGAGTTGCCGAATCAGGCCTGTGCAGCTCCCCACTACAGAAAATACACCTGATTGTTTAGGGTTAGCTTGGTGTCCAGCTTGATGCCCAGACTCTTCACTGCTGGCACTGGTATCGGGGTGGTGCTAAACTCTTGGGGCCAGAAGAGGCTTGACCAGGGTGAGGCCCCTGTAGTGAGAGCAAGCATCTCTGTCTTATCCGGGTTTACCTTGAGTGAATTGGAGGTCATCCAGTTCATGGTGAGCCGGAGGATATTCTGGACATTGAGCTGTGCCTGGGGACAGTTATCAACTCGTACAACCAGGTATGGTTTCACTCCTGACAGGTACTGGGATCAGTTTAGGCCCTGTAGGAAAACTGATGCACACACTTGGTTAGAATGTGTAGATTCTTTTTAGAGGTCACTGGATGGTTGGGTGAAGGCTAATAATGTGACACATTTTCAGGGGCTCTACAATTTGATTGCATGCGGGCACTTGTCTAGTCTATGTTTTGCAGAGCTGCGTCAGAACTTGACTGATAGTAAGCTGACTCACCCCATGAAACTTGCTATGGCGGCAGACCACTGGGTGAGTACCATGGTCCACAAGAAGGTGTATGGGGAGACTCTGCTAAAGATGGGCATGGTCCCCAGCAGAAGAGTGAGGGGGACAAGAGTAAAGCACAGGAGTTCTCTAAAGGGCCCCAAACTAGTACCCAGGTTTACCCTGGGTTCCCATTCCCCAGGTTATAAGAAACCAGGGGTCTCTTCAGGGAAGCCTGCAGGGACCTGTCCCCGCAAGTGCTATGCCTGTGAGCAGGTGGGTCACTTGAAGGGGGATTCAAAGTGCCCCAAGAAGGCATAGCCACCCACTGGTGGATAGTTCAAGGTGTTAGCAAGTATAGCCCTTGGGAAGGAAGGGGTACCCACAGGAGGGTGCGGATCCTACAGAAATGACCTTGTCTCACTAGGGAACAGTGAGATGGTCCCAGGAAACCAGGTGCCTGCAAACACTAAGAAGTACAGTGCCTGGGTGACCATCAATAAGAGAAGGGTAGAGGCTCTCAGAGATAAGGGAGCCAGTGTGACCTCAGTCTGGTGTCACCTAGTCTCTGAAGAGCAAGTAGTCCCTGGGGCATTCCACCAAGTAGTTGGTGTTGACAACTCAGAGTGCCAGTGCAAGGTGGTGCAGGTTCCCTTTGAATGGGGGGGGTCTCAGGTCCCTTGAGAGTGGTTGTGAGCCCTACCATGCCTGTAGATTGTCTGCTAGGTATGACCTGGAGCAGTCTTTGTGGAAGGATGTGGAACTCTGGTCTCACTTCGAGACTCACTGCCAGAGTGGGCATACGTGACAAATCAGTCCATGGCAGCCAGTAAGGGTGATCAGAAGGACCTGGAGCCTGAAACAGTAGCCCAGGTACCAACCCGCTCTTGAGATTCCCATGGTCCGGGAGGAGGGTGACCTTGAGGAGGCCGCCCCGGTACCTACAGGGGAGCAAGTGGCTGAACTGGGGGACTTATCTGAGCTGACCCATTTGCAGCAAGAAGGTGGTCCACCAGAGAAGACTTCTACAGGGAGCAGAAGGAATGCCCTTCTCTAGAGGGTTTTTAGCAGTAGGCCACAAACCAGGCAGCTGGTGATCAGTCTGGATCACAATGGATCTACTGGGAGAATGGTCTCCTATACAGCAAGCCTAAGGTTGCTGAGCCTGGGTTAGCCTGTGTGCTCATGGTATCCCAGCGCTTCAGGACCTTCCTACTGGGTCTGGCTCATGACGTGCCTTTAGCAGGACATTTGGGGCAGGACAGGCCCATTGACAGGATTGTCACCCACTTCTTTTGGCCCCAAATGCGAAGGCAGTCAGATATACATTGTAGGTCATGCCAGACTTGCCAAGTAAGTGGTTAGAATGGGAGGAAGTGTAAGGCTCCTCTCCAAAGTTTTCCGGTTGTTGGCACCACTTTTGAAAGGGTTGAGATGGACATTATGGGGCCATTGGACCACAAGAAAGCCACGAGCTGGTCTTGGTTTACCATGCCACCCGGTATCCGGATGTTATCCCTCTTAAGACAACAACGGAGCCAGTAGTGGGCCGGGTGTTAATGGGGATCTTTTCCCGCATGGGGTTCCCCAGAGAGGTGGTATCTGACCAGGGTACCAATTTCATATTGAAGTATATGACATCCCTGTGGGAGGAGTGTGGTGTTACCTACAAGTTCACCACTCCTTATCACCCCCAAGGTGATGGGTTGGTGGAAACGTTCAACCAAACCCTAAAAGGCATGATCAAGGGTCTAACAGAACCCTGAGGCGTAAGTGGAACATCCTCTTACCATGCCTTCTTTTTGCATACAGTGAAGTACCACAGAAGTCATTAGGTTTCAGTCCCTTTGAGCTTCTGTACGGGCACCCTGTGAGAGGACCTCTCAGTTTGGTCAAGGAAGGCTGGGAGACAGGTTCCAGGAAAACTCCCCAGAGTGTATTTAGCTACATGCTGGCCTTCAGGAACCAAACGTCCTGCTTCAGGAAACCAGCTCAGGCGAACCTAAAAGCCAGCCAGGAGAAAATTAAATGCTAGTATGACCAGAATGCCACTCTTGTAGAGTTTCAGCCTAGCCAGAAAGTATGGGTTATGGCACAAGTAGAACCTTGTGCTCTACAGGTCAAGTGGACTGGGACTTTTGAGGTGGTGGAGTGAAAAAGTAACATCACCTACCTGGTGAATTTACAGACTCCCAAGAACACTTTGAGGGTCCTCCATGTGAACCGCCTCAAACAGCACTTTGAGAGGTCTGAAGTGAGCATGCTCTTGGTGACAGATGATGGGGTCAAGAAGGAGAGTGAGCCTCTTCCTGACCTCCTGTCCACCAAGAAGCATGATGGATCAGTGGAAGGTGTGATCCTCTCTCCTTCACTGACCCCTGAACAGCAAAGTGACTGTCACCAGTTGTTGGGGCAGTTTGCCCCCTGTTCTCCCTGACCCCAGGTAGCACCCATTGGTGTACCCATGACGTGGACATGGGGGACAGTCCTCCTGTGAAGCACAAGATTTACAGGCTGACTGACAGGGTCAGAGCTAGCATCAAAGAGGAGGTCTCTGAGATGCTGGTGTTAGGGGTGATAGAGCCCTCCAACAGTCCTTAGGGCCAGCCCAGTGATCTTGGTGCCAAAGGCTACTGCACCCGGTGACACTCCTGAACTATGTTTCTGTGTGGGCTACCGTGGACTCAATGCCATCACCAGGACAGATGCGCACCCAATCCCCAGAGCTGATGACCTCATAGATTGGTTGGGAGCTGCCAAGTTCCTCAGCACATTTGATTTAATGTCTGGGTACTGGCAGACTGCCTTAACTGATGGGGCCAAGGAGAGGTCAGCATTCTCAACCCCAGAGGGGCACTACCAATTCCGGGAGATGCCCTTTAGATTGAAGAATGCCACTGCAACTTTTCAGAGATTGGTCAACCAGGTGTTGGCTGGCCTGGAGGATTTCAGTGCCGCCTAACTGGACGACATTGCAGGTTTCAGTTGCAGCTGCGAAGATCACTTGCAACATCTCTGGGAAGTGTTGAAGGCTGGCTCTGCAGAAGGCAGGCCTCACAATCAAGGCCAGTAAGTGCCAGATCGGGCAGGGCTCTGTGGTGTACTTAGGACACCAGGTAGGAAGCGGCCAGGTGGCCTAAGATTGCCACCGTTCTGGCTCGGGAGCCACCCAAGACCCAGACAGAGGTGAGAGCCTTTTTAGGTCTCACAGGTTACTATAGGAGGTTTTTCAAGAGCTATGGCACCATTGTGGCCCCCTTGACTGAGCTAACTTCCAGGAAGCAGCCCAAGAAGGTGATCTGGACTGATGCCTGCCAGACAGCTTTGATGCCCTGAAGGCAGCCATGTGCACGATGGCCGTACTCAAGGCACCCAACTTCTCCAAGGAATTCATAGTGTAGACTGACGCTTCGAAGCATTGTGTGGAAGCCGTGCTCTCACAACAAAACTAAGAGGTCCTAGACCAGCCTGTAGTCTTCCTTAGCAGGAGACTACTCCAAAGGGAACAGAGGTGGAATACCATAGAGCGAGAAGCTTTTGCTGTGGTCTGGACACTGAAGAAGCTAAGACCCTACCTGTTTGGGACTCACTTCCAAGTTCAGGCAGACTTTAGGCCCCTCAGATGGTTAATGCAGATGAGGGATGAGAACCCAAAACTGTTGAA
Organism: Calotriton arnoldi; assembly: GCA_963921515.1. NCBI lineage: Eukaryota > Metazoa > Chordata > Amphibia > Caudata > Salamandridae > Calotriton > Calotriton arnoldi. The sequence continues at coordinate 667,510 of CAWUFW010010370.1, read as the reverse complement.
GTGGTCCATCTCCCTACAGAGAATAAACTTCACGGTGGAACACCGCCCTGGCACAGAACACGCCAACGCTGATGGTCTGTCCAGGTTCTTCCGCCTTAGTGAAGAGAACTCCCAGGTGGTCGGGTAGTTCTCCCTACTTTCAGCTGGATGGGACATGTGTTAGATCTGGCATCTTTTGGCGTGTTTCCCCTGCCCTTTTGCTTTCTGAACTCCAGGTTTTGACTCTGTTTTTACTGGTTTAGTGTCTCTGCGCACTTTCTCACTGCTGATCAGTATTAAAGTGCAAGTGCTCCTATGGTAAATTATTTTTATGGATTGGTGTTTCCATGTTTGGCTTATTTAATTTACTGGTAAGTCCCTAGTAAACTGCACAAGAGATTCCCAGGACCTGTAAATCAAATTCTGCTAGTGGGCCTGCAGCACTGGTTTTGCCACCCACAAATGTAGGCATGTAAGTGTATCTCAGACCTGCCACTGCAGTGTCTGTGTGCAGTTTGTGACAGCCATGTTGACTTGGCAAGTGCACCCACTTGCCAGGTCCCTGAACTTCGCTTTTCTTATATGTAAGGCACCCCTCAGGTAGGCCCAGGGTACCCCTATGGGTGGGGTGCGGTGTAGGTGAAAGGTAGGACATGAACTGGTGTCTGTGAGATGACCTCATAGTGAAATACACTGTATTTCATTTTTCACTATTGAAAGGCTATCTGTGCCGTAGGATAGAATGGGAGATACTTTATAACATCTTACAAGTATAACTTTCCATTGGGACAAGATAAGAGAATGGAGTTTAGTATGTCTGAACTCAGAATTTAAAAATACATCTTTTAGCAAAGATGGTTTTTAAATTGAGTGTTTGAAAATGCCACTTTTAGAAAGTGCGCCAGGTATGCCCAGACGTGGGTACTGGGCTCACTGTGCCACTGGATTCAAGCTAGCCTGGCTGACGAGGGGTGAAACCCCGAAACTGGTCCTAGGATGCTTGTTTCTGGTTCAGGGAGGACCTGGCTTGGCAGTTTGGACTGGACTGATCCCCTGAGGTACAGGGTCAAGACTGATTTGCATATGGCTGGGTCTAAACTGGGGTGGCATGGTGAGCAAAAGAATGATGGGCTTAACTCAGTTCTCTTGACTGGGGTGAATGTTTTGATTTGTTCTGCATTCCATTCATCATTTGTGTGTCTTTTTCTTTCTCACCCTAAGTGCGCCGCGTATGCCCAGACGTGGGTCCCAGGCTCACTGTGCCATTGGATTCAAGCTAGCCTGGCTGATTAGGGGTGAAACACCGAAGCCGGTCCTAGGATGCTTGTTACCGGTTTAGGGAGGACCTAGCTTGGCAGTTCGGGCTGGACTGTTCCCATGAGGTACAGGGTCAAGACTGATTTGCATATGGCTGGGCCTAAAATGGGGAGGCATGGTGAGCAAAAGAACAATGGATTTAAACCAGATCTCTAGACTGAGGGTGAAAGTTTTGATTTGTTCTGCATTCCGTCCATTATTTGTGTGTCTTTTGCTTTCTCACCCTAAGTGCGCTGGGTATGGCCAGACATGGGTCCGAGGCTCACTTTGCCACTGGATTCAAGCTAGCCTAGCTGATGTGGGTTGAAACCAACAAACCGGTTCTAGGATGCTTGTTTCTGGTACAGGTAGAACCTGGCTTGGCAGTTCAGGCTGGACTGTTCCCATGAGACACAGGGTCAAGACTGATTTGCATATGGATGGGTCTAAACTGGAGTGGCATGGTGAGCTAAAGAACAATGGATTTAACCCAGATCTCTTGACTAGGGGTGAATGTTTTGATTTGTTGGTCATTCCGTCCATCATTTGTGTGTCTTTTGCTTTCTCAACCTAAGTGCACCAGGTATTCCCAGACGTGGGTCCCGGGCTCACTGTGCCACTGGATTCAAGCTAGCATGGCTGATGAGGGGTGAATCCCTGAAACTGGTCCCAGGATGCTTGCTTCCGGTCCAGGGAGGACCTGGTTTGGCAGTTCGGGCTGGACTGTTCCCATGAGGCACAGGGTCAAGACTGATTTGCATATGGCTGGGTCCAAACTGGGGTGGCATGGTGAGCAAAAGAATGATGGATTTAACCTAGATCTCTTGACAGGTGGTGAATGTTTTGATTTGTTCTGCATTCCATCCATCATTTCTCTGTCTTTTGCTTTCTCATCCTAAGTGCACCGGGTATGCGCAGACGTGGGTCGCATGCTCACTGTGCCACTGGATTCAAGCTAGCCTGGCTGATGAGGGGTGAAACCCCGAAACAGGTCTGAGGATGCTTGGTTCCAGTCTAGGAAGGACCTGGCTTGGCAGTTCGGTCTGGACTGTTCCCATGACGGTCAGGGTCAAGACTGATTTTCATATGGCTGGGTCTAAACTGGGAGGCATAGTGAGCAATTGAACAATGGATTTAACCCTGATCTCTTGACTGGGGGTGAATGTTTTGATTTGTTCTGCATTCCGTCCATCATTTGTGTGTCTTTTGCTTTCTCTCCCTAAGTGCGCTGGGTGTGCCCAGACATGGGTCCCAGGCTCACTGTGCCACTGGATTCAAGCTAGCCTGGCTGATGATGGGTGAAACCCTGAGACCGGTCCTAGGATGCTTGTTTCCTGTCCAGGGAGGACCTACCTTGGCAGTTCGGGCTGGACTGTTCCCATGAGGCACAGGGTCAAGTCTGGTTAGCATATGGCTTGGTCTAAACTGGTGAGGCATGATGAGCAAAAGAACAATGGATTTAACCCAGATCTCTTGACTGGGGGTGAATGTTTTGATTTGTTCTGCACTCCGTCTATCATTTGTGTGTCTTTTGCTTTCTCTCCCTAAGTGCGCAGGGTATGCCCAGATATGGGTCCCGGGCTCACTTTGCCACTGGATTCAAGCTAGCCTAGCTGATGAGGGGTGAAACCCCAAAACAGGTCCTAGGATGTTTTTTTTCCAGTCCAGGTAGGGCCTGGCTTGGAAGTTTTGATTTGTTCTCTATTCCGTCCATCATTTGTGTGTCTTTTACTTTTAGAAAGTAGGCATTTTATTGCTTAACCATCCGGTGTGCCTCTGCTGGGTTGTGGATTGACTGTCTGGCTTTGGAGTGACAGGGGCCGGGGATGTGCATTCACTGCAGACAGCCACTGTGGGGTGGAGGTGTGTCCTGCCTTTCCTGAATGAGTCAGGATAGGGTTGAATAGACCTTTGCTGCATTTGGAGTAGTGGGAGGAGATTTCCTTGCACCTGAATAGGCCTGGTCAGCCTTACACAATGCTGTCTCCACCTCCTGCCAGGAAGCTGGACCAGAGAGGACAGAACTGGTTTTGACTACGCACAGAGACTCTCTGCTACATGAGAACAAAGGGAAATGTGGTATAAATATTGGGACCCTGACCCCAGGACTTTAGAACTCTTTTGGACTCAGAAACATGCCAAGAATAAGAGCTGTAGAAGCTGTGAGGAGGACCTACCACTTTGCTGTGTGCTTTGCTGCGTAGGCCTACAGTGGCTGCTTCTGTCTTGGGAAGAGAAAGGACTGGACTGAACTTTCTGCAACTTCTTTGTTTGAGTTGCCCCCTGTTCAAGAAGTCTCAGGAACAACAAAGACTTCAAGTTCATCTGCTACCAGCACAGGGAACTGTGTTTTGTGCTGCAACAGAAGAAAAATCAACCCAATGCCGTCACCGACGCCGCTGCTGGCTCCGTGTACTGAAGGCACCGCAGAGGACACCGCCACACTTTGCACCACATCCCTGGTCTCACCGACGACACCGCCACCAAGCTGCTGATTGCACCACGGGCTGTGGGCACCGCACTGCGCACCACCTCACGTCACGATGCTGCCCTAGTATCCCCGAAAGACAACGCCCCCGCCAACATGACGCTGCTGCTTGCACTGTGGTTTTCAAGGTACCGCTCGTAAGTCACACGTTGCACCGCCCTCAGCCCGCATCGCAGCCATGGCCTACTGACGCCGGCGTCATCGACTCCAGTTCATTTGTCGACGAAAGTACTTCAGCACTGATAACGCCGCTGCGTGCACAGTGACCTGCTAGTACCTCGACGAGCACCGCATCACTTGGCACCACAGCCCTGGTCTCACTGGTGCCTCTAGACAATCGTCACTGAGCCACTGCCTGCACTGTGACCTGAGGGCACCGCATGCCGCACCGCTGCACTTTGCACCATAGCCCCGACGCCTGCCGATGCCGGTGCGTCCAACTTCCACCACAAGGAGTTCGATCTGCAACGCGTGTAACTTCAAGGGCCCAACAGCTCCTGCACCAACCTTTGGAACCAACACCTGCCGGCACCGGCCCTTTAGAGCTCAATGAGAGGTCACTGACGCCCTGCGTTTCAAAAGGTACTGTTTTGCGGGTCTTCCTGACACGGTAGCTGGCCCGCGATACTGCGGTCAGCCAGAACTGTTTGTATTTGTTGCTCATGATGCCGTGATAGCCTTGGACGGAGCTATCAACTTCAAGGAACTGTATTTGAAATCTATCTTGGAATATTGATATTTTTGAGACCTGTATAGTGGATTTTTTATCGTTTTTGGTCTTGTTTTGAACAGATCAAATATTGGATATTTTTCTAAAACTGGTGTGGTGTCCTTTTGTAGGGTTTGCACTGTATTACTGTTGGTTATGTGCAAATGCTTTACAAACTGCCTCTGAGATAAGCCTGAGTACTCGTGCGAAGCTCCCAAGGGGGTGAGCAGGGGTTATTTTAGGAGTGTATCCCCCTTATCCAGACTAGGAAGAAGGGTCCCTACTTGGACAGAGTAACAACCTGCCAACTAGAGACCCCCATTTCTAATACCCACCTGGTTTTTGACCTTATACTGTGGGAGAGCCTCATAGCCTGTGACTCACCTACGGTAGACTCATGGTAAAATGGACTGCACATGTTTACAGCCAATCCCACCTTTTAAAAAAAAGGCTGCCGCAACACAGCCGGAGTGAGGGGTGCTAAGCTGTATACACATGAGCGGGCTACACGTGAGAGACTCCTGTCATGTGCAGCCCAAGAACTGCGCACAGGTAGCCTAGTGCAGAAGAGACTATGCAGAGTTGGGTGGTGACCTGGGGGGGTACTCATGTAGGGAAAGTCAGTGTGCTTTATTCTCTTTGACTGGAGTTATGCTACATTATATTCCTATGGGAAAGGCTGTCTTAAGGTGCAGCTCCAGTTCTCTTTGGCCTAGAGACTTCGGAGTCACACTAATGTACACTGAAATCTGTGTGAAAAGAACAATTCTGTAAATACCATATAAGTACTGCTTATCGGTTATCCAGGGATGTCATATATCTCTGTCTCAGCTCAGGATCAGAGCCCAGGTCTGTTGTCACCCTGCTGGGCTGGGTTAATTACTTTTCTCTCCATCAGCAGGAACGAAGGCCTACCCCACAAAGGGGGCAATTTCCCTTAATAAGGTCAGCTCCTCAGAAGGAAAGGGTGGGGTGGACTGTTGTACATCAATCAGCCAGCTGTCATCCTGTGCCAGGAAGAGGGCTGGCCCAAGCCCACTCAACAAAGGAGGGAGTCCAGACCTCTGGAGCCAAAACAAAGGGGGGGCTCCTTTGAAGATTTGCTGAGGCAGGCCCTGGCAGTGATGTCAGCGAGGGATGAAGCTGAGTCCCCCCACAGCACATGTGGCAAGTGACTCCTGGATGATGCCATCTTGAAGTATCCCAGAAGGCTGTGCAGGAAGGTGTAAATAGGGGCAGAGAGATGATGTGGCACATTAGGATAGACCAGAGGTGCATCCCTGCTGGCACGTTCCACCCCCACTATAAAGGTCTTGCGCAGGGGGTAGAGCTCTCTCTTGGATGTGCTTATCTGGACAACACTGAACTGGGAGGAAGCTGCCATGGACAGTTGGAAGGAGGAATCCCCTGACTGCCAGCTGGCCCCAGCACTCTGACTTTGATTGACCCCAGGATCAGTGAGGCATCCGCCAGGACCATGAAAGCTGGTCCCCTTACACCACCTAAGGACCAGTTGGGGATAAAGACTGGGCTTCTGCATCAGGAGAGAGGAGAGGCCCAGATGAAAACAAGGTGAACGGCTGGTGTAGGGAGCCACTGAAACTTGCTCCCTACCACATTTGGCATATCTAAGGCCAAGGGAAATTGGTCCAGGTGGCAAGGGCTTGCCACCAGGAGCAAAACAAGACTAAGATCATGAAAATGTGCCCTTTGGGCCCGAGTGATCAGCCTTCTAAGTTTTGGCGACCTTTTACCACAATTAGAGATCGCGAGCGAGTGGAGCTCTTTTGCTAGATGATTTCTACCCTCCAGAGAGGGGCCAGGCCACTGGAGGTTGCCTCCACTAAGAAGATAAAGCGGCGGAGAGCCGTCGCACTTTCCCCGTGAGACTCAGGAAGGGCCTCAGGCCCCAATCTCTGGACCCTGAGAAACCACAGGGGAGCGCCATTGCGCCCCCTCAAATCCCGAGATGGGCCCAGGACCCCATCCCTGGGCCCCGTGAATCAGATGTGAAGGATGGAGTGCCGTCGCACCCCCTTGCGATTAGAGGAAGGGGCCCAGGACCCCATCCCTCTGCCCCATAAAGAAAATGGTTGCGCTCCCCCAATGATTCGGGAGCGGCCCTGGAGCCCATTCCTGGACCCCAATGCAAGCAGAGAAGAGGGGTGAGTGCCGCTGCACTCCCCGAATGGTCCATGTCTGCCGCAGGAGCAGCGGGACCAGAAAGCTACTTCTGGCTCCCGCAGCTGCATGGCAATGTGCAGGGGTGCGGTGAGCCGGCTCGGGTCAGCCAGGGGAGGGCTCCCAAAGCTGTCCCTCAGCGAAGGAAGCTGCATGTGGAGTGTCCAAGTGGGACTGGGCACCCCAATGAAAATAACAGTGAGTAGCGAAGCTGCATGTAAGGAAAATGCAACGCTGCTCTTCCCAAAGCAGCCGGAGGGCCTCTGCTCTACTATGCATGAATCCCATGGAGAGCGCCCCATAATACCATGTCGGGCTAGTCAGTTTCCCCTACACATTTTCCTCGGAAATGCTTGTTTTTGGCTTGTGGTGACCCCAGGAGGATGGGGTCACCACCAAATTGAAGCAGAGGTGCAGGTGGAGCTGCTGGAGCAACTCAGCCTCGCCCCAGAATAAGTCCCCACCCTAAGCTTAGGGTGACTCAAAAATGATAACCTCTAAAGTGTTTTGATGGGTTTTAAAGTGTTCTCCAAGCTGGAACTTTTGTTTCACAGTGGGGAATGTGGCTCCCTCTAGGGTCAAAGATTGTGGCTGCGGTGCATGTGGCCAAAAAGGGTCCAATGTGAGTTTCATGTTGACTGACATCCTCTGAGAGGAAACTGTAATAATTGCACAATTGTATAGTGATGTCCTTCAGGGACTATGTTTAAGGTGCAGTATTTCATATGAAAAGTCATAAACAGTGTATGCTGCAAACACCCTCTAAGGGTGAGTGATATAATTGCACATGTGATTATAAATATAAATGTGGAATTGCATTATTCATGCTAAGAGTTATAATAACTACAGTGCACTCCCAGACATACTTAGACATTTACTCTTAAAAGCACAGATTAGACAATCATTTATTGAGTGTTGTTATTGTGTATCTGTAAATGGTGATTACTAGCCTGCACATTTGCCCTTGAGTAGGCCTTGGAAAGCTCCACTTCGCTACCCTGTGAGAGTCAAGCGTTACAATGGGGTGTTTGGTTCCCAGTGAAGAACAAATGTAGACCCATTACTTATGCAAGCCACACAACTAATGACTCATTTTCTAACAAGTCACCAACGCAATCTTTATGTTTTTGAAAGGTAGAAAAGATTCTATGTCCTAGATTAGTGTCAAGAAAAAGTTAACCTTATGGTAAGTCGGATTAATGAAACCACCTCAGCTGTGTGCAGTGATGCCCGATTACTTCATGGTAACCTTCATTACTTTTAGTCGATCTCTTCCTCATCACTGGAACCTCGCAAAAGGAACAAAGTAGGAGTATACTAAAAATGCAGTCTTTCTATAATATTGATACCTGTCAATATAAATTCAGAGAGCTCTTTTATTATCTAAGGTACTCAACATTTTCTTTTCAGCAGTAGAAGAAGAAGGCTCTTGAGATCTATGAAAAACAGACTTAACTTTTGGACCAAAGGTAGGATCAGGCTTAAGAACCACACTATCCTCCTTAAATCTGGTAAGAGAATAACAGCACTTCAAGGCACCTAATGCTCCAATCCCATAACCCAAAGTAATAGCCACCAAGAAAAGAATTTTAAAAGATAGAGATTCAAATCTTCCTACTCCAGTCGTTTAAAGGGATGAACCTGTAAAGCCCTTAATACCGTAGGAAGTTCGCATGCTACAGAGGTAGAACATGAAAGAGGCTTAGCCACTGAAAAGCTATTAAATAATCTAGACATTAAATAATCCACCTTTACTCTAGTTTTAGAAAATTCCCTGAAAGACTTGACTGCAAATCACTGAGACCTCAAAGTTGAAAGAGAGATGAAAGTCAATCCCATGAAAGAGAAAATGTAAAACCAAAGAGAATTTGGAAGGTGGCGCAGAAACATTGTGAACAGAACACCACTTATCTAATGACTTCGAGTGCTTATGATAGGATTTTAACATAGAACAGGTCTTAGAGCAGTGAATGACATCCACCAATATAGAAGAAAGCCTCTTGGGTAACAAATTGGACTTCAGAATTTCCAAACAGATAGTGTAAATTTGACAGGGAGAGACAGAGCTGAAGGTTTCAGATGTTATGGAAATTGCAGAAATACTCAAGATGGTATAACTACAAGGGATTTCAGCGAAGGGAACCACAAGCTCTATGACCAAAATTGAACAGCCATTATCAGCTCTGCTTTCTCCTCCTGTATATTGGAGAGAACCTTTTGTGTCAGATGAAATAGAGGGAAGGTGCAAAGAAGCTTCTAGGGCAACTTTATGGCTAGCACGTCGACTCCCCAAGGTCCCTCCTCTAGGAACCTGGAGTAGAATCTGCAAAGGAGAATACTGATTTTCATTGCAAACAGGTCCAGGAAGGGTCCGCAGAACTTCTTGCATACTCTTCTGAATGTCATATTGGATAATGATATGATAGGACTTTACTTCTCAAAGTGTTCACTGTTACATTTTCCACCCCACTGATGTGACTGCTGCATGATTCAATATGTGTTTCTCTGCCCAAGAACTCAAATGAACTGCCAACTTATTGAAACTCTTGACCAGCATGTTTTTGTGAAGCCACCGGCTCTTAAAGCATTTCAGTGCTCGAGCGATTGCCATCAGCTTCCTCTAATTCAATGATTTCTGACTCTCTACAATCAACCATTTAAAGTAACAGCTCTTGTTGTACACTGCTGTTCCCCAGGTAACACAAATGGCATCAGTCATCAGTATCACCGGAGATTCTTGCTGCATCTTTACCCCTCTTGAAAAATTCTCCACATCCAACCTACAGAATAGGCTTTCCCTGAATTCTTGAGTTAAAGGAACCCTCTTGTCCAATGGATGTTATGTCGGTGACCATAAGTTGCTGAGATGCCACAGGAGAGGACATAGATGGAATCTTGCCCACTTGACAGTGTGAACACTGACTGCCAGATTGCCCTGGACCCCTAAGTATATCTTGGCTGGAGCTTTGAGGGTGGACATCAATTTGAGGATTACTGACTGAAGACGTAAAATCCTGATTTCAGAAAGAGAGACTATTCCCAGATCTGTTCCCAGGTGAGCTCCAATGAACACCAGATCTCTGGACAGTTCCAGTTGGCACTTTGGAATATTGAATAGAAGACCAATGTGCATGGTGGTCATTTTTGTATGATCTCAGATCTGAATTGTTCCTTCCTCTGAAAGAGCATTCGTCTAGGTATCATCTTCTTAAAAATACTCAGGCCGACTTGATATGAAAGGGGAGGACTTTGAACTGCCAATACTGAATTCCTACAGCAAATGTCAGGAACTTGTGGTGCCATTATGCAATAGTAATGTGCAGATAAGCATCCATGAGGTCCAAAGTAATCTTGAACATCTTGAATTTGATACTCTGAATGGTCGGTTACCAGATGATAATCACTGGACTCTTTTGGGACTAGAAAAACTATAGAGTACTACTCCTTGGGTATTTGTACAATTGCTCCTTTCATCGGAAGAGCAGACGCTCTTAGAGGAGGGCTTCCCTCTTGATTAGGGGTGGACGTAACCTGCGAAATTTGCTGTAGCTTAATTATGCAAAACTACACAATATTATGTGTAATTACATGAGGAGTGTAACCCAGCATTTATCTCTATTTTCTTAGCACAAAATGCACCCTTGCATCCAAAACGAACCATGAGAATGTATTTTGCTTTAAGAGAATTGTACTAAATGCAACAGAACACAAACAGCAGCAGATTGCAGCCACTTGTGCTCTCTAAGTTGGTTGTTCTTGTGCTCCTGCAATAGGATTTCTGTGCCACATCACTCATAAATAGATGAATAGGCATTTGTGTCTAAAGAGTTACGCACAATTACCAAAATTACTGTGATTACTACAGCGCAATTAAAGTTTTGCCCAGGCCTACTCTTGATCAGGTTTTGAGGAAGTAGAGAAAGAATGGTTGCAATGGGAATAGGGTGTGACGAAAATTCTATCAAGTACTCATTCTTGACCACTTCCGGTAGACAACACACAACAATCTTTTGTGATTCCTTGCCACCCTGAAGCACATTGCTGAATCCGACCTCCATCCTTTAATAGAGAATTTCTTGTCTAGGCATAGCCAGGATCGCTGATTTTTCGCTACATGCATCCTGTTTCTAATTCTGGTAGGACTTCCCTTGAAACTTGGAAGGCTGGTCTTGGCCTAGACTGTCTTCTCAAAAGTTTATAAAGAAAAAGAGCTGGATTTTAATGAACTCAAACATCTTACAGATTGCTGCTGAAAAGATGAATAGTGCTTCCTCACCTTAAAAATCTGATGCAGTTTATCCTCAAGCTCAGCTTCAGAGAGTCTAGAGCCATGTCACTGTTTGAGCAGCATCAGTATTCCAGTCTTTGCTATGCAAATTACTTCGAGCCACAATAGATGCTCCACTTGTCAGAGCTGCTGACCTGATCACATCAAATAAAAAAGGCGAAAGGAATTCTAGCTGATCCTCCATACCCTCAAGCAAGGGTGAACAATCTGAACCCGATTGAATAGTTATGAAGAGGTTTTTAAAGTCTGACATCAGGGATTGAAGCAACTATGCACCAGAAATCCCAGCCTTATAGCCATGTGAGAACTAAAGAAGACTTTCTTAAGTGCAGAGTCAACTTTGTTATCCAATGGATATTTCAGAATATTTGCTTCCGTAATGGGAGACCGACCGACCAGACTAGCCACCACAGAATCCACAGGTACACTGTCTGGCAATATGAAATGAAATTGGGTATTTATAAAGCGCGCGGATACTCACAGAGAGTGACCCGGTGCTAATCTCCAAAACCTTAACAGAAAAAGCCCCGCCCCGTCAACCATCATGTTATTGTTGGAACAACCATGTTTTAAGTTGTTTCCTAAAAAACAACAAGTCCTGAGTCAGTCTGAGATAAAGGGGCAATTCGTTCCACAGGCGAGCAGCTTGAACCTGAAACGAACGTCCTCCTATCCGAGATCTCGTGATCTTGGGAATCACCATGAGGGATTGTCTAGAGGATCTTAAGAGCCGTTGAGGCTGATAACGTTGGATCCTACTTCTCAGGTAAACCGCACCCGTATCATGGAAGGCACGATAAGCGAGCACTAAGTCCTTAAACTGGATCCTCTTTCTCACCGGGAGCCAGTGCAACGCCTTCAGGTGGGGCGACATGCGAGTTCTGGGGCTTACCATAAGAATAGCTCTGGCTGCAGCGTTCTGGACAACCTGCAGCCGATTGAGCAAATACTCTGGCATCCCCAGATACAAGATATTTACGTAATCCAACCTTGATGTAATTAAGGCTTGCACTACGATCTTACGGGATGCCACCGGGAGAAGAGGAAGAAAGTTTTTTTGCATTCTTATCAATCCGAAGCAAGTACCAGCGACAGTTTGAATTTCGGACTTCATCGCTAGACTAGTGTCCAACATAACTCCCAAGTTTTTAACCTTGCTGACTGGGGCCGAAGGAGGGGACATATCGCAGGGCCACCATAAATTCCAGTCAGCACATGGGGGGCAGCCAAAAAAAATGATTTCGGATTTTTCTGGATTACACTTGAGTTGGTTAAGTTGCATCTAAGAAAAGATCTCCGTTAGACATTTATTTATCACCATTCCATGAAAACTCGCACCTTTGTCACACGTGAACAGGAGTTGAGTATCGTCGGCATAGGAAATAATCTTTGCTCCGTGCGACTCTGCCAGGCATGCAAGTGGGGCCATATAGATATTAAAGAGTGTAGGACTCAAAATAGCGCCATGCGGGACCCCCACTTGCATTGGAGGAATGGCAGCTGTAAAGGGCAGAGACCAGATTTCCTGCTGCCGCTCAGTCAGGAAAGAAGCAAACCAATTGTACACCATGCCCCCAATACCACACTCCGCTAACCTGCGCAAGAGCCGGTCATGGGGCACGGTGTCAAAGGCTGCGGATAAATCCAGCAGTATCAACACAGCACTGCCCCCTTTGTCCAGCTGTGTTTTTATAGTTTCCGAAACCTCCAATAGGGCTGTTTCTGTGCTTAGAGTGGTTCTAAAGCCAGATTGGCTGTCATGAAGCACATGGTTTCCTTCTATATAATCTGTTAGCACAGAGTTAACGTACTTCTCAAGGACCTTTGAGAAGAAGGGCAGCAGGGATATGGGCCTATAATTGGATGCGACCGCAGGATCCGCTGTAGGTTTCTTCAGGAGGGGAATGATTTTTGCCTTTTTCCAACAGCTGGGTACCATTCCCTGTCCGAGCGAAGTGTTAAGAACTGAGTTAACTGCAGAATTTATGGGTTCCGCAATATTCTTCAGGATCTTTGCTGGACGGGGTCAGAAGGAGAACCCGACTTCAGAGTTACCATGATGTCAAGGGATTTTTCTAAGGAAATGGGGGAAATTGGGTAAGTGAGTAACTAACCCCAAAGGCGGGGCCCATGCACTCGATGTCTCATTAGTTTCGGCTGTGCCCATAGAGGCAAATGACTGTTGAATCAGGTAGATTTTGTCATGAAAGAAACCAGCCATCTGATGCACCCAACTGGAGGTGGGAATAAATGCCTTGCTCACAGCACTGGGGGATGAAAAATCTTTAACAATTACAAAAATGTCTTTGCTTTTATTAGCGGCCCCTTTTATTTTTAAGGTAAAGAAATTTTTCTTTTCAGTGCGCACATCGTTAAAATAAGCTTTCAGAGCTTGCTTATAGATGGCTTTGTCCTTAGAATCAAACTTGGTTCGCCACACTCTCTCTAATCATTTGCAGGCACTCCTGCTTTTCCTGAGAGTTTCTGTAAACCATGGCGGAGAGGTGCGGCCAGTTGTGGCTTTACGAGTTGAGGGGGGCGCCAACACCTTGTCTAGGTTCTCCAGGGGATACTGCTTGACCAGAAATCTCCAAAGTATGATTCTATCAGGATCCTATATTCTTGTTTGATAACATCCCAAAAATTTGATAGAGTGACTCATCCCAGGTCCCTGGTTTTTTCAGCATGTGAAAGTTAATATTCTGTCTGATGTGGGTCAATAAATCTAGCAAAACGTCTTTTGAAATATTTTGCCCTTATCAATGCTAACAGGAACATCATCACTGCTATTGGAACCCCCAGGTGCCACTGTTCTCTTTTTAAGATTGCCAGCAACAACCACCTTAAAGACAGCTAGGGTCCTCAGAACAATCCTTCAATTTTTTCCTTCCTCATCCATCTCTGTGGAGCTTGGGAGTTTGAGAGGAAGGAGGCCAGATGAAGGAAAAGGGGAGACATGCCTTCATTTGTCAGATTATTTCCCAATTCTTTAGCAGTAACGAAATGCCAAATATCTCAAATAATATGCATGAAAAATTGATAAACTGCTGGAACACTACCTGATCTGATCCTTATGAAGGAGAAAGAATTGCTCTGGTCTGCGTGTCTGAAATGAAAGGAGGCGCATGCACAGTATCTCCCCATTCCAACCTGCATGCTGCAATCAGAGACGCTGAACTTTGTTGGTCCATCAGCATATCACGAGAAAGAAAGCAAAGCATAAGAATCTTCTGATGCCCAATCAGAAATAAAAACCATTTAGACTTAACTAGGTGTCACCAGCACACAGACTTCCGAGGAAACCGACAACGAAAAACATACCCTGAAGACCCAGCAAAAAAACGAATGAAGCCTCAATAAATGGTTAAAGCATTGAAGAGACCTTACCAGTTCCTTACCTAAGTCAACAGAAAAACAAAACAGGATGAGCCTGGGTGTGCCAGCCACTGAATCCCACAATATTTGTTTTATAATGCACTGTGGCAGAACATTCTTTTTTTCTATATTAGGATCACTGATCGGCATTTCCTTTGCTTCACAAACTATTATGCTGCGTTGAAAGCTCATTTTTTTCTTCAGATTGCCTTAGTGTGTCTGTGCCAGTTTCCCAGTTCTTCAACCAGTTCCACATTCAGAGGTTACCAGCCATTTCCTCCAAGTAATCTTCACTACCAATGTTACCATTCCAGACTTCTTTGGAATATCATTGTAATTTGGACTTCCTTTGATGGTACTGATCAGAATGCTCTTTGACTGCCAGTGTTTATTCCAATGGTAACTTTACAGTAGTTCTTTAGAACTCGTTCTTACATCTGTCTGTCCTGACAGATCGGCTGTTTTACTTACCTCTGATGCTTTGAGACTTCTCCATCTTAGTCAAGGGATACAAAAGACTTTACACACTTTAAATACACTTCCATGGTGAATATAATTTTTGCAATAGTTGCTTACTCAATATCACTGAAACAGTACCCCACATGTGTGGGACTACATATCTCACAGGGTACAAAAACAAAAATGTTTAGCAAGTTTTTCACTACGTGTCCAATAACACACATGATGGGTCTCATGCACAAAATACTTTTCATTTGTACAGCTAGTGTAACTGACTTTGCAAATACAAAGTCCAATCCAACAGTGCATACAATTGTGTAGTGATTCATAATTACCTTAATGAATCATAATACACACAATGAGATCCATTGCAGATCACAAGAGACAGGTGGTGACGAAAGGACATTCTTCCACTACAACTCTTCTTTCAGCATGGAATGGTTAGTGCCTGCTGTGGGCAGGTAGTAGCCAATCACTTGTACTCTGTCAATATTTGACAGCCTACGATGTTTGTGCAAGCCGAGGACCATAGGAAGGAACAGACACTTATTCCATGGGTCACTGCAGGCGCTCCTGATATGAAATTTAAAATGAAGACACTTTGCAAATGAAGATGCTGAGATGGAGGTCTCTTGTCTCATGAATACATCTATCCTAGCATTTGCTATTTTTCACAGTTAGGCTCTGATTGCAAAAGGGCTGGATTGCTCCAACCCCTGCACACACCCCTGTTTGAGCAGGGATTCAAATTAAAAATTGTGCACTGTTTATTAAACTTGTTAAACACCAGGTGTAATAAACTCCACCCTCCAATATTTTTGGCAGGTGAAGCATGCTGAAATATTCGAGGGCAAAAGCTTGGTAAATTCCAAAAAGGAACACATTTCATTGTGGAAAAATACCAAAATGCACGTTATACCCCATTTTGAATGGTCAACCTTGTAATTAGAGTTATTTCTTGCACTCAGTGGATTAGAAACCCCACTGAGTGCACTAATTACGCCATGTTACTGCGAGGGACTCAAAAGTAGGCCTCAGAAACAAGCGGACTCACTCCCTGACAATGTTAAATATGGTGACAGTGACTTTTATTTGCAAAAATGTACTTTGTACTGTGAGAGATTTGATAATCTCCAGGGCAACAAAGGCTGCGGCTAATTGCAGCACAATGCATATAATTGTTCTGCAATCACTCTCTTTGTGCATAAGGCACAATGTTTGCTGGTGTTGGCCCTTGAGATCCATTCACTAAGTTAAACTTAGCACCTCTCTATACTCTATGGGAGTTGGACAAAACTCAATTTATGTCAAACGATGTTTTAAGCACACCCATTTTATACAGATTGTATAAAGGACTTGATATTAGTCTTTACTTGTGGAAGGTCGGGAGGTTTTTGTATTCTATATCGTTGGAAATTATAAAAGGTGTCTTTAGACATTCCTTAAACATATATGTATTTATTCAATTATAACTAGAAGCTAGGAAAACTTGGAATGTATTCTAGGCAGTTTTAGAACATCAAAACACACCCCAAAAAAACGACATAGCTGGACAGCAACACCTTGCATGTAATCACCCTGTGAGTTCATATGCACCAGAGGATAAAGGTGGGCCCAGATCTGAAAAGTATTACACCGCATAAGCATTTTCCTCCCAAGTGTGCATATTACTGATGTCATTTAACACTGTTGGGCCTATTACTGATAGTAACATTTCCTAGTGTGTTATGCCCAGAAATACAGATGTTCATGTTGTGTTAATCAATGTATGTGCTGATTACAATATTTATTTACATACACCTCGTGTGAAGTCTCTTTTGTGACGCTCAGTGTATTTATTGTGTATTTAATGTGTGATTATGCTGTGCCAATGCTTTACACATTGCCTCTGGGATAAGCATGACTGCTCAATTGCAAGCTACCCAAGGGTGAGTGCAGGTTATACAGTGAGTGTAATCACCTAACCCTGACAGGAGTGATAGGTTCTGCCTGGTTGGGGCACCACCTCAGCCAACCAGAAAATACTAATTCCAACATTTAGTTTATGCAATAAGGTCAGTTTCCCTTGCCCTCAAAATGTTGTGTTTCATTTTTAAATAATAAAAACTCTCTGGTGCTCTGCACCTCATAGAACCAGAAGGAAGGAGCAACCTAATTTAGATTCAGAGTGGAGCTAATTATGAGTAGGTGGGCAGGGGCTAATGACATATGCACCAGCGCATCAAGCTTTAATGGATCCCTATAGTACTGCTATGTTTATATATTGACAACTCTAGTGGCAGCGTCACAGGTGAGTTACATTGCTGGTAAGCTACCTAATCTACCTTACTCTCAGAGTTCCTGTCAGCTTAGTTACTGCTTCTAATGACTGTGACAATTTGATGCACTCATCATTGCTGGTGGCGGAACTCCAAAGGATGAGAAATAGGAGTGAGCATTACTCACATTAGTCTGTGTAGTGTAATCACACAGAATTACCCACACGTTCGGCGAGATTACGCAGAATTACATAAGAACAGTAATTCTGCATTTAGCACTATTTTCTTAGAGCGAAAATGACCCTTCGCGTCCAAACTGGAGGAGTTTGGTGATTCCACGTTACTCTTTTAAGAGAGAGTTCAGGCCAAATTCCACCAATTACCATGTGGCGAAATGTTTTCTGCTCCAGCAATGCAAAAACAACATCGCCAGGCTCCAGCAAGTGAGCTGGTGAGAGTGAGAGAGATTTGGCGTCCCCTAACATGGTTTTTGGTCAGTCATAAACCTCCCAGTGTGATTTTCTAATGCGACCAGTCACGGAAGTGGTCAGAAGGCTGCTTCTCAAGTACATTTTCTACTCGAGCGGCACCAAAATCAACTTGAATGGCCCATTCTTTTGCACACAGCATTTTGCTGATTGGGCAGACTTTTTAGGACTGAACGCACTACAGGCGCTAAATAGTAGCACAACATGCATTTTTTGGGCCATTAATGGAACTCCATGGAATTCCGCAGAGTGCTTATGTAACTCCACAAACTTACACAAAGTGAAATTTGGCGAGTTCTGCCCAGCCCTATTAAAAACCCCTGCTCAAGACAGACTGTTGAGAACTTTCTGGACCTGGGAGCGCCCCCACTGGAGGAATGACCAGCTGGAAAAAGAAGACACCTGACTACACTGCAAGAATGGACTTAAGTACTTTTGGACTTATGCTGGACCCAGAGACTAGGAGAGCTTCTCCAGGGACAGTAGTGCTGGCCCCCTTATACCCTTTAAGGGATAGTAAAGGGATGGTCCTGCTTGTGGGGAGACTGGAGAGTTCTCCTGGAACTTCTGTGGACTGGCCGTACAGATAAATGACCTTGATTAGGATGGGTCCACTGACTCAGTTGCTGACACACAGGTGCCCCGCAAAATGGCTAAAACAATGTGGCTTTGGAAGTGCAGCAGGGAAGGCATTCTGCCTTGGGACCTTTGGTTACTGATTGGGAGGTCCATGGGCCCAGGAGAGGTGGCAGACATCCTGGCAAAGGACGGGTCCTTAGGGAGAGAGCAATGAAAACCAGCTCTCCCAAAAAAGATGAAACAATAGCAGCCAGAAGTCCTGAAGAGATCCCTTCACCAGGAGCAAAACGACACTAAGATCATTAAGTATTTTTGCTGCGGTGATGCTGCTCATTTAATATGCACCACTTTGGCGTAAAGGGCACCCCAGACTCCTCTGGAGTACTTGAAAATGTGCTTATTGGTTGTTTGTGGTGCCCCAAAAGTGTGCATGAGTACCAATAACATTTCAAACACCTTTAGGTGGTTGCAGGAAGTGCTGCAGCCCCCACCAGAAGGATTTGGGAAATGGCCCTAAGTCTCACAGGGGGTTATAGCAAGGTTTCTTTCACTTTTCAAGCCCTCCTGGAGCTGGTGCTTTTGCACAAAGGCTCTGGTGTGCAAGGATCCTTGTTGGTTGGTCCTGAAAGTTGAAGACACATGTTAAAAGTAGAAGAAAGTCTCATATACACTTTTAATTGAATGGTAATGCTTTATTGACAATGACAATTCATAATGAAATGTTTTATGGTTTAATCAAGTTCATGAAAAGGCTATATGGACGTGCACAAAGTTCAGCGTCAGTCATTTCATATTTTAATGAACGTCATTTCAATGTTTTGAAATGCTTATAGCCAATCAAGGTTAGAAGTGAGTCATGACAGTCGTTAAGGAATCTCATTTTAAGATGGTACAATCTATAGCGTTGCATTCGTTTTTTAATGAGCTATTTCTGCTTTTATTTATGTGATGACACCTGGACAAACCCAGCAGCCAAGCCCATGTATTCTATCTAGGATAAGTGGGGGCTATTGTGGTTTTAGAGTTCAGGCCTCGCTAGGGGTGCGTGAACTATTAGGAGGTTGTCATCCCAGGTATTTCCACCTCCCTACACCATGTACATAATTTTGAATTAATGCATAGTTGTCAGAACCCCATTTAGAGGGCCACAGGGCATGCAAGAGCTACTGGGCCGAACTGTGGGGGTGTAGGCCTTCTACTCCTGATGCTCTGGGGCCTGGCCTACTATGGATCCTGAGCATGTAGGACAACTACCCTTTCAGCACTTGGCTCACAGTAGTAGCATGGATCAAGCAGTCTATGGCTTCTCGAAAGGGAGGCAGACAACGCGGGGTGAACAGAGGCTTACAACTCAAAATGTGTTCAGCAGCAGCAATAAATGATTGTCCAGTCAAATACTTGCTTTTATGAAAAAAGGAGTATTTCTACTCAATCACAGAGTAAAACGTTACATTCACAAATGATACACAGAGTTCCCCGAGGTCAGCGCTCTCATTTTTTATAGGCGGGTCCCTGAGTCCCACTCCCCTATTGCTAGTGGTTACTCCTCATTCACTATACGTGAAATTCAGATTAAGCCCCACTAGTAGTTTGAGTCCTTCGCAGGAGCTGAATCTACAGAGACTGTCTCTGGTAAGTTCCTCCCACATGGCGAGGTAGGGGTATCGGTCAGGTATCCTCGAGTTTCTCACATGCGGTTCTGAGGAGGCGGCAGCCGGGGGTCCTCAATGCCCCTCCAATGCTTGGTAATTTTTTCTTGGGGTCCTCCTCACAGGTGGGGGGAGTTTCAACACTCCTGCTGCTGGTCATCCATCATGGCTTGGACCCGCTTGGGGCACATCGGCAGCCTCTTCGTCAAGACGATGGTCTTCACCAGACCACATTCCTTGCTTTGTCCCGGTGGCCTCCCCTGCATACGGGGTCACCGACTTCACTTTGTACATGGGCTAGAGCCAGATCAGCATGGCAGCATTCTGGCACATATTTTTATTTTTAACACCCACTGGGAGGGCAGGCATATATTAGGAAAGACATCTACAGACTTGATTATTTAACATGGAATTTCGACCTTAATGTCTGAATTTCTGCAAATTACGGACAGCTGACAGCTTAGTAACAGTTGTCCTTTCACATAAAAGCCTGAAAGAGGAGACATAACCTAAAACTACTAATCAGAACGGTGTAACCAGCAGAATAGTGTATTTTGTCAAGTATTTAAAGGGATTTAACTTCACTCTCTTGATCCTCAGGAGTAAATGGGAGGGTCGGGGGGACAGAGGGGCATATTCTCAAGCCCCTATCGCCACGGGAACGTCACTTTTTTTTACGTTCCCTTGGCGATAGGGCCAGCGCCCTATTCCCAATGCAGCGTTAACCCACTTAATGTGGCTTAAAGCCACGTTAAGGGGCTTAACGCTGCCTTGAGAATAGGGCCCCTTTCACGCTAAACTTAGCATGAAAGGGGGCGTGCAGTGGGTGTTGCGGTGGGCGTACCACCGCAACACCCATTGAGTTTGACACTACCGCCTATTATCAAGGGCGACGATAATAGGTGGCAGCGTCAAACTTAAGACCTAGAAAAATCAGGTCTTAAGGTGGCTAAACGAGGAGAAAAGCTTTATTTCTCCTCGTTTTTGCTTTTTCCATGTGTGTTGCATGTAGCAGCACACATTGAAAAAGCAAACTGCCATGTTCGGTTTGTTAATGTACAGGAAGGGACACCTTCCTGTGCATTAACAAACCTCCCTGCTCGCAGACACCCTTGCGATCTGGTGCAAGGGTGCTTGTTTTGGCGTTAAGTCGTGAGACTTAGTGCCGTCGCAGGGGGAAACGCTAGGCTGCACCACATTCTTGTGAATAGGGTGCAGCCTGGCGTTTCCGAAGTGGCGGTGAGAGGCGTTAAGCCAAGGAGGCTAACGCCTCTCACCGCCACTTTATTGTGAATATACCCCAGGGTGTTTTACAGGCCAGGGTCAGGATAAAACGGTGTCTATTCAACACTAACGCCGGCAAGAGGGTTGCTGCGCTGTGCACACATTCCAACGTGACCCTCGCCCAATCCATTTACAAACAGGAAGAACAATCAATGTTATTTACAGAGGTCTGTAACAGAAATACTTTTTAAAAATCCTTCAATTTAGCTTTATGTGGGAAGAACTCACAGAAAATCGGAAGTGAGGGGTGGCGCAGGATATGTTGGATTTCAAAGGTGAGTTCATTGCACACAATGGTTCTTCTGTCTTTACCAGATTAAAATTAATTTAATTTTGTAGAATCTATTCTTTGTTTGCCTGAAGTTTTGTGTGTACAACAATATACATATAAGCGATGGTGGTAAGGAACTAAACTTTAACCCATTCGCTTAAACAACTGATCCGTGGCGAAAATTGGAGTATGTATTACGTTTGAGATCATTTAGATTTTTTATCGTACATTCCAAATAGGTTGTGCAATAATTTTAATTTACACCACAATTTATTCTAAAATACAACACAATGTCATTATTCACAGCTAGAAATGAGTAATGTATTATTAAATCTACGGCATGAAAATATAGGAAACCGTTTTGACAAAATGTAACTTATTTCCCATTCTCTTTCAGTGGCAACATGGGAAATTCTCAAATGATATACAGTGCAGCCTGATCTATTTTTGATAAGTGAGAAGAATATGAATCCGACCTTAGATGTTGGGCAAATCAGAAGTAAAGCTGTCACAAAGCTAGCCTTTTGCTAAAAAGACGAGGCTCATTGAATGCAGTGTCACCTTCTAAAGCCTGTAAACCCCTGGCAGAGCTGAAATCCATGCTAATGCCTTTGGAATATTAGCAGATCAAGAAAAAGGCTTCATTCTGGTTTTGCTATTAAAATTTAGGACAAGAGTGGCTGCAAGTTCATTGAGCATACAAAGAAAAAGAAATCCTTGCACTTTGAAACATGTTTCTTGAATTTCGCGTGTACAGTTTCTTTTCAGTTGTTATTACCAGTGAGGCACTACATTAAGGAAGCGCTGTACGCTGTACAATTGATTTCAAAAGTATCATACACACACACACACACTCTCTCACTCTCTCTCTTAAACTCTTTGCTTATCGCATGCATATTGTAAATGCTTTAATGGGTCATCCATGCACGGTCTAACCAGGGCTAAACCTGCTTAATTATTTATTTCAAATGTACCTGATGCCCACCTCCCATATGGCAGTGGAAGATGATGCACGTTTCCACGTTCCAGGTCCTGTTGCAAAATTAAGCTAAATGTAGCATAGCACCTAGAAATAGCTTTTATGGTGTAAGTAATGTTATGAACTCACTAACCATGTTAGCAATGTTCTTGCTGTTTTCACTGACATTTACAGGCATTTCTGCATTCGTTTTTGCATTCTGGGTGGTAACCGTTCCTATTTTATACACTAGACTAAGATTTTAAAATAAAAATTTTTATGTTCCTATAGCTACAAGGGAGATCAGCCAGCTGATCCTGGGGATTAATTTCTTTGTACTGGGTACAAGTTGGAGAAGGTCCCGTCCTTCAGGGCTCCCCGCAGGTCAAAGAGGCCAGGTCCATTCCATTTCTGATCTTCTGTAGTTTCTGAGGATGGTGCCTAAGGGTGCCACATTTATGTCTGACACCTGCCAATGGATGGGGGTGGCTCGTGGGCACTCTCTAACTAATGGGGTAAGTGTTCCCAAGGGCAACCACTTCCACTTTTTCAGCAGTCCCTGTTTACCCTACTGCAAACAATCCCACAGTGCACCTCACTTTCAAAATCCAAGAAGGGGGGGCGTGGCCAGCAAGATGGCCGTGTGGACGTGAACCACGATGGCTCTGCTACCGAATGTCTGACAACAGAAGATAAAGAGACAGTCCCGCCAACAAAGCTGCCGATTCGTGCACCGAGCGACTTTCCCTGTGGTGCCGGTGAGTGGGGATCGCGGGGTGCAGGACGTATGGCGGAGTGAGGAACGTCATTAGGGAAGTGAAACAGGGAGGGCAGCAAAGGTCTTTTTAGCAGTGCCAGAGGCAGCGCCACACCGGTAAATAACAAGGAAGGCTTGGGCACAAGACGGGGACGCCGGCAGGATACCAAAAAACGGGCCTCCAACCACGAGCCTTTTGCCTGACCTTGGGATGGCGCCCACTGGAGACAAAGCAAGGCAAGCAGAGAGCAGGGAAAGACCAGAGACACTGCGAAACAGCACAACACAGGCAAGAATAAATGCAGGGCACCTCCTCGCTCACTCGCTGAAATAAATATCTCCTCCCAGGACAGACAACAAATCGACACAATAGGATCACATGGCGCAGGAGTTGGAGGCGCAGGATAATGGGGAGCCGCAGGAGAGGGACTTAATTCACGAGCCAGGGGGAGGAGGGACAGCAAAACAACCTTAATGCCAGCGAGACATCCAGGAACAGGCCTCAGGCAACAACTCGATGCCTACTTAGAGGAACTCAAGGCGACAGCCCGCAATACCCACGTGAACAGGCAGAACAACCCTGTGCAATGGCCCTGTAAAGGGGCCACACAGCCCATCGACTCTGAACCTCTGGATTGGCCAGAACGTTGTTAAACTCACTCCGGCGCGATAATGAGATTCACTATGCCACCCAAAAAACAACAGAGCAACAGAGTCTCCACATACTTCACCCCCACAGCCACTAAAGAGACACAACCAACTACAGGAGGGAAGAACGACATGGCGCTATCCAAAGAAGACCTACTTGCCTCGCTGAGGGAATTCAAACAGGAACTACGGGAGGAACTCAAGGCAGACATGACCAAGTCCCTGGAATCGCTGAAAGCCAACTCAGTGGCAGGTTAATCACACTCCAGCAGGATGTCGACTCAGTGGGCGCCAGGGTGATGGACATATAAACCAAAACGACAGACATCGAACTACGAACAGATCAGATAGCAACTACCATTCGGGAACTCCAAACCCAACTACAAGCAGTACTGCTGAAAAACGAAGCCTTGGAGAACCAGTCAAGACACGAAAACATCAGAATCCGCAACCTGGAGGAAGGATCAGAGGGGCCCGATCTCAAGGCCTTCATAATGGGACTCTTCACTGAAACTCTGGGTACAACAACAGTCAAAGTCAAGCTGGAAAGAGTGCATAGGGTAGGGGGGGCCTAACCAAGGAGAGAAACGTCAACCACAAGATATCCTGGCAAAACTACACTCATTTAAAACCAAAGAGGCCATACTGCAAGCCGCCAGGAAATTCGACACGGTGAAGTTCCAGGGGTTCTCCTGCGAACTGTACCAAGACATAGCACCAGTGACCCTCATGCACCGTGAACAACTCAAGCCAGTCACGGAAAAACGTAGACGTGACAACATTAGGTACCGCTGGACCTATCCCTTTGGCCTGGGCTTTGAGTACCGAAACAAAGCAGATCACATCACCGATGTCAAGGAGGCATTTGTGCTTCTGGGTCTCCCGATGCCAGAGAACGACCCCGGCATGGACAACCAGGACCAACAAGGTAGCTCTCTTTCAGGTGCGGGGAAAGGAGACCCATGGCAAACCTGCAGACCTCCCAGAGCGCAGAGGAAACAAGGACTTCCAGGGGTACCTTAAGAGTCCCCACACCACTGGTTTCCCAACAAGAGAAGGCCCAAACATCTCAAAGACCCATGAAATGCGGACGGCAACTGACACCGTCATGTCAGCACAGAGATCCAAGGGACCACTGACTCTACAATTTTCCAAGACCTGGCTAATACACGTACTAGCACAGTCTACGCTCAGCTACCTGAACCACATTAACGGAGTGCGCTAACAGGACTCAATACGGAGAAAAAGAGCTTATCTTCTCAACTAGCCTCTTTACAGGAACCTCGGCAGCGGACAATGGTCGAATTCGACTCAAATATTTAATAGATACCACGATGGGGGTATGAACTGGGGACACGTTGTCCCACCGTTAACTGTGTTATGGTTTGATTTTCTCTTTTTTCCCTTTTTTCAGGGGCCTGGGTGATGGGGGTGACACTGGGGGAACAAAGACGAGCAACAAACAATGGAGAAACATGCTTGAGAAGCCTGGAGGGGATGGGCGGGGGTGGATGTGGGGGAGAAGGGGGCGAATGGAAAGAAAGGGGTGAACAAGGGCTAGCAAATAGGTCACTATGGTGATTACTACGCTCTCATGGAATGTTAGAGGTATGAATCCCCCACCAAACATCAGAAGATTTGGAAATACCTCACAGACCAGCACTATGATATAGTGGCTCTTCAAGAGACCCACCTCAAGAGATACGAAGATCATAGGCTAAAGCACAAGGCATACCCGCTGATATATAATTCCTCTTCCTCCACAAAATATAATGGAGTAGCCCTCCTCTTCCACTCCTCCCTCAAGTTCCAACCGGAAGACTACAAAGCTGATAGGGACGGGAGGGTAGTACTAGTGAAAGGCCGCATTCGGGGAAAGCTATGTACAATAGCGTCAGTATACGTGCCCAACACTAACCAGGCGGCTTTCATACACAACACCCTGCCCCTATTGGGGGGATTTGCAGTGGGAGACATAATCTTGATGGGAGACTTCAACCTCACCTGGCATTCAGGGGACAACAGCACACACCCACATAGATCCCACACAGGGAGCTTCCCGAAAAATGTGATACAGGCCATCCAAGAAATGGGCCTCAGAGATACCTGGAGGGAAGCGTACCCAGAAGACAAAGATTACACCTTCTTCTCCCACATCCACCACACCTACTCTAGACTCGACTATATATTCATGAGTCAAGTCTTAAACAAGTACGTCAGAGATGCCACCATACACCCCATTATTATTTCTGACCACACGCCAGTATCAGCCTCCCTGGAGTGTTTCTGCCTTGAATCTAAATTCAGGAGATGGTTTTTCCCCAACACACTAACCCGCGACAAAACACTGCACGACGCACTACGAACAACCATCACGGAATTCTTTCAACTAAACGACCCTCAAGATATGTCCCTGGCAAACAACTGGGGCGCCTTAAGCAGACATCATACACACAGGGCAACAAAGTGGGAGCGCATTTGGCACGCATTTGGCACAACAATTGCGAGTGAAGAGAGAGAAGGACTACATTGGAGACATACAGGATCCCTCAGGAACTCAGACACAGGAAGAGTCAGGAAAAGCACGAATATTTAGGGATTTCTACAGCACATTATACACAGCTGACCAACTCAATTTACAGGCGCAAGCAGATTACCTTAGTGCAGTGGAGCTCCAAAAGGTCACCTCAACCCAGAACGAACAGTTGGTAGAACCCATAACAGAAGAGGAGGTACGGGAGGCACTCGGGGGTCTGAAGCTGCACATGTCTCCAGGGCCAGATGGCCTGACAACGCAGTTTTATAAACTTTCAGCACAGAATTAATCCTCCAATTGACCGCCCTTTTTAACCACATCGCGGACGCCCAGCAGGTGATACACACTATGCATGCAGCACTTATCACAGTGATTCCCAAAACAGGGAAAGACCCACAACAATGTGTATCTTATTGCCCCAGAGCACGTCTCAATCTAGACGCCACGCTATATTCTAAAATATTGGCCACTCGTTTAGAGAATTTGGTGCCGGGATTGATACACCCGGACCAATCCGGCTTCATTAAGGGCAGACAAATGCAAGACAATGTGTGCAGAGTAATATGCAGAGTAATACACTTAATAGAAAAGACTACTAAAAAGCAGATTCCCGCAGTTCTTCTTGGCTAAGATGCCGAGAAGGCGTTTGATCGGGTGGACTGGCCCTTCAACTTTCAAGCCCTCCAGAGGTTTGGTTTCTTTGAGACATTTATATACATGATAAAGGCTAACTTTGTGTCCACAAGTGCCAGAATTCTAGTCAATGGGATAAGCTCGGATCCTTTTTTCCTGGGGAGAGGGATGAGACAGGGGTGCCTGCTATCCCCACTCCTCTTTGCACTCAGAATTGAACCCTTAGCTGCAAAAGTTAAAGACAACCCAGTGATCAGGGGTGTGGATTTCAGACCCGACAAACATAAGATCTCTCTGTTCGCCGATGACATCCTACTGACACTTTCCGACCCGCAGCGATCTCTGGCAACACTTCAGTAGGAGCTGAGTAGCTTCGAAGAGGTGGCCGGACTCCGCATTAACCTACCCAAATCCTTCCTCCTTAATCTGACGTTGGCGGAAGCAGAGATGGGGGACCTAGTGGCTACAATCCCATTCCAGTGACCCAAGAGAGAATTAACATACCTAGTTTAAAATGGACCCCCAAAATCTCAGGGCTATTTACAGCTAATTACCCTCCGCTCTTACGTAAGCTGCAAACCGACCTTAATCGTTGGGCGCAGTTACACCTCTCTTGGATAGGCAGAATACATTAAGATGGTAGTTCTCCCGAAATCTTTGCACCTATTTCAGAGTTTGCCCATCGACCTAGAGAGAGACTTTTTACAGAGAGTCCACACTTTCCTTAAGAAATGTATTTGTCAAAATAAAAGACCGAGGCTCCCCTTCAATCTCCTCCAGAAGCCGTCTGACTAAGGGGGATTGGCAATGCCTGACCAGACCCTCTATAACAAATTGGAACTCTTCCGAGTCGAATGGTCCCAACGTGAGTCAGATAAACACTGGCTACACATGGACTGGGCAATCACAGGAAGGATGATATGGCATCTCCTTTGGAAACCAAAGTCGGACCGACCTGATAATGCCTACATATGTACCCCCACTAGAACGACCCTCAAAACTTGGGATGACGCACTGAGACAGACTGAATGAACAACGTTTCCCTCTCTGTCAACACCCATACACCACAACCCAGCTTTTCCACCAGCATTACAGCCAGGGCCCTTCGACGCATGCAAGGAGGGGGGATGCCTAACCCTAGCTGACATTTTCCATAATTGGGATATATTAACTTTTGAACACTGCCAAAGGGACTTCACCTTCCAAACACAGAATATTTTTGCTACCTTCAATTGCGCCACTGGGTCCTGCAAACCGAGATTAGAGAAGGGGCGACAAGAGAACTAACGACACTAGAGCGCTTTGTGAAGGGGGCAGGATCAGAAAAAGGGGCCATCTCCTTCCTTTATTCCCTTCTGATGCATACACTTCCCTCCAGGCACCCACGTCATCTCGAATTCTGGGAAAGCACACTAGGCCATGACATCACAGACACACAATGGAAGGCCTTATGGAAAGATATAAGGCGACACAATCACTCGCTAGGTCAAGGTGAAGCCCACTACAAGATACTCTACAACTGGTACATCTATCCTACCCAACTAAAAAAGATATTTCCTAACACATCGGACCTCTGCTGGAGAGGGTGTGGTCTTTTGGGCGACTTTCACCACATATGGTGGGACTGCCCAACAATCCACCCCTTTTGGTCTGAAATCCTAGCTAAAATTAAAGAGATATTGAGGTACCCAATCCCAGACACCCCGGATTTTATGCTTCTAAGTCTCTGAGATCCAGGCTTGAAATACCAAATGACAGCTGACCAAGCCATAATGTGGCTGTGTCAGGGGGTGGCCAAGACGGCAATAGCCGCTGCCTGGAAGAAGAAAGAAGCCCCGGCCATAACACAATGACATGCACGTTTATGGCAAGCACTCATTATGGAGCATATGAGTGACATCAATTGGGACGAATTTAAAAACTTTGAATACGCCTGGGGCCCCTTGGTCAGCTATCTATCTAGAGGTATTCCGCTGACCACCTGCCCCTCGAGGGTTAAAGCACTGCATCTGTTCCAATTCTAAACAGGGCTACTGTCCCCTCTTGAGCCTACTCCAGAGCTAGGTTCGCACCTCCACGTCACCCAGGTCCCCAGTCAGCCCAGGCTAATTTGTTTTTTCTTTATTGTTTATTCTCATTTTCTTTTCTAAATCTAGTTTTGGTTTGCTTTCTTACTCCCCTGTCTTCTGCCCATAAATGGAAGCAGTACTACAATAACTGCTCATGGGAATTTGACTAATGGGAAAGGGGAGGGATAAGGGAGGAGGGGAGGGTTTAGTTTAAGGAAACTGTTTGAAAATGTATTGTACGCATCAAGGTAATACCTGAACATTCATTTGAAGGGGAGACGACTCAGATTACCCGACAAACTCTGTACAAGGAAATAGATATCCAACAGCTATATGTGAAGATAAGGATTGAATGTATTACCATGTTTGATGCTTAATGTCTTGAAAATCAAGAAAAACAAGTTTTACAAAAAAAATCAAAGAAGAGGAAACACTTCTCCACGTGTAGAGAGCCCGTGCCCCAACCCAGAGGTGGGGCCATGGTAACAAGCAGTCCCCTCCTCTGTGATCAATCTAAACCAGTTCTGGGGGTAGATTTCCTCCCACTGGGTTTGGTGCTAGCCTGACTAGGGGGACAAGAGCTTGGACTTTCCAAACGCCGCTGAACATGTGCTTGTGACAGGGCGGGCCCCTTATTAGTCTTCCTGCCAGGCGATAACACATCCCCACTCCCTGCTCTGGGTGCAGTTTTCACACATCTTTCACACATAATTCAGGTCAAGTACAGGCTGGACAGTTGCTAGAGAGCTAATGCAAATTAGCCTCCATCAGCTTCAGGCAGAGCAAAGATAACTTTTGATAAAAGCAGCATTTCCCATATATTTAATAAAAAGTGTACTTTACCATTAGATTGGGTTTGTCTGTAGCTGGTACAGGTCAAAAGTTATAGATTAAAGTGCATAAACTATATGTTGACTGTTCTTATGTACGAATGACAGTCTTGCCAGTGACAGTGTCTTTTTGTGCCAAGTCAAATGGGGAACAGGCCATTTCTAATGTCACACATTATCCACTCTTAAATATTATACACCCTACCTTATGGGCAACAAGGTATGCTTATAGGTGACTTATTATTTCAAATCAGGTTTTACTACCAGTCAAAAGGGTGATTTTGACAGGTCTGGGCAACAGGGTAAATGCTGCTGCTATCAGGCTACACAGGATAGGCCTGAAGCCATGTTTTCACTGACACTGTAGCAAATGGCGAAGCACAGGGGGGTCACGCAGTCTCTCGACCTGCATCTGATCGCTTTCAGAAGGGTTCCTCATCCCAGTCACTTACTCTCACCACCCAGGCCCGATCAGGGCCATACTACCTGGTAGCACAAAGTCGTCGGGCAAGGTGAGGAGAGGGCTGTTGATTCGCTGCACTGAGGGCAAGACGGAACACTCGGTGAATGGGGGTGCAGCTATCCGTGCACTCCACGGGAAGTGATGCACAGTGTCTGGTGAGCGTTGATGTGAGTAGCACCAGACAATCTGGTCAAAATGAACCACAAGTCAGGTTTTCCGAACCTCCCTGGAAATGAGACACATCATCTGATGCACGATGATACAAGTCGAACTAGACAATCCAAGCACAATGAACCAAAAGTTGGGTTTGCCATACCTCCCTGGAAATGAGGCAAAACGTCTTGTGCACAATGATCCAAGTCACACCAGATAATCCTGTTCCACACACACAGTCGCAAGTTCAGTAGTACCACAGAAGGTAGAATGAGGCACTCCTATGTATGCGCCCTCCATCCGAGGGTCGCAACCTGTGAATCGGACACTGCACACTATGAGCATGCAGTCGGCATGTCGGACAAGAGAGATGCAGCACTGATGGCAAAGTGGGACACACTGAGTCCCACAACTGGGGAATCTGCTCACCACTAACGAGATGCTTGTGTGTGCTGAGGCCCCATGATACAGGGGCCACACTCCTTAGAAGCGGGCACAGTTTAGGAGCTCTGCACAAGGCAATCCAGTCTCCAGGCACAATACTTAGTTCCACGCTCACACCGCACTGCAGTCAGGATCCAGCAGACGAAGTAGACACTTGAGAGGGCACACATAGACAGTGTAGGTCCCTCACCGGAGGTCTTTGATGGCACCAAGACCGCCACAAATAATAGGGGCAAGCCAACAAGTCCTTGGAGAACTCACTTTAGGGCACCACACAGCAGCAGGTAGCCAGCCCAGGACAGCCACTATAAAGGCAGGGTGCAGAGTCCCTTCCAATGGCAGTCTCCTCCCTGTGCAGATTCCTTCAGCAGTTTGCACCATGCAGTCAAGGATGTCTCGTCCCATGTCCCCACAAGTGTATCTCTGCCCTGCTGAAGTATGGCACCAGTAGTTATACTGTAGTGAGCCTTTCGAACATTCAAAACCTTGGTTTGAAGGCTCCCTTAATGAGCAACGACATAAACTTAGGCTCGCTGAAAGATCTTGGAGAACTTCTCCTTCCCTAGCTAACCGTCAAACTCCTAAGGAAGACAAAAAATGCTTATAACAAACATATACGCAGTGCTAAATCTGCTACAAGCGGGGGTGTGCCAGGCAATGAAGTCCAAGAAACTCTTGTTGTATCAAACGTCTTTATTTCAACTTAATATTTCCCATAAGTTAATAGCAGCGTTAAATCTGTTCACTTTAGAGCGCAGCTTGACAAGGCCAAAACAGACCTAAAAAACTTTTCAAAATCATCAATCAACATTCGAACCAACCCTCTAATCAACTCTTGACACTTAAAGACTCTCCTTACCAGACTTATAGAGTCAAGCTCACTACACCCCTGCCTCAGGTTCACCTTGGATGAGCTCTCCTCTGGTTGTTTTGGTTGGCTATACTCCAAAAAATGATGCTTCTTGGAATATCTTCAGACTACTGGATGATGCTGAGCTGCTTAACATCTTAACATCTTAACTACATTAAAACCATCAAATCACTTCAATGACCCTAAGCCCACCAAATTTTCTAGAGGGCTTACCTCATCCATTGTTACCCTCTCTGGTCGAAGATTGTACATGAATCCCTCCCGCAAGGCCTCATTCCATATTGCCTCAAGATTGGACAAGTCATCTCCATACCAAAGAAACCTAAAGCAGACTTATCTGATCCTAACAACTTCCGACCAATTTCTAATATCATGACTCTATCCAAACTACTTGAGAAATACTTACATACACAACTCTGTAATCACATTGAACATTTTCAACTCTTTGACCAATACAGTCTGGCTTCAGATCTGGACACAGTACTGAAACCGCTATGACACACATTGTGGACGATGCACTAAGACTACTAGACCAGACGAACCTTTCCTACTTATACTGCTGGATCTCTCCTCAGTGTTTGACACGGTCACACAAGACAAATTAATTGAACTCCTTGAAACAAGAATGGGGTTATCAGGTCCAGTGTTAAATTGGTTTGTCTCATTCCCTCAAAGTAGAACTCAAGGAGTCAAAGTCAACCACGACCTTTCCAACAGTAAACCGGTCTCAATTGGAGTGATGCTCACTCTCACCAACTCTTTTCAACCTGTATCTGGAACCTCTCACCGAAATTCTGAAACGGTCTAACATTCAATATCATATGTACGTGGATGATACTCAACTGTATATGAAAATTCATTCAAAGCTGAATTCCTCTTGCTTGCCCCCCACAGTCATACTGCGCCTATTCAGGAGTAGCTCAAACAACTAACAGACCTCAACTGCACCCCACATGTTGTTAGCTCCACTAGATCACTCGGCCTAATCCTGGACAAATGCCTGAATATGCAGGATCACATCAGAGCTACAACAAGAGTAGCCAATCACCAACTCTGCACATTAAGGAAAATCAAACTGTTCCTACCGCTCACTGACCTGCAACAAGCTGTCCAATCCCTTGTTATCTCCCGTTTAGACTACGGAATTGCAACCCTGGCTGGGCTGCCCAAAGCTAAACTGGCCCCTTTAAGGGCCACTCTGAACTCTGATGCCAGACTCATCACCAACTCAAGAAAGCGTGACCACATCACACCTGATCTAATTCAACTAAACTGGCTTTCCCTAAATGCAAGGATAAGGTATACGATAGACTGCTTGTCACACAAAGCAATGCATCAGAACACACCCACTTACCTGGCAAATAAACTTGAATTATTAGGTGGGAATCATGCACTAAGAAGTTCAAAGACTCTTCTGCTGAAACTAAAAAAGAAGAGAACCTACAACCACGCCTTCTCCGGTCTTGCTCTGAGAATATGGAACGCTCTCCTGCCAGAAATCAGAACAATCCACTCGACCTCTACTTTTAAAAAATAAGTCAAAGGCCTGCTCATGAATAGCTTCATGCGACAATAGTACTGTAGCCTCACAAACTATTTAAAATGACCTTACAGCCCTGCCCTCCTTTATTTATGATGCAATCTGCATCTTGTTAACTGTGTATGTCTATTTTTTGTCTTCAATGTGCTTCTGCTGTATATGCGTAGTTCTCTACTAAGTTTTCCTGCTCTAGCTTAACCAGCAAGCTGCGTTGTGCAGCGCTCTGATACCCTGCTGGGTCACGTTTGCGCTTTATAAAACTTTTCAAATAAAAATAAATAATAAATAAATAAAATAAATAAGTTGGGATTGTTCAAAGGGTTCCCCTTTGCACCACAGATGTCTCCCCTAAATTTCAGTCCTGTCTGCCATGAGGCCTTGGAATGCAGATCCTAATCTTTAGTGGGCCATGATCTGGCTTCCCAAGGCCAAGTATGAAAACCTCACACCCCAATCTATCCAAGCAAGTCCTCAAATGGCAGAGGTCTGTCATTCCAATTGCATGCCCAATGTTTTATGACTGTCTCTTGGGAATGCACAGATATGCTCCCCCAGCCTCCAGTGTGGACTGGAGTCAAACTAAAAGGCACACAAAAGAGTTTAGCACAGAGAAATGTCCACTTTCTAGAAGTGGCATTTCTAAGCTATAATTGACAAATCCTCACTTACCACAAGGGAGGATTTGTCATTGTGAAGCCAATGATAGAAAACAACATGAGACTGCTCCACTGTAAGCCACCATTGCAGCTAAAACTAATCTCAGACATCTCTCCATGGTAACCTACGGGGAGAGCAAACCTCATAGATAGTGAAAACACACATGGGGGTTCTTCACTACCTTGGCAGGGAACACACATGTGTTCCTGCCCAGCCTTTCACCTATCACTTGCTCCACCCTCCCCAGGCTCACCCTAGAAAACCTCATAGGTGGTGAAAACACACATGGTGGTTCTTTGCTACCTGGGCAAGGAACACACATGTGTACTTGCCCTGCCTTTCACCTATCATTGCTCAACCCCACCAGGGCTCACCCTAGGGGTGCTTTAGTGTTAGTGAAAGTCACCCTCAGCTTTAGCAAATGACTAAAAAAGCCAACCTAAGCATATGTGCAAATGAGCACACCCAGGCCTGTAAGGGCAGGCTTGAGACATGTTTAAAAACATCAGGTAAGCACCACTTCCTAACATGTATAGGAATGGCGTGTGCACTTTCACACTGTATTACAGTGGGAGTGTGCCCAGAGTCCTAAGGCCACAAAAAGAGAATCAGCAAAACCCATGAGAGAACAGCAAAACGTTTAGGGAAACACTACCTCAAGAGTATCAGGTCTAAGAATAAGTCCCTAGTAAAGTGGCACTACAGGCACCTAGGGCATGTAAATTACATGCTACTATGGAGCATGCAGCTCCTGTTGTACCACCAACTTCAATCACCCTTTAAAACATGTATCAGGCCCCCCATTGCAGCCTGTATGTGCAGTTTTAAAACTGCTATTTGAACCTGGTAAAATGTACCTTTTGCTAGGCCTAAACCTTCCTTTCTAATACTTATATGTCACCCCTAGGGTAGGCCCCATACAGCCCGTAGGGCTGGGTACAGTGCATTTAAAAAGTTGGACATGCATAGTTAGGTTTTACATATCCTGGTAGTAAATTTGTTATCAACCGCTGTGAGGTGTACTTCTACCATAGAATAACATTGGGTTACCCTATTACATTTAATAAGTGATAGCTTTGTTTGGGAGCAGGTATGAATGCCATGTTTGGTGACTCTCTTTAATGGTAAAGTCAGACTTACCTACCCATTTGGTGCCTGCAGCCTGTAGACTGTAGTCTGGGTCACGTGACTAGGTGTAGTTGGCATTTGTTTATTC
Organism: Calotriton arnoldi; assembly: GCA_963921515.1. Taxonomy (NCBI): domain Eukaryota; kingdom Metazoa; phylum Chordata; class Amphibia; order Caudata; family Salamandridae; genus Calotriton; species Calotriton arnoldi. Next base: position 632,431 of record CAWUFW010010370.1, on the reverse strand, counting down.
CTCCCAGAGAGCATCACAATGGCTGACTTGATCGGGTGGCACTGCTGTCAACTACCACGGTTGCACTTCAAAGGCGCTGGCCCAGCACACTTCACAATAGCTAATTGTGCCCTGAGACAGACTGGAACCATGGCAGGGATGCTTCTGTAAGAGGAAAACAAGCTTTCCCCACCGAGGCCTACCCTGCTATCTGCAAAGCAAGATTGGACCTGTACACTTCATCCCAAGCTGAAGTCACTTCAAGACTAAGCTGACTGACCTGTTCTGAGTTACAGGGACACAGCAAGCTCCAGAGGTCTCCCTGCAACTGCCCAGCTGACCTGCTGCACTGGACCTGAACGGAACTGCAACTGGACCTGCCTGAGCCCTGCTGGCCTCTGCTGGAATGAGCTCCTGATCCCCAAGAAGTGCCTCCCAGAGGTGGATCCTTGGTGTGGCATAAGTTGAGCTCTTCTTTGAAGAAAAGGAGAAATCATGAAGTTTGGGCTCTTAGTGACCACAAACCGGCCCGTTCATGCTGATCACTAACACGAATGTCCGGTAAACTGGACTCTTCATGCAGACGGTCTCCAGCAGGGACTGTCTGCGATGCCTGACAGGATCTTTGCGCTACTGCGACGACCGTCCATGACACTTGGCCTGCTCTTCACTGTACAGCGACGACCAACCACGATGCTCCCCCTGCTTCCTGTGGCCTCTTCCAACGCAAATAAAATTGTTTGTGCCTGACTTTAGAGGGCAACATTTTTGGTGGGACTAACCTGTACCCTGTCTGGCCTGCGCTCCATCGTGGCCAGCCTGAACTTAGGACTTTCACCCAGTCTTGCACAACTATATAAACCACAAGTGGTGCTTTATGCTTTTTGGCACTATACTTACCGTAAAACTTTGAAATTGCATTTTGTCCGGATCTAGTGCATGGATTTTTGTTGTTTTGTTGTCAAATAATTTATTACATTTTACTCCATATTTGTCAATTGGAGTGGGGTTTATCTTGGGCTGTATTGTCACTTAATTACTGTTTGTGTGCTGCATTGTCTTGACTGTTTTTGTGCCAAGCTACCAGGAGGTTAAGAAAAGGTTAATTTAGCGACTTTGTTGTTCACCCGGACAAGAATTGTGGCTGTTGCCTGAAAAGGGCTCATACCCCCCTCAACCAATTCCCCAATTTCTCACAGTCCCCTGGTGTATCTTCTTATTCAGTATCAGATGAACTACCAAACCCTCAAACAATAGGCTGAGATTGAAAATCAAACATAAACTTGTCTAGCTGACACCACTGTTCTTGTCATCTCTGATTTTGAATAGAGTTTTTTTCTGTAGTCTTGTACATAACCCCAACTAGAGGACATGAAGAATATTATTAGAGTTTAGATTAGACTAGAATTTGACTGAACTTATTGACAGCTGTTTTCTTAAGGATTTTGGAGATTGTCGGCAGAAGATAAATGGCCTTATTGGTATAGCAGAGTATGTCTGAATAAACCCTAACTCTCCGCTTTGGAGGATAGCAATATTATGTATAGAATATTGTCTAGGGAGGAGTTAATAACAAAACTGAAATATCATATAAGGTTTCTAGAGGTGGTACCAAGTTTTTCTTCAGGGATCTTGTTTGATCTGTGGTGTACATGGCTGCTTGCCTTTCATCAGTGGTGAGGGTGATGTAGAAAGCACTGGCACAGTGATCTGTCCAAGCTGGATTAGTCAGATAAGAGTTAGTTACTATGTTCAGTTAGCAGACTATGTCAAAAATGGGTCCCTTGGTGTGAACTGCATCTTTTACTCATTGATGCAGTCCCACAGATTCTACCTATTTGATTCAGGGAAATTGATTGGAGTCTGTGGAGAAGTATTCCCATGGGTTGCATTTTCCAAACAGGAGATTGGTAGCCATTTCTACAAGTATGGAGCTGAAACTGATAACTTACTTCTGAAACTGGAATTTATATTCTATAGTCGGCAGCAGATGAATATATGGATCATTTCCTGCTAGTTTGATATGAGTTACTGAGAGATCGGTTAATTCTCTGAGAGTTCCTTTGAAGTGTACTGTAGACTGTAGGTGGGATTTATTTTGTAAGCATTGATGTGATTTATATATGAAAACCAGACCACCTTCTCCTTGACCTTCTCTTTGCTCAGTCAGAAAAGGTATGCCTTCTGTCACTAGATCTGCAAGCCCTTTGGTGATGGTTAATTACACAATATCACTGTTATGGAAGACATAGGTACAGCTTTTTTCAGTCTTGAAAACATGGGGTTGAGTTTGTGTATGACTGCAGACTTCATATTGTAAAGGGAAGAAGGGTGTTGGTAGGAAGACAAAAGTATGTTTAAGGCCCAGTACGGTTGTATGGGAATGTGATGTGTGGGGAGGGGTCATTGGTGGAGTACTAGAGTGCATAATTGTAAGAAATATATTATTTTAATCACAGTCCTTACACTTTTTCTTTTCTGCTTTTGCCAGCTTTAAGACTGAATTCATTCACTCCTTCTGGCCCGCCTACAGGAATTAGGTATTATGGGTGCCGCCGGCGAGTGGCTGAAATCTTTTTTAGAAGGCAGAACCCAACAAGTATGGATCCCTCCCTTTACGTCCACTCCCCAAGCTCTTTTGACAGGGGTTCCGCAAGGGTCTGTACTGATACCACGTTTGTTCAACTTGTACATGACTCCTCTCATTCAGTTGGCAGAGGAACTAGGAGCTAAAGTCGTTGCCTATGCCGACAACACTCAGCTCCTGTTCACTTGGAAAAAATCAGAGTCATCCACTGCCCATGTTAAAACCTGTTTAGCTGCGGTGTTTAATTGGCTTACGTGCACTCAGCTGAAATGTAATGAAGATAAAACTGAGATTTTATTCTTTGGAGAGTTTCCCCCTCAGGTTTGGCACACTTTCTGGCCAGATGAATCTCCTAGGCCCTCACCTTCAGGACTCCCTGTAAAAAACCTTGGGATCTGGTTTGATGAAAAGCTGAGTATTTGTAACCAAATCAATTAACTGACTGGTACCTGTTTTGGCATCCTGAAACTTCTCCGAAAATGTTTGCCCCTTTTGCCCTTAGCAGCTAAAGAAACGGTCGTCCGAGCTCTTGTTACCTCCCGCATCGATTATGCGAACGCACTGTACGTGGGCCTTCCCGCCTATTTAATTGACAAACTTCAGGTGGTTCAAAATGCTGCTGCCCGTCTGCTTCTTGACCTTCCCAAACGTACCAGTGTCAAGCAACACCTGCACAACTTGCACTGGCTACCGGTGAAGGCAAGGGTCACTTTTAAAGCCCTGGCAACAGTCCATGCTGCGCTCTACGAGTATGGCCCCCTCTACCTTAGGAAACGCTTTCAGTTCTACTCCCCCAGCAGACACTTGCGTTCCTCTAACATGCTCAGGGCCTCTATCCCTAGATTCCGCTTGAAAAGAAAGGGCGGTAGTTCCCTGGCCTATTTGGCAGCTATGTCATGGAACTCCCTCCCTCTTGACTTGCGCAGCATGCAGAATTCTACCCAATATAGCAAGAAACTAAAAACCTTCCTTTTCAACTGAGCTGGTTCTGTGTTATTGCTCTCATTCATCTCTTCTCTTTCCTGCTGTCTCTTGGGCTCGCGCCGGGACACTCTTTGAGTAGCTGTGTGCGCTATAAAAACCATGATAACATAACATAACATAACATTATGTCATATAAATAGGGCACATTTTGGATATTAGCTAAGGCATATATATAGTGTGCCTAGGAAGTCCACGAGGAATCTTGTATTTTGAGTCCTGACTAACAGATTTAAAAACGAGCATACTGCAATGAATAACCAAAACAAAAAAGATTGTATTCTGTATATAACACATCTCTTTACGGTAAACATTTGTAAGATACTCAATCCCTTCATTTGAGAGTTTGGAGACCCTTACTTCTGCATTCACTCTAAAGTGGTATATAAGAAAAATGTGGAGATTTACCCTAGTTTTAGGAGTAGATCTACATGTGAGTAGACCTATTCAGGTATATTTATCTTAGCGAATTGGCACACATGTGTCTCTTCCTATTCACACGACTTTATTGTAAGTAGAGATGTCTTCAGTAGAGTTTAGTGTAGTTTAGAATACAATAGCTCAGGAAGTCATACATAAGTGACCAATATTTTCAATATATACTTGAACCGTTTCTCTCCCCCAGTACCACCACCCAGATTCTAATATTTCCTTTATTGTTAGTGTGGTCAAAGTATTGACTGTATTGTTAAATCTTTTTATGCTTGTCTTGTCAATGAACTGTTTGACACTAGTTGTTTCTTTCTAAGTAAACTATTGTCAGTTTTCATGTACTATAGCATGCTTAGTAACTACCTGCTGAATATATGAAGTGGCATTAATTACTTCCTTTGTTGTCTTTAAACACCCTAGTCTCAGGAGATGGTGGATTGGCGGGTAATTGATTTGGAGCGTTTTTTGTATTCATATCTACCATTAATGAGAAATTAAACTTGGGGGTGAAAATGAGAAATCATATTTCTTATTACATAAGGGAATCTTTGGCCATATGCAAAGGAGTTTGATTTCTTTAAAGACTCATAATTGTGTTAAGCCAATTCTTCTATTTTAATAATGAATGTCACAAATTACATTTTCAATAATGCAACACGTACTGTGATGTTAGTACTGATTCCATAATCACACTGCAGTATTTCTATAACATGGTGACATCGGATTACCATATGAACATTGGAAAAAAATGAAGCCCAGCACTCCAAATCACCAAGCTTTTATGGGAATGTCACTCGACTGGTGCACTCCTCTGTTGGAAATTGCTTAATGTGCTGACGTCCCCTTTATCTAATAGATAACAAAAGCGGTGAATCAACTAAACACAAGCAGTGGTGCATAATGATCAGACTATCAAGCTCAACAGTAGGCAACTGCTACACAGAAAATGATGCGAAGACGAATAAAAGCAAAAGGAGACTAAACCGAATTATATATTTTTAGCTTTCTACACCTACCCCTGTTCTTTGGACTTCCATGAATATTGCACTATGGAATGATTTTTCCCAAACTGCCAGCTCGCTGCCCAGCTCGATACTGAAATAATGACTTTTGCCATGTCCAGTCATGACACTGAAGCAATATGGTCTTTTGTCTTCTAGCTCGTAGTCCTGCTGAAGATTTAAATATACATTTGCTTGAAGCCAGCTTTCATCAGCAAGGCACACCTGAAAAACATTCTTTAAAAGAAAACTTAATTAGCACCTGATTTTAAAATCACACATGTAGTCTGTAAGAAGAGTAGGTTGAACACAGTGAAATGTTTTTGTCAGCCAACATAAATACCTGTTAATATTTTACATTTGATAACCATATAAATTGCATTTAAATTTCTGCAAGCTTCTCCATTAGTGTATGTTAATCAAGCTTAAATATATGGCATAATTTTGCATTTATAACGGCATGTATGTATATATATATATATGTGTCTATATCTATCTCTCTGTATATATATACAGAAAGAGAGAGAGAGAAAGAGAACGATGATAGATCGATTTGATTTAAAGTGATTCATGTTTTGCACATATAAACTTTCCTTTGTCAGCCATCATCATTTCAAATGTATGTGCATGTTAGGTAGCACATGCTGTAACCGAATACATTTAAATAGTTTTGTTACCAAACATGAACGCCTTTTAAGATTTCAGAGGAACCGTTACAAAATACTTTTAAATACAAGTGCATTTGAAATATTACAGCTTCAAAATTAGTTAGTCTACACATGCCTAAATATATATGGCATCATTCTACACTGATACTATAACCAGGCTAGGGGGCATTAAAATGATGAGAAGTTTCTGATTCTCAGGATGCTCCACGAGTAACCGTTAGCAGTCGCCGAGGTATGAAATGCTGTTTGTGGTTGCTGGAGTGGAGAAGCATGGTCGAGGCAACAAGATGACATCTGGGACAAGCGCTTAGGCTGTGGACGATGGCCCTGAAAGAGCCAGCATGCCCACAACCCCCGGAACCATGGAAGAGGTCACCCTGCTGGATGTTGCACAGTCCTGAGCATCCTGATGGAGGGCGTGTGCACAGAATCTTCCAGAAACCACCTACATGACATAGAAAGACCAGCAGCACCGCATCCAGAGGCGGGAGAAGGCATGGGTCCCGTGGGATCTCCCAACGGGGGCAAGAGAAGCACAGGATTGCATCTGCTCCCGCGGAACCCTGTGATCACACCGGCCCGGCAAAGTAAGGGCTAGCGCAGCAGGTCGGCTCTGCAGCAAGTATTGCAGCACAGCGGCAAAGCCTGTCTGGGGTAAAGGCCTGCAGAGGAGGTGCCACGAGCTGCGATCGGGAGTAGGGTGCCACACGACCAGCAGGGAGAGATATTCCATCAAGCTTGGGCCAGACATGGGCTCGGGAGATTGCACCATCTTGAGCGGCCTGATAAAAAGCAGGCATACCACATCCCCCGGGAGCCACTCATTGGGTATGGACTGGAGCAGCATGGCTGAGGAAACAAGATGGTGAACAGTGACTAGCGCTTAGGCCATAGACGGGTCCTCACAAGCACCTCCCCGGCCAGTTCCCCAGAAGTCCCCATCGGGGTCATCCTGCTGAGAGTGACACTGCCCAAAGAAGCCTGATGGAGAGTGTGCACCCAATGTCTCCCTGGGGCCAGCTATACGGTGTGGGGCGAATCGCTGCAGCGACTCAAGAGGCCAGAGGTGGGAGAAGGTGAAAGGCCACCCTGCAAAGGAGTAAGAAGTGTGGCACAGTGTTGATTCCCGCAGTGGCCCTGCCGCATTGCCAGTGCACCAAAGTAGGGACTGGCACGGCATATTGAGTGACAGTGAATGCGGGACAGAGAAGGCGACCAGCAAACATCTCCACCATCATTATACTGCTGACAAATCCCTGCCAAACATAGCAAAGAAAGTCCGACCATCATCCAGTGCCAAAAGGGTGGCTGGCGAGGTGAGGGTGCACCCGATACTAATGAATGGGCCCGGTGACATAATCAGAGCTCCCCGGCTGGCACTGATCCCTGATATTGCCTGAGGACAACACAGAACATTTCACAAGGAGCGGAAGAAAGCGACAACTAGCTTGGAGATTACCAAGAATCCCATGGTGAGGAGTCAAACTTAGAGGCCCTGAAACTGTTGACCTGGCAAATGTCATGGTTCGTTAGGAGTCCCTCTTCCCCGATCACCTGGTATGTTCGTGTGCACGCTTGTACCTTCACTCGTGCGGAACGATTCTCCTCACTTCCGGATTGCCGGCGGTTAGCGGTTCAGCTTTCCTTGCTGAAACCACTGCCACGTCACTCAGCGCTTCCGGGGGAATCCGCATAAACTCAGCGATTCCCACCGGCTCGGCGCTTCGTATTGACGCCCATACATGGACAGTCGCCTTCTCAGGTATTCGGGGCTGCGCAGGAGCGCTGCCCATTCTTCCTTGTTTTTGCTCTTCAAGCTTTCTCACCTTGGCCAGTACTTGCGCACTGGTAGTGCCTTACTTTCCCTGGGGGGGTTCCAGTCAGTAGGCGCCTGGCTGCGCAAGAAACACAACCTTGCCACATCGCGCTGGAGCGCTTGTTTGTTATTTTTGTTTTGTCTGATAAAGCAACACCGCGCTGGAGCGCTTGTTTTTTAGGAGTTCTACTTACTTTGCGCAGGAGCGCTAGTTACTTTGGTGTACTTTGCGCAGGAGCGCTATTTAGTTCATGGAGCACTAGTTACTTTGGTGTGCCTTGCGCAGGAGCGCTTTTCAGTACATTCTATCGATGGTTTCAGAACCTATGGTGTCCAGTTAAGAGGTAACGACTATCTTCCGCATGAGTGTATGGTTGTGACCGGAAGAGGGTGTGTTTGTGCTGATTGTAATAGGTATTCCATTGTCTCCCTATGTAGCTGGGGTCCACGGTTAATCCGAACAGAGAGACGTCCTCTACTGGTCTTCCAGACACCATCCTGCCATCTTAGCTTCCTTCCCCACTCCCATCTTCATCCTAGTTTGTTTTCAAGTCTCGACTGGGGTAAGGTGGGTACGGGGGTGATAGCTCATGTCTTCTCTGCGAGATCTCTCCGCAAGAAACAGGTAAACTTGTGGGGCACCCGACAGCAAAGGGCACAGTGCAGTTACCACTGAATATGAGAAAGAGGTATAGACCCCTGCGATCGGCAAATGCCAATCTGATGATCACTACTAGAATTAAAAAGATGAACTGGGGTGGTAGGAGTTTTATCCACAATACCATCAAACAGTGGAACTCACTCCCTTTACATCTCAGGATGATTCCCACCCTTCTTGAGTTTAGAAAACAACTCAAGACGTGGCTTTTTAGAAACTAGCTTTCCTGGCGTACTATGCTGAACCTAAAGCGCCAGGACACCCACGGGTATAAGTGCACTATATAAGTTGCAATAACATAACATAACAGAGGCAGCAGGCCAGCCTGCCTGGGGTCGGGAGAGGAGCTCCCCTTCACTAGGAAGGTTGGAGGCCCAGACACTAACGAGCTGGCGACCCCCCACATCTGCCAGAGTGCAAGGAGGCCACACTAGCTGTCACAATTAACTCCCCATCACCATGGGGAAAATCACCAGGAGAAAGGACAATGAGGCGGGAGGTGATCGAGCATCCACAAGATGATGGAAGCCTGACCTCGAAACTCAGGACCCCTGGGGGCCCCACTCTCCAAGACATCCTACAAGCAATAACAGCGTCTTGGGAGGTGCTGGAGGTCAAAATGGACACTATGGTGACAGACATGGGGATCTTGCAGCGGAGAAAGACCTGACAGAAGTATACCCTGTACTGCCATCAATGACTGAGTGACTATCTGCAATGGAGGTGAAGGTTCGTACACTAGAAGTGCATGCAGATGACACCAAAAACAGATTGCGTTGAAATAACATAAGAGTGGTGGGCCTGCCGGAGCGAGTTGAGGGGGATAACATGCTGGATTATTCAGAAAGATGGTTCTGAGAAGAAGTCACAGTGGAGGGCTTTTCCTTGTTCTTTACTCTGGAAAGAACACACAGAGTTCCAGCATGGCCTCCGCTCCCGCTGCCCCGTAGTGGCCAGGTTACTGTACTATAAGAACTAAGATCACATATTGAACCAGGCTAGGAAGAAAGGAAACCTTACCATAGAAAACAGCACGGTTAGGATCTTCCCGGATTTCTTGCGGGAAGTGTAGAAACTGTGCTCCAAGAGGCTAAGAAAAAACCTAGACAGATGTGCATAACCTATGCAATGTTGTTCCCGGCCCGGCTAAGAGTGGCAAAGCAGGAGGGGACACAGTTCTTCCAGACCCTGGAGGAATTTTGGAGTTGGACTGACCAGCACCCGCAGCCTGGGCCAAGTCAGTGCTCCCAACGAGACCACCCTCGCAGGGCCAGATCACAATGACGGTCCAGCAACCAGAGGAAGGCTGCCCCACCAGAGACTGATGGCAGTAGTGGCATTGATGAGCAACAACGGAGCAAGCCCCCAGTCAATGACGGAGGACAAGAGAGTGCAGAACTCAGACCATAGGTCCAGCTCCTCTGGAGAGTCGAGCACTGAACTGCCAACGGTGACTCCTGGGACATCAGATGAAATTATATGGTCCCATTGTCCTGTTGGTGCAGTACTGGGGCTGTGAATGTGTGATTGAGCTGAGAGGTGTCGGGGAGAAAGTTGGGTAACTTTGTAATGGATTTTACATTAAAGATGTTTGAACTGTAAGAGTTGCCACCAGGCACCTGACGATATGAATTTAATTGTGAAGTGTTGCTGATAAATCTTTCAATAAAATCTGTTAAAAAAAAAAGCAGATAAATGTATTACAGAGTGGCAGTAGCCACTCTGTGTTATAGTTAGGGTGACCAGAGATAGGGACTTTTCAGATTTATGTCTGTTAGTAACTTTGCACCCATTTGACAAATGTGCGTGAAACTTTGCAGACCTGCTGCCCCTGTTTCATTTTGGGAGTATTGAAAGTTTTGTGGTGTTTGGTCAAGGAGGTGCAAAGAAAAAAAAGGGTCTCAGAAAGGAGTTGAAATCCAATTAATTTTCCATAGACTTTTATATTTCGCAGAGGGTAAAAACCGTCAGCTTAATGTTTATTAAATTTGGCAGTGTTACACATTAGGGGTCACAGATGTTTCTGTTGGGTAGTGAACGTAAGTAGAGTAAGTATTTTTTAAGTTATGAGATTTTTCAACTTAGTGATATGTTGCAGCACAATACTACTAACAGTAGCAAGGAAGCCCAAAAAATAAACTAGACTGCATATGTAAGGTTTAAGATTTACTACATGAACAACTGCAAGACCCATTTATGGTCACATGCTATTGGAAACCTATATACAAATACATAACAAATAGAATACATCCTAATCAACATAGGTTTTCTATGCATGCTCTCTGGCTCACGAAAGAAAACTGTGCCCAACAAGTCAATCAAAAAAACATCTTCCTTATGTACTCCTCTGCAATAAGATGGAAAAGTGATCAATCAGTGAGCTACACAAACTACTATATGGAGGACATGATAATTGGCCTTTAGGGAAAAAAAAACTTAATTTGCTGTTACAACAATGATTGCCTTTCATTTACTTTGACCTGTATATGTAGGACAATCTTACTAGAAATGTAGCAATGAAGTCCCAAAAATAAACTAGATTGCATATGTAAAGTTGAAAAATTACTACATGAACAACTAAAAGACAGATTTATGGTCACATGATTATGTTACTCAATTATACACTACACCACTTCAAAGTATGCCACCTCACTCTGCACTAATCCACTGTACCCTGCTCCATTCTACGCCACTCCACTGTACACCATTCCACTCTATGCCATTCCACTCTTCTACACTTCACTGTACAATATTCCACTGTACGCTATTCCACTGTATGCCACTCCACTTTATGCTAATCTACTCTACGCCACTACAGTGTGTGCCACTCCACTCTACGCTGCTCCATTGTATGCCACTCTCCTCCACTCTATATAACTCCACTCTATTAAAGTTTGCCACACTTCATGGCACTCTAAAACATTCTACTCCCCTCTATCCCCGTACACTCCATTGTCCAACTCTATACTCCACTCTATGCCCATACACTCCAATGTACAAAACTCTATTCCACTATACAACACCTTTCTAAATGGCACAGCACTCTACTCTACTATATTAGACCCCTCTCCAATTTATAACAGTATACTACCTGCATTACGCCAGTATACTCCACTCCATGCCACTTTACTCTATGACACACTAATACATTCTATTGTACTTTACTCCACACTACATTACACCACTCCACCTGACTACTCCACTGTACAGGACTTTACCTCACTCTACTTGAATATATAACAATCCACTCTACATAGCTCCACTGTTTAACAAGCTACTGTATGTTATGCAACTCCACTCTACAACAATACTACATTGTATGCCACTCTCTAACACTTTACTCCCGTATATACCCCTTCACTCCACTTTATAACACTGTACTATACTGTATGCCACTTACAACACTCTACTTCACTCTACAATACTCTAGTCCACTACACGACACAGTACATAACTCTTTGTATGCCACTACACCCTACTTTACTCTACTCTATTCTGTCACAGTATTCCACTCTACTCAACTCTATCACACTCCACTCTACATCACTCTGTATCATTGTACTCTATAACAGTATATGCCAATCCACTCTGCCACACTCTACAACAATATACTATTCTGTATCCTACTCCAAAAATTGACTAGACTGCATGCCACTCTGTAGTCTACATCACTTTCCAATACTGTTCAAAACCCCACTACACTCTACTGTACAACACAGTACTCCAATTAATGACACATTACTCAACTGTTTGCTACGCCACTCCACTCTACTGCACTGCATGCCACTATAGTCTATAACACACCACTCCACTCTATGACACTTTACTCCACTCTACACTACCACACCCCATTGTACCTCCACTATACTACACTTTATCCCACTCTATGTCTCTCCACAGTCCGACACTCTAATCCACTGTATGCAAAACCACTCTACAACACTGTACTACACTCTATGCCACCTTATGACACATTACTCCACTCTGTGCCCATCCACTCTATGCCATTATACTACTCTGTATGACACTCAATGACACGCCATTCAACTTCTCTCTATGATACGCAACTCCACTCAACTAAATGACACAGCAGTCCACTCTATGACACTGTCCTCAACTGTACTTTATGACACTCCACTTGATGAAACTCCACTCTAAGACACTCTACTCCACTCTATGACAGTCTTCGAAACCCTACTCTACTGTTCAACAAGCCATTACAATATATAACACTTTACCACACTGTGCGATAATCTACTACACTCTACTCTACACCATATGATTACAATCTCCTCCACTGTACTATACAGCACTCCACGTAACAACTCTCCATTTGTGATACTGGACTGTCCGATTTGAAACACATTTTTATTATAAAATTTAAAAACATTGAAATTCAATGAAAAAAACTAAGGTTTAAGCTTAGTTATAGTTAGGAAAACTTATTTTCCGTAAACAAACTAAATTTAAGTACATGAACTTCATAAACTTCTAAAGTTATAGGTATAACTTTCATTTACAATGTATCCACCACCTTCACATTAGTAGCAGACTTTGTTACACACCCCCTAACCAGACAACATTAACTATACCTCGCCACTCTACTATGCAGTTTGTTCTCACAAATAATGATACTCCAGTGTACAACACTACTCTGTACAGGACTCTTTGCAATTCTACTGCTCAACACTACACTCAACAACACTGAACTGTACGACACTCTACTCAACTGAACTACACTTATAGCACTACACTTTACAACCCTCTGCTACTCTTTGGGCCACTATATGACACTCTACACAATGACACTCTACTCCAGCACACTCCATTTCATGACACTCAAGTTGACGACATTCCACTGTAGAACACTTGTCTCTACTGTTTGACTAGCCATTATACTGTAAAACATACCGTTTCACCCTATGACAATCCACTCCACTATAAGACACACCAAGCTACCCACTGTATAACACTTTACTCCATTGTACAACACTCTACTCAACTCCACCCTATTGCACTGTATAATGCACCACTCTATGACACATGACTCTAAGACACTCTCCTTCACTCTACAGTACTACGCTCCACTTTACGACACTCCAATCAATGACAATTCACACTGTGATTTGAAACACATTTTTATGAAAAAATAAAAACCACTAACATACAAAGAAAAAAAAAAGCTTAATGATGATTTATTTTCAGAAATACCTTATGTATTCATTCTATACAAACCCACCTTAAAATGTACAAACATTAAAAACTGCAAAGTTATAACTATAACTTCAATTTATAATTTACGCACCACCTTCAAATTGCTGTAAGGCACGTGCCTCCAAACACAGTCTAGTCACCTCATTCGCCAGACTACATTAAGTATGTCACGCCTTTTCCATGCACTGTTTATAACCTTGCACACTACATCACACATAGCATGTGAAATCATAATATCCATGACAAAACTTATAACTTCTCAATTTACATTATTTGTCACAACACAGTGCATGGTAGAGTGGTGAGTTACAGTTAGTGTTGTCTGGGTAGCTAACTGAAAAGGGTGTGCAATGAGGTCCGCTTTTTATAATAATTTGAAGGTGGTGGATAAATTGTAAATGAAAGTTATAAATATGACTTTAGAATTTGTAAATTTTGTGTAGTTTAAACTTGGTTTGTATAAGGAAAATACGTTTTCCTAACTATAACTAAGCTTTAACCTTTGTTTTTTCATTTAATATATATATGTGTATATTACCTACTGGCGGTTGCCAGTAGGTAGTTATAGTTAGGACCTAGTTTCCATAGGAAAAGCGCATTTTGATTTGCCAATATCTTTGGTGCCGATTGCCGAATCTTCGCAAATTTTTTTTTTTAAATAATGGGGCGCTCAGGTCAGCTCCTGTCTTGAAAGTTTCGGGGTGATTCGTTAAGAGGGGGCCGAGAAAAAAGGGGGGGTCCCAAAACGCGTTTTCTCCATGTTAATTCCCATAGGAACTTTTGTCGCGGCTACAGCCTGAACTGCTGAACGGAATTACACCAAATTTGGCAGAGAGGTAGCTCTTGGTCCAGGGTGCACTCTTTGCTTTAAATGGTGTAAATCCGTTCAGTAGTTCCTGAGGAATTTAAAAAAAAAAAAAACAATATCTGGTGACTGAGGAGGATTCGCGAACCCTCCGGATCACGAGCTTCATTCAGATTGGCTGCCAACACTTCAAACCAAGAAGTGTTGGCAGCCATCCTGTGACTTGGTAAAACCGAGTCACAATAAAACAGTAAAAAAAAGATAAAAAACAAGAAAAGTGGGCAGGGTAGAAACACCCTGACCCCCTAGGCCTGCTCAGGGGGTCCCACAGCCCAAAAAAAGCATTTTTGTTTTAGTTTTCGGCTGGGTGCGTGAATCTGGTAGCAAATGTTTAAAAAAATGAGCTTGCGCTTCATTTTCCTTAAGCCCCAGGGAGGGCCAGGTCCTGGTGGCAATCAAAATGTATGTAGCGGGGGCCCCTCGGGGACCGCCTCCTCCCCAGGGCTTTGCTCATAATGTGCGGGGGTCACATGGCCCCCACGCTGCCCCGCGGACCGCCACCTCCCCGAGGCATTTCCTATTATGAAGCGGGGGCTCGAGCCCCCCCACACTGCCCCGGGGACCACCACCTCCCTGGGGCTATTTTCACATTGGGAGGGGGGCCGTGCGGCCCCACTCCTGGAGCCCTCTATTGCCCTGGGGACGGCCACCCCCCAGGGCTCGCTCTGGCAATGTCCCGGGCTGCCCAACCCCGGGACATTGCAGTTTGCAATGACAGGGCGGGAGCATGGCTCCCGCCCTGTCATTGCAAACTCTGCTTTGCTTCATGAAAGCGAGAGCAGGAAACCTGCTCTCGCTTCCACGAAGCAAAGCAGATTGCTTTTGGACAAGAGGAGCTGCATGTCAGCAGCTCCCCTTGTCCAAAAGCAATGCCGGCTCCCGCAAGAGGCGGGGAGCCGGCTGGGACGCGGGGGCATTGGGGCTCCCCCGCAGTCCCCAACGTAAGGCCAGGCCCCGGGGGATGGGGTCCCCGGGGCCATAATTGGCCTTGGGAGGGGAACCACGTGGCCCCCCTCCCCCAAAAAATCCAGGTGGCCAAGCCCCGGGGGATCGGGTCCCCGGTGCCATAATTGACCTCAGGAGAGGGGCCACGCGGCCCCCCTCCAAAATAAAAAAAAAATTGGAAAGGCTGGCCAGGGTCCCCATGGCCAATAGTGGCCCAGGGAAAGGGGGCCACGCGGTCCCCCTCCCGAAAAATTTATTATTTAAAAATAAAAGAATGAGGTCATGCCCCGAGGGATGGGGTCCCCAGGGCCAAAAAAGGCCTCAGGAGGAAGGCCGCGTGGCCCCCTCCTTAAAAAAAAATATAAATATGAAGCCATTCCCGGGGGATGAGGTCCCTGGGCCGAAATCAGCCTCGGGAGGAGGGCCGCGCGGCCCCCTTCCCGTTTTTTGTTTTAAAAAAATAAATAAAAAATAGTGGCAGGCCCTGGGGGATGGAGTCCCCAGAGCCTAGAAAATATTGAGAGAAGGGGGGCCACACCGCCCCCTTCTAACCTCCAAAAAAAGGGAAAAAAACAACATCTCGCCGGAGGCCCTGCGCCCTCCCTGCAGCACACTGCAAACGTGCCTCCTGGCACATTGTGGGTTGGGGGATTAGGTCCCCAAGATCCTTAAGGGTCCTTAGGGGCCAACTAGCCCACCAGGTATCTCCAGTAAGCCCCATACAGTGGGATTGCTGAGAGGTGGTCCGAGGCCACGTCCCTTTTTACTCCAGTCTGCAAATGCGCCTCTTGGCGCACTGCTGGTGGGGCAATGAGTTCCACATGTGTCCTGAGGACCTCAGGACTAAAGAGGACTTCATCCCCCGAGCAGCAGCGCGCCAGGAGGTGCGTTTGCAGAGTGGTGTAAAAAGGGTGTGTGGCCTGGAACCACTCTCAGCAATCCAGCTTTGTGGAGGTTACTGGAGGTACCTGGTGAACTAGTTGGCCCCCAGGGACTCTCAGGATTCAAGGGGACTTAATCCGCCAACCAAGAATGCGCCAGGAGGCATGTTTGCAGAGTGGTGGAGAAAGGGGGCTTGGCCTGTGTCCACCTGTCAGCAATCCCACTATCTGGGGCATACTGGAGGTATCAGGTAGGCTAGTTGGCCCCTAAGGACCCCCAGCAGTGAAGAGGACTTTAATCCCATCCAAGAGCGCACCGGGGAGCTCGTTTGCAGACTGGTGGTCAAAGGGGGCGTGGCCTGCTATGAAAACTTACCAATGCTGCTGTGTGGGACTTACTGGAGGTAATAGGAGGGGTAGTTGGCCCCCAATGTTGTCCTTGGGGGCCAACTACCACTTCTGCTACCTCCAGTAAGTCCCACACAGTGGGATTGCTAAGAGGTCTTCGGAGGCCACGCCCCCCCTTTCTCCACCACTCTGCAAACGCACCTCCTGGCACACTACGGGTTGGGGGATGAAGTCCACTTTACTCCTGAGGGACTTTGGGGGCAAAGAAGCCCTCCTGGTACCTCCTGTAAGTCCTACGCAGTGGAATTCCTGAGTGCTGGTTGGAGGCCCAGCCCCCTTTTTCCCCCCACTCTGAAAACGCAACTACCAGTTAAAGAAGCATTTGTAATGTAATAGGTCTCGCATTTGCAAGAGTTAGAGCTATTGGTGTTGTAAATGTAAACGTTTTTTACTAATGTTTTTTGGAGTGGAGAGGATGTACGTTGTGTGTAGTGGAATTATGGGGTATGTTGTGCAGTGAAATTATGTGGATAGAAAGCATGTGGTATTTAGTGTATAGTAATTATGTAGAGTGGGATTATGTGTTATGGAGAGTAATTATGTGGTATGGTTGTCTGAGTTGTGGAGTGGTAACCTCAGGTTTAGTCTTCCTCGTTTCCATTAAAGCGAAAGTATGAACTCAATGAGACAAAAAAAAGAAGGAATCACTGAGGAGCACTTCTGGACCTAGTCAGAGGTATGAGCAGGGCCACTGGAAAAATGCGACTGTTTGGCTGCACTGACTTTCGCACAATTATACATTTTCTGCATTAGGCACATAATCCATCATCTGCTGCCTAATCTGCAGATTTGTGCAAAAAAAGCCTTGTTTCTAGCTCAAACAGCTCAAACGTTACCAAAAATGCAGCGACAAGTGTTACAGCGTGATGGAAGGTCCTTTGCTAACCTTGAATGGTCACCTCTTATTTCTAAATGTGGGTGTTAAATTGGTAGTAATGGTGTGTAAGCCACTCTTGCTTCTTTCTCCGCCTCTCTTTGTATTTCTGTTGCTTCTTTCTGCACCTTTCTTTCTTTTTCTGCACTTCTATTGCCTCTTTCTGCAAATCTCTTCTACTTTATGCACCTCTTTTGCTTCTTTCTACACCTATGTTGCCTCTTTCTGCACCTCACTTGCTTCTTGGTGCACCCCTCTTGCCTCTTTCTCTGCACCTCTCTTGCCTCTTTCTGAACCCCTCTTCACTCTTTCTACACCCCTCCTGCATCTTTCTGCACCTCTGTTCCTTCTCTATGCACTTCTTTTGTTTCTTTCTGCACCTCTCTTGCTTCTTTCTGCACCCCTCTTGCCTCCTTCTCCACCCCTCTTATCCCTTTCTACATCTCTGTTGCTTCTTCTGCACTTCTCTTGTCTCTTTCTCCACCCCTCTTCTCTCTTTCTGCACCTCTGTTGCTTCTTTGTGCACCCCTCTTGCTTCTTTCTGCACCCCTCGTGCCTCCTTCACACCCCTCTTCCCGCATCCCTCTTGCCTCTTGCTGCACCTCTGTTCTTTCTTTCTGCACTTCTTTTGTTTCTTTCTGCTCCTCTCACTTCTTTTTGCAGCCCTTTTGCCTCTTTCTGCACCCCTTTTCCCTCTTTTTGCACCCCTCTTGCCTCTTTCTGCACCTCTGTTCCTTCTTTCTGCACTTCCTCTGTTTCTTTCTGCAGCTCTCTTGCTTCCTTCTGCACCACCTTTCCTCTTTCTCCACACATCCACCCTCTTTCTGCACCCCTGTTCCTTCTTTCTGCACCTCTGTTCTTTCTTTCTGCACTTCTTTTGTTTCTTTCTGCACATCTCTTGATTCTTTCTGCACCCCACGTGCCTCTTTCTGCACCCCTCTTCCCTCTTTTTGCACCCCTCTTGCCTCTTTCTGCAACTCTGTTGCTTCTTTTGGCACTCCTCTTGCTTCTTTCTGCACTCCTCGTGCCCCTTTCACACCCCTCTTACCTCTGTGTGCACCCCTCTTGCCTCTTTCTGCACCTCTGTTCCTTCTTTCTGCACTTCTTTTGTTTCTTGCTGCACCTCTCGCTTCTTTCTGCACCCCTTTTGCCTCTTTCTGCACCCCTCTTGCCTCTTTCTGCACCTCTGTTCCTTCTTTCTGCACTTCTTTTGTTTCTTTCTGCAGCTCTCTTGCTTCTTTCTGCACCCCCTTGCCTCTTTCTCCACCCCTCTTCCCTCTTTCATCACCCCTGTTGCCTCTTTCTGCACCTCTGTTCCTTCTTTCTGCACTTCTTTTGTTTCTTTCTGTACATCTCCTGCTTCTTTCTGCACCCCTTGTGCCTCTTTCTGCACCCATCTTCCCTCTTTTTGCACCCCTCTTGCCTCTTTCTGCAACTCTGTTGCTTCTTTCTGCACTACTCTTGCTTCTTTCTGCATCTCTTTGCTTCTTTCTGCACCACTCATGCTTCTTTCTGCACCCCTCTTGTCACTTTCTCCACCCCTGTTCCCCCTTATTGCATCTCTGTTGCTTCTTTCTGCACTCCCTTGCCTCTTTCTGCACCCATCTTCCCTCTTTTGCACCCCTCTTGCCTCTTTCTGCAACTCTGTTCCTTCCTTCTGCTCCTCTTTTGTTTCTTTCTGTAGCTGTCCTACTTCCTTCTGCACCCCCTTGCCTTTTCCTCCACCCCTCTCCCCTCTTTCTTCACCCCTGTTGCCTCTTACTGCACCTCTGTTCCTTCTTTGTGCACTTCTTTTGTTTCTTGCTGCACATCTCTTGCTTAATTCTGCACCCCTCGTGCCTCTTTCTGCACCCCTCTTCCCTCTTTCTGCACCCCTCTTGCCTCTTTCTGCACCTCTGTTCCTTCCTTCTGCTCTGCTTTTGTTTCTTTCTGCACCTCTATTGCTTCTTTCAGCACCCCTCTTGCACTTTTTCCACCCCTATTCCCCGTTTTTGCATTTCTGTTGCTTCTTTCTGCACTTCTCTTGCCTCTTTTTCCACCCCTCTTCCCTCTTTCTGCATTTCTGTTGCTTCTTTCTGCACTTCTCTTGCTTCTTTCCGCACCTCTGTCCCTTCTTTCTGCAACCCTTGTGCCTCTTTCTGCACCTCTCTTCCCTCTTTCTGCACCCCTCTTGCTTCTTTCTGCACACCTTGTGCCTCTTTCACACCCCTCTTCCCTCTTTCTTCACCCCTCTTGCCTCTTTCTGCACCTCTGTTTCTTCTTTCTGTCCTTTTGTTTCTTTCTGCCGCTCTCTTGTTTCTTTCTGTATCCCTTTTGCCTCTTTCTCCACCCCACTTCCCCCTTTCTGTATCTCTGTTGCTTCTTTCTGCACTCCTCTTGCCTCTTTCTACACCTCTGTTGCTTCTTTCTGGACTTCTTTTGTTTCTTTCTGCACGCCTCTTGCCTCTTTCTGCACCTCTGTTCCTTCTTTATTCACTTCATTTTTTTCTTTCTGCACCTCTTGCTTCTTTCTGCACCCCTTTTGCCTCTTTCTGCACCCCTCCTGCCTCTTTCTACACTTCTGTTCCTTCCTTTTGCTCTTCTTTTGTTTCTTTCTGCAGCTGTCTTGCTTCTTTCTGCACCCCCTTGCCTTTTCCTCCACCCCTCTTCCCTCTTTCTTCACCCCTGTTGCCTCTTACTGCACCTCTGTTCCTTCTTTCTGCATATCTTTTGTTTCTTGCTGCACATCTCTTGCTTCTTTCTGTACCCCTCGAGCCTCTTTCTGCACCTTTCTTCCCTATTTTTGCACCCCTCTTGCCTCATTCTGCACATCTGTTCCTTCTTTCTGCACTTCTTTTGTTTCTTTCTGCAACTCTCTTGCTTCTTTCTGCACCCCTCTTGCTTCTTTCTGTACCCCTCGTGCCTCTTTCACACCCCTCTTCCCTCTTTCTGCACCCCTCTTGCCTCTTTCTGCACCTCTGTTCCTTCTTTCTGCCCTTTTGTTTCTTTCTGCAGCTCTTTTGTCTCTTTCTGTATCCCTTTTGCCTCTTTCTCCACCCCACTTCCCCCTTTCTGTATCTCTGTTGCTTCTTTCTGCACTCCTCTTGCCTCTTTCTGCACCTCTGTTGCTTCTTTCTGGACTTCTTTTGTTTCTTTCTGCATGCCTCTTGCCTCTTTCTGCACCTCTGTTCCTTCTTTATTCACTTCTTTTGTTTCTTTCTGCACCTCTCGCTTCTTTCTGTACCCCTTTTGCCTGTTTCTGCACCCCTCTTGCCTCTTTCTACACTTCTGTTCCTTTTGCTCTTCTTTTGTTTCTTTCTGCAGCTGTCTTGCTTCTTTCTGCACCCCCTTGCCTTTTCCTACACCCTCTTCCCTCTTTCTTCACCCTTGTTGCCTCTTACTGCACCTCTGTTCCTTCTTTCTGCATATCTTTTGTTTCTTGCTGCACATCTCTTGCTTCTTTCTGTACCCCTCCTGCCTCCTTCTGCACTCCTCTTCTCTCTTTTTGCACCCCTCTTGCCTCTTTCTGCACCTCGGTTCCTTCTTTCTGCACTTCTTTTGTTTCTTTCTGCAACTCTCTTGCTTCTTTCTGCACTCCTCTTGCTTCTTTCTGCACCCCTCGTGCCTCTTTCACACCCCTCTTCCCTCTTTCTGCACCCCTCTTGCCTCTTTCTGCACCTCTGTTCCTTCTTTCTGCCCTTTTGGTTCTTTCTGCAGCTCTCTTGTTTCTTTCTGTATCCCTTTTGCCTCTTTCTCCACCCCACTTCCCCCTTTCTGTATCTCTGTTGCTTCTTTCTGCACTCCGTTTGCCTCTTTCTGCACCTCTATTGCTTCTTTCTGGACTTCTTTTGTTTCTTTCTGCACGCCTCTTGCCTCTTTCTGCACCTCTGTTCCTTCTTTATTCACTTCTTTTGCTTATTTCTGCACCTCTCGCTTCTTTCTGCACCCCTTTTGCCTCTTTCTGCACCCCTCTTGCTTTTTTCTACACTTCTGTTCCTTCCTTTTGTTCTTCTTTTGTTTCTTTCTGCAGCTGTCTTGCTTCTTTCTGCACCCCCTTGCCTTTTCCCCCACCCTCTTCCCTCTTTCTTCACCCCTGTTGCCTCTTACTGCCCCTCTGTTCCTTCTTTCTGCATATCTTTTGTTTCTTGCTGCACATCTCTTGCTTCTTTCTGTACCCCTTGTGCCTCTTTCTGCACCGCTCTTCCCTATTTTTGCACCCCTCTTGCCTCATTCTGTACCTCTGATCCTTCTTTCTGCACTTCTTTTGTTTCTTTCTGCAACTCTCTTGCTTCTTTCTGAACCCCTCTTGCTTCTTTCTGCACCCCTCGTGCCTCTTTCACACCCCTCTTCCCTCTTTCTGCACCCCCTCTTGCCTCTTTCTGCACCTCTGTTCCTTCTTTCTGCACTTCTTTTGTTTCTTTCTGCAGTTCTCTTGTATCTTTCTGTATCCCTCTTGCCTCTTTCTCCACCCCACTTCCCCCTTTCTGTATCTCTGTTGCTTCTTTATGCACTTCTCTTGCTTCTTTCTGTACCTCTCTTGCTTCTTTCTGCACCCCTCCTGCATATTTCTGAACTCCTCTTCCCTCTTTCTGCACTCCTTTTGCCTCATTCTGCACCTCTGTTGCCTCTTTCTGGACTACTTTTGTTTCTTTCTGCACCCGTCTTGCCTCTTTCTGCACCTCTGGTCCTTCTTTCTGCTCTTCTTTTGTTTGTTTCTACAGCTCTCTTGCTTCTTTCTGCACCCCCTTGCCTCTTTCTCCACCCCTCTTCCCTCTTTCTTTACCCCTGTTGCCTCTTTCTGCACCTCTGTTCCTTCTTTCTGCACTACTTTTATTTCTTCCTGCACATCTCTTGCTTCTTTCTGTACCCCTTGTGCCTCTTTCTGCACCTCTGTTTGCCTTTTTCTGCACCCTTCTTGCTTCTTTCTTCACCCCTTTTGTCTCATTCACACCCTTCTTCCCTCTTTCTGCACCCCTCTTGCCTCTTTCTGTACCTCTGTTCCTTCTTTCTGCACCTCTGTTCCTTCTTTCTGCACCTCTCTTGTTTTTTTCTGTATCCCTCTTGCCTCTTTCTCCACCCTACTTCCTCCTTTCTGTATCTCTGTTGCTTCTTTATGTACTGCTCTTGCTTCTTTCTGCACCTCTCTTGCTTCTTTCTGCACCCCTCGTGCCTCTTTCTGAACCCCTCTTCCCTCTTTCTGCACTCCTCTTACCTCTTTCTACAACTCTGTTGCTTCTTTCTGGACTTCTTTTGTTTCTTTCTGCACCCCTCTTGCCTCTTTCTTCACCTCTGTTCCTTCTTTATTCACTTCTTTTGCTTCTTTCTGCACATCTCGCTTCTTTCTGCACCCCTTTTGCCTCTTTCTGCCCCCCTCTTGCCTCTTTCTACACCGCTGTTCCTTCCTTCTGCTCTTCTTTTGTTTCTTTCTGCAGCTGTCTTGCTTCTTTCTGCACCCCCTTGCCTTTTCCTCCACCCCTCTTCGCTCTTTCTTCACCCCTGTTGCCTCTTACCACACCTCTGTTCCTTCTTTCTGCACCTCTTTTGTTTCTTGCTGCACATCTCTTGCTTCTTTCTGCACCCCTTGTGCCTCTTTCTGCACCCCTCTTCCCTCTTTTTGCACCCCTCTTGCCTCTTTCTGCGCCTCTGTTGCTTCTTTCTGCACTACTCTTGCGTCTTTCTGCACCTCTTTGCTTCTTTCTGCATCCACTCATCCACTCATGCTTCTTTCTGCTCCCCTCTTCCCTCTTTATGCACCCCTCGTGCCTCTTTCTGCAACCCTCATCGATCTTTCTACACTCCTCTTGCCTCTTTATGCACCTCTGTTGCTTCTTTCAGTACTTCTTTTGGTTCTTTCTGCACCTCTCGCTTCTTTCTGCACACCTTTTGCCTCTTTCTGCACCCCTTGTTCCTCTTTCTGCACCTGTGTTCCTTCTTTCTGCACTTCTTATGTTTCTTTCTACACCTCTCGCTTCTTTCTGCATTTCTCTTCCCTATTTCTTCACCCTGTTGCCTCTTTCTACACCTCTATTCCTTCTTTCTGCACTTCTTTTGTTTCTTTGTGCACATCTCTTGCTTCTTCCTGCACCCCTCGTACCTCTTTCTGCACCCCTCTCCTTCCCTCTTTCTGTATCTCTGTTGCTTCTTTATGCACTCCTCTTCCCTCTTTCGGCACCTCTGTTGCTTCTTTCTGGACTTCTTTTGTTTCTTTCTGCATGCCTCTTGCCTCTTTCTGCACCTCTGTTCCTTCTTTATT
The DNA here is from genome assembly GCA_963921515.1 of Calotriton arnoldi. Classification (NCBI taxonomy): domain Eukaryota; kingdom Metazoa; phylum Chordata; class Amphibia; order Caudata; family Salamandridae; genus Calotriton; species Calotriton arnoldi. The sequence continues at coordinate 608,890 of CAWUFW010010370.1, read as the reverse complement.
CACTTCTTTTGTTTCTTTCTGCACCTCTCACTTCTTTCTGTACCCCTTTTGCCTCTTTCTGCACCCCTCTTGCCTCTTTCTGCACTTCTGTTCCTTCCTTTTGCTCTTCTTTTGTTTCTTTCTGCAGCTGTCTTGCTTCTTTCTGTACCCCTTGCCTCTTTCCCCACCCCTGTTCCCCCTTTTTGTATCTCTGTTGCTTTTTTATGCAGTTCTCTTGCTTCTTTCTCCACCCCATCCCTCTTTCTGCACCTCTGTTGCTTCTTTCTGCACTTCTCTTGCTTTTTTCTGCACCTCTGTCCCTTCTTTCTGCAAACCTTGTACCTCTTTCTGCGCCCCTCTTCCCTCTTTCTGCACCCCTCTTGCCTCTTTCTGCACCTCTGCTCCTTCTTTCTGCACTTCTTTTGTTTCTTTGTGCAACTCTCTTACTACTTTCTGCACCCCTCTTGCTTTTTTCTGCACATCTCGTGCCTCTTTCACACCCCTCTTTCTGCACCTCTCTTGCCTCTTTCTGTACCTCTGTTCCTTCTTTCTGCACCTCTGTTCCTTCTTTCTGCACCTCTCTTGTTTTTTCTGTATCCCTCTTGCCTCTTTCTCCACCCCACTTCCCCCTTTCTGTATCTCTGTTGCTTCTTTATGTACTGCTCTTGCTTCTTTCTGCACCTCTCTTGCTTCTTTCTGCACCCCTCGTGCCTCTTTCTGAACCCCTCTTCCCTCTTTCTGCACTCCTCTTACCACTTTCTACACCTCTGTTGCTTCTTTCTGGACTTCTTTTGTTTCTTTCTGCACCCCTCTTGCTTCTTTCTTCACCTCTGTTCCTTCTTTATTCACTTCTTTTGTTTCCTTCTGCACATCTCGCTTCTTTCTGCACCCCTTTTGCCTCTTTCTACACCCCTCTTGCCTCTTTCTACACCTCTGTTCCTTCCTTCTGCTCTTCTTTTGTTTCTTTCTGCAGCGGTATGGCTTCTTTCTGCACCCCCTTGCCTTTTCTCCACCCCTCTTCCCTCTTTCTTCACCCATGTTGCCTCTTACTGCACCTCTGTTCCTTCTTTCTGTACTTATTTTGTTTCTTGCTGCACATCTCTTGCTTCTTTCTGTACCCTTGTGCTTCTTTCTGCACCCCTCTTCCCTCTTTTTGCACCCCTCTTGCCTCTTTCTGCACCTCTGTTGCTTCTTTTTGTACTACTCTTGCTTCTTTCTGCACCTCTTTGCTTCTTTCTGCACCACTTGCTCTTCTTTCTGCACCCCTCTTCCCTCTTTCTGTACCTTCTTGCCTCTTTCTGCACCTCTGTTCCTTCTTTCTGCTGTTCTTTTGTTTCTTTCTGCACCTCTCTTGCTTCTGTCTGCACCCCTCTTGCCACTTTCTCCACCCCTGTTCCCTTTTTTGCATCCCTATTGCTTCTTTCTGCACTTCTCTTACTTCTTTCTGCACCTCTGTCCCTCCTTTCTGCAACCCTAGTGCCTCTTTCTGTACCTCTGTTCCTTCTTTCTGCATCTCTGTTGCTTCTTTCTGCACTTCTCTTGCCTCTTTCTCCACCCCTCATCCCTTTTTCTGTACCTCTGTCCCTTCTTTCTGCAACCCTTGTGCCTCTTTCTGCACCCCTTTTCCCTCTTTCTGCTCCCCTCTTGCCTCTTTCTGCACCTCTGTTCCTTCTTTCTGCACCTCTTTTGTTTCTTTCTGCAACCCCCTTGCTTCTTTCTGTATCCCTCTTGCCTCTTTCTCCACCCCACTTCCCCCTTTCTGCACCTCTCTTGTTTCTTTCTGCACCCCTTGTGCCTCTTTCTGCACCCCTCTTCCCTCTTTCTGCACTCCTCTGGCCTCTTTCTGCACCTCTGTTGCTTCTTTCTGCACTTCCTTTGTTTCTTTCTGCACCTCTCTTGCCTCTTTCTCCACCCCTCCACCCCTCTTCCCCATTTGTTCATCTCTGTTGCTTCTTTCTGCACTTCTCTTGCCTCTTTCTCTGCCCCTCATCCGTCTTTCTGCACCTCTGTTGCTTCTTTCTGCACTTCTACTGCATATTTCTGCACCTCTCTTGCTTCTTTCTGCACCCCTCGGGCCTCTTTCTGAACCCCTCTTCCCTCTTTCTGCACCCCTCTTGCCTCTTTCTGCACCTCTGTTCCTTCTTTCTGTACTTCTTTTGTTTCTTTCTGCACATCTCTGCTTCTTTCTGCACCCCTTTTACCTCTTTCTGCACCCCTCTTCCCTCTTTCTGCACCCCTGTTCCTTCTTTCTGCACTTCTTTTGTTTCTTTCTGCACATCTCTTACTTCTTTCTGTACTTCTCTCACCTCTTTCAGTACTCAAATGGGAAGTGCAAGCTGTCAAGTTTAAAGGTCTGCGTGCTCTTGTGACTGAGGTATATGTCTACTTGTATATGTATTCTCACATGTGTTATGCATCTGAAGATGGTAGCTTAAAAAGTGGGTAGCTTCTACCATAGGTGGTTAAATGTTCTCAGTTCTGCTCTGTCATTCAGTTGCACAGGCAGACATGTCTTATGTATATAGGTGTTATAGAGCCCCTCAAATATACTATTGAATACCCATATGCCCTGTATTATGAGCAGAAAGAAATACATACACCTTTTTGTACACATTTTTACAGAGTATGCTGTTTGAAACACAGGTATTCAAGTATTTCTATGTTTATTTTTATGTAGCATGTCACTCGGTAAAAGAAGACACACGCATGCATACCTTCACAAACTTGGTCAGACTTACAACAGTGATATGCTTAGGATTGCTGTTTTATATTTGGTAGGTAGGCCTAACATTCTGAGCAGTTGATTAATAGTGAACCTTCAAGAGAAAAGTGAGGTTTAAGACATCTTGGGAGAAGGATTAGTGATTAGGCTACTTTGTATGAGTCTGTTGTAGGGTACAGTCAAAGTAGGCCTCTCTCTGCACCTCTGTTGGTTCTTTCTGCACTTCTCTTGGTTCTTTCTGCACCTTTCTTCCTCTTTCTGGACTTCTGTTGCTTCTTTCTGCACTTCTCTTGCTTCTTTCTGTGCCTTTTGTCATCTTTCTGCACTTGTCCTACCTATGTAGGCATATTTAGAAATTAGCATTTAAAAAAAATTAGAAATTCACTGAAAAAAACAGAGGTTTCAGGGACGTTATAGTTAGGAATTAGCATTTAACCCCTTCCGTGCGCATGACGAGCTGAGCTCGTCATGACCCCACCCGCGATCGGAATGTCCAGCATACGAGCGGAATTCCGATCGCGGTCAAGGGGTTAAAAAACCTTTGAAATTCACTGAAAAAACCATAAGTTTCAGGGATGTTATAGTTAGAAATTAGCATTTAAAAAACCTTAGAAATTCACTGAAAAAAACACAGGTTTCAGGGACATTATAGTTAGTTGGACATTTCACTCTTACAAAACCAGAGAAATTCAGCCGTTATAGTTAGTTCAGCGAACTATAACTCGCGCCCCCGCAATGCACTGCTGATGATGTCACATATTACATCACTCATGACATGGTCAGTGACGTCACTGATGACATCACTGATGACAACTCCTGGCATGCTCTTGGTTGGGTGATGAAGTCTTCTTGCCTGTTGAGGGTCCCTTGGGGCATCTAGCCCTCCTGATACCTCCAGTAAGCCCCACACAGCTGGATTGCCGAGAGGTGGTCCGAGGCCACGTACCCTTTATCCACCACTCTGCAAATGCACCTCCTGGTGCACTTCCAATTGGAGGATGAGGTCCACTTTAGTCCTGAGGCCCTCAGTACACAAGGGGACCTTATCCCCAAACAGCACTGCGCCAAGAGACACGTTTGCAGAGTGTTGTAAAAAGGGGCGTGGCCTTTGACCACCTCTCAGCAATCCCACTGTGTGGGGCTTACTGGAGGTACCTGGTGGGCTAGTTGTCCCCTAAGGACCCTCAGTAGTGATGAGGACTTCATCCCCCAACCAATAGCACAACAGGAAGTGCATTACAGAGTAGTGGAGAAAGGGGGCAGGGCTTCCAGCGAGTTGTCGGTTCCTATATTTTATTTTTTTTATTTAGAAAAGGGGGCTGTGTGGCCTCCATTGCCTTGGCACTATTGGGCCCATCCCCCAGGGCCTGGCCCATGTTTTATTTTTATTTAATTTTAAAGGGAGGTGGGCCATGTGGCCCCCCTCCCAAGGCCAATATATGCCCCGGGGACCCCATCCCACAGGGCTGGGCCTTTGTGTGTATTTTCTTCAAAGGGGGGCCCCCCTACCAAGGCCGATTTTGGCCCCGAGGACCCCATCCCCCGGACTTATTTGTCTTTTAATTTATTTTAAAGGAGGGGGGCCACGCGACCCCCCTCCCCAGGCCAATTTCAGCCCCGGGAACCCCATCCCCGGGGCCAAACCATTTTTTTAAATAAAAAAAGGGAAGGGGACCCATCCCCCGGGGTTTGGCCTCTCGTTGGGGACCACAGGCGGAGCCCCAAGGCTCCCACGGTCCCTGCCTGAGCAGGCATTGCTTTTGGGCAGAGGGAGCTGCAGACATGCAGCTCCCTATGCCCAAATGCAATTCTGCTGCGCTTCATGGAAGCAAGAGCATTTTCCATGCTCTTGCTTCCATGAAGCGAAGCACTGTTTGCTATAGCTTGGCGGGAGCGTCAAGTTAAAGATCGGGTGAGGTGATTTGTTTCTGATTGTTGCCATTCTGATGCGTGGCCAGTGGCTATAATTATGAGGTGTTTTCTTTGTGATGTGTGAGTGAGTCAGAGTGCACATCCAAAGTAATCATTTGATGTATTTAGTGTGTATATATCCTTCTGACACCCAGTATAACTTGCTTATTCTTGTGTTTATTATTATCCATGCATTTAACAGTTGCATTTGCCAAGTGTGTTATTATTGCGTGTATATATATATATATATATATATATATACATATATATATATATATATATATATATATATATATATATATATATATATATATATATATATATATGAAAAAGTTCATTGCCAGCAAACTCCCAGGCCTCTTAGTGGACGGGTCCTTGTTTATGCGCGCTCCTGGCAGACGCGGAAATATCAAAGAGGAGATTACTTAGCAGAAAGCAATCCAAGGACACAGCGGGGAAAATTTCAGGAATCCTTTATTCACTGGATGAAGTGCGGCATAATGCATTTCGGCAAGGCAAACACAGCGCTCACTCGAGCACAAATCGACCCTGACCCTGTTGCAGGATACAATCCAGGTACACGCTGGGAGCTGTAGTCTCCCATTTGACTACAGACGTCCTGATAGGATCATGGTCAGCTGTTCTCCCGCCAATGGGAGCGCCGTTGCAACATCAAAGGAGGGAGAAGTTGCAATCCAGCTGAAAGCGGCGTCTGACGAAGGCTAGGAAGCCGAAATGCATTATGCCGCACTTCATCCAGTGAATAAAGGATTCCTGAAATTTTCCCCGCTGTGTCCTTGGATTGCTTTCTGCTAAGTAATCTCCTCTTTGATATTTCCGCGTCTGCCAGGAGCGCGCATAAACAAGGACCCGTCCACTAAGAGGCCTGGGAGTTTGCTGGCAATGAACTTTTTTGTATCAAGTGATTGATTCTGCCTAGGCCCGCCATGAGAATGGGCCTTGCCAGTGTTCGCTGCCAGGAGCAGCCTGTGACTGCACCGGAAGGCAAGTTTATTTCAGCTTGCTTCACGGCCTGGTTTGTTCAATTTTTGTGGCTGGACGTTGGGGACTGGAGGGAATCCTGGACACTTTTATTAGGGTGAGCATCCGCCACTACATGGCCCCCCCTTTTGCAAGGCAAACACAGCGCTCCCTCGAGCACAATTCGACCCTGACCCTGTTGCAAGATACCATCCAGGTGCACGCTGGGAGCAGTAGTCTCCCATTTGACTACAGACGTCCTGATAGGATCATGGTCAGCTGTTCTCCCGCCAATGGGAGCGCCGTTGCAACATCAAAGGAGGGAGAAGTTGCAATCCAGCTGAAAGCGGCGTCTGACAAAGGCTAGGAAGCCAAAATGCATTATGCCGCACTTCATCCAGTGAATAAAGGATTCCTGAAATTTTCCCCGCTGTGTCCTTGGATTGCTTTCTGCTAAGTAATCTCCTCTTTGATATATATATATATATGGACAACACATCCGATTCCTTGTAAAACGAACCAGACACCGACACGGGGAGTTTTCTGGCAATAAAGTTTTTTATTACAAAATTACGCTGCAACGCGTTTCGGCATCTACTGCCTTGATCACACAGTCTATGTATATATATACATATATCTCTGTATACATTTGAATGTTGTTCATTTGACATCTGGGAAAGCCTTTCTGTTAGAGAACATTGCATAAATAAAACCCCAAGCCTTATTCTAAAAAGAGAGTCTTTGTTGTGTTTCATTTTATAAAGTGAAATCCCTCTCCAGGGGGTGTGGTTTTCTGTCTATTGCTTCCTCGTGATTTAAGCCACTGTGTGGTATTCTGTATTACCTGACTGAGGCCGAAGCAAGACATTTTGGCGTCACTTGCAGGATTTACAAAACAATTCAATTTTAGAAGGGAAGAATGCTTTCCAAAATGTTCATGTTTTCAGTTGCAGATTCCCAGATGCTAACTGAGTTATTTGGGTTGGAAGTTGCATGAATGCATGTTTAACAGATGAGGGGCAAGCACAGATATTTGAATGTTTATAAACATTTTCTTTTGAAAATGGAAAACAACTTAATATTTCAGAGAGAAAAAGTGGTGTCATTTTAAATGCATTGAGCTGTATGTATGAAAAATGTGGGCAGTTAGAAAGAGAACGCAATTAAATACAAAGAGAGTTAGCTAAAGCTCAGCTTGAAAATAAATCACTGAAGAGAGAGTTGGAACTGTACCAAGCACCGTTTATTTTGCCAGGCTGTTTAGATAGTCAGGGTGAGTCGCTCGTGAAGAATGTGCAGGCTAATTTAATTAATTCTTTGGAGGACTTTCCTCAGCCTTGGTTGAATTAGAAGCTTACGAAGTAATGTTGATTTGAGAAAATGAAGCACAGTTTAATGCACTCAGCTTTGTCTGTAACATGCAGGAAGATAAACAAATCAGCCTGTTAGACCTGGCGATTGTTGGTTTCAATTACAAATCAGACTGGTCAGTAATGACAAACCTTGCTTTACATGGAGAGACGTTATTCTAAAAAGGAAATTATGAAAAATGCTATTTTTAAACTTGACTCTGACTCTAAATGGGGAGAAAAGCGGCAATGTGCTTTTGAAACTGCAAAAGAGGTTATGCAATGTATTTCAGACGTGTGGCTAATACAGATAGGAGACATTGAGTTACATGTGACAGATCCAGGCAGTGTGCCACTTGGAGTATGTGGGAAAAACAAGGAAAAAAGAGGATGCTTTTGGACTTTTGGACTGTAACATTATCAAATGCTGGAGAATGTTTTCGTCCCTTTAAAAAACTGTTGCTAGTGTTTCAATGCACTGTGATAGACACTGGACAGGCGCAGTTGTTTGTGTGTTTTTGTGCTCTGATAGACACAGGGCAGACACAATTGCTTTTGACTTGTGCTCCTATAGACACAGGGCAGACACAGTTGCTTTTGAGTTGTGCTCTGATAGACACAGGGCAGACACAGTTGCTTTTGAGTTGTGCTCTGATAGACACAGGGCAGACACAGTTGCTTTTGAGTAGCACTCTGACAGACACTGGGCAGACACAATTGTGTGTGTGTGTTAATGCTGTGACAGACACAGGGCAGATACAGATGCTTTTGTCTTTTCACATGCTGACAGACACTGGGCAGATGACAATAAGGCATAACGTGATTTTGAATTCTGAACTTTCTCTAATGCAATGGCTGAAAACTTCCCTTGAGAGATACAGAACAGGTAATGCACAAGAAGCAGATGTGATCAAGTGGTACATACAGGCAGAAACTGCAGTTTTGCATGAACAGTTGGTGCAGATCCCAGTAGTAAGTTCAGGGGTGGTGTTTGAGGTGCCTGAGGCACAGGATTCCCCAGTAAAGTGGAAGAGGGAAATGTGGCACATTTTACTGCAAAGTGCAGCTTCTGTGTATCATGTAGATGCTCATTGTCCCATACATTCACTAGACAGAACCTTTGATTCTCTTACAGATAAAAAAGCTAAAATCTTGGAGGCAGAGGTGGTGACACATGATTCAGATTTGGTGGGCATGACTAAGTGCTAGCACTTAGGGGAGAAAGACCCTACTAACAGGTGGGCAGAGAATGAAGGGATGCATATCCCCCAGACTTACTTAGAACTGTGATTCCTATTTGTCAGTATGTACAGTGGAGACCAGTCCCACAGATGGTGAAGGGTCAGTTGGAGAAAAGAAAATTATCAGAGCAGAAAGGGCAGATGAATTGCCTTGGACTCATGCCAAATTATCAAGGGTTTACTTATTCAGCAGTGTGTGGAGAGATAGTCAGGAAGGGCACTGCCCCAGCCCTTCTTTCTGTGCAAGAGAAAGGGGAAGGAGAGTTTGACTCCAATACCGAGAATTCAGAGGCCATAGTGTGGGTAGAATTCTCAGATAATGCCCAAGAGCCAGCTGAGAACCATGCAGACAGAAAAGATAAAATTGTTATATCAGACCCAAAACAGAAAAAGGAGAACGTGTACTTTTTGAAAAAATATTTTTGCAAGAAGAGTGATGCTTGTTTCTTCTCCAGATCAAACTGCGATGTGTTGGTGTACCTGATGTCCCTGTCCTGTGTGTGGGTGCCTTTGTCTGAGTGGGCCCGTGAGGGTGTGGGTCCTCCCCCAACCATGGAGTGATCACCAGACAGTGCAGACCGACATCATTGCTGAGATGAACTTACCTAGCAAAGCTGCTTGTAATGACAATGAAAATAAAGAAAATGTTTAAAAGATATAATTTCAAAGCAAGAAGGCTGTGTGTTTTTCACACAGAAGGACATTTTTTTCTTTGATTCCAGAAAATTACAGAAGATGCTGTTCAGTTTAAAGATGATGATGTTGAAGTTCCTTTTTGTTTTTAAGCAAAATATATAAGTTTGGCTGCTTCAATAGTAGGAGTTCCAGAATTAGCCATTTATAATATTAGAAGCATTAATGAGTAACATGTTTGATTCTATTTGTGCATTCATTTTGTATATTCATCATACATTTTTTCTTGAAGCTGGGTTATTATCAGATATGCATGAGCTTTTTTTAATGAAGTATTGTGTTACATTTCTTCTTGAAGCTGAGTTATTATCAGATATGCATGAGCTATTTTAAATGAAGTATTATGTTACATGCGTTTATAATGTCACTGTTTGAATGTGTGCTTCATTTATATTTATGCTTTCACTTAAGAAGTTCATTTTTTGATATATGTATGTTATGCTAGTCAAAGGTCATGGAGTGGAATGTAGTGCAGGAGGCACTCCTTTGGTTTGACACCACGTGATGACCTTTGACTACCATGATTTTAATTGACTTTTTCTGTTTCAGTTTACCCTAGCATGACTGTACGTCCTGCATATGCTTTGTTTCCCTTGAAGATTTTTCTTGTGTAATCTCGTAGTTTTAAAGTGGGAGCTGTCACAGAGTAGAACAGCCTTGCCAGGAACAGAACGTGTGGGATGTGCATTTGAAAGCATGAGAGAGAGAGAGATGTGTAATGTACTTTTTGGTCTCGAAGTGCAGTGTTATGAGCAGGGGTGCACAAATGTGCATTACGTTGTACATTGAGGGATGAAGTATGTGATGCTATAGCATTGTGTTGTACATTGGGAAGTATTATGAAGTTCTTACTATTGGCTTTGACATGTCATCTTGAATTCTGACTCTCTATTGCTTGAGCTTTTTGCATGCACAGGCAGGCCCCAGAGTGCTCACGTTGTTTGAGTTAATCACGTTCAAGTTTGCTTTGTTTTTGGAGAGGAGATTGTTGAATGTACCCTCGGAGGCTTTCGTAAGCTTCACTGGGATAATGTGTGGGAAGTGTGCTTGGTGCCTTTCAGAGCAGAAATTGTTGCTGCCAGACAAATGTGTGGAATGTACAGCACTGTCTCAGAGTCAAAATACAGGGGCCTGGCCAGCTTCTGTCTTGACTTTGACACAGACCAGTAAGGTCAGCTCAGTTTTTTGTAACATAAGAAAGGGGGCGAGGTTTCTAGAACCTTCGCCTTAGGTTGAATAAAAGGTATTAAAGGCGGTGGATTTTGGCAGTCAGTGGGAGCTCAGTTGTGGGGCAGACGTGTCTTCACAAGAAATGTGGGATTTGGGTCCCGGTCGCCAGTCCCTTCCTGGATGTCAAAGGGTTCCTCCAGCTTGAGTTGGCAAGGACGTCGAGTGAACAATCTGGTGAGGTGATTTGTTTCTGATAGTTGCCATTGTGATGCGTGGACAGTGGCTATAATCATCTGAGGTGTTTTCTTTGTGATGTGTGAGTGAGTCAGAGTGCACATCCAAAGTAATCATTTGATGTATTTAGTGTATATGATTTCTTGCAGGACATCCAGTATAACTTGCTTATTCTTGTGTTTATTATTTGCCAAGTGTGTTATTATTGCTTGTATATATATATATATATATATATATATATATATATTGTAGGACTTGGCCTTTGTGGCTAAAGTTCCCTAAACTTTTTGCTTTCCCCCTAGACCGTTTTCCTGACATAGAGTTGCCAATTTAGATGCTTTGGGTACTTTGCCACTGCTGATCAGTGTCAAAGTACAAGGGTTCCCTATGTAAAGTACAGTGGTAATTGGTTGGCCATGATTGGTATGTTTGCCTTACTAGTAAAAGTCCCTAGTGATGTGCACTCTGTGTGCAAGGGCTAGTAATGCAAAGGCGCGCAGAGAAGGGAACTGAGGCCTTCAGTGTAGGGCCTGCGCGCAGTTTGCTAAGTTAGCATGTTGTCCTGACAAGTGCAACCACTTGTCAGGCCTTACTTTCCCTTTTGCGTACACTGTGGGCACCCCTGTGGTAGGTCCCGGGTAACCCTTGGGCAGGGTGCAGTGTAGGTAAAAGGCAGGACATATACTGAGGTGTGTGCTATGTCCTGACAGTGTAAAAACACTCCATTTCGTTTTCACTGGTGAAAGGCCATTCTGCCCATAGGACAGAATGGGGGAGGCTGGGTATAGTGTTTTGTTGGCCTAGTTTCCTATAAGTTTATAATGGAGAGGTGAAGTTTAGTATGTATGAACTCACAGTGTCATAACACATCTTTCTATGAAAGTGGTTTTGTCACTGTGTGTTCAGAAACCACTCTTTTAGAGAGTGGCTGAGTTTTGTGCTTTAAGCATTTCTGTGTGTCTCTGCTGAATGTGGATTGACTGTCTGGATCTGAGATGGGAAGGGGGGGAGATGGCACCTGGCTGACCTGCATCTGGAGAGTATGCGAGGAGAGGCCCCTGGAGGTGAAGAGGCCTGGTTTGCAGCTATAAAACAATTGACCCATCTCCTGCTGAGTGATTAAGGGTCCAGACCCCCAGTATCAAAGGGAGAAAGGTGACACTGGAAGGGAGACACCCAGAACTGATTTAGGCAGGGGTCAGGGACCCCTGAGCACAACGAACTTCAAAGACATGAAGGGGTATAACTAAGAGAACGGAAACCCCTAGAATTTGGTGTAATTTTGAATGGCGAAATGGACAGGTCGAGTCTGCAAAGGCTTTGACCTCTTTCGTGGTCAAGAAGAACCTCTGCCAAGGAAGAAGTTGCTGAAGAGACTGCTGGATAGGACTGACCCTTGCTTCGTGATCTGGGGCTGGCCTGCAGTTTGTAGCTTTTACTAAGGAAGAGACTGAAGGGACATTGCAGTGGGTGGTGTCCCCCCCTTCTTGAACAGGACTGTGCTTTGTGCTGTGTCCTGAACCCCAAGGGCCCGAGGTGAGCTGGCTCCCTGTTTGGAAACACAGGAACATAAAAGTTTCCGGAGAAGTCTCAAGCAATGCGGTGTGCGCGTGCTTTTGCAGCTTGAGACCCTCAGAAGTTGTGCCTTGTGATCGTGGGCATGCAGGAGTTAACTGAGTCTATGACGTGCAGGGTGTGTGTCGTGGTGCAAGCCGAGGCATTGGTGAGGAGCGCCTGGTTGTTGTGTGCACTGGGAGACGAGGTGAGACTCGGACGCGCAGGGTGCATGTCGTGGTGCAAGCCGAGGCGTTGGTGAGGAGCGCCTGGTCGTTGTGTGCAGCGGGAGACGAGGTGAGACTCGGACGCGCAGGGTGCGTGTTGTGGTGCAAGCCGAGGCGTTGGTGAGGAGAGCCTGGTCGTTGTGTGCACTGGGAAAAGAAGTGAGTCTCGGACACGCAGGGTGCGTGTCGTGGTGCAAGCCAAGGCGTTGGTGAAGAGCGCCTGGTCGTTGTGTGCACCGAGAGAAGAGGTGAGACTCGGACGCGCAGGGTGCGTGTCGTGGTGCAAGCCGAGGCGTTGGTGAAGAGCGCCTGGTCATTGTGTGCACCGGAAGAAGAGGTGACACTCGGACGCGCAGGGTGTGTGTCGAGGTGCAAGCCAAGGCGTTGGTGAGGAGCGCCTGGTCGTTGTGTGCACCGAGAGAAGAGGTGAGACTCGGACGCGCAGGGTGCGTGTCGTGGTGCAAGCCGAGGCGTTGGTGAAGAGCGCCTGGTCATTGTGTGCACCGGAAGAAGAGGTGACACTCGGACGCGCAGGGTGTGTGTCGAGGTGCAAGCCGAGGATTGGTGACGATCGCCTGGTCATCGTGTGCACCAGAGAAGAGGCGAGTCTCGGACGCGCAGAGTGCATGTTGCGGTGCAACCAGAGGTGCTTGTGAGGAGTGCCTGGGTAGCGTGTGCACCGAAATCGAAGTAAGTCTCCACAAGTGCTGAGGGCGGGTCTCGGTGTCCACTGAGACCGCCAGAAGGAGGGCCAGGTCATTTGGCCCTCGGAGTGCAACAGTAGCGGCCCGGACCGGTATTCCCGGAGGAGTAGAGTCGCCTGCCCGAGCTCGCCGTGCCCATTGACGGAGTTCTGGATCAAGGCCCAAGTCGCTGAAGGAGGGGAGGAGAGTGGGGTCGTGCCCCCTCCAGGTAACGTGGATCGCCAGCTGGGGTGGGGTGCGGGCTCGGAGGGACACTCTCGTGTCATCATTGATCCATGTCGGGGGCAACTGTTAATGGAGCACCAAGACTGTCGTATTACACTTTGCATTATTGCTGCTAACGAACTATCGAACTGTCGTATGACGCCTGACTCTATTTGTGCCAGACGAACTACATGCTGGGTGCGCTACGCACTGAGTTATTTTCCCTTACAGAGTACATGATTGTAAGCGTGGCGCATTGCATTATTTCTTCATCGCACAGTACCTGATTTTAACATGGCGCATTGCATTATTTCTTCAGTGCACAGTACATGATTGTAGCGTGACGCATTGCTTTGTTTCTTCCTTGCACAGGGCATGCTGGTGCTGATACGCATTGCATTATTCCTTCTATTGCAAAGTACATGACTGTGGCGCTACGTATGGCATTGTTTCTCTATTGCACAGTTCAGGAGTATATTGTTACGCATTGCAGTATTTCGTTTCTTTTGCAACGTGTGTGATTCTAGCAATACGACCTACCTAATCTTTTGGAAACAGTTAGAAGTCAGCTTAACTGTTGGTTAGAAGCGGTGGTTGGGATTAGAACCTACCAATCCAACGGGAGGAATACTACCCATTATTATATGTTGGTTTTGTATTGTGTGGTCATATCGTATAGCTTCTTGTATAAAGATTATACTCGTTTTATAAAAACTTGTGTGGAGTCTATTTGTGGTGACATCATTGGGTTACTGTGAGTGTGGTTGCACATACTGTACACTCGTGCCTTGGAGATAAGCCTGGCTGCTCGTGCCAAGCTACTAAGGGGGTGAGCAGGGCTATCTCAGACGGTGTCCTTACTTAGCCTAACGTTGAAACGAGGGGTCCGGATCTCGCACCTGGCAACAGCGGTGGGGGACAGGGACTCCCGCCTCCAGCATTTGGTGGCGGCGGTGAGGGATAAGGACCCCCACTTCCAACATATATATATTATGGCCGAACACCAATAGGGTTACAACGGGCTCTCAATAGCTACAATGAGTTCATGAAAAACCTAGATTTAAGAATAAATACTACAAAAACTTTTATAATGAGTTGTGGGACAGGTGGAAAGAAGCAGAGGGATATCCATATAGAGAATAAAAAGATGGAGACCACTATAACGTATCCCTATTTAGGAATTTTAATTGATGATAAGGGCTCATGGCGTCAGGCTATTAAAGCCAGGAAACTACTCTTCATGAGAACAACGACGGCCTTAGTGAATTTTTCTCAAAAGCTAGGAAAGAGGCCTCCAGTGGAGATGCTACAAATTTATCAAGCTAAGTGTGTTAGAACGGCTATCTACAGGGCTGGGATATGGGGATACTGTGATGTAAATGAAATCCAGAGAGTGGAGAATGCATTTTTAAGATATTTATTGGCGGTCCCACGATGTACCTCAACCTACATTTGCCATAGTGAGTTGGTGCTACCTTACATTACAGATACAATAAAAGTCCAACCTGTATTGCTATGGCACCGGATCTGGACCTCAACAAAAACCATATTTAACCGGAATGTACTAAATGATAGCTTGAAATTAGAACATGCTCTAGAGGTTAAGTGGTTCAAATATATAAAAGATTTTATGTCTGACCTGGGCCACCCTGATTTTTATCACAACCCTACATCGATGGGCTCCATCTCTAGCAAACTTTTTAAAAAGCAATGCATGACTCATATGGAGGCAAATAGATTTGCCATCGAGGCTTCAAGGCCCACTGTTCAAAATAATCAAATGATGCGGTCCACTATCGGTATCCAACCATAATTAACATACACACTAAGTGGATACGATAGATTTGTCCTCACACGCCTTAGATTTGATGTATTCCATCGCTTGGTAAGCTTTCCGACCATTAACGATTGGACCAAAATTTTACCAAACTGCCCCTGTGATGGAGTTTCATCCCAAACATCAATACACGTAATCTTGTTTTGTAAATTCTACATAGAACAAAGGGAAAGGTGGATTAAACCCATATTGTAAATATGGGGCATGAGGCAATGTCGTCCAGCCTACCTTGCATTGCAATTCCTAGATATTGATTGCTTTACGAGACAAATAGCTTATTTTTTTAAAAGTATCCTTAGACATAGGAAGCACCTTTGAACCATGCTCCACATTAAAATATGTTCCTAGGCCTCAGTTTTTAACTATCTCTCAGATTTTTAAAGTTTGTTTTAACTTTCCAAATTAATATTTATTATGTTCACTGTATAATAACGATGATATGTAACTGCTAAATTATATTAATATTTTAACCTACTTCTTTTTATGACCATTGTATAATAATCGTGAATTGATATTGTGAAATTGTGCTTTTATGGTTTTTCTATGTGTTAAAATGAAAACCGAATAAAGCTGAATTCATTCATATATATATATATATATATATATATATATATATATATATATATATATATATATATATATATATATATATATATATTCTCCTTACTTTGCCACCGTTCAAGATACTTGAAATAGACGAATGCAGACCCAGAATTTGGTGCAATTGTATTTATTTGAAAACGCCCTGCACCACCGCCATTACGCGTTTCGACCTACAGGAGGCCTTGACCATATATATACGAGAATCTCATTTTATACTAGCCCTCGATACCCGTATGCTGAATGGCCTTAATATGAGTGAAGATCTTCATAATTTCCTTTAATTAATTGCCATATTAAGGTTTGTCATCAAGTGCTTCATTCTAGTCTCTAGCTTCATTAGTATTTTTATTCCTGCTTCTAATGGTATTGCTACCCATCTTTATAGTAGTTGTCATTTTTATCATGTATTTTATTGTATTTTCTTATATTGGTATTGTGTATTGGAGGTATTTTTTAAGGTTCTGTGAATTTTATAACTTTATTGGCACTTGCACTTTATTATCATTGAGGCTTCAATGATTTTTTAAGCTGTAATTGCTATTACAGTTTGCACAGCACTCTTTTGCACTTCTTTGTCGCACTTTGCACTTTACATTGTTATTTAAGAGTACAGACGTTGTTCACATACTGTACAATGATATAGACGTATGGCTAGGTTGTAATTGCTCAACAATGGGAGTGTACTCTGACAGCTACTATCATTTATTGCTATAAGGAGATTAGTAGACTGAACTTGCATTAGCATTGTACCTTCTATGGATTAATAGGTGTCTACTTCTCCTGTGTTTGAATTTATGCATCTGTATTATCAGCTATTGATAGCTTTTTGTGTTGAACACCAAGGATTATTTACATGATGCACTATTTATTCTATTCTATTTTATTATTCTATTTGTTAGTAGGTTTGTCAGTCCTTAATATACCATTTGACCTTGCCTATTTCTGCCTATTTTTGTCTATTTTTATATTCTGAATTGGAATATTATTTGTTGCAGTATGTTAAGTGAGTTGAACATCTGTGATTGACATATTACCAGTTTTTTGTCTATTTAATTGACGTATTTTAACGCTATGTAGGATAAATCAAGCTTAGTATTTTTCATGTATTTTTAACATTGTAGCACTGTCCTTTGTTATTATTGATGCATTGAAATTAATTAATGTCTAGGCTTTTTTCTTTACATTTATGACTAAATATTGGTTTATATGTATTCCTTATCACTTTGCTCCCATTTTATGAACATTAGTCTGTCGTTTGTTTTCACATACTTGGTGTGGCCATGTTTTTAGCCAATCGTGCACGCTTTTGTTAGGTCTGTCTCTTTTAAAAAAGTTTCCCGGAAATGAAGCGCGTCATGTGATCAAGCTCGCAGTGTCGAGTGAAACGCGTCATGGCAGGCATTATGCCTGTGTATCTCTATGGACTAATTTGGAAATAAACTGCACTGTTTCTCCACGACATCGAGTCCTAATAACTTTCTTCCGAGTTTGGCTGAGGTCCGTGCCTGTTGGTTCTGCCGGGGATAGGCAGACAGGATCCTGGTGTGTGAATATATATATATATATATATATCCACAAACAGAGGTTGCCCTCGATGGAAATGCCACACATCAGGGAGTTATCACCATATTTATTGCAGGTTAGCAGTCACAACACGTTCCCTCCACGGCATTTCCATCGAGGGCAACCTCTGTTTGTGGATATATATATATATATATATATATATATATATATATATATATATATATATATATATCAAGAACCACAATCCTGATGAAGCATCCTCATCGAACGAGAAATCAGGTACGGACCACCAGATAAATTAAATATTGCTTGTGCTTTATTGTGAATTGTCAGCAGCATGACGCGTTTCGACCGAGTTTCCCCGGTCTTGATCACATGACATGTCAGGACCCAATCACGTTTATATACAAAAATGCACCATGAGGGCAGTCCCTCCCATACCTTTCATAGAGCTAAACAACAGACTATCATTTCTCATCATGCTCAAGTGGCTACATAATTCAGGGCAATATTATATCAATTCATAAAAAATACAAATAATTAATTGCTTTCTCTATTAATAGTAGATACAAATCATTGCACATTTCCACTACCATAATTGATGAATACAGAATTACTCTTTATACAAAATACAGGGCCAGTGCCCAATAATATGGTAGTTTCATGTAACCAAAATTAAACATGACGCTCATTGTGGCTCATATCTGTTATTTTACTAAAGTGCATAGTGCAAAATTAATGCCCAAAAAAAGTGCAAATAGTGCTTAGAAAACTATGATAGTGATAAAAAGTAAAAACGAGCCAACTATTACGTCATAGTTGAATCATTTC
Organism: Calotriton arnoldi; assembly: GCA_963921515.1. NCBI lineage: Eukaryota > Metazoa > Chordata > Amphibia > Caudata > Salamandridae > Calotriton > Calotriton arnoldi. The sequence goes on along the minus strand of CAWUFW010010370.1, from coordinate 591,126 downwards.
CTAAAAAAATATAATAAAATGTAATAGGATGGCTGGACATAAGCTCAAAACCTTAATATCATGAATGTAAAGTGCAAATGCAAAATACAAATGAATATACACATCAATGTGATATGCCTGGTACCAGAGACCGTGAATTGCATTAACTTCATTAATTTCAATAGCAATTTTAACCTCTCACTTGAATGTGCAAAATACAACAGTGCAAATACGCATTTTAGAAAAAACCAAAGTTAAGACATCTTATTCCAAAACATTTCATTGCACCCCAATAAAACCATAGTCATTAATACAACTCTATAGCTTAACCAATAATCGCCAGACCATACACCTCACAGACACCGAATCTAAACCAGTAAAACCAGCTAAAACACGGTATAAAATAAGGCCAAAGTCCACCTAAAAACTAGTCAAGCTAAAAAGATGTATAAGTAATAAAACCTCATTTCATATATATAGCAGCAATAGAAAACAACAAATAAATGAATAAATGCAGGTCTTTGATCGGGGGATCTCTACATAGCTAATACATATTTGGTAAAAACTCATTCATGAATAGCGATGTTATAAACATTGTTATAAAAAGTTATAGAGATCCTCTCCAGTATTCAGGCCATTTGGCATCTTTGTATCAAGTTGTAAAATATATTGACTCTCCAGCTGTCGCAACTTTCTTTCCCTGTTACCCCCTCTTAATAACCTGGGGACTGCATCAATTACAAAATAACAAAGATCATTTAAATTATTTTGATGAACAAGTTTAAAATGGCGAGCAACCGGATAGCTGGGATCTGAATTAACTATTGCACGCAGGTGTTGTAAAATACGGTTAAAAACCTGAAGCTTGGTGCTGCCTACGTACTGGAGATGACATGTACATTCCAGTACGTATACCGCATAGATCAGTTTTGCAAGTAAAAAGCCCATTAATTTTATATGGGGTATGTGAGAAAGCATCCAAGTACTCCTGTTTATTAATCCCGAACCTACATGCCCTACAGGAGCTACATTTGTAAAATCCTGTCCTAGCAGAAAGCCAATGTCTCGTGTTACATACTTCCGGACTAGTTTTAACAAGAGCATCCCTCATAGAGGGTGCCTTTCTAAAAGTAATTGCTGGCCTTTCATCCAATAATGGAGCGAGAGTAATATCAGTTTTCAATATAGGCCAGTTTTTATTCATAATTTTTCTAACTTGTTTCTCATGGCAACTATATGTAGTTATCAAACGTACCGCACTATTCTCTCTGTGTGGTTTACTTACTCTCCCTGTTGTTACGTTGTCAGTTCCATTTGGCAGGACAGTTTCACTCCCTGTATTGTGTACTTTAGTTAAAGCTATTTGCAGATCCCTCATATCATAACCACGAGCCTGAAACCTTTGTACTGAGTCAGCTAAGCATTGTGTAAGGTCTGTATTATTGCTGCATATTCTTTTAATTCTTAAAAACTCCCCATATGGGATGCTTTTAATGAGGTGTCTGGGGTGGGAGCTGCTAGCATGTAGTATCGAATTCCCAGATGTTGCCTTTCTATGAAGTTTAGTTTGGATGATATTGTCCTCAATATAGATTTCAACATCCAGGAACTCTACCTTTTCATTGCTTATAGTAGCAGTAAATTCAAGATTCAATTTGTTAACACTAATAGCATTGACAAAGTTCTGTGCCGATTCTTTAGACCCTCGCCAGATTATACACACATCGTCTATAAATCGCCACCATTTGATAACATGGTTGGCAAACAGCTCCCCGTGAGTCTGGCCGAGGACATGTCTCTCCCACCAGCCAACGTGCAAACACGCATAGCTGGGGGAAAAACATGCCCCCATAGCCACCCCACTCAGTTGCTGATGCACCACCTTGTTAAACAAAAAAAAGTTGTTTTCTAAACACAATACAATCATTCTTAATAGCATTTTGTTATGCTGATTAAATTGCACATTCCTACTGGATAAAAAATGCTGTACTGCATTTAAACCATCACAATGATTAATACTTGTGTAGAGGGAGCATATATCCATAACTATAAATTGATATTCTTCATTCCAGGTGACTTCTCTAAGTTTACTGAGGAAATGGCCTGTGTCCTTAATGTAAGATGGAAGATTTTCCACATATTCATGTAAATAAAAATCCACATATTTTGATGTTGCTTCAACAAGGCTTCTTTGTGCCGAAATAATCGGACGTCCAGGCACAGGGAATGTTTGTTTATGCACCTTTGGAATGAAGTATAGTGTTGGAGTAATTGGATGATCATTCCTAAGGAAATCATGCTCATGTTTGCTGATCAGTCCTTCTCTTTTCCAATGTGCCAGCTCTTTAAACACTTGGTCTTTTACTGATTTAAGTTCCTGGAATGAGGCTTTCCTATAGCACATTGGATCATTCAAATGCCGTTCTGCTTCCTCAAGATATGCATCACGGGGCCATAGCACTATATTTCCCCCTTTATCGGCCTTGTTGACAATTATATTGCCATTGTCATTAATTTTACGCATGAGTTTAGAATATTGTGTCTCAGCATAACTTCTATGTTTATGATTCTGTGTAGTAGTGCGATTGAGCTTCTTCAAGTCCTCAATTACGCAATCACTAAAAGTATCTATTGCGTCTTTAGGCATAAGGGGAATAAAAGTTGATGGTGGGCGGAATGGACTTGTTACTGCACACCCACTTGCAATACCCATTTGTTGGAGCTCTACCTGTGTGTCTAGAATGGTGTCTTCAGTATGTCCTGCCAATGCATACATGGATCTTAATGTAGGAATATCGGCTGTTTGAAGATTAATACTTGGTTGATTCGCAGCAATGACAGTAGCAGCTGTTTCACTGACTTTGTTCAACTTGAAATGTTTAATCAATTTAAGTTTGCGTATAAATTTAAAAACATCAATACGTGATTGCACATATTTAAAACCATTCTTGGGGCAAAAAGATAATCCCAATGCCAGTAACTGTAACTCAGAAGCATTCAATTCAGTCTCTGTCAGATTGATGACTGTATTGGCAGTACTAGTCGTGTTGTTTGTTACAAGGGCCGTTGATTTCCTTTCCCTCGTTTCCCTTTCCTTCTGCCTCCTCCGTTTGCGCCTCTGTTTGCGGCATTCGTTGCGCCTGCGTTGTTTTTCTTCGGTGGGATTCTCGGCCTGAGTGTGTACCGACGATCCTCTATTATAAACCCCAATTCCTCAGAGGGAGTGAAATTACTCGGAGGCTGCACACATTGAACCACTAAACTGCCATCATCAGAATCATTGCTGCTTACTAGGGAACTTAAATCTGTGTCAGATGCCTCTGTACTGACATGGCTTTGTGCAGGAGCAGTTGGAACTTTCGTGACTAATGCTTGTCTTTTAACTGATTCAAACTTTTTGGAAAATGTGAAGACTCTGCCCGTCTCGTAGTCCCTCTTATCGCGCGCAAATTTGAACACCTTGCGCGCTTTTATTACTTCTTCATGTTTGTCAAGGTGTTTTTTGATTTCATCTCTTCCCTTTTTAACAGCTTCCTGTTGTTCCAAGGCGTCTAATTGCTGATTTAAAATATCAATTTGCTTTAAAATTTCAGTCCTGTCAATTTCCGCATACTTGATAAGTATACAGACCATATTCATGGACGCCTCCAGATTATTTGTTGCCCATTCCTTTAACATTAAGGGGTTTGGATTCTCAAAAGATGGAGCAATGAGTACACGCAACCCCCGTGGTACTCGGCCTGCTTCCTTATATTTTTCGAGAGACTTCTTCTCCCACCACTTTGTTAGCTCTGTACGAAGCAGTTTCTCCAGTTTCTTAAGTAGTATTTTAACATCATTACAGTTTTCCAAATTGCTGTTTCCATCCGTATTTGTCTCATTAATATCAGGCAGATTAAGGAATAGAGCGTCTGCCACCGCCTCCCGGTCCCGAAGCACATCAGCTGCTGTAGCCATTGAGGCTTCGTGTTTACACAATAAGCTATGCACTCAGTAAAAGAGCCTGTAGTTGACGTGAATTGTCGTACAGGCTCTTATTGATGATTATATTTAAATCTCTTCACCCGCTGTAGTCACATGAATCACATGGAAATATGCAGCGCATACGGCTTACCGCAAGTTGGAGCCTCGCTGGCTCTTGGGGTCCTCCGACTCCTTGAACACCTCCAAGGCTTCAACACGGGAGACGCCGAATTACAAACGCTGCCTCGCGCTTCCTTCAGTTTCGACTGCGGGGGGCTGACTTCAATAACTCCTTCCGGGTTAGAACACGAATCGCAGATGCGATGTCAGCTGCAGCCGGTCAGCCACTTACGAAGAGAGAGTCCGTTTAAACAGCGGAGACAGCCGTACTCCGCCGAAATAACATCAAGAACCACAATCCTGATGAAGCATCCTCATCGAACGAGAAATCAGGTACGGACCACCAGATAAATTAAATATTGCTTGTGCTTTATTGTGAATTGTCAGCAGCATGACGCGTTTCGACCGAGTTTCCCCGGTCTTGATCACATGACATGTCAGGACCCAATCACGTTTATATACAAAAATGCACCATGAGGGCAGTCCCTCCCATACCTTTCATAGAGCTAAACAACAGACTATCATTTCTCATCATGCTCAAGTGGCTACATAATTCAGGGCAATATTATATCAATTCATAAAAAATACAAATAATTAATTGCTTTCTCTATTAATAGTAGATACAAATCATTGCACATTTCCACTACCATAATTGATGAATACAGAATTACTCTTTATACAAAATACATATATCTCTGTATACATTTGAATGTTGTTCATTTGACATCTGGGAAAGCCTTTCTGTTAGAGAGCATTGCATAAATAAAACCCCAAGCCTTATTCTAAAAAAGGAGTCTATTATGTGTTTCTTTTTAAAAAGTAAAATCCCTCTCCACGGGGTGTGATGTTCTGTCTATTGCTTTGTTGTGATTGAGCCACAGCGTGGTATTCTGTATTATCTGACTGAGGGCGAAGCAAGACAAACCCTCATGGCATCTGAAATTATTTAATTTATGTGATTGTAGAGGGACGACTTATGGTCAATATAGCGTGGCTCGCAAGTTCACAATACTGTGTACAGATATCTGCGAGTTATAGTAAGTACTGGGTAGGGTGCAAATTATAACTTTGAGTTGTAACTATAACTTTTGAATTTCTAATCTTTGTGTAGTTTAAGTTTGTTTTGTATAGAACTTGTAAATGAAGCTTTCTTAACTATAACAAATATTTAACCTTTGGGTTCTTTTATTGAATTTCAATGTTTTTTCTTTTTTATAAACATCTGTTTCAAATCGTAGAGTGTTATCGAGTGGAGTGTCATCGAGTACAATGGAGGAAAGGAGAGTAGAGGAGAGTGTTGTAGAGTGTAGAGCCATAGAGCGGAGTGAAGTGGCTTCGAATGGAGTGGCTTCGAGTGGAATGGGGTAGAGTGAAGTGGCGTAGAGTGCTGTTGCATAGAGTGTTGTGGCATAGAGTGGAAAGGCATGCCATAGAGTAGAGTGGAGCAGCGTGTTGTAGAGTTTCTTAGAGTAGTGGGGCGTAAAGTGGAATGCCGTAGAGTGGAGTGATGTGTCATACAGCAGAGTGGCGTGTCACAGAGTGTATTGGCTTGGAGTGTCATACAAGGGAGTATAGATGAGTGGCACAGAGTGGAATGTCATAGAGTGGACTGTTGTACAGTGTCATCGCGTAGAGTATTGTGGCCTAGAGTAGAGTGGCCTAGTGTAGTGTGGCGTGTAGCACAGAGGAGTTGCATGCTGTACAGTGCAGTGGCGTGGAGTGTTGTAGAGTGGCATAGAGTGGAGTCAATCAACCAATCAGTATTTGTAAACGGGACTAATCATGCATGAGGGTAGCCAGGCAGTGTGGAGTTTTGTTCAGTGGAGTGGCATGTTGTAGAGTGGAGCGGTGTGTCATAGAGTGCCTTTTGTCATATATCATTTTTTAAATTTCAATAGGTACCATGGAGTGTAGTGTCATGTCATAGAGTACAGTGGAGTGGCATGTCAAAGAGTGGTGTCTCATAGAGTGTCTTAGAGTGGTGGTGCATAGAGTTCAGTGGCATACAGCACAGTGGCATGTCCTATAGAGAAGTGTCATGTTATAGAGTGGAGTGGCATGTAGTAGAGTGCAGTGGCGTGTCATGAAGTGTCATGCAGTGATGTAGAGTGGAGTGGTGTGTCATCAAGTGTCTTTAACTATAAAAATACTTTCCTTAACTATTCACAGTTTAGTAAAGTGCCTCATTTCTTTCTATAGCTTTAAAAAATAGTAATAAGCAATATCTCACATTGAAACCCACAACAGTGCCAAGGTGTAGTCTAAATAAATGGCTGTCTTTTTATTTTGTAAGGTCTTTCATTAACCAATAATATTGTGTTTTGTCCATTATTACTGAAAAAACTACTGAACCAATTTTGATCAAATAAAAAAAGAACCCTTTCTTCACCATAATCTATATTCCTGCCAAATTTCATAAAAATCCATTCAGCCATTTTGACACTATAACTGTCTAAAAAGTCTGTGGAAAAAAAATGCATTGGTGGAAACATATGGTTTGGACCCCCTTTTATCTTTGCACCCCCTTAACTAATCACCACAAAACTTCCCATTGTTAGCCAATGTAGAAAATGGAATAGGTCTGCAAAGATTTGTGGAGATTCATCAAACAGTGGCAAAGTTATTACCAATCAAAGATCCAAGGAATTCCTATCTCTCAGAATCCTAACTATAACTAGCAAAGTTATGACCAAGCAAAAATTCAAGGACTTCCTTTCTCTCAGAATCCTATCTATAACTACGTAGTGGTATTTGCCACTATGTTATGTATATATATTCAATGGGAAAAAAACGAAGGTTAAAGTAATATTATAGTTAGGTGTGATTAAAAGATCTGTATGTGTTTTGAAAATACCTTAGAAAGTCACTGAAAAAAACAAACGTTTAAGTGATGCTATAGTTAGGTGAATAGGTCAATAAAATATAAATGTGTTGAACTAAAAAAAAACATAAAAATTCACCAGTTATAGTTAGCAGAGCTAACTATAACTTGTGCCGTGCACTGCTTATGACTTCACATGTATAACATCACTCTTGACATGTTCTATGACATCATTTATGACATCACTTATGATATCATTCAATGAATGTGTAGGTTTGGTTTATAATTTACATAGTGGCAGCTAACTCCCTAGTCCCAAAGAGAATGTGACTTGCCTAACTATTCATGCATGGATCTAGAAAACCTGGCAGCTATGTTACATTGCCTCCACCAAGGACTGGAACATGCTAAACTTTGATAGAAGCTTGGAGGATTTATTCAGCATGTTGTAAATCTCTGTACTTCTGAAAATAGTGTGTAAAGCTATTTTGTATTTTCAACAGCTCCTCCACCTTGGTCTGGGGATGCTTATTCAGTTCTTCCAGATATTACATGGTGAGAAAGGTATTCTGAGCCTGCTGCATTCACCAGGAGCTTCTCCTCTAGAGATCCCTGTAACAAAGCCCTGTTCTACACCCGTAAGACAACCATTGATGGGTACAGGAGTAGCATAGGGGTTTCCAAGCACAGTGTGCAGCATGGAACAAGGACACATGTTTACAATTCCCATTTCGATGAAACTGGCCTTAGAAGTCTACATCCACTTGCTGCTGCCACTTTTAAAGGTTGAAAGCAATCTGTGGAATGCTGCCACACTAGAGCACATGTTTGAAGTGTGTCCATTCCTGGCTTCTCTTCTGTGGATAAAACATTGACATGATATACATCGTAGGAAACTTAGGAAAAGGTCTCTCCACATGATGCCTTTTTATTAATCTCTTCTGCAGCACAGTAAGCAATTCATCTTTTCCCATTGAAGTTACCATAGCCTACATCAAGGCTCTTGCAGAAACAAGTACTCATCTGGAGCAGACTCACCATGGTTATGGAGGTGGACAACCCTGCCTTAACCCTTAAAGTCATTTATTTTCTGAGGACGACTGAAGCCTTTCCCGTGGTGATGCTTCTCAATCAAGTCGAGGTTGAAAGCCATATTACTGGAGGGATATCTTCCCAGGTGGATGAAATGCAAAGGCAGGGTGAGGGTGATGCTGATCTCTGCAGGGTATGGGGCATACATCCATATTCTTGAGCAGCTTATAGGATGCACTGCTTTGGAGCAAGGAGAAACCATCCCTCTGCCAGAATATATGTCAGCCTTCTATGGCTAGGATTTTCTTCTAAATAATGTTGCACTGAACTAAACGTAGTTTAAATTGATTGAAGTGGCATCGCTGTTAGAGGTAAATGGGACTAAGTAGTCACATTAGAACATCAATTCTGGCAAAGTACATCTGAGCCGCATCAGGGTAGTAGAGCTGATCAATTGGTGGACACCTGAAACTTTTTTCTCTTTGAAGCTACTGAATACGGTGCTATGCATTGTATGTCTGATTACATACTTCAACCTTGCGGATAGTGTCTTATGGGCAGTGCTTAGTTTGAGCCGGTGGTTTCCGGCGTTTGGCACCAGCAGTTAATTGTCAACACTGGCACATCTGACAGTCTGCCATATGCTGGCACAAGTTGTCTAATTTAGAGAGGCATAACAACAATTGTTTATTAATTTAATATTAAAACTAATACCTGCCACCCAAGCCCTTCATATAGGTTTAGGGGACTGTGATTGTCATGAATGTCACACTTGTACAATTGTAATGGTTAGTAGCTGTTGTTGTGACTGTCATTGACAGCGTTGGCAGGGGCAATAGGTGGTGCAAGCTGCAGTGGCCTCTTAACAACTGCCCTGGCACTTATTTATATACAAATTAAGCACTGCTCATGGGGAATCAAATTCTGGGGAACTCCAAAGGGAAGAATTATAAAAGTAATGGCCATAGGACAATACTGGGTGCTGTTTCACAATCAACAATTCGGTTGTCCAAGGTCATACTGCGGCATATAGCTGCCTGTGTTCGACAGAAGATGCCAGAGGCATCTAGAGCAAATTCTATGCTAAACATTTCAAATACACTGCATTCTTATTTTCCCTGTAGGAGGAGGTCCTTGCTCTATTGATGCTCATTTTTATTCTTGATACTTGTTTTAATTGGTACCTCATAGTGCAGCTGCACTTTATTTTAACTTATCCTTTTCTTTAGGCTGTTTAATTCCCATGTTGTATTTGGTTTAGCACCCACGCACCATCCAGACACAGTGACCAAATACTGTCTGCTCTAGTAGAGGTATGGACATTTTTTTATTGTCGATAAATCCTACTTATGCCACACTTCAATTAAGTTAGTTGCAGTCTGCCATGTAACATCTAGAAGGAAATAGCAGCACCATGTACTCCACCACAGACAGACACAACCATGATCTATCAGGGTCCTTCGGCTACAAAAAAATCACAAAGCACTCAAATCATCTTCTCAAATTGCATATTAATCCAGGCCAGGTATGTGGTTAAACCTGTCACTAAATCTTTTGACTTCATCAGTGATGCCACCTTAGAAATAGTCTTTGCCCCTCTTGAACGACCTCTGTAGATGAGTGGAGATCTAGCAGGTATCAGCAATTCTTCCCTAATCTTGAAGCAGTTCATTTCTCATCTGCTGAATTACTTCTCCTGAACTTCATTATTTACCCTAACTGTACCTTCAGAACTCCTCTTCGAAGCTGACCTCCAGGCAGTACTTCTATGTGTATGAACCATTTTTGAATTTTTTTACCCTAGCAAGACACTTAGTTGATTCTTGCTCCGTTTTTAAACTCACCAAGCTAGTCTCTCATCCCACTCATTTTGAAGTGCAGGCATTAAATTTAAGGTTTGATTTAGAGATTGGAAGATTGGATACTACATCGCAAATGTGACAGATTTCCCTTCCACCGTATTAAAAGTGCATTCTGTCCTATGGCACTTGCAATATGGCAAACCGGATATCTGTCATGTATGAGGAGAAATATCAGGTCCCTCATTTTTCCATACCACGTTTAGTCTGCAATATCACGTGTCAGCAATGTAGTACTTATCCATCTTTCCTTGCCTCTAACACTATTGGAGAAATCTTTAAAACTCTAGGGGCCTCATTTATGAAAACTGACGCATCACTGCGTGAAAGCAGCAATGCGACAGTTTACACTGCACCCTCCTTGCGACATGATGGATGCGTCATATTTACTGTATGACGCATCATGTCGCAAGGAATGACAGATACGTCAGTATTTCAGTATTACTGACGTATCTGTCAGCGCAAAAGTGACGCATTGCTACGGTGTGTCTGAAAACAGACGCAACTCCAGCAGTGTGTCCTTTCACATGGGGCAAGCCCCATGTGAAAGGGCCTGCATCAGTCTTACGCCTGCTGTGAGGCAGGTGTAAGATATTGATGCAGTAGCGTCCTAGAAGTGACGCAGTGAAATCTCATAGATTTCGCTGCACCAATTCTACGAGGCTTTTTGTGGGGAACGCCCAGTCTGCATGCATTATACCTGGCGCAGATATAATGTAGCGCAGGGCTTTACAAAGTGACGCATCTGCTTGGATGTGTCACTTTGTAAATAGGGTGCAACGCGGCTCATTTTTCACGCTGCAGCTGCGACACAAAAAGTGATGCAACAGTGGCGCAAAAGTGACGCAAGTCTTCATAAATAAGCCCCTAAGTACTCTTTCTTTGCCACCATCTTGCAGCTCCTACACAGGCCATCTTTATACCTTGTTCCCACCTGTTCATCAATCACAAATCTACCATCTTCCACACCGATTTCCATGCACTTTTTTTTTGTGAAACACTGCCCCTTGACTTTGATGCTGCATAGTTTTTCTCCGGCAAACACTAAGGATATTGCCACGAAATGTATTTCAATTTCACCTGTCTTCACACTTCATCACTGCCCAGTAGAAATCAAGAAGAATTTTAGATACTGTTTAGTTCCAGCCTTCACTCCTATTTGCAACGTTTCCTTCTCTTTAAGCCTAATCTTATACTAAAATAAAAACCTTCTGCTTATCCTACCATTTTATCCAACTACATGTCGAACTCTCTTCTTCCTTTAATTTCGAAGGTAGCTGAGGGCTGGGTTAATAAACACCCCTCCGCTTACTTGGAAACCAGCTCTTATCTTAATTTCCCTGTATCTACCTTCATGCTAGCGTACAGTCCTACCGGCAGTTTCTAATGAACTCCACATGTGCCTAAATAGTGGAGTCTCTGCTGTTATCATCCTGCTCGAAACTCTATACAGCTTTAGACATAGTCTCCCATGCATCCTTCTGCACAGGTTGCATTTGGCTGGGGTGGGAGAACATGTCTTGTACTGGATTAGATCTTTCCTTGAAAATCGGAACTAAGCTGTTATGCTCCCTCCATTTAAAAACTCCGTATAATGGAGTACTTGTGGTGTGCCACACGAAACTACTCCTAGTTCCACCGTATTTTACCTTGCATGTAGCACCTTTGGCGTCCCTTAACTGCTCGGTAGGGTTACATTTTTTAGGGGACACCGATTACACCCAATTGATAATATGACTGGATGGTGATATAACTTTCTTTCTCACCCAATTTACAGATTGTATGTGTGTCTTGTGCTCTTGGATGGACTCAAACTCTCTTCAATTAACCTTCCATTGTGGATTCCTAATTGGTGGCTGACAGAGCAGGATTGAGTCCCCTTACCAGTGGACTTAACTCATAGATAAAGTAGTAGAGTTAGCTTTTGCTGGAAGATACTTGCATCGGTATCCCAAGGTCTTCTCGCATTCTTCCAAGAGCCCGTCATGCGTTCATTAACGCGTAACTGTAAGTTTTGGCCTGTAAGGTGTTCTAAATTCCATTCACTTCTGTTAGAAGAAACTGTATGAGTCCAAAATGTATGGATTTTAACATTACAAGGGACCAAGAGTGAAGCTATGATCTGTTGATTTAGCTATTGCCTTGTTAGTTTTTTTTGCGTTAGACACATTAGACATCTAAGCACTATACCTAGTGTCTGTTTTCATTTACATACTTTTCACCATTGACTCCCTTACGCCACTCAGCAGCTGCATGTGGACTGAAAAATCCACCAGAACACGGTCTATAGTTAGTCCAGGCAACTTATCTATAGTTCTTTTGGGAGAAAACTCGAGCTACCCCCAGACATTAACACTGGTGCTAACAACTTTAAGACATGGATCTTGAATCTATGGACCACTCAAAAACTTCTAAAACTAAGAGGAAATCTCCTTTTTCTCTCTGGTTTACGGGTTCTTTGCATTCTGCTAAGAAAAATTGTATAAAATTGGAAGCAAATGGAGGCGAGATTATGATAACAGTTTATCTATAAAGATGTACAAAGAAATTATCGCAAACTTGTCCTCACTGAGCGCTGCACTTACTTCTCAGAAAAGATAAAACTCACTAACAATTCCTCAAGGGAACTGTGTGCCATTGTTTAAAATCTTCCTAAACCTATTGCTGTGCATCAATTGATCCCTCCTCCCCTAAATTATGCAATGATCTGGTTATGTTTTTTCGTGATAACATTGCCAGTATCTATTCACAGGTTCCGAGCAGTTGCCACTTGAATCACTGACTAATTTCCCCTCGTTCACTCGGTACAGAGACTCTCTGGCAGAATTCATCCCTCTGACAAACACTGCTCCTCTTTATGGTTATTCTTACTTGCAGATCGGGCTCTTTAGATGACCCTTGCCCCCTGCACATTTTAGCTCGAGGGACAGAAATCGTTTGCCCTATTTTAACATCGCGGCTTGGAACATGCCATGTTGCTTCTCCATTTACAAAACATCTAATGCCGACCTGCCTGAATAATTATCAACCTGCTTCAATAAATCCCCTTCGAAAATCCTTGAAAAACATGTTAACTTACAGCTTCCAGAGTTTCTCACAACCAGTGATCTTTTAGATACCACGCAATTAGGTGTGATGGAAGATCTGAGTCTTATTAGACCAGGGAATGTCTACTGGACTAACATTATTAGACCTCTCAGCAGCCTTCAGCATGATCTCTTATGCTGCTCTTCTTCAAAGAATGCAGTGTCGGCATCTGCAATAAAGTGATTTCACTCCTTATCCAACACGTCAAAATCACTGTCGTTTCGTATCCTATAATCAGGTCCTTTTCGAACATGTCAGGGTGTCGTTCAAGGCTCATCATTAGGTCCCACCCTGTTAACCATTACATTGACTTGCTTGCATCTTTGAAATAGACCTCTGGATTCAAAATACTCTCAATTGCTGATAACACTATGTTTATTGTAGCTATTACAAACAATTGTGCTTCCTCTTTAGGCTCTTTTAGATCTTTTATGTCAGCAGTGGCCAATTGGATGAGCACACATTTATTGGAACTAACAGTGAAAAAACACAGGGCCCGATTCACAGAACTAACTTAAGACAAAATCCTAAACTTACTACCATTTTGGTATTCACAGAAGGCACTTACTCATTTTGGTATTCACAGAAGGCACTTACTTATTCATTTTGAGTAACTTACTCATTTTCAGTAACTTACTCATTTTGGTATTCACAAAAGGCACTTACTCATTGATGAGTAAGTGCCTTATGTGAATACCAAAATGAGTAACTTACTCATTTTGAGTAACTTACTCGTTTTGAGTAACTTACTCATTTTGGTATTCACAGAAGGCACTTACTCATCAATGAGTAAGTGCCTTCTGTGAAAACCAAAATGAGTAAGTTACTCAAAATGAGTAAGTTACAAAAAATGAGTAAGTAAGTGCCTTCTGTGAATACCAAAATGGTGGTAAGTTTAGGATTTTGTCTTAAGTTAGTTCTGTGAATCGGGCCCATAGATATTGCTCTTCTGTAGCAATCTTTGGTCTGGTACGCACGTTGTGGTCTATTAAATTAGGACATCCTCCCGAACCTGCTATCTCTCCCAAAAATCTACCATCCTCTTCAATCACAAATATTCCTTCGAAGAGCAAGCCTCTTTAGGTGCAGCTTCTGGCTTGCCACTCCATTAACACTTAGAAAGGCACTTCCCCTCCATCCTGGGCCAACAGGGAAACTGTATTCCACACTCTAGTCACGTTGAGGGAAGACTATGGGAAGTCCATTTACTTGGCTAATCCTGTTTACTGGTATACAGATTGCAAAAAGTCCAAAGCTTAAACACAGCCTTTTACTTAATTTGCCTTCATGACATTAAGTACCAGAGCATTTGAACAGCCTACCCTGGTACCCATATTTAAAAGATGCTTGCATCATTTGTTTAAAGCTCTAGTAAACACTGCTCCAGTGCACATTTGGTAGCTTTCCAAATTCTATCAGCTCACGAAATTATTGAGATCCAGGAACCCAAAGTTACTTTGCATCCCTAAAGTCAAGTATGCTCAGTTCTTGAAATCACTTCCCTTTGACCTTCACATTACCGATGATGAACCAACCTTTGCAAGAACGCTTAGAACCTGGCTTTACAATTTATAATTTCCCACATCACTATAGACATACTGTTTTAGTTTTGACTACCAATGCCAGGATGCCCCGTTTTGCATGACGATACCAAAGGGGATGATGGACGGAGCGTTTGAGCTAATCAAACACTCACCCCCAGTCAACTGATCTGGGTTTAATCCATCATCATTCTTTAGCTCACTCCACCACCCCAGTTCAGACATGGCCATATGCAAATCAGTCTGACCCTGTGCCTCATGGGAACAGTCCAGCCCGAACTGCCAAGCCATGTCTTCCCTGGACTGGAAACAAGCATCCTGGGACCGGTTTCTGGCTATTCAGCCGTCATCAGCCAGGCTAGCTTGAATCCAGTGGCAAAGTGAGCAGGGTTTTGAACCCGAAACCAGTCCCAGGATGCTTGTTTCCAGTCCAGGGAAGACATGGCTTGGCAGTTCGGGCTGGACTGTTCCCATGAGGCACAGGGTCAGACTGATTTGCATATGGCCATGTCTGAACTGGGGTGGTGGAGTGAGCTAAAGAATGATGATGGATTAAACCCAGATCAGTTGACTGGGGGTGAGTGTTTGATTTGCTCTAACGCTCCGTCCATCATCCCCTTTGGTACCATTTTGCATGACAGCTGCACTCTATAAATCCTGCCATTTATTCATTCATGTTTTTCAGTCTTTAAGTACTGGAAGCAACAGGTGACCCCAGATATATGGTCAATGGTTGAGAAAGGTTGAGCGTATTGTTAATTTGCAGTAAGCTATTCAGCCAAAGTCATTCCTGCCCTTCCATTTGTCTTTATTTGTCCAGAGATTAAAATTGTGGAGTTGGGAGAGTCTCTATAAATGCCTAATGGGTTAAAGTAAACAGTGTGTTCTTTTGACTACCAACAAAGTCAATGTATTCATGGCTATAATCATTACTAGTTTGAGGCTATTAAGGCTTACTTCAGAAATGTATATTGTCTTCCTAGTTTTTTAAAGAATGATTGGAAATCGAGGAGCTTATTTATGGGGAAGACACGCAGTGCAGCGCAGCAAGTCACCTTGCTGTGCTGTGCTGAACTGCGTGACAGGGAAAGGGCAGGAAAGTGCCTTGTTTAAGGCAATACGGCGCATTCCTATCCTTTCCCCAGTGCTGGAGCCCTTTTGCCTGCCTATCGCCAACACAGGCCCCTTAGCACCATGGTGCAAGGGTGCATGCATTGAATGAATGATTGTGTTTTTGTGCAGGAAGGTGCACCTTCTTGCAAAAAAACAATCCTGGAAGGCATATTCCTCTTTCTATGTGTGTTGCAGAATATAAAGTGGCTTTGCGTTGCTTCAAAAATCTGTCTTAAGGTTTGCGTCGCTCTTGCGCCACATTGGTGCAATAGCAACGCAAACTGCTTCATAAATAGGGCAATGATTATCTCATCTCTATCATGGACAAATGTGAAGACCAAATTTTACAGAGTTCCCAGTATTTCAGCAACTTTTTCAATGAACTCTTCAAGCAAGAGTGTTTCTTCTCCCTTGCTAACAGTGATATATGCTTAGAGTCTTCATCTTGATTGATCACATTGACCCGCTGGCTCTTGTATTCTGCATGTCTGTAGCTGCCCAGTACATTGGACCAACTGATTCAGACATCAATACACAGCAGAAATTAGTCTAAATTACCTTCTCATGCTGACACAGCTGAAAAAGTGTATTGTGAGAGTGGGAATTGAAAGGATGCTTTCCACACAACATAAATTGATGTTCTGTTATTGAGCATCCAAGAATGCGACCAGCAGCATAAAAGATGGATCAGCAGCTGCCAGTGCCATTTCCAACACTCACACTCCATGGCTTGAGGGGAATAGCCTTGCTAATGTCCACCTTTATATGCTGAAACTCCCCCATGTGTTCCTGGCTCCAAACATACTTCTCACCTTTCTTCAATAATGCACACACATTGGGGTCGATTCCGATCTCGGCCGGTAGGGCTCCGAATCGGATTCGGCTTTACCAGATCCGATTTGGACGCCCTGTTTCCGACCGAGTCGGACGTGCGTCCGGGCGAACGAGTACGATGCGAACGTACGCAAAATCGCCGACCGACTTGTTCGCGGGACCCAACCGCTCCGACCGACTCGCACGGACACGACTCGCACCGCGCAATGGAGACGTTCCCCGGCCGGGTAAGTATGATGCGCGCCGCGAGCAGTCCGACCGACTCGCGCCGTCCGGCTCGAAAGAGCAGTCGGAGCCGCACTTTGGGGGTCCGTGTCGGACCCCCCTGTAAGCCTAGCCACGCGAGTCGCACACAGGGGGGACCCATGGGTCCCCCCTACCTGTGCGTGTACGGTGTGACCCGCTTCGACGCGTACCCGCTATAGGGGGCGCCCTTGTTCGCCTCGCAACCATTGAGTCAGTGGGAGCCCGCGCACGCGTTGTACGACCGGCTCCCATTGACTTCAATGGGAGTCCGACCGAATCGAGTCCGATAGCATGCGAACGCATCGTACTCGTTCGGTCGGACTGCTAGGGTCCGATTCGGTCGGAAATCTCTCCGGGTCCGGCTCGGTCGGAGAGATTTCCTGCCCGAAGTGTTTATTCTCTGAACACCTGGGAATTAAATGGGAATACAATTCCATCAAGCCCATAAAAGAATACAGTTGATCTTTAGTATTAGGCACCAGAGCTTCAACAATAGCCCTGACCAGTTTCCCTTTTGGTTCTACACCCTGAGCAGATCATTTGTGACCCACATACGCCACACTTAATGTTCTGAAATTGGCACTTCTCTGCCTTGAGAGTAATTCCTCTCTCTTCAAAAACTGAAGGAACTTTGGCAATCTTCTTGTCATGGTCTGCCTTATTCTCAATATAAATCAAAAGATCATCCTGGAGGCATTTCACTCCACTCATGCTGCTGAACGACATCTCCAGCAAGTCAAAAAAGGCATGTGTTGAAAGCAAAAAGCATCTTCAGGGGTAACAAATGAAGTCAAGTGACAGGAATCCTCATGCAAGACTACTTGGTGATATGCCAACCCCATATCTAAAGTTGTGACCATCTTGGCATTCTTTAGCTGTGCCAGCATCTCTGTTATGTTTGGTAAAGGATGCCTGTCCACTCAAATGCTAGAATTCAAGCCCACATACACTCTCAGGGATCTATCTGGTGTGTGGGCCAAAACCACAGGTGATAACCACTCAGATCCTTCTATGGGTTCAATTAAACCTTTGAGAGCACAACCTTTCAAGTTTTGTGCACAATTCCTGTCTAACAATGAGTTGTACTCTTCTAATCTTCTGAACCACTGGATTTGTGTTTGATTTCATTTGAATTTCAGGCTTGAACCCTTTACGTTTACCCTATGTGTTGGAATAAACTTTAGGGAATCTTGTCTCCCAGTCAGAGTATTACACAGACCGCACCGCAGACATTTTTATTTTTTAATTTTTTAGAAGAACTTGATCAGAATTGCTGGGGGGCGGAGCTAGCCACGCCTGAAGATGGCCGCTTTCTAAGTGAGCTCCTTCGGTTGCTCCAATATCCTTAATTTATCCTGCGCTACAATCCTGCTGACGAGGTGGTTATGCTGGAATACTAAATTGGAACACTCTGCCACCCTGTTGAGTCAATTTTTAAAACCTGAAGCGGTCCGGTGCCGGAGAAATTGCACTCGAGAAAACTCTGCTGCGGTGCGGCCTGTGCGACGTATTTGAACGTAGACCTGCCTCCTACAGAGCCGAGACAGGGTGAGTGCGGGACGGAGGAGTCGTGCTGATGGACAGAGCTGAAGCCGCGATCCGTGAGTGGAAACCTGCAGGCGGAAGACTGCGAACGCCCCTGAGTGCCGGGGCAGCTGGAACCGATCGCCTGGTCACCTGGATCGCTACGGAGCCTGCAGGTGAGAACTGCCCAACGTGCGGCCTGCGCTCCCTAAGCGGCGGCTGGGGGCGGCGGCTGTGTAGTACACGCGGCTGCTTCGCTCTGGGAACCGGGGACCCCGCTCGGCAGCGAGCGTGAGGGGTGCCATTACGTTTCCTCTGCGCACCCAAAACAAACACAAAAAAAATGGCAATGCCTGTGCGCACCGCGCAATCCTTATAGATCCACACGCCTCACGACGAACGGCGCCTGGTGCAATGCAACACGGCCTGGAGTAAATGATATGCGGCACTGAGATCGCAACTTCCCTGTTTCCTGCTCGCTGACCGTCTGCGGTGGCTCTGTGCACGGATTGGCTCATAGTAAGCGCACTCCCGAGGGCCTCTAGACACGATACACAGGACATAAATCAGACCTGCCCAGAATAACATGGAAGGCCCGAACCAACCTGCAGACTCTGGGCTAGAGGGGATAGGAGGCATATGAAACTCCCCGCTTACGCTGCCCGTGAAGGGACGTCTCCGGCCCACTCCAGGTCTCCTACTGTGCCCTTGCTACACTCTGGGAACCTGCAAAAGAAAGCCCTGGGAAAAAGCTTCCACTGACCTCAAACACTACTTTACGCCGGCGCCACTGCAGACTACACCTCCTGGCTGCACAACTGCGACACGACCGCCTACACGTGCACTGTATAAAAGCAAGCCAACTGCCCCACAGCGCTGTGACCGTCTCCGCTTCATAAATACCTAGCAACTCCCTTGGTCCATTGTGCTGCCCTTCACCATAAACCCTACAACGACGGGATTGATATACACCACTAAAACATGGGTAAACCAGACAGAAATCAACCCAAAATAAACTTTGAACAGCACAAAAAAATACAGAAAGTGACCCGGAGGGACAAAGCGATGCACAGCAAATTGCGTCGGTTGCCGGCGGGATCGCTACTGGTGATATTCAAGCCATGTTCTCGTCGATACAAGCCTCCCTATCTAATATAGACGGCAAGATAGACTCCCTAATGTATCGTGTGGATCGCATGTCTGAGCGCCTGGACAGGCACATTGAAAGAATTGACATGGCGGAACGGCGCATATCGGACGCAGAGGATGCCCATCGGCAAATGGAAACCAAACAAGGCAAAATGGATAAAGATCTAGAGGCAATAATGGCAAAGACCGAAGATCTTGAAGCGCGATCTCGTCGAAGCAACATACGCCTTATGGGAATTGAGGAGACGACCAACACCGGTCCCATGGAACGCTATGTTGAACAATTGCTTGTCACTCTCTTGGGCAAAGACACTTTCTCTGACGTTTTTATAGTTGAAAGAGCTCATATATCACTGGCCCCACCAACACCGCTAGGATCTAGACCTCGTCCGATCATTGCCAAAATCTTAAATTACAGGGACCGTGATGCGGCACTCCGCAAAGCCAGAGAAATGGGAAGCTTAAACTACCAAGGTATGGACATCTCCATTTATCCTGATTTTACTCCACAGGTCCAAGAAGCACAGAAAAAATTTGGAGCAGTCAAAAAGAAACTCAGGGAGCAAAATATCCCGTACGCAATGCGGAAAACGACCTTTACAACGCGGTCAAAACACCGCAATACATTTACATCGCAGTTTTTAAAACGCAAGTCATTACAACGACTTGCACTGGAGGGCGCTCTAGACTAAGGAATAGTGTAATTTACTATTCCAACACCTTCCCTACTGTACGTAGACTGGAGTTGGAATAGTAAATCACACTATTCCTAAGTCCAGCGCCCTCCAGTGCAAGTCGTTGTAACGACTTGCGTTGTAAAAACAGCGATGTAATGTACTGCGATCTAAATGATCGCGTTGTATCATCATACATCCCGCAATGCTCTACCCGGCTAAGCTGAAAGTCACTGATGGCGGGAAAGCCGTGATCTAGAATGAGCCAAAAGATGTGCTCAAATACGTGCAACACAAAGGGTCTCAACCCCCGCGCCGGAGATCGCCCAGAGGAGGCCCTGAAGAGCAAACAAATACCTCAGATGTTGAGTAATGGGATACTCTACCCCGGACTGCTTCTCATACGAAGATGCATGCAACGGACTGTATGAACATAACTACACACTGTCACAGATAAATGTATATTGTATTTTTCTAAGCACGAGTTGGCAATGACACAGACAATAAGATCTAGTGTAATGCCCTTCTATCTCTTGAGATATGTTCAAGCTAACAGGCTAGTTCCGACGCTCATCTGATTACACTATGTTGTACAAGTTTTGATACATGGAATGTAGCTAAAAGTTATCGAGTGACCCCCTGGCTGACACTTGTTGCCAGGGTATCCGGCTGGCAGCTTTTGCCCCACTGTGTATACCACACCGAATTTCCTCTCTTTCCCAATGGACTGGGTGGGAGGGGGAAGGTTCTGTTTGCTTATTGGGATTGTCTTCGTCATTATTGGGATGATGAAGTGGGAGGGTTGGGAGGGGGGAAGGGGCGGGTTGAGTATCGGCTTATATAATTTGCCTTGTCAAGTCACGATACAGTTGTTGATTCACATTATCATTTCACCAGCACACACTATGTTTCTATCCATGATCTGGGTGATAGTACCCGTAAGCACTGCGAGCAAAACACGACTCTCCTTCAGGTGTTATGACTGGAGATACATTGACGCACATTAGCACTAACCCTACACCCTTGAAATTAGTTACCTGGAATGTGCGAGGGCTTGATAATCCTAGAAAAATTAGACAAGTCTTTGCCTACTTGGACAGACATAACATAGATATAGCTATGCTCCAAGAGACACACTTGCTAAAATGCAAAGCCAACAGACTTGGGAAATGCTGGGCAGAACTGGTGGTCTCGTCATCGTACTCTACCTATGCGCGTGGTGTCGTAACCCTGGTAAGGAAGGGAACACAGTTCGTACTAGAATGAGCGATAACAGATACGCAGGGACGCTATGTCATACTCACGGGTATACTGAGAGGTACAAGAGTGGGTCTAATCAACACATACGGCCCAAACGTAGATGACCCGGACTTCTTCATGAAAGTATGCACGGAGATACGGGGACTCCCAATAATGGAATTCATATGGGGCGGAGATCTGAATGTAGCACTAGATAGCACATATGACCGATCAAACGCCACAGCCGGGTATCACCAGCGAGCAGTCGCGATTATTTTGAACGGAATGAAAGAATTCAGGATGCATGATATATGGCGTATGCGTAACCCACATACACGTGAAAGCACCCACTCCTCTTCTGTCCATGATAGTTGGTCCAGGATTGACTACTGGATACTCACGGAACAAACATGCACATGGACCCAAGCTGTCAGGCATCTCCCAAAAACATTATCAAACCATAACCCTGTATTACTAACCCTACAAATCCCAATGTACACCCCACCACCATTTGTATGGCGTTTCAACGCCACATCTCTCCTAGACCCACTCTATGCTGAGACGATTCACTCGGCAATAGAGGACTATTTTGCCACCAATAAACAATCGGTTGATAGCGCAGGCACCCTTTGGGAAGCCATCAAGGTGACCCTACGTGGCATTTGCATCAGCACCACTGCGGGGATACTTAAAGATATCCGCACGCAATTGAAGCAGTGTGAAACGCGCATTAAACAACTGGAAGCAGAATACGATAATACTCGTAATGCAAATATACTAAGCACCATACAAGAAGAAATAAATAACTTTAATGACCTAGCAGATGTCGAAATGAAATATATAACAAAGCGCCATACAGCATGCAGGATGGGTGAGGGAGGCAGACCAAGCCGTACCCTCGCACACAAAGTGCGCATAGAACATAAACAACACACCATTCTCCAAATGGTAGATGATGATAATAAGATCCACTATGACACAGCCGGTATCCTACACACCTTTATGGACACCTATGGCACATTATATAAAGCACGGGACACCGCACACATACAGGAGATTTTGGCATACGTTGACGACATCGCGTTAGCATGGCTTTCGAACGACCAACCTGGATTCCTTGCACCACCGATCACTTTAGAAGAAGTACAGGATGCTATGAAAACACTACCAAATGGCAAAACTCCAGGGCCAGATGGATACACTGGCGAATTCTACAAAACATACTCAGACATACTGAGCCCATACCTGCTGGAAATGTATGACGAAGCATATCATAATCAAACTCTTCCTCCAACACTGCGCGAAGCGTTAATAGTAGCCCTACTAAAACCAGATAAAAACCCAGAGAAGGCAGAGTCATATAGACTGCTATCTTTAATAAACACGGACACTAAGATACTGGCTAAAATTATTGCAACCCGATTACAACCATTTATGACAGCTATTGTTTTGCCCGACCAATCTGGTTTTATACCGTCTAGATCCACTACACATAACCTCCGTACCATATTCGCTCTCTTACATCAACTAAATCCCGAACTGGAGGCTGTGGCTGTGCTTCTCGACGTGGCCAAGGCCTTTGATTCGATCGAATGGGTCTACCTCTTTGCTATCCTACAGCGAATTGGACTTCCACCGACATTAATAAATTGGATCAAACTACTCTACACGAGGCCATCTGCGCGCATCAAAGTAAATAGGCATATATCGGAGGTGATACAGATACAAAGGGGGACACGGCAGGGATGCCCTTTATCCCCATTGCTTTTTGCAATTGCTCTTGAACCCCTAGCCTGTAAAGTGCGTCAACAGTATGCCCATACGGCCTTAAGATTCACTCTACGTCCTATTGGCATATCATTATATGCTGACGACATGGTGCTCTATATTAGAGACCCTAATGTAAACCTATCGCCACTACTTAGGGAGTATATAAAATTTTGATGATAATCAGGTCTTCAGATAAACTGGGCTAAATCAGCAGTAATACCGCTGACTGCAAATACGACCTCGCCACAAATGGACTTCCCACTAATCTGGCAGGAAGAACCCATTAAATATCTGGGAATTTGGATACACCGTGACTCTGAACTAGTACTCCGAATTAATTATGGCACTGCGATAGACAAACTAGAAACACAGATTGACCGGTCGAGATCGTTGCCTTTATCCCTGGCGGACAGGGTATCTCTGGTAAAAATGGTGATCCTACCCAAATTACTTTACTTTTTCACCAACATTCCTATACCCCTACCGACCCCAGTATTCAATCGTTTATGTGCCAACTTGGCTAAACTAATATGGGCTGGGAAGCAAGCAAGAATAAGCCTACACACAATGACACTACCATACGCGACTGGGGGATTCACAGTACCTGATCTATACCTGTACTATCTATGTGCCCAAGCCCAATATGCGCACTACTGGTTCCACCCGGTACGCTATATACCGCACCTCTCAGTAGAGGATGGCGACGCCCACCCCATTAAATTAGCAAATATATTGCCGCACCAGCGACCCCACCTATCCAAACACGAAATTAACACTGTACGTACCACATCCCTGGCATGGAAACGCATTTCCCACCTTGCAGACAAAACTCCACTTTATGCACCCAGTCTACCTCTAGCACAACATCCAGCCTTATCGGTTACACAAGAGAAGGGCAGCATGGGGTTACTGGAACAGGTTGGCATTAAAGTGATGGGCGACATATATCCTAACGGAAAATTTATAACACCGGACGATTTGTCATTTGTGAGTAATCAAACACTGCTGTTCAAATTTGCTTATCACAGATTACGCGCAGCAATTCAGGAACTCTACCCCTCATATCCAAATTAACCCCCCACACTAGAAACATTACAATTGTTAATAACCGCCCCAGACAACGCACACATAGTAGCGAGACTGTACAGAACCCTGCAGAGGGAAATTGCCGCCAAAACGCAAAAGGCACATGACAAATGGAATTTGATTCTCGACAAGCCTCTAGAGGTGGACGAGCGGCAAGCATGTTGTGCACTTACGGAACTTCTCACTCCTAATGGGAATCTGCGGATCATACACTATAAATACCTGCACCAGACTTACCACACTCCAGTTAAACTACACAAACATGGTTTGCGAGCGGATGCAAAATGTAAAAGATGTAAAATAGACCAAGCTGATTTTGGGCACTTAGCATGGTATTGCGGCAAAGTAAAATTATACTGGGAACAGGTGATCCGTCTGCTAAATGAAATCCTGACTTGTAAATTAGAATGTACACCACAATTATGTCTATTGGGGCATTTGACACAGTTGAAATCTGCAAGGAAAAAGTTAGCTGCCATAATGTTACTACTAGCAAAACGGAGAGTAGCCATGCACTGGGACAGCTCGAAAACACCAACTGTAGACCGCTGGATATTGGACTCTATATATTGTAAGGACAATTTTTTGATATATGCAGAAGAACTGCCCACAACCGCTAAACCTTCTAATTTCTCGGAACCTCTCACCGCCTACCTACGTGCACATCCTGACCTCTTCAAAGCTAATGCATGATTAATGTCTATGTTCTCATTTTGTAATAACGCTAAGATGGATAACTACTATGTTAATTATCACACAGTGCCGTGCTGAGTACAATTATTAATTGCATATTGTATCAAATAAGATCGACTTGATAATGTATGTAAACATGACTGGTTACAACTGATGAAAAATTTATAAATAAAAAAAAAAAACTTGATCAGGATTGCTGGGATCCAAGACAATTTCCAGATCCTGTTGCCCCAATCATCCCAACTAAGATGAACCATAAACAGTAACACTAGTGCACCTTATTTTTCTTCTGTGTAGAAGCATCTGCATCTAAAGCATGGAGATATGCTTCAAAGCCCTACTTCCATTGATACTGATCAATATCAGGAAGACTAGGGCTTGGAAGAAAGGGAGACGAAATAATATTCTGGATAATGTTAAACAGGAGTTGCTGATCCCTGTGATAACAAAAATGAATGCATTAAGATAAAAGTGCTATTAATTGTAATCAAATATATATATATACAATTTTCACAACTCACTATCTCCTTAAGTGCAAAGTGTAATCGAGTTAATATATATATATATGTATATGTGTGTATATTTGTATATCACCGTGAATAAGCAATGAAGGGTTGAGCAGTGACTGTACTTAGTCCCACTCACAACTGTGAATACACCAAGATGCACTAAGGAGATAAGGTGTGCGTATCATTGTGAAAAAGAATTGCACAAAGGAGACAACAGTACCTCAAACTCCATTGTGCCTTGGGAATAAACGATGTGCCCAATAGTACTCTTGCCGGAGTACTCAACATATAAGTGGTGTGCACATCACCGAACTGCACGTGACTAGAAGAGCATTGCACATGCTGGCAACTTCCTATGGAGGAAATTACTTGAATTTACAAATACTAACCCTCTGATGAAGCAGAACCAATAGTGTTGCGCGTAGCACTCGGAGCTTGGAAACAACCCAACATCCTTGCAAAAGAGCCCAAAAATGGCAACAACATAAATAGAATGACCACATGCATTCCACGGTTCCATTTTGTAAAGAATTGAGTCCAATCTGTACGTGAAATGGCACCAAAACACCACAATTATGTGGATAGCATGATAGTACACGTTCCACTATGTGGTGTGCATTTCAATGGTGCAACGCAATGGTGAACACCAAAGGTTTCAGGAGAGACACCGCAGAACAAGCTATCACAACTCCTTCATCCAATCATGTGGACACGGATGTCAATGTGAAGAGACTGAGGAAGACGAGTGTCCTAGACACAGGATGCACTATCATCCACTATAGTAGTGTGATCTATTTAAACAACATAGGTCAACAAATTTCAACAATGTGCAAGAACAGGTTAAATGCTGAAGAATCAATAGCAATGCAAAATGTCCATCATGCAATGATCACTGGAACGCCGAATGTTGCTCAGTCGTTTTATAGTTCAAACAAAAATACGTCTCGAAGGAGAGATATTCTTCATGAGAATGAATCCGGTGCTGGCAAATGATGGTTTAACAATTCCCATGGTGGTTTAACAATTCCCAATGCATTTTGGGCATTCATAATAGCCCTTCATCAGGGGAATCTACAAACAAAAAATGCTACAATAAGTACATGTCATAAAATCTGAAATAACCGATCTCCGCCGTGGGTTGGACATCAAAAGGTTAAACATAAGGAGAAAATAGACAATGTCGCGATGTACAGTGCGCTATGAGAGAAAACCTAAAGCCATGTCCGCCAACATGAAAGAAAATTAGTAAAATAAAAATGAAACAGACCATGGAAGACAAAGAGCACCACCTCCAAAGAAAACCAGTAGGAAGAAAACCATGTGCACATCAAGAAACCGGTGTCGGGTGTATTAATTACGTAAAAACCACAAGAATGCCATGATGAGTAAACATGTCGAAAGTGCATCCGAACCTGCCAACGGCGAAGTGAAACAACCCATCGAACCATAATGTAAAAGAAGACCGGTACCCCAAAACGGTACAGCCAGATGGTAACCAGTCCTGCTAGCAGGGACAATAATCTTCAAAAATGTAGAATCTATACAGAGACAAGTTCGGGAAGAACCGGAATAATGTATGTGCAGATAAAAGCAATCAAAAGTGTCGTAAGGAAAAGGGAAGACGAGCACTCAGCTCATCGAATAGAAAATCTACTAGAGTGGCAGAAGGGAGCAGAGCCCTCTGGTGCACCGCGTGGTGCTGTTTGCACTGGTTTTGGCTTCTGGAGTCCTGAGCTGCAACGGAAGAGTGCGACACAGAAAGAGCAGCGGCGAGTTGCGAGCAGAGGTCAGAGCTTCCGGGCATCTCTAGAAGGAGGAAGAACACCGAGCGGGGCATTACACTATGCCCAGAGGCTTCCGAGGCACCCGAGGCCCCACCGAGGCGGGAAAGCAAGGGAGGAAAGCGGGCAGGAAAGCGAGCAAGTGACGGGCAGGTGAGGAGACTGGTGGGCGGCGCTGTGCTGTGTTGTGCGTTCACGGGTGGAAGCAGCCGCGGGGTGGGTAGCTGCACCCCTTTCTTTTGCCGTGCCGAGTGCCTGCCTGCCCCCTCTGTGGACACCACCAGATACCACTGTGCGCCTGGTGTTTCCCACAGTGTCCTCGCAGTGCTCAGCAGTGGCAGCTGGGGCAGGGCTGTGGAGGGTGTTAGAGCCAGGGGCTGCAGTCCTTCCGTCTGTGCAGCATCAGCTTGCACATTCCGGGGGAGGGTCGAGCCTACCACCGCGCTGCATCTGCCACACCTCCATACTGCCACACCATCACAGCGCAACACGTCACAACAACACCACCATAACAATCTGCCCCTACTTAATCCACCTTGCAGCACCCCAACCCCCGCTGACTGGGGGAAGCATTAAGCTACTTAGCTACTCAGCTATACAACTAATACGAAGCAGCCCTACAACTAACCAGCCTTACCACCCTGTCAACCCTGTCAACTAATCTTGACAACTTTGTCAACTGATCTGAGGAGTTACACAAGCCATGGTGCAAGTATATATATTGGACAGTGTGGCTCAATAGAAGCAGAGGCCGGTTAAAATTGAAAAGGGTTAGTTGACGAGCTACAAGGAACTGCTCCATTATGAGGTCAGGGCAGCAAAGAAGGACACCGCAACAGGGAGGAAACAGACGGAAAAAGATTACGGCTAGTACAACACCTCTCGTGAGTGTCGACACAGCCCCCGGAGGCTTAAGGACCTCAAGGGATCAGCCGAGGATCACAGGAAAATGTAAGCTATTAAAAGATGCAGCCAGCGCCGTCTTCCCAACCACCTCTCATACCATTGGGCTCCCCGCTCCACTCACACCGACAATCATAAAAATGGTCAATGAATCAACCATCAACGAACCAGCCATCAAACTAGTAACTGGCTCCAACCAAGATGCAGTCTTAGCCTGAGTCTCAGCCTCACCCGAAAACCAAAACCGCTTCAACATTCTTGCAATGGTACACTCGAGCCTCCATGCAGGCAAAAAGGATTCCCCCGTCAAACAAGACCCAAATTCAATTGAAAGCCCATGATGCAAGACCAGTCTAAATTTCAACATTAAAGAACTGGCAATAAAGGGGGACTATATTAGTCCAGCAGCGGTAGCCCACTTGGACACCAGAAGCTCGTGTTCACAAATCTACCGCAGGAACCTAGATTTATTTCCTTATGAGCCCGGCCGACAGCAATCAAACCCAGGGCCATGACAAAATACAAGGCAAAGTCCCCTCGACCGGTCGTACAATTTACCCCATGATAAGACCAAGGACGAGACAAGTCATGGAAACCAAAGAACAGGGAGCGAAAGAAACACTGTCATTAGTCAAAACCACGAGAAAACCAAACAACTGGGCACTAGCCCAGAAGTAGAATCAGGACTTGATTATTCAGACCTCACACAGGATGAATCGGATGCCCTCCTAGTATCCTACAGACCCAAGACTGATTGGCCTTAGAGGCAAATTTGAAGAGACTGACACACTAGAGGAATTGCAACTTTACAGGAGAACCCACATACTACAAATTGAGGAAAATTACTGGGCAAGACTAAAGATACAGAGGGACAAGAGATAACTGGGCCCACACAAGAGAGTCCGCATTTTTCAGACGCCGGGGACCCAGCGGACCAACTGGGTAATGGCACCTGGTCCTCTCTGCTGAGAACCATCCAAACAATGGCCAAGGCGTTAACATATCATTCACTCAAAATGGATATTCAAATTGAGGTATTGAATGCAGTCGCAACCTATGTGTCTGGGATAGACCAGAAAATTGCTGACCTAAACAACCTGATTAAAAGAGCTCCACACAGCACAATGAATCTTACCCCAAAATGTACGTTCCCCAATTTTGGAGAAACTAAGCTCCCTCCCCAAAGTCTTGGAGAAAGTCCTAGAGGCCTTGAAAGCCACAAAGAAAATAAAAGCACCCAGTGGCCTAACCTCGAGAGGAGACCACCAACTGTCCCAAAAAGACATGCAGCCAGCTCAAGCCATCAGTCAAGGAACGGCCCAGGATGAGTTCCACACAGGGAATAGTAACTCAGCAAGCAAAGACAAGGCGACATGGACTTCGCCAGATAAAAAAAGAGATCCACTGGACCTAGAGGAGCCATATCAGCCCCCTTGCAACATCAATTAACAAAAAAAGAGGATCATGAATTCACCAGCTCGATAGGAAAGAGCACAAAACCAAAAAGGAGCAAAAAAAGGAAATCTCGAAACAAAATCTGTCTAAACCAACCTGGCTAACAGATCACGTTTCGCTTATTCAACCCAACATAAGAAACACAGATGTCAATAGGCAAATCCCCCTAGATACTCCTCCTATGAATAAATCAACTGCAGTACAAAACCTCAACATCAACGGTGACGCCAATGGGACTCCAAGGCAAAACTTTACAACAACCTCACTAGATTTGCACCATTCGCCTAAGACATGCTCCTCAAAAGCAGTCAAGGATAGCAATACACAATAAGTAAGGCATATTAACGAAGACAAAGCAGGTGAGAGCAGAGTAATATCTACCAGCACAGAAGGTCAAGAAGATGAAAAGGGCACAAAGCATGGGGGAGTAACACTTGGATTACACCCTATTCCACAGCAAAGCATAATCCCCACCTCACCACTGCGCTCAATCAAATATGACCGAGCATCCTGCCTAGAAAGGACCATCAGCAATACTGAAACAGGGCTCAATTTCTGTGACATGCCCCAGGCCTGTAAGGACCCCATCAAACCAAACCCTCAAGAGAATTATATCACCAATAGGAGAAGGAATAGTGGTCCAGTATTGTAAACCACCAATAGCACTCTAGGGACAGCTTCTACTCAAACATCTGTGGTCAACGTCGCACCTCAAAACCCACTGGCATCAGAGGAGGGCAACAGGAGTGGGAAGGCACTACCCGGGTTCGAAACATAGATCACAGACCCTGTTCATGCAATCAATCGTCAAGAGGACCGGGCCCTAAATCACTCGGAGCATTCAGGGAGGGACATCCAAAGAAACTGCCCTAAGGGGCACACAAGTATCAACCTGCTTCACCCAAAATACCATTCACAGGGCAAGGAAGATATTTTAAATCGTGGGAATATACTCAGACTCCTGAAGCAGATACCGACTTTAGCATGGGTTTCATCAGCCGACATTGAATCAGTCCAATTCATCGATCCTGGCTTAGGCAGCATAATGACTCAACCAAGGTCACCTGGAAATTGACAGACACCGCTAAGAATATACAAATCGAAAGCAAACAATTCATGGACTGGGTGATCCTAGTGGAAATCCATCTTGAACCTGTGTACCCGTTACCACTCACATGGACAGAAAAGGCACCGACTATAAAACAGAGTCCTGAACGAGTCCCACATTCAGTCCTCAAGAAGGCGACAGGTGCCTCCCTAAACCTAGATAAAGGCCCGATCCACATACCCACCCCAGACCCAACAAAGGGGGGAGGAGGCAAGCAACGAGTGGGGATGGGTCTTGAGAATCATCAATCAGCGACCAATAATAGATTGAATTACCGCCTTGGACACTAGACCGAAACAGATCATCTCTAATTTAAGTGTTTGTCGCTTCAGGAAACCTGGGCACTGGAACCAATCCCAATTCCGGGATTCTCTCACGTCCTGATTCCAGCTAACAGAGAAGCAAAATTTGGACGATGGAAAGGTGGCCTGGGAGTATACTTATCAACAGCACTCACAATGAGCTACACTGCTCCAACAATCGACCATGACAGATTTCAGACAATATATCTAACCCTTACAATTATGGGGCAAGATAAGCGTTTCACGCTGTTAAACATCTATATACCACCAATGCGAAAAGAACGCCAAGAGCTGTCAAAACAACTAATAAATCCCATCGCCGATCTGGAAGGTGACAACCCTAAAATCCCACTAATAGTGACAGGCGATTTCAACATGACACTAATAGGCTGCACTACTAAAAGTGAGGTTATTGAGGCCCAGGAACAGGAGTGGGACATCCCTAAGCAAACTCAGCTGAGCATACC
This sequence comes from Calotriton arnoldi, assembly GCA_963921515.1. NCBI lineage: Eukaryota > Metazoa > Chordata > Amphibia > Caudata > Salamandridae > Calotriton > Calotriton arnoldi. The sequence goes on along the minus strand of CAWUFW010010370.1, from coordinate 559,871 downwards.
AAGGAAGGATCAAATGGACACATCTCTGGTCTGGAAACTGGAACATCTTGGACTGCGAGTGTAAATGGCTGCATCAATGGAGATATCCCTCCAGCCTTTTCGTTCCACTCCCAATGAGGGAGCTCATTAATAGACCACACAGTGGTGTCTCTCCCCCTATTACTCCTAGCTTTCTCATACAAAATGGGCTCAAGACCAAAAAGTGACCACTTACCTCAGGAAATGGTGCCGGCAATGTCACCAACAGAGAATCAGCCTTCAGTAGACGTAGCCGGAATATTCAAGTAACCTAAAAAGAATTGGGTGGACTGCAAACTCAATCGAAAGACTGGAACACAAAGCAACCTGCCACCTGGAAAAATCACAATTCAAAGGCTCACCCACGGACAAATGGACTGACTTTACTACCACTTATACATAACAGTTAGCCACCAAAGTGAACTTCGGAACAAAGCAGTTTAGACACACCCTATCATCCAGCCAACACTTAAACAGGTCGGCTAAGCTCAAACATCTAAAGTGGGAAGTCAATAAGGCTTTGAGAGCAGTCCAACTCAATCCCTCAAACTAAATAGTGCCACCCTGAAAGGAGCAAAGCGGGAGTTCAGGCGTGAAATATGGGCAATTAAAAGAGAAAACATAGACACCTTTGGGGCAAAACTTATTTTGGACCCCAAGCACAACAACGTGAGGATCTTCTGGCACACAGTGAATTCTTGAAAAAAAACACCCATGGAAAGCTAGGCTGAAACATACCAGAATCCGACTGGGATGTTTTTTTATCAGCCCATTCTGTCCATCAACTGTTGTTTTTGCATTTTAACTCTCAAGCAGACAAAGCCAAACTGGCATGAGAGCGGACCAGATAGCACAGGAGCGGACTGCAGACTGGCACCAAATTGGGGAATAGGCAAGCTAGGAACCACTAAATCAAGTCTGAAGAGGTGCAGCAACAGATAACTAAGGGGCGGTACACCCTGGCCCCAGGGCAAAATGGATTCCCTCAAGCAATCTATAAAACCAACCCGGCTAAATGGGTCGAAGCAATGAGGCCACTTTTTAATTATAACTTAAATGGGGGATCTATACCATTCTCCTGGAGAGGTTCTATCATCTCACCAATCTTTAAAGGAGGAAACAAACTAGACCTAGGAAATGATAGGCTAATAGCCCTGATTGACAATGAGGGAAAATATTACGCCGGAGTCCTACTTGAGCATCTCAGGGACTGGGCCGACTCGAATTCGGTTAGTCCCCAAATCAAACAGGGTTTACCAGGAACACAGGAACTATGGCAAACATGATGGCCCTCTTGCTTATACTCGACCACGGTAGAGCCTCAAAGCTCCTCCTTTACCTATGTTACATCGACTTTCAGGCTGACTTTGATAGAGTGGACCAGAAAAGGCTGTGGGAAAAATTGAAGACCTGGCAAAACCCACCCTACCTCCTGAGAGCAATAGAAAACCTATATACCAACTCTTGGGTAAGGATCAAACTGGGGAACGGAGACAATCTTTAAAGGGCCATCCCCACAACCAGAGGGCTTAAACAAGGGTGCGTATTAGCGCCATTGCTATTCAATTTATTCCTTGCTGATCTTCTGCCTACACTTTCTTTCACCAATTCACATGCCCCGAAACTAGGGTCTGCTCAGTTATTTAATATACTTTATGCAGACGATCTGGGGATACTAAGCAGAACTCGAGTCGGGATGCAGCGCCTTATGAAACCGATGGAGGAATTCGCTGAGACCAACGGGATGAAAATAAACGGTAAAAAAAACAAAATAATGATATCGGGGAGAAAGGTTCTCAAAGGGAAGACCAGCTGGCACTTTGGGGGGAGAAGAATATTTGAAACAGACAGTTACATATATCTTGGTCTCACTTTTGACAGCAACGGCACTTTCAAGTATCATAAAGAGGAGATCAAAAAGAAAGTGATGGTCCTCGCAGTAGGCCTTGCAGGGCTATTTAGGCACCCAAATGTGCCATCCTATACCCCAATTCTTGAAACCGCCAAAGCAAAAATAATACCAACCCTAGCTTATGGTTGTAAAGCGTTGATAGGCAGAGACACCTTGGTCCTGGATAAAATCTTAATTTGCATATAAATCTTTCATCTCCCTCAATGCACTTCACCAGCACAAATCAGAATCAAGCTTGGGCTAATAAAGCAGTCTCACGCAAGAGGAGCAGCCTTTGCTGCTCTCTGCTATAAGCTAAAAAACGTGGAGCCCAATTCCATTAACTACTACATTTGGGAGGAGATTGCAAAAAGTCACGCTCTCCTTTTCACAAATATTTTAATGATACCATCGAACTGATAGGCCTGAAGGTATTGTGGCAAAGCTCAGCAAGTCAAGACTAATTTAAAAAGGCATCATCAAAATCATCTAAAATATTAGCATCGTTAGAGGATAGGGCAACCCTAGCAAAACGCCAACACGCCTGGGTGGTACTGAACAGCTACACATCCCTGAGACCTCAGCAGTCCCTTGCGGAAGCCCTAAATCCTAAGACAAAAAAACAATTCTTGCTTTGCCGACTGGGCGGATTCCTGTCGCTACTATTTATCAAGCCCTGGATGAGGACAGCAAGAGACACAGCCTGCAGGCTATGTGGCTTGGCATTTGAAAACCTGGTCCACACCATCTGTCTCTGTCCAACCTCACCAGGAATTCACTGGAAACTATTGCGCCCCCATTGGAAACAGCAAGGGGTGCGCACTTGCAGGGAAGCTATCCTGACCTGCTTCAATTCATCAGACACAAGTTCCAAGGCTAGAAGAGTTAAGTACACTCATGGTGTGGAAAAGGCACTCATAAAGGCAGAAAAACATCGCCAGGGGCTAACATCCCAACCTGCCCTAACAACAGACTGACAACTGCTTCCTGATTGAGGAAATAGCCACCATTTTGGACAACCACTTCCTGATTGAAGAAATCGATTCCTAGGACAGTATCAACAAAACACCATTCAACCTGTTCACTTCGCTATTTTCCAAAGTATTTTTGACTAACTAGTTTTACCATTGTGTCTTCTTATTGATGCGCAAATAAAAGGAACATATGGCTGATTACTTAAATCATATGGTTTTATTGATATACTAAATGATTAGTATTAATGCCGCAGTCTCAATGCTTTTTATTGTAAATATTTTAAATAATTAAACAATAAAATAAATATATTTCACATTCAATTTTGCTGTACTGACCCTGAGAAAAATTTGCGAAAAGTGATTATTTTCTGTGCTGAACACTGATTTTACAGCAGGTAACAGGCTCCCAACACTAAAGTTCAGCGCGAGCAGTGCGATCTGCCGAATTCCTCCCACTTACGGAACTCCCCGGAATCTCATGGAGTTTTTATATAATTCCACAGAATTCCATGGATTAAAACTCCTTGAGTTCTGCCCACCCCTGGTGATTATGTGGGACATTTCCATATCGTATGTGTGACACCTTGAGTGATGCTTTATCATAAACCAAAAAAGGTAGTTGTGTCTATGTCATGGGATTCAATTAAGAAATGAGCCTTTTCTGTGCAACATAATAACCTGCAGAGGGATTTAAAATAGCATACCCAAAGTACTTGCACCAGGTCACTTCACTTTTCTAACACTGTAGCAATGAAAACATTTCTCGTGCCACAAAAAACAACTCAACTCACAAGTCATTTTTAGCCAATATGACAAATGTGAGGAGTCCCTGACCTACCTGCATTGCCCCCTCCCACCGTGAAGAGCATTTTGTGACATAATATGTGCAAAAACTCCTGAAACACAGTCACCTCTTTTTACAAAGACCCCACCCTAGTCTACATACTTAGTTTGGAGGTGCATGCCAGATTTACCATGCCAAAGAATCATCTTCTATTGTACTGTAAACTTCACCTCGTCTATCATTCTTCCAGAACTATAACACGTCATTGGATTCAGACACCCTAGACAAGCCTTATAGCCATATGCACACCCTCTCCTTCATCCATACACCGCCAAACATGCTAGACATACATCTCTTCATTTCCCTCCTCCTGCACAGACTATTGGCACAAACTCTACCTACTAATCTGAAATTAATTTAAGCTTTGGGGGTAAAGCAATACTTCATAAAGTAAACTGCTTCCATTCTGGTCCAACCCACGATCTGTGCCTAACAACTTTATTAAAATGTCTTCTACTGTCATATTTTGTTAATAGACCACAGTCCTGAAACTAAGCAAATCACGGGGTTCGCACAAATGAGTCTGGGAGGGTACCTCAATTCTATATATATTTCTCACTAAAGGGAACATTAAAAGAATTGTTATTCCCAATTGTAAAAAAGAGACCCAGTGGCACTGGTCCCTGACCCGCCTGAAAGAGGCTAAGTTCACAGGGGACTCCTCTTGCTGGCTCTGCCCCACAGAGGGCTGCACCATTACTGGGCAGCCAAATGGGGAGAACTACAATGTCAGTCATGAAATGGGGGTGACTTGGGGGCAGAGACGGTGAACCCACAGATTATCCCGTAACTGGGTGGATAGTTTGCCATGGCCTTTGCTGTGGTTAAGTTATGTATTCTGAGAGCAAATAACAAACTAAATATAAAATCAGTATAAAATGTATTCAATCATAATACAAAATTAAGACCATGATCCACGATTCATAATTTAAAAAGAGCATTTCATTATTAAAAAAACAGTTACAGTATCGTTAGAAAACAGGAAAGTCGATGCTGCGTTTCGGTGAGTCGTACATATATCACCTTCTTCAGGACAGTTTTCTAAACATTAAGGAAGACGATTAAATTTTGATTTGTAGAAGGGATCTTCTTACTCTAAGGGGCTGGAAATGTGCCACTTATTGAAAACCTCTATTGAGTAAGAGACAGGGTAAAGGAGATTGTGTTTGTTGAGGCCACCATAATATGATATTGTTCTTCAGGAGGGTCCAAAGACTCAAAAAGCCATGAATCAAAAAGATGTAGTGCTCGTGGCTGATCCGCCGTGATAGAAGGCACGGTAGAGTAAAAGATGACACCTCCAGACTAAACAATATATAATAGATCGCATAGGACCAGTATCTTGCGATCGGTTGCCTCAGAAGCGGTGTCCTAATCCCCAGTACTAGTGATGTGAGCTTTGAGGAGGCGACGTTTACAGATGTCAGCGCACGGTACTGACTGCAGCTACACAATACACACATATCTTTATATCACCATAGGGAGAATACATGACGGCCAATAAAAACATCTTATTTGGAAGAAGTGTACAAACAAACACACATGCATACTCCTATTACTGCAAGGAAAAAGTCAAATCCGATGTCATTGCCATAGGGCAGCTACATTAATGTAAGGAAACATTGCTTCCTCGCTCATAAACTGCATGTTACAATGACTGCAGAGCAAACCAACTGGGCACATTTTCATAAGGCAGCTTCGATGTGATTATAGCTTGACGGGTTTAACTCCTTGCGTCCTGGCTCCTTAGTTTGGAACTGCTACATGTGAACAAACATTATGACAGAATCCTCACATGCGTAGGAAGTGACTCGCTATTGATCAGCAGTGTTTAGAGCCGAGGGACTTCGTGGGCCACTCGATCCTTCGTATCTCACCAGTTCTGGCTATTACCACACTGAGCAATAGCAATAAATAGCTTCATACATTCTACACAACTGTGTGGTGTGTGCGCGCACACATAACATATCGTGCATTTGTAAAGCGCACGTTCACCCAAGGGCATCTTGCAGCTGAATAACAGATGTTTATTGTTACCCAACTCAATGGTACACAGTTCATCGACCTCAACCCTATGTAATTTGCCCATTTGCATGCCAAGTCTAAGATTTGCTGACGACATAGTGCATAGCAGAGGTCCAGCCTGCTTCAACACCCTTGGATCAAGTTAGTTTACAGCTTTCCCCTCACTCAGTGATAAAACTGGGTAATAGCAGCGCACGTCACGGAAATAGAAAGGCACTTTTGGGTATAAGTACTGGGTCTCTGACCGCCTAAAGTCAGACACTTCTGGATCTTGAACTGTCAGAAGGACTGCTGTGCTGCTTAAAGGACTCAACTGGACCTCTTTTTTGTAAGGACTGCTTTTCTGCTTGCTGCCCTGCTGCCTGCTGGTCCCTGACTCTGCCTGAAGTAGATCTAGGGTCTGTCTTCCCTCCAAGTGATCTCCAAGGGCCTGCTGGCTTGCCTCCTGCTTTCCGAAGTCTCAGGGACACAAAAGACTTCTTGCAATTTTTCTGACACTGCTCGACTCTGCCTTCTGTGAGTCCTACCCTTGCCTGAAGTTCCCCTTCTGGGCCTCAGAAGTGGTTTATGTTTTCATATGAAATTGACAGGAACCAATCAATGACATTGCCTCGACGGACTGTGTGGCTCAACATCCACGGACAGCATGGCTCACCAACGACGCAGCGCCTGCATTGCGAAGGGGTTTGACACCAAAGCTCCCATCGATGCTGCAGATTGACGCCAATGTTCACCTCCATCCATGGATTGACGATGACGAGGTGCCTCCTCGACTCCTCGTCTCAATTCTTCGACATTGACACTTTTTGTTAGTGGAGCCTGTCTGAGTCCTGCAGCTGGCCTGCCCTCGATCGCGGTCAGCCTGAACTTTGGATTTACCCTTGTCTAGTGCGACCTCAACTAATATTTCAGCGCTATTGACTTCTGAGAAGTTTTTGCATTTATTTTTTTAAATTAATATCTCGACTTCTACTGATTTTTGTTGTTTTGGTCTAATTTTGGTCAGATAAATATTCTCCATTTTTCCAAACCCATGTTGAGTCTTTTTTGTGGTATTTCCATTGTGTTACTGTGTGTGTGTGTGTGTGTGTTTGTGTTGCACAAATACTTTGCACATTGACTCTTTAGATAAGCCTGTATGCTGTATGCCAAGCTACCAGAGGTTGAGCACAGGTTATCTTTTAGTGTGTATCTAGTTTACCCTGACTACAGTGGTGGTTTCTACCTGGCCTGGATGCATACCTCAGCTAACCAGAAATCCCAGTTCGAACACAAAATAAGAAAGAATTAGGCAGCAGTGGTGTGAACTAATCTGCAATTTCCAAAACAATAGCCTGAGGAACCAGGATTCTTTGAGAGAAAAACAGAAGTGATAGGAAAGCTTATGTCAGTATGAGCATCATGGTGAATGGCGGTTATGACGTGAGACATAGAAGAACACAGCTGGAGTACAGCACAATTGATTACATGCTTGTTTCACTCTGAGCTGAGCAGAGTGAAAAGTGAAAAGGAAGGACAAATAATTGAAAGTATGCACACTGTGTAGCTTGAATTTCCAAAACACTAAAGAGCCCGTCTACTCATCTTCATTGCTGCAGGGTATAGAAAAGGGAGTGATGCACTGGAGAAAGAGACCAAAAGGTGAGTCCTTCGGTCGCTCTGGTAAAGCAATTAACAGAGGAAAGATTATGACCTACTCACAGCCATGCAAAGCAACTACAACAGGGAACCGAACGATTTTCTGCTGGATATTTAGCATGTTGTGGTGATCTAAACGCCAATTTAGATACAGTGGGAATGTCTGTGCATTTCAGTGGTGATACATATACTTTAACATCATTATAAAGGGTAGTTTAGAAGCGGGCTATTATAAATAGAAGCCTTCTACTTTTAAAACTGTTCTGGTGTATTGGTAATAGCTAAATGTTCGTTTGGAAATGATCGTTTTCGCAATAATCTATTTGACATTGAGTATTAGTGTATCTTCATTCAAAAGCCTCTTTTCTGCACAAGAATATTTTTTACTGTCATTTTACCAATTATACTTAAAGATGTAGAGTGTGACTTTTCTCCATTCTTTTTGTCTGTACCATGGGGATCCAATATAAAATGGACAAAGTATAGGAAGGTGTTAAGCCATAGTACAATGTTTGTGAGGCTACTAGGAATGCAGAAAGACGTCACTGTTGATGCACTGCTTATCAGTTGAAGGGCAAGACGTTTTGAAAACGTTTGATGTTCTTGGAAGATGGAGCCTGAAGACTGATTGGATATGGACTGTATGAAAAGAAACTTGATTTGCACTACCTAAAATGAGGACAATTTCAGAGAACTATCACTTCCATCTGAGAATGCAAAGACATGGGAAAATGCGTGGAATGTCATGGAATTGAGATGCCTGACTTAATCATTTAAATTTGTGGAACAAGTGGAACAGAGAATTTGCGATCAGTTCATGCTATGGTGTGTGACTGAAAAATTTAAGGAGGATTCATGTCACAAGGACGATCCACCAATGAAAGAGGTATTCATTGTCACAAAAAGAGCGGAACGCACTCTTGCATGTGTTGATGAACAATAGAATCAATGTGAGAAGAGAGTAAATGGAACGAGGGTCAAAACTAATGTAAAAGGAGTCTTTTAGATATAGAGTAATGTGACACATAGAAAACAGCAAGGATTTTTCCGCAATCAAGTTGGTGTGTAAGAACCGCTTGAAAAGGGAACATTCTGCAGTGCTTTGCAGAAGTAGAATAACGAATAAAGAAGAGAGGGAGGTTAATAAGTGAAACACATATGTTCCACAAGTGTTATGAAACAACATGGGCAGAATGAGTTAATTATAATGCTTGGATTGACGTAATGTTTGATTCATATTGCAGATAAATACGTATTTCAAATGAAATTCTTGAAAAGTAGTTTGGGAAAAAAACAGTTAAAAAGATTTGACATAAGACTGGGTTGGTAAGCAGGAGAACTAATTAAATTAAAACAGTAGTTTGAATCCTGTTCAGAATTAAGTGGGGGACTAATGGTGAGCAAAGTACATGTAACAATCAAACATGATTACATTTTAAGATGGCCACACCAGAAATTTCTAATCATATGATTCAACCCTAATAACCAATCCCCTGGCATACATTAACAAAACAGTGTTTGATTGTATAGAATTCAAAGCAGAATGTCTAGAAGTGTTCAATACAAGGCTTAGTTGTTTTAGGAACTATGTAAACAAAACAAAGTTCAAACCAGGTCCCATACGTGTAGTTAATAGAGTGAGGAAACTGACCATTAATGATGTAACAGAAGATTTAAGTAGATTGTGTGAGAGTTGACGATTGAGGATATTAAGTTGTTGGTTCCTGTTCTAGTTGCTAAACATATTTTGGGTGATATAAGGTGCCGAAAATATCCGAGAAAGCATTATATTTGCATAATGGTTGACAAGTTTTCTTTATTGACAGTTGGGAAAACTCTCTCTCTGTGACACAATGACATTTCATTTTAATAGATATAACTCCTGCCTACCATCAATTGTGTCTTTCGGAAGAGTTATTCGAGCTAGGAGTCTTAAGATGCCTTTGGGAGTGTATTTATTTCTCAGTCTGACATTTGATTTACTTTCTGCTAACTCTGTTTTCTCAGAGGCTAAGGCAAGGATGAGATGATAGGAAAACTGAAGGGTGTGCAGTTTTTCTAATCTGATGTATATGTTTTGGGAGCAATTCATAGGAGCATTATGAGACAGTATGCCAAATATCGGTATGTATTCAAAGTCTGTTTTGCTGATAATGGTTGACAAATATAGAAGAGGAAAACAGACAGGTTGTCTAAATCATCAAATTACAGGCTAGAGAGTCAAATCTAATAGACATTCGACGAATGCCAAAGCTTTGAGTATGGTAAAACTGTTCAGCAATGCCCTAAAGAACAAGATGGTCAGGTTTGGAGCTTGAAGATAATTACCTGGCATAAACACTTGAAAAAGACACAAAGGGGGATATTATCAAGAAGTGGCGATAAATATCACTAACCGCCGTTAGCGTGACTTTTTTTATCGCCATCTACCACGGGAAATTATTGCCGTGCTAGCGGCGTAATAACAACATGCCGCTAACAGGCGATAGCTACCTTTTCCGGCGGAAATGGACGGCGATAGATTTAGCGTGACGGCGATAAAAAAATGCATGCTTACGTGAAAAAAGTGCCGATGGGCCAATCAGCGACAGAATCCTTTCGCTAATTGGCACCAGGCCTGCATTTTACGTGTTAAGCGGGAAAATGCACCATAAAAGGCCCGCAAAGCAGAAAAAAATAAAAATAAATTGAAAATACCAGAGGAGCAATGGAAGAAGCTGGGACCAGTGCAGAGGCCACAAACATGCCCACAAATACCCTGGAGGACCAGCCAGAGACCCATGCGAAGGCCAAGAGGAAGAGGAATCCTAAGTCAGCCTGCAGGAAAACCAGGTCCTGATTGCGGAGGTGACTGAACACCAACAAGAACTGTTTGTCACCTCCACAGTGACATTGGCAAGAAAAAAAGAAATATGGGAGGACATTGTGTCCAAGGTGAATGCCGTTGGAGAGAGGAGGAGGACAGTGGACGCACTGCAAGAAGCGCTGGCATGATACCAAGCGCAAAACCAAGGAGAAACTAGCAGCCAACGTGAGAGCAGCGAGGCAGACTGGAGGTGGGAGTCCAGCGCCACAGGAGGAGCTGGATGAGTTGGAGGAGCAGGTGTCCCGAGTCATCAGTGGTTGGAGTTGCGGGCCAGGATAGTGCTGAATGTGAACAGACACAACAACACCAGGGTGAGCATCAACCAGGGACAGGGGGAATGGGGTGGATGGGCCCAGTGGCACTCATGTACAATTCAATTAATTGAAGTGCATACCCACATGTACTGTGGATCATGTCCCGGATACCCCTGTCCAAGGTGGCATAGGGACATATCACCCTTCTCAAACAACGCATTGCACGCCACACATTGGACAGCATACAGACCTTTAAATGTGCACAGAAAAGGAAGACCAAAATAGTTTCAGGTCAAAGTCAGACCACTCCATAAGTGCCCCCTCAAATGACAAAGTGGCACAACAACTTGACATGCGGCAGGGTGGCGAAATGGCCCACTTGCCACATCACCACGCACATACAAATTGCCTGCAAAAGGACACATCTCACTCCAACGCCAAAATGCGGATGCATTGTGAATGTGACTGGTCATGAGCACGATAAGGCATGCCACCACCAATGTCAGCACACCTGCAGCATCCTGCACATGTGACTGAGTAGTCTGCAGGAATATGCATGTGCAAATAGGTGGACTTTACTGTGCATACACGACCTTGCACACAACACAGACACATGTGCACAATGCTGCAGCTGTGCTGACATTGGTGGTGGCATGCCTTATCATGCACATGACCAGTCACATTCACAGTGCATCCGCATTTTGGCATTGGAGTGAGATGTGTCCTTGTGCTGGCAATTTGTATGTGCGTGGTGATGTGTCAAGGGGGCCATTTTGCCACCCTGCCGCATGTCAAGTTGATGTGCCACTTTGTCATATGAGGGTGCACGTATGGAGTGGACTGACGTTGACCTTGGACTATGTTGGGCTTCCTTTTCTGTGCACATTTAAAAGTCTGTGTGCCGGCCAATGTGTGTCATGCAATGTGTTGTATGAGAAGGGTGTTATGTCCCCATGCCACCATGGACAGGGGTATCCGGGACATGATCCACAGTGAATGTGACTGGTCATGTGCACGATAAGGCATGCCACCACCAATGTCAGCACACCTGCAGCATTGTGCACATGTGCCATAGTGTGCAAGGTTGTGTATGTGCAGCAAAGTCCATATATATGCACATGCACATTCCTGCACACCACTCAAACACATGTGCACAATGCTGCAGGTGTGCTGACATTGGTGGTGGCATGCCTTATCGTCCACATGACCAGTCACATGCACAGTGCATCCGCATTTTGGCCTCAGAGTGAGATGTGACCATGTGCAGGCAATTTGCATGTGCGTGGTGATGTGGCAAGGGGGAAAATCTAACATCACCTGCATCACCATGCAATGCGCCCCCTTGCCTGTTCATGAGATGCAGTCTGGTGTACACCAAGTGGGGAAACATATAGTGAGTCTGCATACCACACACACATGCAAATGTCACAACGAATTGACCATGTAGGCTGCTGGATAAAGGTTGCACCTCCAAAAATGCACACAAACAGCACACCTCACTCAAAGGGAGATGGAATACAATGGGCAGGGGGATGTGCCAAATACCACACAGTACGTGAACAATGCAGAACAGGAATGTATCACACCAATATGTACTGCATGCCTTGTCTGTGTGACATACTCGCTGAACCACAATGTGCCTGTAAAGCTGTCGCACTGCCAAAGTATGACAACAAGCAAGGATAGCTAATTTCAAACAAATCCTGTCAACTGGCTAAATGGCACCCTCAACCCCTATGCAAAATTGCACTCCCACCTCCCCAAGTGTACACATCTGCCACACAGAACACAGCATTTCACATCAATCCTGATGTGGGTTGCCCATCACACCATCATGTGCAATTCAAATCAACGTTTTGGTAAGTCAACTGTGTCAGTGAACAAATATGCAGTCAGGTAGTCATCACCTACATGCCAACCCAGGCATTGAATAACAGAACCAGGACAGCAGGTATCATCCATGGCAGCAGCTGCATGGCACATACACAAACACTCATCACCCGCACATTTGCATCCCTTGTAAGGGTGGCGGTAACCAGGCCTGAGCACCATAAATAGGCATCATGAAATCACATATATCAGAAAACTGACCACTTACACACCACACGTGGGGTCAACCTTGAGGGTAATGGGTGCTGACACTATGTGGCATATTACCAAGCCCCTATCGCCACCACAACGTCACTCATTTTTGATGTTGGGGTGGTGATAGGGTCAGCGCACCATGATCAAGGCAGCGTTAAGTCACTCAATGTGGCTTAAAGCCACGTTGAGTGGCTTTACGCTGCCTTGAGAATAGGGCCCCTTACACGCTAAACTGTGTGTGAAAGGGGGCGTGCAGTGGGTGCTGTGGTGGGCGTCCCACCACAACACCCATTGAAGTCGACGCTGACATCCATCATCAAGTTAGGCGAGAATAGGTGGCAGTGCTGATCTGAACACCATAGAAATCCTGGGCCTAAGGTCGCAAAACTAGGAGAAATGCATTAAATCACCTTGTTTTTGCTTGTTTCATGTGTGCTGCCTTGTGCAGCCCACATGTGAAAAGCCAAATTCCATGGTATGTTCATGTACAGGAAGGTGTCCCTTCCTGTACATGAACAAACTGTACTTCAAAATGCCATTTTGTAACTTCCATGTGTGCTGCATGAAGCAGCACACATGAAAGTTAGAAAATGCCGTCTTAGCTTTGTCCATGTGCAGGAATCAACAACTTCCTACACATAAACAAACCTCCCTGCTCGCAGACACCCTTGCACTATGGTGCAAGGGAGCGTGCACTGGCGCTAAGCTGTGTAATTCACTTCCATTGCCGGGGGAAACATCAGGCTGCACCATATCCTTGATAACATGTTTGAGCCTGGCGTTACCAAAGTGGTGGTGAGAGCCGTGAAGACAAGATAGCTAACGCCTCTCCCTGCCACTTCCTTGGTAACATGCCCCTGTATGTTCAGATAGCAACAACAATCGAAACTCACGCCGAACCATACTCACAACGGGTGAGCCAAACGGAGGGCACTCAGCAATGCATGCAATAAAAAAAATGAAGGACGACATGCACACCAGACAAATCACAATAGACAAAGCAACATGGATGTCCATGTGTACTACATAGTGCAGCACATGTTGAAACAGCAAGTAAGCTCTCATTGCCAATGTGCCTAAAGGGTACCCTACTCACACATAACCATACTTGCACAAAACACATGCACATGTGCAGTACCCTGCAATGCTGCGTGTCCGTGAGCCACATTGACAAGGCAAGTAACAGTGCATGATGAATAGCATGCCTGCAGGCCCAACCTATGAACATGGTTCAGGCCAACTCACTGAGGTGGCTGAGTGTGGACAACATCCTTAAACAAGCAAGTCACACCCTGACACATCCTCGTGTACATACAACCCCTGACGTAAACAAGACATTTGAAGTCAAACAATGCACAACTCTCACAACTCTGACCAAGACCCATATCCCACCCAGTTTGGCTCAGCACAGCATTGTAAATGCACAGAATTCAAAGGCTCACTACCTGAAAGGTATAATGGGCAGCTATACCAAAGCTGCAGGTGCCACCAGCACACAATGCAGTGCACACACAGACAAATCTGAGCCCATCAACATTGACTACTATGTTGGCCAAATTGCATTACCCACACAAATGAACAGAGGACACAACTTGTGACGCTTGTGTGTAGATATTGTACAATAACATTTGTCATAGCTGTAAACTGTGAGATGACAATGTACAACTACAACATCACATCCGCTATTTCCTCAAGATCAACACTATCCTGCAACAAATAGGCATCTCCTCAAAAACAGTATGAATGGACACTGTCCTGCTGTCTGTTTGTAAACTCATCCAATGCATGATTGTACATGACAAACACTGTAAAACTGTATCTCCCCTATCACATTGCAGAGGGAGAGACTGCACCTCCTGGACAGCAGACTGGCCCAACCTTCACTGACGGCGAGGAGGAATACCCCACCATCGATCAGGAAGCACTGCAACACCTGCTAGACTCCTTCAGCACCCCACCTCCAGGAGCAGGGCAACCCAGCAGCATTGCGGCAAGCGCACCCCCTGCACAAACCAACCAGCAGCAAGCACCTCCCACCACAGCTGCCTCCCCGGACCTCGAGGACCCACACCTGGCCTTCCAATGCTGTGTGCTAGAGGTCCAGCGGGAGATGGCGGAACAGGTGCGGGTGGGGTTTGAGCACCTGGCGGACAAACTTGAGGCCATACGTGGGTGTCTGAGACCCATCCGGGACCACATGCAGAAGATCACAGACACCCACAGCCCGCTCGATACCCTCCAACGGTCCATGGCTGACATTGCTGGAGTCATGGTTCTGAGACAACAACAACTGTCTGCTCAGAGTGGCTCCAGCAATGTCAGCCACATCTGTCGGATAATGGAGAGCATGGAGCGGATGCAGGCACAAGATATGGCTGCCAGGGCCGCACACCAGCGCGAGGTTGCTGGGATCTATCATGCCCTGCACCTGCTCATCATTTCATTGCTGCCACAAAGTCTGGCGCAGATGAATGCTGCTGCTGCTCCACATCCTCAGCTCCGCCACCTGATGTGTCAGTGCCTCACAGTGCTGCACCCACCATACCACCACCCACATGTGAGGCACATGACACATCAGAGGACAAAGAGGAGGATGAAAGTGCATTATTGCAAAGGAGGAACGGTAGCATCCATCTGCGCCAAAAGGCCAGTTTCCTCCTTGGTGCCGGGCTTAGTATCATGCCACGGAAAATCTCCTTGCACTGTCTTCCACTGTCCCCCGACAATCACCTTGGACCTCCACATGGACTGCCATATTACTTCTTTCTTGCCAATGCCACTGCAATCAGCCTGCAGACTGAACTATGCCTCTTCCCTTGGAGCTGTTACCACCAAATGACTCTGTCTGGCCCTCCAACGGGCAGCCATGCAATGTGGGCATGTATGGCCAAGCACTGGTCCAGTCTTCATCCTCTGAATGTCAATAAAATTATTTAACTCACACAGATGTGTGTGGTTCTTGACCAATCAAGTATAGGAGTATGTAAAACGTGTTAGAACACTGATTCACCCAGAAGGTACACCAAGGGAAATACGAGCAATGTACCTGTTTTACCTGATACAGATAGGCAGTGAGATGGCGGTGTATGTGTGAACTAGCGGTGGCCCCATTGCTCCAAAACAACCATCTAGCAATATACCAACCTAGCCCCACGTCCTTTCATGAAAAGGCATGTGTGCTAAGATGTCCTAGTCTGTTGCAGGCCACGAGTTGTGTCCTCCTTAACACTTGTAAACAAATATCTCTTGGCATATCTACTCACACACTACGTGGTGGACAAAGCCTGTTGTGATGATGCACATTGCATGTCACATCCCAAAATACTGGACAGCATATTCACATTGATGAAGACACAGAAGGGCACATGTCCCCCATATACATACGGAACCACAATGTCTGCCTCAGTGAAGTAGATTGGCAAATAGGGGCTCAGCCCAAAGTGCAAGCCATCAGTCAGCCCCTCCCTGTCGACAAACGATGTAACCTAAAATATGCCCCCTCTCATGCTGTGACCACTGCGAGCGTATCGGGCAATGTGTGTAGGGATGTGTGTGGTACTGCACTCAGCATATAGTCAGATGCACGGACAACATTTCAAGGGCGTCATCAACATGAGCCAATGGCAGAAGTAACAGCTGGGACAAGTCTCCATGACACTGTCACTACAGGGAGCAATGCAACATTTCCCCTTGTGTGCAGCCGAACAGTGTGCCACCCCCCAAACGTTAGCTGTGACAAAATATGAACTTGACTAGTCCAGTGAGTCACGAAAGGCATTACTCCCAAAATACATTTGTGAGTAACGTAAAATGGGAAGTCATCACTTACTCTCAGATTACTTTGGTAAATCAGGAACACTGCTGTTCCATGTCCTGTACACAATGCACACAGATTACTAACAAATCATGCATGGCCTGGATAGTGAGCGTACATGAGCCGGAACATATCTTGCAAAGGAAGCGGACAGACTGGCACTACGCAGCAAGTGTGGCTAGGTTTGTGCAATGTAGATAGACTCTGCGGCAGGAGCATCTGACATGCAGGTGTGTGACGGAATCTGTGGAACATGGCGCATACATCCATCTCCATGATGGATAACAGTACCTAACTGTATTCACTTGCCATGCCATCTTACTAGGTTATGTGCAAAATGGGCAACAATGTGCTGTCCAAATCCGTGAGTCACACAGAAGATGTAGAACGTCACAGACGACTGTCCCTAGACTAGGGCGTCAATCCAAATTGACACCCTGTCATCAATGCAAGTTCAGTGTGCTCACATCTAAGGTATCCTGACACAATACATCCTGCAAACGTACATGTCATGTGCAGACTTAGCGATTCAAATGGATAGTCCAGTGATGGCAAAAGTTGCATACAATGGAGTGAGACACACTCCACAACCTCATCCCTGACATAAGTGCAAACAGAAATCCAAAGTATCACATTTTTATTAGAACAGTATAGATTTGCAAGTGACCTAAACTAACACTTATCTAAACTAACTATAAAACAATCTTACTTACCTAAACTATCTACCCAAACTAATCCTAGACATGCAACAACACATCATAGACATCAACCCCCCTCCCACCCTTAAGGCACACCACGAGACAGGACAAAGACATCTAAGCTACACATAAACTAACTAAACATGTAACCTACACAAAGATATATTTTTTTGTAAGTTTTATTTTTATATTTTTTAATGAAGAAAAAACACATCAACCCCCCACCCAAAGGAAAAGGAAACTTATCCCCAAATACGGATGACTAATTAAAATCTTATATCTACCTAACAAGCTAACACTAACTAAAATCTAACTTAAATCTACACTAAAACTACACTACCTAACAAATAAATAACTAACCTAACACTACATAATAAAAGATGTCAAACATTGGGGGAAGGGAGAAGAGGGGGATGGTGTCCAACAGGTCCACCCATCATGGCAGTCCCAAGTGTTGGTGTATGTCCGCCACTCGTCTGTTGACATCAGACAATTCACGCCTGAGCTCTGCCAGTGAAACCACAATGTCCTGAAGCAGCCTCCTGTCCCGCAATGTGAACGTGACCACTTGATCCCCAGTTGCAGGTGGGACAGTGCCTTGGGGTGGAGGGGTGCCGTAGGGGGATGTGCCACATGTCCCAGCTGGGACACACCACTGATGCCTGAGGGGCCTGGGGGGGGGCTGTGTGACATCCTGGGCATGCTCAGGCACCGCCTTCCATGTGCCCTTCTTACGTTCCTCATGGTACCTCTTGGACATGTTGCGGTACCCCTTCGCAACCTTCTTCACATGTCGGTAACGGTCCTTCCACACCTGGAAGGCATGTATTTGGCCAGGCGTCATGTTGTCTGTAAAACATACACAAAGGCAAATTAGAGTCTCTTAGCCAATTTCAATATCCTCCATACACATCTGTAATACAAGTTCACTTCAACATGGGAGCATACACTACAGTGTAACTATGTGAAGTCAGCAAGTGCCCTGGACAATGACATGTTGAAGCATGGATCAGTGACTACATGCTGAGGAGACTGACATGACAGTGCATGGCATGGTACATGCACTGTCACTGAGAAATTTGGCTGACAGTGCCAGGAGATTTTGCCATTTAATACACGGGCAGAGGGTGACATGTACAAGCAATCGGAGGAGGAAAGCATTACCCCCCTGTGTGTAGCACCACCCTCATCCTCTCCAGTGACACAGGGCTGCATGATAGGTACAATGCCCATGTGCAGGCATGTGTGTCCCCCAGCACATGTGTGCGGTTCATCACGACTGCGCCAACACAGGCAATCTTGCACCAGAGTGCAAGTGTGTCTGCGAGCAGGGATGCTTGTTCATGTGTAGGGAGGACTTACTCCCAGCACATGAACAATCCAAAAATGCCATTTTGTAACTATCATGTGTGCAGCGTCGTGCAGCACACATGGAACTTAGAAAATGGCTTGTTTATCTCCAGTTTGTTCATGTACAGGTATGGACACCTTCCTGTACATGTCAAAACATGGCCATTTGCTTTTTCCATGTGTGCTGCACAAGGCAGCACACATGTACAAAGCAAACATGATGATCAAAAAGCATTCCTGCTCATATGGCCAGAATACAACCGGGATGTAACTGTTGGTAAGTTGTGCGCTGCCAACTATGAATGCCGCACTTGGACATCAGGGGCAGCCTCTGATACAATGGGTGTTGCCGTGGAATGCCAAACACGACCCCCAATGCACGCCCCGTTCACACTCAACACAGCGTGACAGTGTACCTCATTGACAAGTAAGCATTAATAAACGTGGAATGTTTCAACGATGCTCAGATTATGATGTTAGGCCCCTATTGACAACACAACTTTGATGACAGTTATGTTGACTTTGCGATATGGGCTTGATGATATGCACCTCACTTTCAATGTGTGTCACTGACTGGGGATGGGCCAAGTCACAACTGTGAGACCAATGCATTTGTCCAGAGTCACTTACCGATCAGTGCACACTGCTGACTTCCACTATACATCATCACACTGTAGGCAAGTCAGACGTGATACGCAGCCATACTTCATACTGCAACAGTGATCATATGACCCAGACATACATGCCAACGCAACATGCTTGTCAATTACGTTCCAACTCACCTGTGGCGTGTGGGTCCTCGAAGCTGTCAATGTCCCCCTGTGTGATTGGCGGTCGTCCATCTGTGAGACAAGGAAAGAAATATGTGTTGGTATTAGACTTCAATTCATATGTGTCGTATACCTCATACCAATCATCACCATGACAGCAAATGCTACGTAACTGTAGTGTGGCGTTTCATGTTGACTACATGATTGGGTCAACTTTGACTGTCATACACACCAGACCTGTGACAGCTGATGTTGGACAGACAAGACTATAATGCTAGCTGACATGCCCATAATCGTAGTGTGAGTCATCCACAAGGCAACATTACTACATGCATCCTGATGTTCTACATGCACTTTGTACAATTGAGTAGCTGCAGATTGCACAAAGCAGTCACACAGCGGTTGTTGGTGTATGACAATCTGGGGATGTCCACTTTCCTTAGACCATTTGTCCCTAAACCAAAGTTTTTCACACAGCAACTATGTTCACAGGGCAGCGTAGCTGACGTAACACAAATCATGAGGACAGCATTTTGTCACTACCTTTTGGCCAGCACACAGCTCACATGGACAATTCCATGGTTAGTTAATGTACAGTCACCCATGCCGTACACACACAATCGTCTGCCTGCAAGCACATTTTGCGCAGGTGTGCCAGCTATGGCAGTAAAGTGCTAAGTGTTGGTCCAGCGCAGTGGGTGACACAGACTTGCAACATATGCTTGTCAATGTGATGCTGCGTTGTGTCTCGGATGTGCCAAGAATATGCGCAGACGCTTTGCGTCTCCCACCTAAATCAGCAACCATTTCTCACTTTGTCAGCAGTGTCACACATGTCGTAATTGTCATTCCTTACAGTCCACAGAAATAAATGTGGAGTTTGTACTTACCACCCTGTAGGCCTGTCATGACTCCCACATAGTCCAGGAGGTCTGCCTCACGTGCAAGCATGTCCTGCCATCGGTGCTTCCACTGGCGCACGTTGCGGTCCACTCCGAAGAACCGTGACATATGCACCTACACACGCTCCCACCTGATCTTCCGCACAGACACATTGTACCCTTGCACAATGCGGCCTCCCCTCTCCAACATCAGTGGCAGGTGGAATTTTATGAGCCACAGGAACCGCCCCAATGTCCCCTCAGACATCCTGCCCTCCCTGCCCACACCCGGCATCTCCCTACACACCTGTGAGCCCACAGCCAGAAAAAAAAGAGGCCCCTAAAATATCCCCAACAACAATTTAACTGCACTACCCCAAGACAGACACCTGACAAAATTGAGGACAGGAGACAGTAAAACACAATTAATTACACAACACATCACAGACACAGGACACAGCAACACTCTCAAAATCACTAAACTGCAGCACACACCACCAAAAACCTCCAGCACTCTCCACATTCACCAGCAATGTGCTCAAAAGAGAAAATGAAAGTGCAGAACACTACTCCAGTAGACAGGTAGCATGCAGACATCACTTCCTGTCTCTTTGCGGCCCGTTTTTGAGTAAGCGGCGAAAACTGCACGCAAATAGTCACATGAGTAGACTTTATAATGGCAAAAAGTGTTGCCCGATGTATTTTAACATCGGGCGGATGAAAAATATATCACTTTTTCGTGTTAGCGGCCAGATCTGCACGTTAAGAGCAAATCAATACTCTGATGTACAGTCTTGTTGCAAATTTAATGTCAGAGCCCTGTAACAACATGTTGAGGTTGGTTGGCACTCAAATGACAACATGTAAATGATGTTTCACAACACATGACACCCTAACTTGCAACATTCGACACAGGTCACACCATAATTGCATATCTAACAACAGAACCATCAATCAATCATGAATTTTTTAAGTGTGCCATTCACCCGTGGGGGTCACAAGGCATAGGGGCATGACTTTCGGCACGCTTCAAGTTGTCTGTGTACGTGCATGTGTTGATGTTGCATAGTGGTTCGTGTGCGATGGCAGATGTGGCTCGGTGGTAGATGTGAGGGGGCCAGGGGTCTGTGTGGGCCCCCTAGTGGATGCCTTTCCTAGCGGAGGAGGTGTCTTCAACCGTGCCTGGTGTCCATTTGGAGATGGCGTTCTGGTTGTTGTCTCAGGGGTGCTGGTGGTCCGTCTGCTGCGTCAAGTTAGTGGTCAACATACTTGTTGTGGGGCTTGTTGATCTGCAGGTGGTCGTGGGTTCCAAGCTAATTGCTTCTGACACACAGAAAAGCAGGTTTTATCCCATTGCACGCCCTATTTTCATATTTTACCCCATTGCACGCCCATTTTTCATATTTTACCCCATTGCACGCCCATTTTTCATTTTTTAGCCCATTGCACACCCTATTTTCATATTTTGCCCCATTGCACGCCCTATTTTCATATTTTGCCCCATTGCACGCCCTATTTTCAGATTTGACCCCATTGCACGCCCATTTTTCATATTTGACCCCATTGCACGCCCTATTTTCATATTTTGCCCCATTGCACGCCCTATTTTCAGTTTTACCCCATTGCACGCCCATTTTTCATATTTTACCCCATTGCACGCCCTATTTTCATATTTTACCCCATTGCACGCCCTATTTTCATATTTTGCCCCATTGCACGCCCTATTTTCAGATTGTACCCCATTGCACGCCCAAATTTGCATCTCTTACCCCATTGCACGCCCACAGTTTCATTGTTTTACACAACGTACACACTCCAATAAATTATTGCCCGCTGACAACAGACTACAATTGTGCATTTATTCACAGACGACAACCTATATTGACTCATTTACACAAAGGACACGCAACAATTTTGGATTGGGTAGCCCAATTTTCACCATGAAGACTCTAGTCCTACACATTTGACACACTGAAAAGCATCTCTGTACTGAGGAGACATTCCCAGCATGAATGAAGTTTTGTCATTTCCTTTGCACGTATTGTGCAACGTACCCTTTTCACAGTGATGTACCCATGCTGGACAGTAACATGCAGGCAGGGTATGTGTGCATGTTTTTTTATTGGCACACACCGTGATTGCGGTCATTTTGATATGAGATACATTGGAGGGGTACTGTCACAATGTGACGTGCTCAGTTGAAGAAATTGTTGATTATTCGGTCCCTTCGGGCAGTTCCTGCTGCATTTACTGTGGGGTGTGCACCACCTGCCTCATCTTCATCATCATCCTGGTCATCGTCCGGTGCAGCAGGCACTTGAATCCATGGAGCATTGGTGCGCATACATATATTGTGCAATACACAACATGCAAGGATGATTTTGTTGACCTTTTCAGGGCTGCACAACAGTCTGCCACCTGTGATGTCCAGGCAACGGAAACGTGACTTTAGCACGCCAAATGTGCGCTCCGCAATGGACCGGGTGCCAAATGTGGGCCGCATTGTACTGCCTCTGGGCCTGGGTGGTGGGGTTTCGGAGGGGTGTCATCATCCACGGACATAGTGCATATCCTTGGTCACCTGTGACATGTGAAAGCGAGATGTTTACATTTTTGGTTGGGCCGGCTGTGTTGTTGGTGTAGATGGTTTTGTGGTGTGTCATTTGTGTTGTGTTGGATTTCATGTTAGCCATGTGTTGCTTCTGACTGATTACAAGCATCAGTGCAAATTAAATTGACTCACTGTTGATACTCCCTCCCCCACGCCTCATCAATTGTGTGCACTGCGCGATTGCATGACTGGCTCTTCTACCATCTGGCGATGGCACTCATCCCCCCTCCTCACAGTCAATGCCATGTGAATGTTGGACTGGCAATGGGCCACACCAGACACGGTTCACGTTCAGTTGTGCTGCTGTCGCTGCTGCCAGACCTGCCCCAATGCACAACACATGCTGTTTCCTGTCCCGAGCGGCCACGTATCAACAGTAATCAGCCCCCTCGCATGCAGGGCCCATTGCAGGCAGGAACGCTTCACCCACACCATCAGCATCATCAGACGCAACACTGTCCACTCCGTGGACTACGTACTCATTCGGGTGTGTAGCCTCCAACTCACATGCCATGGCTACTCAAGATTCATTTGACTCGGGGAAATGTTAGCTGACATCAGACTGTCCCAGATCTTCACCACACTGATCCACAAGGCAGGGCACACCTTTGACGGCTTCTTTGCATGTGTAGACTTCGTCCAGTTCATCGGCCCCACTAAACGCACATGTGTTGACCACTTACGCATGCACCACCTTGTTGATGTACCCCAAGCCACTGTTGACCACATGCAGGCCCCCACAAAGTTGGTGTAGATCATTCACCGAGGAGATGCTACACACCACCATCAACTGCAACTACCACAACACTGCAGTCGTCAACAATGGCGCAAGTCCACATGTATGCGCACTATGGTGACTTCTGCTGCGCTGTCGAGGAGAGTCACCGCCCAACTCCTGTTCAGTCTGCAACTTTCTTTTTGTGAAAAGGGGGCTTATAAGGAGGTGGATGATCCTCCTTCTTGATCTTCACGTCAAAAGAGCGTTATGTGTCTCATTTAGGTTGCATATAATCTCCTTGTCTACAGTCAAATCGCCCTCCTCTTTCATACTGTTGATCAGACATGCCCTAAAAGGAATGAGGGGAACGGGGATCAGGAACCTGAAATTGATCATGAGTTTTAATTTTAGAGCAGTCATGAAAATTGTAACGCCGTTCAGAGTATTCCGTGGGCAGGGTACCACCACGAGGTCTATGCTTTTGTGTGGTTGTTTAGATTTATCCCAAGTTTTCTTTGGGAAATCACGGACAGGGCAAGCATCTTTGTCAGAAGCAGGTTTCTCAAGGGTCAAAACAGAAGGTCTGGTCCCCAAACTATTAAGTCCTAAAACGTATACACCTGTGAAATGATAATAGGCAACTCAAAATCTGCATCACCTTTAACATTAGAAAGAATAATTTTAGAGACAACTGGAAAATTTTCAACAAGTTTCATCCTCAAATCTACAACAGGACCTGCTCCATGTTCATTCTGTATTTGTTTGAGTATACACTGTGGCAAACATGGTCCCCCTAGGTGTTGCAGTCGACTGAAAGGGGAACCAGGCCATTAGGTAAACACATGATTTAAATTCTAAGCTTTTTCCGTGGACCGTAATTGGAAACACAGCATCAAGTTGATCAATTTTCTGGTAAATCAAAAATGGAATGTCCTCAAAATCAGGTGGGCATTTTCCCATGGCCGAATCCATAATCACTGGACTAATAACAAGTCCTGCTGCTTGTTGTGTCTGAGCAGGAGCACAAGCCCTAGCTGGACCTACCAAAAAGTCACGGGAAACAAATTGTATTAAGTGGCTATGTAAAAGAACAACCTGTTTATATAACACACGCATCTCAGCCAAATTTAGCGCAACCAAATTGAGTAAAGGTATAAAGCCTGCAAGACTAGGCCAGGTAGTCCCATCAATACTTAAAGGGCCCATACGAACAATGCTGGGGACATGGGGAAGGGCGCCATTAAGCAAAGTCTGGTGTTCCCAGACCGGAAGAGGAATTTCAAGAAGTGCATAACAACGATAAGCGTTCGGTGTGGTAGCAGGAGTATAAGTATGAAACATATCATTAGCATTGATAGATGGAAAGGTGACCCAGAAATAAAAACTTCAAAGCAGTACGCTGTGTCCGCCTCAATCACAAAAACTACAGGAGCCTCCGCATTAGGGACACCATGCTGAAGTAAGTGTTGAGTAGCTGCTGGGCAGCAATTTGCCCCAATTGCAACGGCCATAATCAAAAATCAAAGGATTCAAAAAGGCAGCACAAAAGAGGGTATACTCCTTTTATCTTTCAAGCTTGAAAAACCAACAGAACTAGGTGTGTCATAAAAACTGTGGAGGATAAGTCCCAAGCACCACTGACATCTCCACAGAACAGTACAAGGGTATTGTGGACAAGTACAAGCGCTTCTCAGGGTTCCCGCAAATAAGTACCAGACCAAACATTGGCTGTGCCATGTTGGAGGGATTCTGCTCAGGAACAGAACTATGCTTGGGACCATAGAACATTAGTAGATAGGAACTGAGTCACCATCCTACTCCAGTACCATGAGCCCGAGTCCGACTAGCTATAGTATCTCAATTGTCCTCCTACTCATACCCAGAGAGACAAGTGAATTGAAACCCAAGAACACAACACTCCCGATCCTCTCAGGGATCGCTGTGACAGGACACCCCCTTTCGCTCACACACTTGTCCACAATAAGAAATGACAGATACATGAAGGAAGTTTGAAATGTTTATTTAAACTATCCTGCTCTAGAATGCAGTATACGTGCCACAATCAGAAAACAACTGCCTAGCACAAATATCATCAGCATTGTCAATAGACCATATATTAAGAAAAGCCCTGTCATATTATAAGACAGAATAGACAAACCCTCCTCCCCGTCTACAGAAGCAAACCGATTATACATCAAAGATCTCTGGGTTTAGTAGCAGACCCCATACCTTAGCATACACAGATGAACATTCTACATCTCAGATACAGCGTGATCTCATCTCAGAAAATATCTGTGTCTCTGTGGGTGTTACATTGCTGTGCATACCTATATGACAAGGTTTACATGTTCATAAATAACAGCTGCATTTCTGTGTTGTGGCCTGGTGTGAGTGCCTGACCAGAAAAAATACCAAGAGACATTGTTGTTTGGCCTTGTCTGCTGTACAGACTAAATCCCAGGAAAGAACAGAACGAGAAAACAACTGCAGGTTCTCCGTGAAAATATAATGTGACACAAAAGCAAAGTGTTTATATAGTAACATGTGCAAAGCTAATGTGGCCTGTGTCGTGCACAGTTCGGTTGACATACGTAAAACAACAATGGGCCATGTACAGAACACATGACACTACAACTCTTCCAAATTCTGTCATATCTGATGTAATCATCATTGAACTGAGAAGAGGACAGAGAGTGTCAAGTTGTTCAGATAATGACCCAGATATAACAACTTATGAGGCATGCAGTCTGGAACAAGTGTTCCTTTATCAATGCGTCAGTACCCTCAAGAAATATCCATAGATAGTTCATCAAAGGGATTCAAATCAATTTAAACCTCCTTTTTCTCATTGTTTTAAAGATATGTCTAGGACCCCTTCTCTGGAGCCTATAATCTACACATCACATTCCTAAAACTATGTCAGAGGTTCTCATCCCTCATAACTTTTCAGTATTAAAGGACCACAACTTAACCCTTTAGGTAAAGAGGCCATTCAGCCCAGAATATCCTCCAAGATACCATCCTAAGACGATTTTGGTACTGCCAGCTTTTAGAGAAACTCATGCATCCTCCTTGAAGCTAATAAGAGCTGAGTCCCTGAGGAGATCTGCTTCTGCAGTGCATGTTTGCCTTTTGCAGGGAAGACTTCCTCTGCAGCTCTTCTAATAACAAGGTATGCAGTGCACCACTTCCCCCATGAATGTCTAGTTCACAAGTTGCTCTACAATATGCTCTTCTAGGTTAGCATGTAGGAATAGGTTTAGGGTGTTTCACTTTTAGATAATATTTTAACCACGATAGAAATGTTAATTTTATTCTCGTTGGTTGCAAAGTTCCTTCTGGCTGTATTATGATATCCTGTGTGATTGTTTTAGATGTATTAAGAAACAGGTTCACCATGTTGTAATAAATATTTTTAGTTACAAGTGTGTATTCTTCTTAGTGCTGTGTGTGTGTGATATTGTGAAGAGCAAAATTGAGTTTCTGTTACCACGATGCCCCTGATCCTCTTCCATGGATTGTTAGTAACCCAAAAACAATGATTTATCTTCAACTATGTATTAAGTGGAGTTTTGCTGGACTAAAAAAACCTGTTTTCACATTTAGCACTGGTGCAATGAACTAAGTTCACTTAGGCCACCCGTGGGTGGGAAAGCAAACCTTGTAGAGCTATGCCATAACCATAGTTTATGCAACCCATGTGCAGGAGACTCTGAACAAAAGACCAGCTAACTAGTCCTTGGAGTCACTCTAGTAGTCTTAGGTACTGGTGATGAAACAAAGCTCAAGCGGCAGGGCAGGACTCTGATGGTTCAAGGAAGGCTCCAGGCAGCAAGGCAGTCCTTCCAGGTGCAGCAAGCATTCGTGTAGAGTACACATCAGGCCACCGCAGCAGGAAGTCCTCTGAGAGTCCTTCAGGTCCTGAAAGTGAACTGAAGAGTGTGTTTGAAGGTGCCTTTTTTATACATGGTGCCTTCTTTGAAGTAGGAGAATTTTCTAAAGAACTCCCTTTAAAGTGCTTGAAGTTTCCTGACTCCCCAGCCTGGCTCCAATCTTGCTGCATGAACAATGCAGGGATGACAAGCACTTTGTGTAAGGGAAGAGCATAGCCCATTCAGTTGCAAGTGGGGCTGTGCCTCGCTCGCCTCCCCCGCCATCTTGCCAGTTCATTGTCTATCCAGGCACATTTAATCCCTCTATTGTGTGGCTGTACAGGGATGTGTTTTAGCCCCACTTTTATCTATCTTATATATTAATAATCTACACCTCTGCCTAACTACTAATACTCCTGACTTCCCAAAAGTCAAAGGCTATCCCTTCCTTCCCTCTTGTATGTGGATGATGCTGTGTTGATGGTGCACACTCCAAGAGTCTTGCGCCTCCTAGTACTTGGATTTGTGGACTTTATGGGTGACTTAGACACGCATACAAATTATGGGGAATTGTATATCATGTCCTGCGGCCCCAGGAAATACCAGATGTCCACTCTTGCCATTGGGGAGAACAAATTAAAATGCACTAGCACTTTTTCTTACTTAGGACTCACTTTCGATGCTGCACGTTTCTGGCTATTCAGCCGTCATCAGCCAGGCTAGCTTGAATCCAGTGGCAAAGTGAGCAGGGTTTTGAACCTGAAACCGGTCCCAGAATGCTTGTTTCCAGTCCAGGGAAGACATGGCTTGGCAGTTCGGGCTGGACTGTTCCCATGAGGCACAGGGTCAGACTGATTTGCATATGGCCATGTCTGAACTGGGGTGGTGGAGTGAGCTAAAGAATGATGATGGATTAAACCCAGATCGGTTGACTGGGGGTGAGTGTTTGATTAGCTCAAGCGCTCCGTCCATCATCCCCTTTGGTATCGCTTTGTTCGCCCTAAGTTGGCAGGGTATGCCCAGACGTGGGTCCCTTGCTCACTTTGCCACTGGATTCAAGCTAGCCTGGCTGATGACGGCTGAATAGCCAGAAACCGGTCCCAGGATGCTTGTTTCCGGTCCAGGGAAGACATGGCTTGGCAGTTTGGGCTGGACTGTTCCCATGAGGCACAGGGTCAGACTGATTTGCATATGGCCATGTCTGAACTGGGGTGGTGGAGTGAGCTAAAGAATGATGATGGATTAAACCCAGATCGGTTGACTGGGGGTGAGTGTTTGATTAGCTCAAGCGCTCCGTCCATCATCCCCTTTGGTATCGCAGGTTCATGGTCAGCACACACTACCCACTGCAGATCTAAAACGATTAAGACTATTGCCACATTTTTTAGTCTACCCCAACCTAGGGGAGGGGGAGCTCCTATAGCCCTGCTGCAAATCTGGGGAATTTCTAAATTCTACTCCATCCAGAATTAAGAAAATAGGTTCTGCTGAAAAGTCTTAGCAGTCCCAATTTCATAATCTCATTTTATTTACCACAATGAACTGGGCCTTTTACATATAGAAGATTTAATTAAAGCCAGAACCCCCTAGCAGTGTGGAAAAATAAGAAGGTGAGTCTTATGAGAGATATTATTAAATACTGTCTCAGTTGCGACAAAGGCCTTGTGATCCCCTGGTTAGCAGGAGTGGAGGCAAGTCTTCACAAGACTGGCTATCAGCAATAATTATCTGACCCTGAGCACCCTGAGCACTCCATTGGTATTAGCAAAAAACATCTTCAGCAAGCTTTGTATGATTTCGCTCACACTGAAAGAATGATTACAGAGAGGAGGAAGTCGACTGTCGCAGCCTATCTGAAGATAACAACAAATAGCTGTGTCACAAGATATTGTACAAACAGCTCTCTGGGGGCACAGTTTATTGTTCCGATATAGGGCCGGAACAGTCAAGTACCTACTGTGCTTCCTCTGGGTTTTCAAAGAAATCTTGATCTAACACCTTGCCCCTGTGATGGGAGATCAGGGCAAATCACACTGCATTTCCTGTTTTTTGGGGCTTTTATTCAAAGTACACTAAGCAGTTCTTACTTCCCCTTATAAAGAGACATAATAAAAATGATTTTAAGGTAGCTTTTAATATGATATTTCAATTTTCTGATGAAGAGGTAACTGTTCA
Organism: Calotriton arnoldi; assembly: GCA_963921515.1. Classification (NCBI taxonomy): domain Eukaryota; kingdom Metazoa; phylum Chordata; class Amphibia; order Caudata; family Salamandridae; genus Calotriton; species Calotriton arnoldi. Next base: position 530,387 of record CAWUFW010010370.1, on the reverse strand, counting down.
GGTAGGCACTCTTTAGAGAGCGTCAGTGCGAGCCCGTAGCTCTATGAATTCCAATTAATTCAGATTAATTGATCATGCCGCTAAGAGTTGGCATTGCATTGAAGACAAAGATCCTTTTTTTGTTTTTATACATTGCATATTACCATGTATTTATTTGTTTTAATTCTATTTTTCTGTGCTTTTATGGATTCTTTGTGTACCCAAATAAAGATTTTGAACTTGAACTTATGTGGCTGTCTGGAAGGAATAAACAAATGTCAACTAATAACTACAGCCATTCGTGATCAGAAAGAGGCTACAGGAACCAAATAGTTTAGGGTGATAAAATGCCAACTTCCTAAAAGTGGCATTTTCAAAATTGTAACTTAAAATCTGACATTACCATTAAAGAGGATTTTTAATTATAATTTCTCAGATACCAAACATGGAATCCTTACCTGTTCCCAATCAAAAGTTATCACTTATTAAATGTAATAAGGCAACCCATTTCTATCTTATAGGAAAGATAGGCCTCCCAGCAGTGAACAGTGAAATGTATGAGTTTTTACTAGCAGTACATGTAATACCTAAAAGTACATGTTCAAACTTTTATTTACAATACTGCACCCTGCCCTTTGGGCTACCTAGGGCCTTTGTTAGAGGTGACTTATATGCAATAAAAGGGGAGTTTAAGGCTTGCCAAGGGAATTATATTGCAAAGTCAAATTGGCAGGTTAAAACTGCATTCAGGCTGCAATGGCAGACCTGGAACGTGCTTTAGGGGCTACTTAATTTTGTAATTTGATACGTGCTGCAGGCCCAATGGTAGCATTTAATTTACAGGCCCGGGATCTATGGTATACCACTCTACAAGGAACTTACTAGTAAATTAAAGATGCCAAATAGGTGTAATCCAATGTTACCATGTTTAAAGGAGCTAGCAGAAGCACATTAGCACTGGTTAGCATTGGTAAACTTCACAGAGTCCCAAGGCCAACCAAAACAAATCAGCAAGAAATAGGAGTGAAAGCAAAAGGTTTGATGGTGACCCTGCAGAGAGGGCCACATCCAAAATGATCCCCCTCCAGCCAAAATCCAGGGGAAACTAATCTTTTCCTTGATGGGCCTCCCTGCTTAGGTGACAGAACATGGACAATGGCCCTCTACTACGGAGGCCCTTGCCAGATACATGCCCCTCTGAATTCAGTTGGATACTTCTTTCTACACTCTCCTGGACATCTGAATGTTAAATGCTAAATGTTAAACGTTAGGCATGCTTATAAAGCGCACTATCACCCCACGGGCATCTTGGCGCTGGTGTACATTAACTCGAACCATGCACATATATTACAGTGAAGGTCATACCCAAAAAGGGCCTAAACAGCACCATTAGGATAGAGCCAGGTCTTCAATTTCTTTCCAAACTGCAGAAGATCATCCACCTGTCTGAGGCTGGTGGGAAGTGAATTCCACAGTCGAGTGGCTGCAGTACTAAAGGCTCTTCCTCCCAGTTTTATTCTCTTAAACCTAGGTGCCTTTACAAGTTTAGCTGAGGATGATCGCAAGCTTCTGGTAGGGACATACTATTTAAATTTACTCTGCAATGGTTTGGGCCCTAGGCTGTGTAAGGCTTTAAAAACAATACAGAGAGATTTAAACTGAATCCTCTGTGGCACTGGGAGCCAGTGAAACTCGCTGAGGGCCAGCGAGGCTGATGATCGCCGTGCTTTCATAAGTGATAATTTGGCCGCAATTGTCTGACTTCTCTGAAGTCTCTCGATCAGGTATTTTGGGGCCTCCAGTAGAAAGGCATTGCAATAATCCAGCCGGCTCAGAACGCTTCTCACTATCTGTGCCCCAGTTGAAAAAGGCAGCATTGGGAGGTTCTTCCTTAGCATTTTTGTAAGGGAAAAACTAGTCCCCACTGTTTTATTTACCTGAGATTCTAAGCTCAACCTCTCATCCATTGTTACTCCCAGATTACGTACAGCCTCAGATGGTATCAGTGGCTTATCCACTGGGATTGGCCAAAAATTTGCCGGGAGCTGACGTGGGATTTGCTGGGCTGCATAGCATAAGATCTCTGTCTTATCACTGTTAAATTGTAAGGAGTTATTTTTAAGCCAACGTGCAGTGTCCTGCATGCATGTATGGAAGTTTTCCAGTGATAATGATTCGTCCCCTTCCAGTGACAAGAGTGTCATCTGCATAGTTCACCAGGCTGACATTATGGGACTTGATGACAGATATCAGGGGGCTCATTTAGATATTAAACAGTATTGGACTAATCGCCAATCCCTGAGGTACCCCATGCTGAATGTTAGTGAAGTCTGATTGATATGGGGGTAGTGCAACTGCCTGTTGTCTATTTGACAGATAAGATTGAAACCATTTTAAGGCCGTGCCCGTTATCCCAACTCCATTAAGCCTTGTCAGGAGAATTTTATGGTTCACCGTATCGAATGCGGCGGACAGGTCTAATAGAATCAGTATGACTGACTGTCCCTTGTCTGCTCGCATTCGAAGTTCATTCAAGACTGTCACCAGGGCAGTCTCTGTTCCATGTCCCGAACAGAAACCAAATTGTACGTCCTCTAGTTTATTGTTATTTTCCAAAAACAGCGAAAGTGTTTTACTGACCAAACGTTTTATGATCTTCACGGGATAGGGTAAAAGGGAGATAGGTCTATAGTTTTTTGGGCACAAGGGGTCCAGAGTAGCTTTTTTCAGAAGTGGTGTTATTATCGCTTGCTTCCAGCAGGTCGGTACTACCCCGCTGCTCAGTGATTGTCCACAAATCTGTCGGAGCCGCGGGAAGAGCTCTATACCTAGCTCTTTCCAGATCCTGTGTGGTAGAGGATCCAGTGGGGAACCTGAGGAAACACTTAGAGCTAATCTATTAAACTCCTCCTCTGAAGGTATCTCAAAATGGTCAAGCGTTATCAATTTACCCCTGCCTACCCAATCCTCCTTCTGAATTAGTGGTGATGGCCCTTCACTCGTACTGCTAAGGTCCACCCCCTTGTCTAAATCGCCCAACCCTAAGCCATCAATAATTTTACTGATCTTTTCCTCAAAGAAAATCGCTAGGCTGTCACAGAGGTCCTGTGTGGCGTTAATCCTATTTTTTGTACAGTCAGGATTAGCGAGATCCTTCACTATTTTAAATACACTTCTAGTGCTATTAGATGCTTTTAGAATAATATCTGCATAGTATTCTGCTTTTACTATGGAAATGTCTTTCTTATAGTTACTTCTTGCATTTTTCAGAGCGATTTTGTCCTCATCTACATATTTTTTCTCCACTTTCATTCTGCCTGCTTGCATCCCATTTTAAAGTTTTTTAACTTTTCATTGTACCACAGGACCGCCAGTCTACATGTTTTTTTGTGGTTTTTCATAGGAGCGATCTGGTCTAACGTATTACCTATTTGTTCACAGAGTAACATATAATTTACATCTACCTGTTTACTTATATCCAAAGGACTTTGCGCAGGAAATACCGGAGATAGTTTTGCTTTTTCCAAAAGTCCTTTCCAGTTCCTGCCTTGACGATTATTTTCCTTAGTGGTGGCGGAGTCACTTTTTCTAGGATTAAATACCACAAACTTAATCAAATAATGATCAGACCAATGTATGGGTAAAATATCCTCCATTCCAATAGCATTATCCACAGAGAAGATTAAATCCAATGTATGTCCTGGTTCTGTTACCCACTGTTGCAAATTCAGGTTCTCACAGGATTGGAGAAGATTTTTGAAGGCTGAGTCTAGATTCCCATTGGGCCATAGATTAAAGTCCCCTAAAATGAGCAGTCTAGTATGGGTAAGTGCCATGTTACTAAAAATATCAATGAGTGCCTGTTGCTGGAAGCTGGCAGAGCCTGGCGGTCTGTAGCATACTATTCCAGTCAATAGATGCCCTTCAAGATCTTTCACTGAAAAACCCAAAAGTTCTTTGCCCTCCACATCATCAATTTCCATTGCGGCGAAGTTCCAATTCTCTTTAAAAATTACCCCTACTCCACCCACTCTGCCACTCTTTCGTGGCTTGTGAAAGGCCTTATATCCCAGTGGGCATGCTAATCCTAGTTCAAAATCAGAATCAGGGCGCATCCAAGTTTCTGTCAGAAATATTGCATCCAAGTCATGAGTTTCTAACGTTAATTGAATCTCCAGGTGGTGTTTCACCATGGATCTAGCATTAATTAATCCACACTTAAGCTTATTCCCTCCGGTGACTTCTAAGGCTATTTTCTCAACCCCTTCATACTTATGGTCGCCGGCATTACCCCTCTGCTCACCTATAGCTCGAAGCTGGTCACTTGAGTAACAAATACGTCTGTCCCCAATAACATTTTCCTCCAGACTGGCAGCATGGCTGGCGCTGAGCGCAGCGTTAGCACGGACGGGCGCAGACGGGCTTGCCTTTGGCGCGCCAGCGGTGCGTTGGGGCCATGCTTATGAAGCCCCCGGAAGTCAGCATCTAGACCGCTGACCGGCTTTCCCACCCTAGAGTATTTCCGGCACTCCCGGAGGTGATGCGGGCTCAGGGCACTAAGATCACGCCCCTAAAAAAGTGCGAGTGTGAGTGCAAAAGCTGCTAACCAGCCGGTAAGCGAGTTAAGTATCGTTTGTTCAGGTTCAAATTCAAGCAGTGCAATACAGATTTTTACAGGTAACTAAAAAACTGATATTTTAAAAAGGTGGCTAAAAACAGCAATTAATTAGCGAATAAAAGTGCAGCAAATCAAAGACATTCAGTTAAAACAAGTAAAAAACAAGTTAAAACAGTTTTAGCAGGGTAGATCAAAACGTGCAAAAGTGACCATTAGTAAGAGTAACTGTCCAATGGGGAACCCTTCTCCTCACCTGTGTACCCCATCTGTGTAGTACCTAACCTTAACTTGCTCACAGATGCATCCTAGTAGGCAGACAGTACCACCATGGCCAGCAAAGTGATGTGGCCCATTCCACCCCTCGGATCAGAATTCTACCCTCAACCCAAGGAAATCCCTGCCCACAAGGACAGCAACCAACAGAGGCTACTGACAGTTGTCAGTGTGTAATAGCCACACCCCAAGCCATCCAAGGATCTCTGACCTCAGAGGTTTCCAGATTGGGGGGCAACCATTCCAGGTGTTAGGCACCCTACTTTCACTCTCCTTCCTACCAGTCCAGGGTTGGCAGCCTGAGGCTGGCCACTCAGCTCAGGGTTTGTACCCTGATGCTGAGCAGGGGTGAGTCCTTCCTCCTCATCCCCTCCATCTGAGCCTCTGTACTCTCCGCTTGGGAGCAATACGCAGAGAAATCTGAGCTTTCAGGGTGCCCTGGGTGGCCACCCCTATCAACTCTCCTGATACCGGGGGTAACTCATTACCCAGAATTCAGCCTATGGGTTTCTGCGGACTAACTATGACCCTTCTCTGGGTCACCTCCCCATCCCACTCCAGGGATACCAGGATCATGGGACAGAAAAAGTCCTGCTCCTGGGCTTGAGCTACCATACACACCTGACTGGTGTACTACTTTGGGGAAACCAGACTTTCCACTACCAAGGTCTGGCTGTCCACGGCGTTCTTCAGAGCAGTGACAGGGACCCTATTCACCTTGACCTGGTATAAGTGATGACTCCCTTCCTCAGGGATCACAAGTCAACTGTTGGAAAATGGCCCTCTCTGCAGGGTCACCCCCAAACTTTTTGCCTTGCTCTTCCACTATCGCTGACCTCGTTTTTGGTGGCCTTAGGACTCCAAGGACTGCTAACCAGTGCTAAAATTCATGTGCTCTCTCCCTAAAACATGGTACCCAATTATACTGCATATTTAAATTACTTATAGGTCCCTAGTAAAGTGCAATACATGTTCCCAGGGCCTGTAAATCAAATGCTACTATTGGGCCTGCAGCACCTATTGTGCCACCCATATAATTAACCATATCTAACCATATCTAAGGCCTGCCATTGCAAAGCCTGTGTGTGCAGTTTAAGCTACCATTTCGAACCAGCAAAATAAAGCTTTTGCCAGGCCCAAAATGTCCCTTTTTATATGTATAGGTCACCCCTAAGGTAGGCACTGGACAACCCAGAGGGCAGGGTGCACTGTATTTAAAAGGCAGGACTTGTACTTTTAAGATTTACATGTAGTGGTAGTGGAAAACTCTCAAAGTAATTGTTCACTAGAGCAAGGCCTATCTCTCCTATAGGATAACATTGGCATTGCCTTATTACATTTTATAAGTGTAATTCCCGATTGTGAACTGAAAGACTTTTCAAGTTTGGTGTCTCTAGAATCACAATTTAAAATCCAAACTTAAGATGAAGTCGGATTTTAAATTGCAATTCTGAAAATTACACTTTTAGAAAGTTGGCATTTTCTTACTTTAGCCATTTGGTGCCTGCTGCCTGTCTCTGATCACATGTCTGGGATGGATGACAGTTGGGCTTTGAGCCTTCCCCCTAGACAGCCACACACAATGGGAGCTTAGGTGTGACTTGATGGGCCATCCTGGCAGGATGGGAGGGAGGAGCTGGACCCAGCCTCACTTACACCTGAATAGGCTGTGTCCTGTCCCCATACAAAGGAATGCATACCTACCCTGTAGTGAGTCTGGAGCCAGGGCAGGAAGGTAGGGCCTCTGTGCACTTCAAAGACATGTCTTTGAAGTCTGCCCACTTCAAAAGCAAAAGTAGGTATAAGTACACTTCTGGACCTATGAAGACTGTGGCATGAAGAAGGACTGCTGTGCTGCTGAAGGACTGCCACTCTGTTGGACTGGTGCTTTGCTGGACTTCTGCTTTGCTATGCTGCCTTGTTGCCTTCTGTTCCCCCTGCCTGGGTGAGAAAGACTGGGCCTGCATCACTTAAACCCAGAGTTACTCCATGGGCTAGCTGGCTGACCTCCTGATCTGAAGACTCAGTGACATAAAAGACTTCCAACCACCCTGCAACTGCACCTGGACTCTGACATCTGTGAAAAAGAGAGTGGCATCTAGTTTTCTCTAGACCACTGTTTACTCCACCTGAGGTCACCTGCCACAATTCACAAGGTGGAAGCTGTCCCACCTTTATGTTAGGTGTCACACTTTCTCCTATTTGCAGTTCATAAATATTTTTTGTAAAAAATATTTTTATTGGTTTCAAAGGTAAGACAGTACACAACAAAAACAGATGACGGAAGGAGACAACAATGCATTATATATGCCGAGAGTTACAGAGAGCTAAAGCATCGTATACAGTTTGTGTACTAGGACTCGACAAGTCCTTAAGAAGCTCAACAAGAACCTCCCAGGCCTCCCACGGACCCCTCATATCGGAGAGTTCAACCAAATTTGAAGCCGTAACCGTAATACTTATCAGGGTATTCAACAATGGGCAAGATGATGCCCTCAGGAACTAAAACCCTTTCCGACACACGGAGCTGTAATGAGATTATTAATTTGTCTCTGAAGATTGAGCTTATCTATACTGTCTTTCAAGTGCGAGGCAATACCTTTAAAGCAGGAATAGCGCCCGGAAGAGAGAAGAGAGGGCGTCGAAGAGCCACTCGTCCTGGCACATCTTTTCCACAGAACCCGAAAACCGCTTTTTAATATATGCCAGGGCAAGAATATTAGCATCATGATACCTCCGGGTCTAGCCAGTGATATGTAAAACTTTGCAAATAATACCACGGTGCCCGAGCAACTTTGGCTGATGCCCGGTGGAGCTGTCATATGCAGCTATAGAGGAGTTTGGCTCTGGTTCACCCTCGGCCGGCACCTACCCAGCCGGACATCGGACATCGTTTTCCTCGCCTCCCCTTGTGTTTTCCTACCTGCATTCCCTACCCCAGTTTACCATTCCCCCTCTACCTCTTCACTCCGCATAAGACGTGTGTAAGCGCTAATAATTCTCACATTATTGTGTAATCTCATGTTTTGTCTTTTCTCCTATGTCTATACTTGTCTATGTAATTATGGAACCTGTAACTCACTGATCCTCATGTAAAGCGCTCTGATACCTCCGGGTCTAGCCAGCGCTATATAAAACTTTGCAAATAAAATCGCATAGAGGGTCAGCGTAGGCTCTGGCAGTTATCCCTCCCTTTCCCCCCTTCCTCCCTAACTCCCAAACAGTAAACACAAAATACAAACTATGGTGTCACGGTAAAACAAAAGTCATATGTGGTTGCGGGTGAAGGCTGGATTATGGATAGAGGGGGGGGGATCCCCACACCCCTGGCACCTCCCCAACACATCAAGGGGGCCAACAGGCTGTCTAGATGTGAAAGAGATGAAGTGCTCGCAAGCATGGCCCACAGGCAAACAGAGGTAGACCCTCCGATAGGTATTCCACCAAGGGAGCCCACACGTAGTCGAACCCCTTTATTGAGTCTTCCACAATGTCCGCCATTCTTTCCATCGCCAGTGCGCTCCATAACCTGGCATGCCATTGGGTAAGAGAGGGGGCCTCCGTTTTCTTCCATGCAGCCGCCACAGCCATCTTAACGGCCCCGAGGCATAGCCACATCACGGATCGATCCCCCTGTGTTTGGCGCTTCAGGATGGGGTCCCTAATCCCCAGGAGTGTGTGCTCTAGTGTGTCCAGGATCGGATATCCCAGAATTAGTTTGATTTGGGAGAGTACCTCCTTCCAGAAGGGCCTGATATGCGGACAGTCCCACCAGATATGTTTGAAGTCCCCCAGTAGCCCACATCCCCTCCAGCACCTATCTGAGGAAGTAGGAAAGATAGTGTGCAGCTTCTTCGGGTGCAGGTACCATTCGTACATAATTTTGTAATGAGCTTCCCTTAAAAACAAGGAACGATTATACTTGGGAATGTCTCTATGCAGGGCTGTCCATTGTTTCTTCTCTAAAGGGGTGGCTAAAATTGAGTCCCAGAACCTTTGGTGTCTAGGGGTGTGGTGCGAACCTAGAGACCATATGAGTGAGTAAAGGAAAGAGATGGTCCCCCTCAAAGAGGCTCCGGGCTGAGCAAATTTTTCAATTGGGAGTAGCTCCCCAGTGGCAGCCTGTCGTATCTGTGGTTGGAGAGCCCAATGCTTAAGTTGCGTGTAGTGATAATCTTCCGAGGGCTGGAGGTGAAAGGCTTTGGCACACTCTACGAAGGACATCAATTTCCCCCGTTCAAACAGATGAGAACGCATGAGACATCCCCCTTCCCGCCAGGCCTCAAACAATCCCTCCCGCAGTGCCGGAGGGAACTCGGTGTTCCAGTGAATGGGTGTGTATGGGGAAGGGAAGGTGGTAATGGGTGTGGATCTAGCAAGCTCATCCCAGACTCTTAAAGTGGTAGCTGTAGGGGTGCTAATATAGGCATTGCGTGGTCGATTATGTTTCTGCTTCCACGGGAGTTCCCAGATCGTCATACCCACTATCTGACGGTCCATGTGTAGCCACAGTTTATCTGATTCTCGGAGGAACCACTCCGTAATCACCCTAAGTTGGGCTGCTCTATAATACCCCATGAAGTCCGGAAGAGCCAACCCCCCTCCTCTCTCGACCTAGTTAGCACTCGATTGGAGAGTCGCGCTCTTTGCCCTTGCCAGATCAACTTGGTAATCATTGTCTTCAGCTCAGTAAAAAGCGCTCGGTTTACTGGAATGGGGAGGCCCTGAAAGAGATACAGCAGACGTGGGAGGACGTTCATTTTGATAGCATTGACTCGCCCTATCCAAGAGAGATAGGCAGTCCTCCATTTAGTCAAGTCCACTTTAAGCTGGCACAACAGGGGTGGATAGTTAGCCCCGTAGAGATGTTCTAGCTTGCGGGTGAGTTTGATGCCCAGATATGTGATGTCTTTGTGTGCAGTCTGAAAAGGGGTTGCTCTTTCAATAAGCCGCATGGACTCCCTAGGCACGGTTAGGTTGAGAAGGAAAGATTTCGAGAGGTTCACCTTGAACCCCGATGCCTGTTCGCAAGTGGCCAGCTCAGACTGGATCGCTGGGAGAGAGGACTGTGGCTTTGTGACTGGGAGTAGCACATCCTCTGCATAGAGAGAGATCTTGTGCTCATCCGTGCCAAACGGGACCCCCCCCTATGTCTGGGTTGGACCGAATACGCTCCGCCAGAGGTTCAATGCTGAGCGCAAATAGTAGGGGGGACAGCGGACACCCCTGCCTAGTTCCCCGGGAGAGGTTAAAGGGATCCGATGCGACCCCGTTCACTAAGACCCTGGATCGCGGAAGCGCAGTAGTTCGCCAGTATCATTCCAATGAAGGTCTTGTTAAAGCCAAACCGTATTAGTGTACAGTACAGAAAGGCCCGGTCAACGCGGTCAAAGGCCTTCTCCGCGTCTAGTGAGAGAAGTACTGTAGGTATGGCCTTTCTCTGTGCTTTCTCAATAATGTGAACCACCCTCCAAAGATTGTCATGAGTTTGCCTCCCTTTGATGAAGCCCGCCTGGTCTGGCTGCACCAGAACCGGCATAATGTTTTCCAGGCGCGAAGCCAATATTTTAGAGTATAACTTGGCATCCAAGTTCAGGAGAGCTATAGGCCTATAAGAGGCGCAACTAGTGGGGTCTTTCCGCGGTTTGGGGATAACGGAGATCAGGGCCTCACCCATAGAAGGGGTCACCTCCTTCCTGTCAGCTATATCGTTGAAAAGCTGCACCAGGCGGGGCACCAGTTCCGGCGCAAAGGTACGATAGAAGTGGGCATTGAGGCCATCAGGGCCGGGTGCTTTTTGGAGCTTGAGAGAGTCGATCGCTTTTTGGACCTCTTCCGAGGAGATGGGACTACTTAAGTCTTCATTCGTAGAGGCCGGGACCTGAGGTAGCTCCAGAGCCTCAAGATAGTGGTCCTGAGCCTGTGCATCTAACGAGTCTGCAGTATACAAGGAGCGATAGAATTTCCCAAGGGCCTTGGCTTTCCCTATTTCACTTTGGTGAGAGATCCCCTTCCCATCTGTTATGAGTTTAATGTATTCCTTTTCCTGTCTCGCTCGCAGTTGGCGTGCTAATAGGGAACCAACCTTGTTTCCCCCCTCGTAGTTGCGCGCTTGCAAGCGTAACAGGGTCCTTTCCGCCCCATTAGTATGAATAGCCTGGAGCTTCCCCTTGACCTGTGTAGTCTTACGGAGGGTTTGGGTCGAGGGGCTAGATTTTTGGGCAGATTCAGCCTTACGGAGCTCCCCTTTAAGGAGAAGACGCTCCCCCTTACGTTGTGATTTGAGAGTGGCGTCTAGTTCGATACACTTCCCCCGTATAACGGCCTTGAAGGCGTCCCAGTTGTTAGCCAGGGAGGTTTGCGCCTGGTCGTTAAGGTCAAAGAACTCTGTGATTGCCTTCCTTAACTCGTCCCTTAGAAGCCGATCCCTACAGAGGTAAGTAGGAAAATACCACCTAGCTAGCTTGGAGCGCGGGGCGGGCCAATCAAGCACTAACTCTAGGGGCGCATGGTCCGACAGACAAATCAGATGAAACTGGGAACCCATTATTGTGTGGAGAAGGGATTGACTGATGAATGCATGATCGATCCTGGAGTATGTCCTATGCGAGTACGAGAAGAAGGAATGGTCCCGGGTCTTGGGATGGGCATTCCTCCAAACATCCACCAGACCCAACCCCTGTAATGTTGTTTTAAGTAGGTTGCTAAATACCCCCCTTGCTGCCCTATGGGAGTGTGTGGTGTCCAGGGATGGGTCCCATATCAAATTGAAGTCTCCAAGCAGCAAGATGTCGCCTCTTGCGAACCCCTCTAGTGTGGTTAAGAAAGAGCTGAGGAAATTATGTTGCCCCACGTTTGGTGCGTAAATCATGGCAATAGTGCACAGTCTACCCCGTATTTCCCCCTTCACCATCACAAACCTCCCCACTTTGTCCATTTTAGTGTTGTGGTAGAGAAAGGGGGTTGAAGTGTGAAAAAGTAGAGCCACCCCATTGTGTTTGGTGTGTGCCGAAGAACGAAAGATCTGTGGGTAGGCCCTATGTTTCAATCGTTGTTCCTCTTTACGTAGGAGGTGTGTCTCCTGCAGGGCAGTTATTTTAATCTGATGGTCGATTAAGAATTTCAAGATCCGTTGCCTCTTGGTAGGGGAGGTAAGACCCTTTACGTTCCACGTCAAACAGTTAACCCCCATCAATCGTCAGAAAAACTTGGCAGCTAGCCCCCCCTCCCACTCCCTTGCACATTGCCCCTCGTGTTCCTCCCCCTTCCCCCCCCACCCCAGCAACCTAAAAGAAAAGTTCAAAAAATACAGTGACACCAAAACAAAATGATCCTTAACAAAAATAGACCATAACTTTGAGCTCGGGAGTCCTCAATCACAGAGGAGAACCTCATTTCGAGCATTATCTGGGGCGGACCAAATTCCGCCGCCAAGGCCCAAAAACAGTTCCGTAGGCACAAATAAGCTAGTAGCTAACAGTCTCCTTGAATGTTGTGGACGACATGATAAGTTCGAGCTTTTCCCCACCAACTCATCGCAAGAGTCAGAGTGTCTGAGACCAACCTTGAACGATCCCAGTGACCCCGCCAGGGCCCATGAACCACCGGATACCCTAGTTGGCTCAGGCGGAACAGAAACCTCTAATCGCCAAAGATCCAGGAGCTCGTCAGCCTGCGGTATTTTTGCCTGGTCTCTGCTGCTGAAGCCAAGGCCCCCCCCCCTGCTTCTTCAGGCCCATCGTCGCCTCCACTCTCCTCGCCTCCGCCGCTTGCGTCGGGGCTGGCAACTCGATACCCAGGATAGTTGCTGTCTCCTCTAATTCCGTGCAGTGATAGTTCTTGTTGTCCAGTGCGAAGGCTAGACCAAAGGGGTAAGTCCAGCGGTATCTCACCTTACGTTCTCTTAAGGCTGCAGTGACGGGTCGGAATTGTTGGCGCCGAGCGAGTGTGGCTTGTGCAATATCTTGTAGAGCAAACACTCTGCATTCTGAAAGGACACCCTGTCAAGGGCTCGCGCCTTCTGGAGGACCAACTCCTTGGTTTTGAAGGAGCTGAATTTTGCCAGCACAACTCTGGGTTTTCTGGCATCTCCTGGGACTTGAGGCCCCACCCTGTGCACTCTCTCTAGTCGGACCTCCGGTTCAGAATCTCCGAGTACTGTTGAGAATAGCCCCACCATAAAGGCCTCCAGATCCGGGCCCTTGCATCCTTCTTCCAAGCCTCTCCCACGTATGTTCTCCCGACGGGAGCGGTTTTCAAGATCCTCTCATCGGAGCACAGTGGCTTTCAACTGTGCGCGCAGGTCGTCAGATTGGGTCTCCAAGGGTCTCACGCGGTCCTCCAGCTCCTGGTGTTTTACCTCATGGTCGAGAGCACAGGCCCCAATTGAGTCAACGTCAGACTGCAGGGCCACCAGCCGGCCTCCCATTTCAGCCTTGAACGCATCGAAAGAGGCCCCTATGTCAGCCTTGATGTCATCCCTAAGTTCTTGCTTAAAATCTCGGAGCAAGGCCATCAAGTCCTCTCGTGTGAGCGCCATACTGTCGTCGGACCTCGTTGTCTCGGCACTAACTGCCCCCTTGGCAGCAGGGGAGAAGAAGCTGGAGACCTTTGTGGGCTGTGCCTTTTTGGGTGGCATAGGGACCCTCGCCCACCGCTTGTGCGGGGTATCCCTGCAGTAGAAAATAGCATGGGGAACTGGGCACTGCTTCGGCCCACCAACTCTGCCCACCTGAGTTGACTAGGAGGACTTTCCGTACCGGGTAAGAGAAGCTCAGTGGCAGTGAGGCAAGATGTCATGGGGATCAAGGCTCGCCGTATAGGAGAAGCGTGCGTGGGTTGGGTGTCTCGCCACTCCTCTGGGCTAGGACGGTTGAACCAAGACCAGGAAGCTCACGCGGCCCAGGGACCCTTGCTTTGCCCCTGGTACCTTCTGGTAGTGCTTAGGCAGCCACTCGTGACAACCTCACCAAGGGTGCAGCAGCCCCCTGGACCACATGGGGACTCCACCGATTGGCGCTGCAACTCCTCTCTGTCACGGTGCTAAGGAGTCTCTTACATCTGGGGTCACGCATGCAGAGCCACTGTGGGGTGGGTTGTTTCTTGTATCAGGGCCCCCCCAGGGATGATGACAGGCCTCCGTGACAGGGATTAGCAGCAGGGGTGAGAGACCTCCAGCCCGGGCCTCCTCACGAGGTTCTGTACAGGTGCCTGGCCGCCGCCATCTTAAGGTCAGGAACCGTGTATTTCGGCTTACTCTTGGCGGGCCGCTTTGGCGCAAGGGGAGCCCCCCCGCTCCTCACCGCAGCTGCCATTTGCAACCGGAGGGGTCTGCAGGCATCTCCGCTCTCCCGGGGGCCTCCGCTCCGCAAACCGGAGTCACCGTTGGCAGGGCGCGTAATCCCTCGTGGGCTCCAATAGAACCGGGCGCTGTCGGTCTGTGGATGGCGTCAACTCATGGGGGTTAGGTGGGCGAAATCCCCGGAGTCCTCAATCCGCCCACTGCTCGCGTGGTCTTCTGCTGGTCCCGCTGCTCCGACGAGTGTCTCTGCGGCCGAGCGCAGTAGAAGCCGCCATCTTGTTGCGCGCCGCGGGCTTCAGTGGTAGAGATATCTGTCCCCTCACATCGCGCCCGGGGGTCCGTTCTCACACCCTGTCAGCCTCCACAGCTCCCAGGTGCCTCAGGTGAGCAGACGACCCGGATTTAAGGTAATTGGTGCCTCCCAAACTACAAGTTCGTTAGGGTCTGGCGCGGAGCCGATCGGAGTTACGTCCGGTCGGCCATGATGGTTGGCCACGCCCCCATAAATATTTCTGAAAGACAATTTTTCCAGTCAAAAAGACTTTTCCAACTCGCAAAATGGCTTTTGTGCATTCCAACTCGCTGTTTTGCAGCAGCAAAGCCTGAGATTTTGTGAATCACGTGATTTGCAACCGCAAAGAACGTTTGAAGCATGAGACCCAAAAGTTTATCTTGGTGTTTTGTGATCTCACTAAGAGGGATTTACAATTCCTCTAATTTGAATTTCTTTTCCTCCTATCAGTAATGTAGTTTTCTGTCTCCTTGAGTCAGCTATATTTGAGGTGTCAAGATGATTTTCTTACAAACAGCTTTCACGTGCCTATTTTGTTATTTTCTTCTTTTCTAGGACATTGTTGAGCAATGCTACATACACCACTTACTTCTTGTTTTCTGTACCTTTTATTTACTTCATCTGCGCGTCTGTACCATTCTAGTGCCGTCTGGCAATTTAAATTTCTTTAAATACTAAGGCTAGGGTTGTTGTACACCTTCCGAATGGGTGAGCAAATGTTTCAGAGCATATTGTATCCATAGGGTAGTGCACAGTGCTGTGTCAACGAAAGGGTGAATATAATTTGCGCACAGCTTTTCAACGATGTGTGAAAATATACCTTGGTTTTACACATCTTTTCATGCCTATGGGTGAAACACTTGCATGAACTACGTCTGCAAGCAGTGTGCATAGCGCACGTACTTCAACATTTCAATTAAAATAATGCATTCGTTTTATAATAGTAATATAGTTGTTTTTCTTATGATAATGACTAAGATGCTCGCAAAAATGTTCAATTTATCCTGCAGAACTGTGTTTGTAAGTGCAATTATGTGAAGCCTCTTTTTACGCATTTAAAAGGATGATTTGGAACAATATCAGGGTACGTCAGAAAAATTCAAATGCAATGCTGTCTTTTTGAAATGTGAAGCTTAAAAAAATGTTTTATAATGGATAAAAAATCATAAATGACAAACTCCATACGTACCTTATGAACCTTAAAAAGAACCTCACAGAGGTTATAGATTTTTTCAGCGCGCACCCAGTCCAAAGTGCTTACCTGTGAAATATAGAAAGTACAATTCATTAGAATTCATTGCAATTGATTTCTTATTTCAATTTCAAAGATTTCCATGCAACAAGGCGCCTGTGAAGTGTTGCTACCGATTCTCACATTCATGAGCTAGGTGACAGTTCATCTAAAGATGAGGCGACAGGGCCCGGGGCTCAGAGAGAGTTATCTTAGAGGATCAATGGTTATGTTCCAGCTCAGGCTCCTGATCCCCAGGGTCCCTTGGAGCGGAGAGAAATGCTGCAGTCGAATACTTACCCTTACCTTAATGCAAGCACTTGATTTCATGCAGACGATATGCTACTTGACATACATTTTTACATTACTTGATGCAGCCCATCATAGTGCCGATGTACCGAGATATACTTTCCCTTAACAGGAAACGACTTCACAGTACACAGATGTTCAAAGGGAAGCGTGACATGCAGAGTGATGGGGAAGGATGAAGTAGCTTCCACTGTACGAGTGTGGTCCCAACAGAGCTTTAAGTGGGCCAGGTCCCTCTGGGTCTTAGACTCGGTAATAATTAAAAATGGACATTGAAACGGGTCTTTTTTCGGACTCTGTATTCATATCCTTATCTTTACAAGAAAAAACATTGATCAATTTCTGAACGAGTGTAAAAAAAGTTTAAGTGATCTATGTCTATCCTGTCTATATATCACATGCCTTACTTAATTTTACATCACCTATGAGAGTTAGGGGCATATTAGCAAGACCGGCGATAATGGGCTTGCTAATATGCGTTATAGAATTCCAATAGAAGCCCAGGTTAGATGTGCAGAGCAAGTTATTTTCCTCAACTTGTAAATACTTCACACTTTGGCGCAGCACATGGAGCTATATAATCTCAGAATTTGCTCGGGTGACCACCGACCTAACCTCTATGCAAAATTCATAATCGACCCAGAGCAATTTGTTAAATGTTAAAGTGCGACATTTCTCCTCAAGTAAATTTTTCAAATTTAAACGGTCATCAAATAAAATCCCCAGGTACGAGAAAGAATGCACTTTTCTCAGACGGTGTGATCCAATAGTGTAATTGTACCTTTTACTTGATTTGTTCCCCACTTCCATAACGTATGATTTTGACAGATTGGGGGACAAATCTAAATTCTCCATAAAAGAGACGAAACCGTCTATCAAAATCTGCAGCCCTTTGGGTGTGCGGGCAAGAAGGACTGCATCGTCCGCGTAAAGCAGGACGGGAATTCCTCGAGAGCCGATCCTAGGTGTGTCGGCGTTTAAAATACTGATCAAGTCTGTTTATGTACAATGTGAATAAAAATGGGGCCAGAATGCAGCCCTGTCTGACCCCACTAGAGCATATGAAGGGTTCTGTAATGCTTCCCTCCTGACTATACCTAACTGTAGCGGTGGTGTTTGAGTGCAAGTTTTTAAAATATTAATAAGTCCCGGGTCCACGCCAAGATCATCCATGATTGCCCATAATAATTTACCTCGGTTGACACGGTCAAAGGCGGCCGTCAAGTCCATAAATTCCAAGTACACAGTCCCTTGGCTGGCAATAGTGTACATATGAGTGGTTCAGGCAGACAGCAGTCTAGATGTCCAGATGGGCGGGGAGAGGAACAGGAAGCATTGGGACAAGAACCTCCAGACACGGCCAGCTTAGGGGGGCTGGTACAGAGTTTTGGGGGGGATTTTGTTAGGTGTGGTGGTTGGTTTTAGGATGGGGGCAGGGTTTTATGCCTTAGGGCAGGCAGTTTTCAGGGCTTTAGGCCTCAGGGCAGGGGGAAGTGAAAGGGGTGTTTTAAGGGCAGGGCTCAGTTTTAGGGCTAAGAGCGGGGGCAGGGGACAGGGCTTAAGTCCTCAAGGCGAAGGGAGGGGAAGGGGTTGTTTTAAGGGCAGGACGAGGTCGGTTGTAGGGCTCAGAGTGGGGGGGAGTCAGGGTAGCTTTTTGGGGCAGCGACAGAGTGTTAGGGCTTAGAGTGAGGGGTGAGGGTAGTTGTAAGGGCTGGGGCAAGGTGGATTACAGGGTTGAGTTATCAGGTTTTAGGGCAGAGGGCAGGTGGGTTAGGATATGCAATTTACCACACATATCCCTTTAGCAAACATGCCCTTGCAACTAAATTAGTTATAAAACCATATGTGGTAAAGGCGTGCATGGTAAAGATGCGGTCATAGTTCAGACCGCATTGTTAAGGCATGCATGGTTTAGGTATGCGTGGATGTATCATACAACCATGGGTAGGAGGAAACTCTATGCGGAATTTAGTTTACATGCTTAAGCCACTCCCTTAATTATGTAAATCACACCTCTTTTACAGACCGCCCACTTTTTTCATCCAACTGGGTCCCAAACCGTTTGTTCATTGTTCATTATTAGCGCCATGAGACCCAATGGTGATATGTGCGCTTAATAAGTTCCTCTGACTTGACTTGACTTGACTTGAAGAGGTAACCCATCTAAATCTTCTGTGCTACCATTAACTAGGAAAGATGCATTTTAGAAAATAGATAGAAAATATTGATATGCTCCGCTGCATTTATTGTGCTCATTTTTTAACTGAGAAAAGGAGGATGGCAAACTGTCCTAAAGGTCTAACTAGAGCACAGCTTCATGGCTGTACACAGCAGTTACGGGATGAATGTGACATTCCTTAGAATGATGCCTTGCACTAGGATGCTACACCCACTTCCTTTTTTATTAAAGCAGTGTTTAATTAAGTTAATACCTGAATTACTCTGAGCACATCATACCTTCTCTGGGGATTGTAAAAGCAAGTTTCAAATCCATCAGCTTTTTACAGAGAGCATTACCATCATTATCACATTCTTCATCCCTCTACTCACTAACTGCAGTGGTGAGACCCGCCTCACTTCTGCTCTGTGAGGCATGGTGTATTCAGTACATGGGCTTCAAGCCAGCCCATCACTTGTCATTGGTTGTTCTGGGTGCCTTTCTAAATTCCTTACTTTTGAATGGTAAATCATGCCCATTTGTCCCTCCTTTTGGTCTGTCATTCCCTCACATAGTAACTGACCCTGTTACAGGGCTCATTTCACTTCTGTCCATTTCAGTTCATTTCGTATACTATTTTTTCCGATTGCCTGCCTCTTGCTCTGGAAATGTTGCAAACGTGAGCAGATGACCAGTGTTACTGCTTTCCCCTCCCACCCACCGTTTCTCTGTGTGTTCTCCCCTTCGCACCTTAGCTTTCACTTATGATCTACAGAGTCTGGGTCACTGAAGATCCAGTTGAGAAGTCACAAAGTTAGAATATTAGAAATTTGGCTTTACTTGCTAGCTTCCTTTCACTCCATTTTTGGTTTTTAGCATTAATTATGTTTCACCTGCTCAGAGCTCTGTTGCTACATTTCTGTAAACAGGGTAGTAAATCTTGTTCTTTATCTGTTCACAAATGCGGCAACTGTGTCTCTGTTTCCAGTGGTAATTTCGCTTTCTTAGTCCTCTAAGCAGTCCTGCAGTTGCGTACCTGTTCCCAGTGGTAATTCCTCATTCTTAGTCCTATTGCCAGTGCTGCAAACTGCTTCTCTGATCCCAGGGGCAATTCCTCATTCTTTCTCCTCTAGACAGTGATGCTTCTCTGGTCCCGGTGGTAATTCCTAATTTTTAGTCCTCTAGGCAGTGCTGCTAGCTGCGTCTCTGGTCCCAAGGGTAATTCCTCATTCTTTGTCCTCTAGACAGAGCTGCCGTTGCTTCTCTGATCCCAGCGATATTTTTTCATTCTAAGTCTTCTAGACAGTGCTGCAGCTGCTTCTCTGGTCCCAATGGTAATTCCATGTTCTTATTCGTCTAGGCAGTGCTGCTAACTGCTTCTCTTGTCTCATCGGTAATTCCTCATTCTAAGTCTTCTACACAGTGCTGCAAGCTGCTTCTTTGGTCCTGTCAGTAATTCCTCCATTCTAAGTCTTCAAGAGAATGCTGCAGCTGTGTCTGTTCCCAGTGGTAATTCCCTCTTTGTAGTCCTCTAGATGGTGCTGCAGCTGCTCCTCTGTTCCCAATGGTAATTCCTCTTTCTTAGTCCTTTAGCCAGTGCTGCCAGCTGCTTCTCTGGTCCCAGTGGTAATTCCTCATTCTAAGACCTCTAGACAGTGCTGCAGCTGCTTCTCTGGTCCCAGTGGTAATTCCTCATTCTAAATCCTCTGGACAGTGCTGCAGCTGCTTCTCTGGTCCCAGTGGTAATTCCTCATTCTAAATCATCTGGACAGTGCTGCAGCTGCTTCTCTGGTCCCAGTGGTAATTCCTCATTCTAAATCCTCTGGACAGTGCTGCAGCTGCTTCTCTGGTCCCAGTGGTAATTCATCATTCTAAATCCTCTAGACAGTGCTGCTAGCTGCTTCTCTAGTCCAGTCTGTTATTCCTCATTCTAAGTCCTCTAGACAGTGCTGCTAGCTGCTAATCTGGTCCCCTCGTTATTTCATCATTCTAAGTCCTCCAGACAGTGCTGCTAGCTGCTTCTCTGGTCTCATCGGTAATACCTCACTCTAAGTCCTCTACAACGTGCTGCACCTGCTTCTCTGGTCCCATCAGTAATTCCCACATTTTAAGTCCTCTGGGCGGTGTTGCAGCTGTGCCTCTGTTCCCAGTGGAAATTCCTCATTCTTAGTCCTCTAGGCAGTGCTGCTAGCTGCTTCTCTGGTACCATTGGTAATCCTCATTCAAAGTCCTCTAGACAGTGCTGCTAGCTGCTACTCTGGTTCCGTAGTTAATGCCTCATTGTAAGTCCTCTAGGCAGTGCTGCAGCTGTGTCTCTGGTCACAGCGGTAATTCCTCATTCTAAGTCCTCTAGACAGTGCTGCTAGCTGCTTCTCTGGTCCCAGTGGTAATTCTTCATTCTAAGTCCTCAAGGCAGTGCTGCTAGCTGCTACTCTGGTCTGATCGGTAATTCCACATTCTAAGTCCTTTTGGCAGTGCTGCAGTTGTGTCTCTGTTCCCATTGGTAATTCTTCATTTTAGTCCTCTAGGCAGTGCTGCTAGCTGCTTCTCTGGTCCCATCTGGATTTCTTCATTCTAAGTCCTCTAGGCAGTGGTGCTTTTCTGATCCTAGTGGTAATTCCTTGTTCTAATTCCTCTAGACAGTGCTACTAGCTGCTACTCTGGTCCTGTTGGTAATTCCTCATTCTAAGTCTACCACACAGTGCTGCTAGCTACTTCTCTGGACCCATCGGTAATTCCCACATTATAAGTCCTATATGCTGTGCTTCAGCTGTGTCTCTGTTCCCAGTGGTAGGTAATTCCTCATTCTTAGTCCTCTAGGTAGTTCTGCTGGCTGCTTCTCTGGTGCAATTGGTAATTCCTCATTCCAAGTCCTCTAGACAGTGCTGCTAGTTGCTTCTCTGGTCTCATTGGTAATTCCTCATTCTTAGTCCTCTAGACAGTGCTGCTAGTTGCTACTCTGGTCCTGTTGGTAATTCCTCATTCTAAGTCTACCACACAGTGCTGTTAGCTACTTCTCTGGTCCCGTCAGTAATTCCCACATTATAAGTCCTATAGGCTGTGCTTCAGCTGTGTCTCTGTTCCCAGTGGTAGGTAATTCCTCATTCTCAGTCCTCTAGACAGTGCTGCTAGCTGCTTCTCTGATCCCGTTGGTGTTTTGTCATTCTAAGTCCTCTACACAGTGCTGCTACCTGCTTCTCTGGCCTCATTCTAAGTCCTCTAGACAGTGCTGCAGCTGCTTCTCTGGTCCCAGTGGTAATTCCTCGTTCTAAATCCTCTAGGCAGTGCTGCAGCTGTGTCTCTGTTCATATATCCACTACACTGCACACCAAAACACATAGATAAAGATAAGATAGATAAGATGTACTTGACTCAGTAGCACCACTTCAGCTTAAACGAGTGTCCTCTAAATGCTCCAAACCATGGTTCAATGATAGTCTTAATGCCGAAAAAAGAAATGTAAGACTTGCAGAAAGGAAATGGCGATCGCATCTCTCCATTGAACATCTTTGTCACTTATGATCCTTGCAAAGCATATACAATAAACGCATCAGATGCTCGAAGGCCACCTTCTTCAGAACTCAACTAGATCAAGCAAAAAAACGTCCAAAAAAACAGTTCGAACTCATCAAGTCCCAAGCTAACAATCATCCTAACCTCTCCTCTCTGGGTCAAGGGACACTCCAGAACTGCGAAGAATTCGCTGTTTTCTTCACAGGTAAGTCTACTAAGATTGAGATGGAATTACGCTCGGCCCGTGATCACCTCCCGAGTGGTCCGCTGAACACCCTACGCCCTTCAGAGTCGACTAGCACTGACCCTTCACAGCCCTTCCTCCCCAAAAACAATGCATCTTGGGGTCTGTTCCAAACCTTGGATGAACCCACTATACGCAAAATGCTGTTGACGTTGAAACCTTCCAATCACTACAACGACCCTTTGCCATCGAACCTGTTCCCGGAAGTGAGATCCTCCTTACTAACACTCTGGACGACGATCATCAATGCTTCTCTTATGCAAGGTGATATTCCGGATTGCCTTAAATCAGGTCAAGTTACCCCGATCATAAAGAAACCAAATGCTGATCCCACAGACCTTCTTAACTTTTGCCCAATCACCAACATCCCCACCATAGCAAAACTCCTGGAGAAATGTGTGCTCGCCCAACTCAGCCATCACATCGACCACTTCCATCTCCTGGACCAATGCCAATCTGGTTTCCGCCCTGGTCATAGTACGGAGTCGGCGCTAGCGCACATCGTGGATGATGCGCTTAGAATGCTGGATCACAATGAATCGTGCCTATTGATCCTTCTTGACCTCTCGTCAGCATTTGATACTGTCAAACACGATCACCTAATTGACCTCCTGGAACACAGGATGGGACTGTCTGGGCCGGTTTTAAACTGGTTCTCTTCGTTCCTCCACAACAGATCCCATAGCTTCAAGGTGAACCACTCCTTGTCACATCCTGCACCGGTCACCTTGGGGGTTCCCCAAGGTTCAGCACTGTCCCCCACGCTCTTTAACCTGTTCATGGAGCCTCTGACAGAAATTCTAAAACCATCCAGCATTCATTATCATATGTACGCGGATGATACCCAACTATACCTGAAGATCGCCTCCCTTGAAGACATTCAGTCCCTCAACTCAGTCCTGCTGGAAACACAAAGCTGGTTGACAAGTAATCACCTGAAGCTAAATGCTCTTAAAACGGAATTCTTACTGATCTCACCCCACAACCAATCCCGTCATGGAGCAATGGCTGAATCAGCTGACTGCTCTTAACTGTAGACCGCACCTCGTGGACTCGGCATCTTCTCTTGGTATCATTCTGGACAAAAGCCTGAACATGCAGAAGCACATCAGTTCCCACACCAAAGGGGCGAACTTCCAACTCAGCCTACTCAGGAAACTCAAACCCTTTCTCCTTGCTCATGACCTAAAGGTTGCAGTACAAGCATTAGTGATCTCAAAGCTGGACTATGGTAGCGCAACACTTTGCGGCCTGCCTAGAGTGAGGACGGCTCCTCTTAGGGCTTCCCTCAATTCTGCTCTTAACTGGCACAAAAAAATACCACCACATCTCTCCGGATTTGCGGGACCTGAATTGGCTTCCATATGAAGGTCGGATACAGTTAAAAATTGCATGCATGGCTCACAAGGCCATCCACTTCAAGACCCCGCTGTACCTCGCTCGTAAACTGGAGCTCTCCTGCGGTTCTAGAGCCTCCAGAAGTGCCAGCACCCTTTTGCTAAAACCACAAAAATTCAAGAAAAAAAAGACCTATAACCAAGCCTTCTCGGGGATGGCTCCGAGGATCTGGAACTCCCTTCCACCCGAAGTCAGGGTGAACCCCTCCACTGTCTTCTTCAAAAAAGAAGTCAAAGGACTCCTGATGAAGAAATTTCTTCCTTAGCCTGGCTCCTTCATCTGGTTCTGGGTCCATACCCGTTGACTCTGACCCAGCCACCTGGTTCACGAGTATCCTGGACAATTCTAGACTGTGATCTTGTTGCGCTGTCGATTCTGTTGTGTCTGTTTTTCCCTCAGGATAATGTTTGACAATTTTAGACTTTGATTTTGTTGCTTTGCTTATTCTGTTTTGTTTGCTTATAACCATCGTGATGCATAATCTGTAAAGCGCTCTGATACCCTCGGTGGTCATGTTCGCGCTATATAAAACTTAAATAAATAAATAAGTAAATAAAAGACATTTTCATTTACAACACTGGTAGCTCTTACTCTGACAAATGTGTGACCTATTGCATTGCAAATACTTGTTATTCAAATGATACACGGCTCCTTTATGTATAAAAGGGGAAAACAGCCTACTCCTCCTGTTTTAAATGTTGTGATCCTTTGTGTTCCCACATTGCTAGGCCTTTGGAATAGTTATTAATTGACAAGATGTGGGACGGCGGTGCTTGGGCCCGTCTGCCATATAACTACATGATTGGAAGCAAATTATTTCTTAAATGTGCTTGGTTTTATCTGTTATTGCCAGAGAGGGCTCTTGCTCAGATAGCAAGCACCCTGGGCGGAAAGAAATCTGGCGCCCTCCCCGCATCTGCTGAATGGAATAAGATAGCAGGGGGTCCAATTTGTGTTTATGTGTCTTTCACGCATCAAAGCAGTAACTGACCTCTGAGCACAAACTTCTCAGAACCTCCCCCAAATATTCAGATTCACTCACAGTGTCATCCTTCCCCACCACACTAGTGCCAAGTTGGTGGTGGGAATGGCGGCGTTGGTGTGTGTCAGCAGGGGGATGAAAGGGAGATGAGAGGCAAAGGAAGGGTGGGGGTGTTGGTGTGTTCTGGCAGGGGGATGAGAGTGAGATGGGAGGGGAAGGAAGGACGGAGGTTAATGGGGTGTAAAACGGCACCTGCAGTAAGTAAAAATAATTAGGAGCAGTTCAGTCTGAATCAAGTAGGAGGGTCGCTGCTAACGGCAGGACTTTAATGCAGACAGTTCCGTGCACCCCTCTGAAAATTGGCACCATGGGCCTGGACCCAGCTCGTCTATGGCAAAATCAGGCCCTGGTTATAGCGATGCTAGGATCCACTTTTATACCTTTTTATTTTGAAGTAGATTAAGCTGAATGGATGAAAACCATGAATGAATGTTGCACTGCTTTACCTTGCTTCTCTCTGTTGACAGCAAACCAGTTGGCATGAGGAGTGCTTCTGCTATTGCCCTAAATATGACTCAGCAACTTCAAGAACTGTTTTTGTGAGTGCCCGGTAATTTGAAATCTCACACTAGTTTCTTTAATAAGTAAGTCTTAATCTCAATTTAGAGACTTATTTCGGCATTAGGTTCCCATTGAGGGCGTCGTTCTGAAGGGGTATATAATTCCCTTGTGTGCAGACTCATTTGTTGTTTGGGACAAGATGGACAAGCATACAAACCAGGGCTAGCAGGTTCTAGAAAAATAATGTTTCAAGGAAAAATGAGGGGAGTCATGGCTTATCTGAAAAGCAATTACAACTAATGCTAAAATCAATATCTGAATCATTTCAGAAACTGCAGGAACAAAAGGGAGTAGTCCAGTCTCCCACACACTTCTCTTAAATGTTCTTCTCTCATCCTCATGGCTATCTTCCTACATTCTAACAGATCCTGTTTTGAACCAGGACAAGCAGTAAATGATTCCAAGTCTGCTCAGAATGCAAGATTTATCCCGTTTTCCTAACTAAACAGGAGTGGAGGATTCTCTGCACCAGTTAGAGAAAGATGTTTCCTTTTTCAAGAGACGATATGGATGAAAGTGAGAGACGTGTGCAGATCAAGCAATCTCGCAGGGTAATTCCTTAGAGTTTTAGAATCCTTCTTTGAAAAATCATTTTGTTCCTACTCCAGTTCCAGAAGTGAAAAACAGAGAATCTTTCAATCAGAATTTATTAACTCTGAGAATGAAAATAACACTAGTACTTGGGGTTGGTAGTCCGTGGTTTTCCTGGTGAGAAAGTCATTAGGGGAATATAGTTTAGTAACAGATTTGAAAGACCTGAATGTATTTCTAAAAACAATCCATTTAAAAAGAACACTCTCCAGCAGGTGATTCCATTGGTGGGGAGAGGGAAACTTTTAGCATCAATGGATAATAATGAAGATTACTGGTAAGTAATCCAGGCATTAAATGGGTGTTCACATTGGCTCAGTTGATTGGCACTTATTTTTCATGCAAAACATTAAGATCTGCAAACCACAATGTACTGTTAAATCTGCCATTCCTCTACAAGAAATGTGTAGGTAGAAACCTTCATGTATGGGGATCTTGTCTGTGGACCTGTCTCGTAATGGACTTACGAATAAAATCTAATTTTGTCATATTCAGAAGGTTACTAAAAAATTGCCTATTCAAGTAGACAAGCAGCAAGTAAGATCCTTGTGCTGGAGGCTTCTATCTATTGTCTTTCTCCAGGCCTGCACCTTGGCCTCGATCCATGCTGTGATGTCACTTTGGGCACCCGGTTCCACCTTGGCATCCTGCGAGTAAGTTAATCTTTGGGGGACAGCTCGGGTAGCCCACCCCCAGCTGTTCCCGCCTGCTCCCGGCGCCAGCAGAACTCCCTCATGGTGGCACGGGAGCCGGCAGCACCATTCTATCCTGCCTACGGGCAGGTGCGTGGACTGTGGCTGGCCTCCCACTCCCCCCAGTCATGGACACGGGGAGCGGGGCGGGCCGACACTTGGTGGAGCATGGCGGCCTTCCCCTCCTCCTCTCCTACTACCGGGGCCCATGGATGGGGTCCTGGCCAATTGTGGGGGAAAACGGCGGCGTTCTTCCTCATTTCCAGGCAATCCTTCTTTGGTGGCATCACGGGTCAGGGATGGTTTTCCGGCCCCCTAAAAAGGTACACGCCCAGGAGATGGAGTCCCTATGTGGGAAGAAGGGACGGGGGAGGGGTTCCCATTCAAGCCCTGCCCCTGAGAGCAATGGGACAGTTTCTTTGGTCTGACCCCCCAGCCCTGGCCCACCCCGGGGGGAGTTTACGGGCCGGGCAGTGGGGCCTTACATGCTCCGAGGCAGGAAAAGGTCAATGGTTGCCAAACATTAAAATGCGGTAACTAGGGCCCCGTTGGGCTAATTTGGACAATCCTGGGCTCATTGTATTTCTGGGGATGAGCTCTATCCACCAGTTGCAGCAACCCTTCTCACCTCCCAAGGAGCTGGTGCCCCTGGCTTCCTGCACCAGCTCTTTTCCTGATCTAACTTTCTGCAGAGTTTTCCCCTACTGGTCCTCAGGGGCTGTAAGGGGGCCAGCCTCACTGACCCTTGGGGTGACCCACTGGTCATGGGTTTAACTTGACAGGGTCCTTGATCCCGAGTGGCGGTCAGGGGACTCCTTTCAGTTCTCCATGGCAGCCCCAGGATCCAGCACCGAAGTGTAGAAAAAATCCACAGGCAAGAGAGAGCCTCCCCCATGTGCAAGAGTTCTAAAGGGAAAGGAAAGTTCCAAAAGACAGGCACTCCTTGCCAATCCTAGGGTGCCACATCACCTCTCCATCCCTGGCCAAACCCTTCTACTCAGCATGCTGGGACAGTCCAAGATGGCATTATCCAGGAGCCACTGGTCACATCAGCTCCTGGGGTTCCAGCTCCACCCCTCACTGACATCACTTCCAGGGACATGCACACTAGATTTTTAAAGACAGGCCCTGGTTGGTTGGCTCCTGCTATCTGGGCACTCTCCTTTGTTTAGTGGGCTTGGGCAGGCCCTTCCCTGGCACACAGTGACAGCTAAGTGATTGATGCAGATCATTCCACCCCACCCCTTTCCTACTCATGAGCTGTGAGAGTACTGCTTATTGCTCCTTTTGTGTGGGCAGCCTTTGTTCCTGCTGCTGGAGAAAATATAATTAACTTGGCATGGTGACACAAGGCCTGGGCTCTGATCCTAAGCTGAGCCAGGAAAATATGAAAACTCTGGATGACCCATAAGGTGTACAATTATCATTTTGGAAGTTACATATTTGGTGTTTTTGTACAGGTTACACTCCAATTCAAGAGTCAATGATGTCTGTAGGCCAAGGGGGAGTGATACTGCACTCTAAGGCAGTTCTCTCCCTATGTGTATAATGGGGTGCCACTACAGACAAAACAGTAAATCACACTTTCTTTCCCTATTAGTGTACACTAAAATTATAAAGCCTATCCCAGGGGAATATCTAATCCTGCAGAGTCCCCATTGCACCAGGCTACCTGTGACCAGTTACCAAGCTGTGCATGACAGTAGTCTCCCATGCACATTCCGCAGACATGTGCACACGCATGTGCACACATGTTCATGTGTAACCAAGTGCCCCTTACCCTTGCTGTGTCGCAGTGACCTTATCATAAAAGGCGGACACTGGTAGTAAACACACGCAGCCCGTTTGCCATGTCATTTCCGTGGGTGAGATACCGGTAGTGAGACTCACACACAGTAAAAAGTCCAAAACGGGGTGATCACAAAAAGCAAAAAATCCAGGCGTACTGAATGGGCATAACCCAATTGCAACAACTATCTTTTTAGCATACATGTATATTAGTTACTGTACATATGTGGTGATTAATTTCCTTAGCAATATCTCTAATCCAAAGTTCTGAGGCTACGGCTTGGTGATTTGTAACACTTCCAAAAACCCTAAAGTAAACTAAAATGAAATAAACATATGGTGTTCATGACCTCCATAGCAGGTACTGTATTGCCAATTTCCGAACCACATCCACCCATTGTCGTAAAGAGCAATGTGTGTTAGTCTTACGATATTAAACTCAATCTACAATGTGGCTTTCACTCATTTTATGTAGCAGCTGAGTGTTCAATGAATTTTTTTATTATCCTCATGCAATAAAAACCCGAAATAGTAAATTTTGAGAAATTACTAGGAATTTATTACGAGGGGGCCTCATTTAGGTGAGGGAATACAGAGCGGACGGAAATACCAACTGCAGCCAGTGTCTCTACACCTACATGTAATAAGTGGACCCAGAAATACTGGGTTCAAATCCACCTGCGGATTCTCCATACCAGAGACAAATAAGCTATCATCTGTTTCCTGCTCTCAGCAGATGGTAAATGGTAGGGGGAGCTGTGTGGCCTAGGGACATTTGGCGGGGTGGGGAGGGCATCAGAGGGCAGGAGAGGTCATATGCTGGTATCATGGAGCATTGCATGCTCCCTCAGTACTGTCGTAAGTGTCAGATGTGGGCTGGCAGCCAAAACCTGGCTCTCCTTGAAGTCCAAATATCATGCAATTTTCCCAGCCAGTAAAATAAGGCCCATTACTCTTCCACTCAGAAAATCCCTACGAATTAACACTGGCTGAGATACAATCGGGGCTTCTGACTGTGGTGCATAAATGTCTGTTTATAATCTGTATTCCTTGAAAACTGTCTCACCTAAATCCTGGTTATTTGGCTACCAGTTGCTCTCATGATTCCTTGTTCCCTTATTCCTAGTGTTTTAGTAGGAAGGCTTGGTATGAGCGGACGTGCGCAGACTGCAGGCAAACTATATCGCTACTTTTAACATTTACGAATGTGCTGCTAATCTGTTTTTAAAAAACAAATTTTTACAGAAGTCTCTTCCTTTTAAATTGTGCTGCATTTGTCTTTTACTCACCTACCTCATCACTTAATACGCACTGCTCCCCGGTCCACCACGGGTTGTCCCGATTGTTGTGGAGGGAGTATCCAGCAACTTTCACTACCCACTTCCGGGCAAGCGACCGGAGGGGGTGGAGCCTCTCTCTCACTTAAGCTACATGCTACAAGCTTCACGCAGCGGATGCGCGCAGACTGCAGGCAAACTATAGCGCTACGTTTAACATTTACAAATGTGCTGCTAATCTGTTTTTAAAAAACTAATTTTTACAGAAGTCTCTTCCTTTTAAATTGTGCTGCATTTGTCTTTTACTCACCTACCTCATCACTTAATCCGCACTGCTCTCCGGTCCACCACGGGTTGTCCCGATTGTTGTGGAGGGAGTATCCGGCAACTTTCACTACCCACTTCCGGGCAAGCGACCGTAGGGGGTGGAGCCTCTCTCTCACTTAAGCTACATGCCACAAGCTTCGTGCAGCGGACACGCGCAGACTGCAGGCAAACTATAGCGCTACTTTTAACATTTACGAATGTTCTGCTAATCTGTTTTAAAAAAATGAATTTTTACAGAAGTCTCTTCCTTTCAAATTGTGCTGCATTTGTCTTTTACTCACCTACCTCATCACTTAATCCGCACTGCTCCCCGGTCCACCACGGGTTGTCCCGATTGTTGTGGAGGGAGTATCCGGCAACTTTCACTAGCCACTTCCGGGCAAGCGACCGGAGGGGGTGGAGCCTCTCTCTCACTTAAGCTACATGCCACAAGCTTCGCGCAGCAGACGCGCCGCTGGCGTGCCGAAGGCAAGCCCGTCTGCGCCCTTCCGCGGCCGGTAGGGGCCAGGGGCCATGAACCCTGCCCCATCCTCGAGGGACAATATGAGCTACTCACAAAAGCAGTTATACGAGCTCTGTCCGAGCCTACAACGCGAATGTAATTCACTTAATCTGGAAACCCCAGATTCTAACTGCTCCTGTTGTGGATATGCGTTTGTTATACAGGCCAGTAGGGACCATACCACAAATACCACTGGTTCCACCAACAATAATATACAGAAGCTATTCCCTGATATGAGTAATGGTACACCTCCCAAGGAATTCACCTTCTTCAATATCAATTGCAGGTCGCTTCCTAAACATAAGGCTGATATCTTTGACCTCTTGTGGAATAAACAACCCGCTGCCATTTTCCTCACGGAAACGTGGTTACACGAGAGCTCTGTTCCCGATGTCGCTTCCGCTCTGCCCCCCAACTACTCGATAATTAGGAAGGATCGTGGTCCCAAAACAGGAGGGGGCAATGCGGTAATTTTTAATAACTTATACACCTGTAAATGGGAGGACTTGCCTTTTAAGGGTTGCGAGGCCAGTTCATTCAAACTCTCCCTTACACCCCAATTGACATTTTCTGGGATCTTGATCTACCTCCCACCGGGGCCAGCAGGGCCATGGGTTGCGGCCTTTCCTGAACTTATTGCCCCCCTTTTGTTGGACGCTGCCAACTTCACTATTCTGGGAGACATGAATATTCACTTTGACGACCCAACATGCACAATGAGCACTTCTCTGATGGCTGATCTGGCAGCTATGACTATCCTACTCTGCAATTCAGGTCCCACCCACATGGCGGGCCATCTATTGGACCCCATTTTTTCAAACCTATCTAATATTTCATGCCAGGCAGCTCTCTCAGTACTTTGGTCCGATCATTTTTTTGGTCGGGTTCAGGGTGAGGCAGGATCTGCAGTGTGCAAATACGCCCATCTTAGCCACCAAGTCGGGGTCCAGAAACTGGAAGAAACTAGACATAGATACTTTTAACCAACACCTCTCCAATAACATCCCCGCTATTACTTCAGTCAATTTAGCAGACTCAGACACCATCCATTCCTAGATTGTAAAATCCATTGATGCGTGCCTCCCATCATCCATTAAAAAAGTGAACAATCACCGACCTCCTGCCCCCTGGTTCTCTGAAAGGTTAAAAACAGAGAAAAACAAATGTAAAGCGCTAGAAAGACGCTGGAGGAAAGACTATGCGCCCGAACTCAAACTTGCATACAAATTAGCAAAAAGGGAATACCATTCCCTCTGCAACGCTGCCCGAGCTGAATATGTGAGCAACAGCATCATGTCGGCACAAAACAGCTCCAAGACCATGTTTAAATTAGTTAAAGACCTTTCGGGCGCAGCTTGCCAACTCATCCCCCTGTGCTCACCGAAGTTCAATGTGAGGACTTAGCCAAGTTTTTCATCGATAAAGTGGAGAAAATCTACTCAGCACAGAACGTAGTGTCAACCAACGTGGTGCAGCAAACTAAGAACTTTCCCCTACATCAGGCAGCTCCGCTCAAATGGCTATGCAGACCGCCGTACCATCCAACACTTTAGAAAATTGGCTGCCTCTGGATACCAGCTCTTTTAAACGTATTTTAAACAGCCTTAAATCCGGCTCTCCTAGAGATCCCCTTCCCATTGCCATACTTCAGAAGCTTGAGCCATCATCACTAAAGCTAATCATGGAGTTGCTCAATGCATCCCTGCAGGAAGCAGTTGTTCCATCTGAATGAAAACACGCCATGGTTCTCCCACTCCTGAAAAAAGCCAATGCTGATCCGGCGGAACCATCCAATTTCCGCCCGATCTCTCTACTTCCAGCCTTTTCCAAAATTCTAGAAAAACATATTAACCAGCAATTGACACATTTCATCGACTCCCAAAAATTTTACACACATCTCAGTCTGGTTTCAGAGCTGGTTTCTCTACGGAAACCACTCTTTGGGAGTCACGGAAACATTGCGCCACCGCCTTGATATGGGTGAAACTGTGGCACTCATACTGCTTGATTTGAGTGCCGCTTCGACACTGTGTCACATACCGCCCTACTAAAAGCTTTACAATCACTGGGCGTTGTCAAGGCAGCACTCAAATGGCTCACTGATTTCCTGACCGACCGTACTTTTCAGGTCTTTTCTCCGTCAGCCAGTTCTAAGTCCCATGCTTCTCCTCACGGAGTACCGCAGGGCTCCATTCTCAGCCCACTACTGTTCAATGTCTACGTCAGTCCTCTGGCTACGATTGCGGAAGACGCTGGGTTGTCCATTTTTTCCTACGCGACGACACCCAGCTAATCTTCTCCCTTTCCACCAGTCTTCTTCTCTCCAGGCAGGGCTACAAAATTTAGCAGGTTGGATGCAAGCCAACTTGCTGAAACTCAACAGCGAAAAAACGGAAGTACTAATTTTTGGGAAAAATAAAGATCTCTCGGGCCCCCAGCACTGGCCTCCTCAAATGGGCGCTCTTCCCCAACCTGCGCAACAGGTCCGCAATTTAGGCGTTATTATTGACGACCAACTGTCAATGAAGCAGCAAGCAGTCAAGGTCGCCTCAACCTGCTTCGCCATCCTTAAGTGGCTTAAAAAAATCCTTCGGATGTTGCCTGGTCCCACGCAAAAAACGGTAGTCCAGGCTCTTATTACTTCCAGGTTGGACTATGGCAACGTCCTGTATTTAGGAGCCAATAAGGAGGTGATTCGTAAACTGCAGGTAGTGCAGAACGCGGCGGCCAGGTTACTCTGTCAGGTCCCCAGAAGGGCCTTCATCTCAGGCTCGCTCTGCGATCTTCACTGGCTTAGGGTGGAGAACCGCATCAAATTCAAGGCCCCAAGCTATATGCATAAAATCAAATCTGGTACAGCACCACAATATTTGAACGCCTTAGTCCATCCCTACCTTCCACCGCGCCTTCTTCGCTCTTCCACTCAGGTTACATTTTCGGTTCCTAGGACCAGACTGTCGCGCATAGGCGGCTGGTCCTTCTCTTGCCTGGGCCCTACTCTGTGGAACTCACTCCCTACGTCTCTTCGGAATGAAACCATCTATACGAATTTCCGCAAACGCTTAAAAACGTGGTTATTCAATCAATAGTCTTCTTTCACTCTGCCCGTATCTGATGGCGCCGGGAAACCTCCGGGTAGTTGTGCGCCTTATAAAATTAAATAATAATAATAATAATAGAAATGTCTTGTAGAAACTGTAAAATCAAGTGTCTGCTGCATGCGTTGCACTAGCAATGTTCAACTCATGACTCACAGAGATTAGACAGATAAAAATGGTCACTCTTCAGCACCAATATCTCTCAAGTCTTCTCTACATGAGTGCATACCTCACTGAGCCTCTTATTGGTTGTTAGCAATCAAGGAACTTGTCTCAATTATACAGATTTATGCCTTGTTTTCTCCCCAGGGAGAACTGTATTGAAGAGATGGCTTTTTAAGTCTCGGCTAGACAGCGCATGTGCTGTCTCGAAGAAATGTGTTGTGCTGTATGTGTGGGCTTACAGGCTGCCCATCTCCTACCATTGCTAAACTTGAGCGTCATTCTCATTTTCTTTGATGCCATTCACCATGGCATGCAGGCATCATGCCCTCTTCTTGTGTTTGGCCCTCCCATAGTGCATGGTCCAAGTACATTTCTCCTTAAACTGCTACCGTTTTGTGGAGCTATTTTTGTCTTTGTTTTCAAGCACTCATGCTGTCTCCCTTGTACCCATACACACGTACCACTTGTACATAAAAAAATACATTTCTTAAAAAGTTGTTAAAACATGAACAGCACTTGTTTATTTATTTTTTTGTGGACAATCCGATGTTAATGGAGCGCGTGCTCTGTCGACTGTCTTTCCATAGCGCGAACACAAGCCGATGGTATTGGAGCACCTTAGGTGCTCACCAGTTCCATTACACAATGACACATTCATTTTTTCACTGATGCTGCTTCAATTAAGGTTTCTTTTTCCTGTTGTTGCTTGCTCATCTCCCCATCCCCTCCTGCTTCCCTGCTTCCCTAGTCGCTGCTGCTTTCTATCTGCATGATCCAATGGTATTGGAGCGCTTGTTCTGTCCTCCATCTTGCCAAAGTGCTAACACCAGCAGATGGTATTGGAGCACTTTCAGTGCTCAGCAGTTACATTACACAATGACACATTCATTGTTGTGGGCAGGGGAAAGTGCAAGTGACTTGCCCTGTGTCACAAATTGTTCAGCCGACCGCAAGATTTGAACCTGGTTCCCCATTTCCCCTGTTGGCAGCTTTGGCCATTACGCCACATCCTCGCGTCACTTCAAAGTTCCTCAACTGTTTCTCACTATCATTTCCTCACTTGTTCATCAAGACTCCGTCAACACTGAACAAGCATTGGCAAAGCTAATAGATCTCTGCAATGCCCGAGCTATTGTCCTTGTCAATGGGAATGTCTTTTAGCCATGTTCTTTAGCAGCACATCTGCTGTTCAGCATGGCTGAAAGTCACTGAAATAAGTGATACAATTTGGCCAGCGCAGGCCACGTCATAATGCTTTTTGTGTTAGGAGGGGCAGGACAATAAACTCAACATGGGTGGCTGAAGAAGCTCGGCGTCGACTCAACATCCTGTGATTCTGGGCTTTCAGTAACTTTCAGCCATGCTGAACAGCAGATGTGCTGCTAGAGAACATGGCTAAAAGACATTCCCATTTAAAAGGCCAATAGCTCTGGCATTGCGAAGACCTATTGGCTTTGCCAACGCTTGCTCTTTAGTGCAATGAGTACCACCTATTGCCTTGTTCACCAAACTATTGCTTGTGTGATACATTTGTTGGACCTTGGCTGTGTCATGTTTTGCACTAGTTCTATCATTTTATGTGACGACTGAACTTCTCCACTGGCCTGTTCCATTCGATTAGCACTTCCCACAGATATCTATACTCCTCAGTCTGCTTTCCGTTTTACCATCACGTTTCCTTTATTTCTATTTGTCGTATGTGCTAGTAATACTCGCTGTGGTCACTGAAAAATGTCAACATCCTTCACGTAACTGTAAACAATCTTGTTCAGTGGTTTCCTTTTTTCTTTGTTAAGAACTCATTATCTTTTCCATTCGCGAAGTATGGCAGTTGTCCATATTTTAGCAGTTATGTCTGAACCTTAGTATTCCTAAAGTTATAGTGGCAGCCTGGTTTCTATGCTTTGCTATCTAGATTTCATAATTTCCTACTGTTAGATCATACTGCATCTGTGCTATCACTTATGCAATTAGTGTATACGATTAAATTGTTGTTTCCCTGTCCCTCTTTTCTCAATTGCGTTCTTTCTACTCTCCGTCTCATTTGCCTTATGTATTCCTGTCCTTCCACATCCCAATATGTTTTCCATCCTTACACTATTGCCAAATATAATTACTTCTTGAAATCTGGCCTACACATGTATTAAATGGTTTATTCCACCAATCTACCGAACAATCATAGGTATTAGTAGTACTGGTTGTGGTCACTGGAAAAAGACAACTTTCTTCACAAAACTGTAAACACCCTCTTTGGTGTTTTTTTTTTGTTTTGTTTTAGAGCTCATAATCTCTTCTGGCTGCCAAGTATGGCAGTTGTCCATGTTTTAGCTGTGATATCTGCCCCTTAAGATTGCTAAGGGTATTGTGGCAGCCATTTTCTTATCCTTTGAACGATAAGGAAATGCTCTCTTTGGGGGTTTCATTTTTTCTTGTTAAAAGCTCATCATCTCTTCCTATCACTTATGCAATTAGTATAAAGGACTAAACTGTTGTATTCCTGCTCCCTTTTTCTCAGTTGCTGCTCTTTTTACTATCCCTTTCGTATGCCTTATGAATTCCTGTCTTTTTCCATCCTTATTACTATTGCCAAACCCAATTATTTTCTTGAAATCTTTTTTAAAGGATTTACTCCACCACTCTGTAGAAAAATCCCTTTAGAACTTGCAAGCACAGACTAGGCAACAACCATCCTGAAACATTCTTCACGTAATATATCACTATTTTTGATGAAGCACCAAAAATACACGTCTTATTTTATTTTCCAGAAGCACAGTCTTCTGTTAGAAATGTTTGTAAAAAAAATGGGTTATAGGTAGAGGGGATGAAAACCGTACTCAAGCAACAACAACACTCCAGGTGCAGGGTTCAAGGTCTGTGGAGCTTTTTATGGCCCTGTAGCTTACACAGGAGGCCAGCCAACTAGTCCTTAGAGTCACTTCTGGTGTTCCTGGGTTCAAGGAGGTGGTCCAGTTCTCCTTCAAGTGGCAAGATAGGCCTTGAAGCAGCAGTGCAGTCCTCTGGTAGCAAGTAGGAAGTTCTTTGGGGGGTCCAGGCAGTCCTTCTGAAGACTTTCATAGGTCTAGGAGTGTACTGAAGAGGTGTCCTGAGGGCCCAATATGTATACCTGGTGTCATCCTTTAAAGTATGGGGACAACCTGGCCGACCCCCACATCTGGTTCTGGAACTTTCTTCCCTTACCCTGACAAGGCTCCAAGAAATCAGGGGTGACAAAGTTCTGGTGCCAGGTTCCTTTGTGTGTGCTGGAGGCAAGCCATTTGAAGTAGAGTGGGGAAGGAAAAGCTCCACCCCCAGCCATCTAGGCAGGATGGCCCATCCTTCCTATACCTAGTCCCCTTTGTCTCAATGTCTGGCAGGAATACACAAACCCTAACAGCAGAGACATTCATAGTCATGAGACCCAGGACACTGGCAGAAAGCACCAAATGGTTAGGGCAAGAAAATGTCAAATTTCTAAAATTGGCATTTTCAGAATTGTAATTTGAAGTCCAACTTTAGAATTAAAGAGGATTTTAAATTACATTTCATTTGACTCCAGTCATGATATTTCTACCTGCTCCAGATCAAAAGTTAATATTTATTAAATGTAATAAGGTAACCCAATGTTATCCAATGGGAAAGATAGGCCTTACAGTACTGAAAAACAAATGTAAGAGTTTTTCACTACCAGGACATGTAATACTTAGAGCCACATGTCTAACTTTTCAAATGCAATTCACCCTGCTCTATGGGCCTTTAGGGTCTACTTCAGGGGTGACATATGTACTAAAAAAGAAGGTTTAGACCTGGCAAAAGGTTTATTTTGCCAGGTCGGAGTATGTAAAAAGGTTAAAGATGTAAATATGAATATATAGCGAAATAAATAAGTAATATGCCTATGTGATTCTTTTTACTTACAAAACAAGCACAATGACTTTATTTCTAGTCCAGTAGGTACCATATATGCTAAAGCAGAGTTCCTAAATATAGGTTCCTCTACACAAACTGGCCAGTGCATTCATTACTGTGCCATACAATATGTGTAATGGAAACAAATACTCTTCCATTTATCATATTCAAAACCATTAACGACTGTAATGGTAGGCCTGGCACATGTTGTAATGTGCTACTTTAGTGAGTGGCACTATGAGTGCTGTAGGCCCACAAGTAGCAATTAGTTTACAGGCGCTGGGTTCATTTCCTGCCACTGAACTAGGGACATATATGTAAATTATGTGTGCCAATCAGGTGTAGACCAATTTCACCATGTTTAAGGGAGTGAGCAAAATCCACTTAACGGTTAGCAGTGGTGAACTGCACAGAGTCCTAATGCAAACAAAAACGAATTCAGAAATCAGGATG
The DNA here is from genome assembly GCA_963921515.1 of Calotriton arnoldi. NCBI lineage: Eukaryota > Metazoa > Chordata > Amphibia > Caudata > Salamandridae > Calotriton > Calotriton arnoldi. The sequence goes on along the minus strand of CAWUFW010010370.1, from coordinate 492,669 downwards.
GGTGAAGGCAAAAACTTTGGGGGAAGAACACACCAAGTATGTTGGTCTAATAATGCTTCCATGTACCACATAATTCTAACATTTCCAACAGACAAAATCTTACCATCTACCCCACCACCTGCTTCAAAGCTGATTCGCCACTTTTTATAGAATGGAATAATCATGATTCAAGTCTCAGATAAAAATCACACATTTGTTTGACAGATACCTCAAAATACATCTAGACACCTGGAAGAATTGGATAACCTCAATCTTATTTCATTCACACTTCAGTATGTTAATTTACGTGGTTCCTGTGCTCACTGTGCCATAGGACTCATGTCACATCCTACTGACCCAAATAGACTGACACTGATCTGGGGTTCCTTCTTTCCATTTTTAGGGGACGTGGTCAGGCAGTTCAGGCTAGACTATTCCTACTAGAAAAGAACCAAACCTGATTTTCACATGGCTGGTCCCTATCTGAGGCGGCATGGTGGGCAAAATATGATGGGCTGGAAAGCAATCTAGAATAAATACTGGTGGTTGAGATTAATTCAAGCAATACTTCCATCACCTTTGTATATTGACAAATGGAAGAGTATTGTTTCCATTACACATATTGTATGGCACAGTAATGAATGCACTGGCCAGTTTGTGTAGAGGAACCTATGTTTAGGAATTCTGCTTTAGCATATATAGTACCTACTGGACTAGAAATAAAGTCATTGTGCTTGTTTTGTAGGTAAAAAGAATCACATAGGCATATTACTTATTTATTTAGCTATATATTCTTATTTACATTTTTAGCCTTTTACATATTGCTGTTACCAGAAAGTAGTGTGGCAGTGCTGTAGTTTGGCACTTTTCCTCTCTTGTGCACAGAAGTGAAACAGAAAAACTAAATCCCATATTCTGCATCATGAATTTTGAGGGACATACTTGGAGGGTAACAAAGTATATAGCCAGGTTGTTCTTTATCATGGAATATAGGTTTCCCTGGGGAATATTGTACTGTGGAATTACTTCCATTTTCGTGGTAAAGGCAAACCTGTGGTAAAAAAAAAGTTGCTGTAAAGACTTTTGTTGTAAAGATGCTGTCGTGTTTCCAGCCTAGTTGTAAAGACAATCATCTCTGCTACCCTTTCGCTCAGCTGCACGAAGGACTGTCCAACTGCTCTGCTACCTGAGAAAGAAGTACTTGACCTGCACCTTGAACCCAGGACCACCAGAGTTACTCCAACAGCTTGTTGGCTAGCCTCCTGCTCTGAGCTACAGGGACAGAACAAGCTCCAACACCCTTGAGCCATGTACCTGGACTCTGCCTGCTGTGAGTCCCAACCCCCTAAGTGGTGTTTCCCCAGTCTTGGGCCCTTGGAAGTGGGGATAAAGATGCTCTGCCAGCCCAGCTGTGGTCCCCATCAGAACTGATGCAGTGTGACACAACGCAGTGCAGCCCTCACAGCTCCTCATTGGAACCAAAGCAACACTCCACAACTCGATGTAGACCTCACACCGCAGCCCTCGCAGCTCCTAATTGGAACCAATGCAGTACAACGCAGCTCAATGTAGACCTCGCGTTGCAGCCCTTGCAGCTCCTCATCGGAACCGACCCAGCACGACACAACTTGATGCACACCTTGTATCACAGCCATTGAAGCTCCTCATAGGAATCGATGCAGCATGATGCAGCATGATGCAACTTGACGCGTACCCTGTATTGCTCATCAGAACCGATGCTGAATGACACATCCCAACGCAGGACCCCTCATTGCTCCTTAGATCCACTGCTGCACTGTGAAACTCCCCGCATACAGGACATAAGGTTCCAATTTTTAGTGGTCCCTATATCCGGCCCATGCTCTATCATGCTCAGTCTGAAGTTGTGACTTTGTCTCGGTCTGGCATGACCAGATAATCACAGTTGGCGATTTGCGCTTTTAAGCACTATTCTCACTAAAACCTTTAAAATTGTATGTCTCATAATTGGATTTTTGTAATTTTGGTGTCAAATAATGTATTAAATCTTTCTCTTTTTTTTCTAAATTGGTATAGGATTTTAGTTGAAATTGTGTTTTCACTTTTTTACTGTTTGTGTGCTTCATAAGTACTTTAGACATTGGCTCTTAGTTAAGCCTGACTGCTTTTGTGCCAAACTACCAGAGTGTTAAGCACAGGCTAATTTTGTGGTTCAACCTGACAAGGGCTGTGGCTGTTGCTTGAGAAGGGTTCACACCCCCTCCAACCAACAACTCAATTTCTCACATACACCATTATGAAAACAAGCACCAAATTATGGAGGGCCAAGAAGCATCACAAGAACACTCTTAGTGGCTGGAGCTCACCACCAGGAGCACGCACAAAATCCCAGAGATCTCATAAAGAAAATCCTTGCTGCTCATGCATCACCCTTTTGGAATCTATCATAAGTGCCCTGAGGTTGATCACACTCACAGAGCTGAAATAATACCAAGCAGGTCTGCAGAATGTAATCAGGGAGCCTGCGTGCATTGGGGCCCCAGGGGATCTGCCAGGTCATTGGTACTAGGTTTATTGTTTTTGGTGGTGTTCCAGAAGAAAACAAACCAAAAGTGAGTGTTTTGGGGACTACAAGTAATCGCAGGCTTCCCCTAACAATGTCAACATATTTTCAAACAATGGTCATCTTAAGTCTCCAAGGAAGGGAATTTGTGACTCCAGGAGAGGCTGTGCTATATTTTCAGCTCTCCTAGGGTTGATATTTGGTGTGCGACAGTAGTGCCTGAACCCATTCAGTTTCTGGGTTCTCTATTGTTACCTAGTTTAATAGTAAAATAAAAATTTCTACTGAAACGTTCACTGTTTTGCATTGTTTGCTATTGAATTGATGCCAAGACCCAAAGCAGCTTCTTGTATAGTGAAGCACAAAATATGTATACATTTGGAGTACAAACCTGAATGCTAAAAACTGGTGAAATGTTTTTATTTCACTGTTGAATGTATGGAGACATCCCATCACAAAGCCACCTGGTCTGACTTTTTATAATTGCTTACCAATTGTTTGTTATAGACTCGCATGGGGTTAGTGTGGTTTTAATGGCTAGGAATGGCTTGAGTACAAACCGTAAAAAGTACCCGAGACAAAGGTGTCTCAGTTATTTTATTTCTTTGACCATTTCTTAATATGCTCTCTGTTCTTCCAATGCCCTAAAAACATGGTGTCCCCAATGTATTTTCCACCTGCATTTTTTGCACATATTTGTAATTGGGTGTGTAATATTTAGTTTTGCATTATTAAAGTACTTTTTCTTTTTATAGAAAACCACTGACTGGCCAATGGTTTATTTATCGCTATTTGATTGTTGATTTCTGGCCCAGAGGACCTCCCTTAGTAAGCCTTGGACTCTGCTGCTTCCATACCTTGAGAGTCAAGTGCTAAAAGGAGTACTTGGTTCCCAGTTAGCGGGTCTGCAGTACACGGCCCCTGGACACCAGCAGCATAAGACTCCAATTGTACAATTCAGGCACAGAAACCTCTGAAACACTTGGGACACTTTGGCGCAGATTTCTCGCACATGACAAAGGCATTCATCATTTTAACAAGGCCTCTTCAAGAAGAACCTGATCGATGGGTGCTGTTTTAGTGTGTTACATTATAGATATATTTTGAAGTTTGTTTCATCAAACAAGCTGTGTCCTGTATCAGACTCACTATTTTGTATAACCAAGCTGAAGAAAGTGGTAACCGCTACACAACAGTATATGATGAGATGATGTTTCATGGAGTTACCTGACTTGAATGAATATGGTTATTGGGCACCAATCCAAATAGCAATACACAGAAATGCCAGTTTTATACTTTTAGTTACTTCAGTAACTTGATCAGGAATTACTATTTTCTTTATTGGTAAAAATGATAGTCTGCTCCTTGCATCTGGGTAGTGTATGTGGGTAGGTAATGTTACTGATTGTGAAAGCTATTTCGGTGCCCATCCATGTAAGTTGTGTTCATGCTCTGTGTGCACCCCTCTGTGTGCATGAGGGAATGGCTGGAACTATTGATGTGCATGCCGCCAAAACATATTTCACCCCCATACGTATGTGAATAGTTCCTTTGGCATTCATCCATTTCTATCATTGCTATAGTAGTCCTCTGTTTATCAGGTTCTAGCAGTGTATGCTAGAGTCGGTTTGCTAGCAAAATGATGCAACTATACAATAAGTTTTAAAAATGTAAGATGCCATTTTAAATCTAGAACTCATGCAAACAGGAACGTTATTTTAAAATTAATATTCCTACAATTATAAGAAACTTCCATCAAAACATTACTATAAATTAACTGGGCAATATGAGTAAGTCAATTACAATATCATAGAAAAAGGAATATATGTCAACATTCAGCTGCTAAGCACATTAAGGGGGCCATCTTTAGAAAGCAAAACATAAGATGTTTAACATGCTAAGGGAGAAAACAGGAGGACCATCCCAGGCAGAGTTCTGCAAGGTGCAGAGAGAGTGCCCTACGCTACAGGGTCTTCGGGGGCAGGCTAAAGTCCTGAAGAACAGCGACACCTCTGGTGATCACCTCATTTATACTGTGTCTGTGGTATCTGAGCCTTGGCCAACCAGAGTGTTGGTGGTCTCCAAGTGCTATTAGGCCTTAGTACAGGAGCTGGCTCATGACATCCCCTTGTCAGGACATCTGGAGGAGGCCAAAACATTTGCCTGCCTGGACACCAAATTCTATTGGCCCAATATGAGGACCAAGGTAGATGCATTCTGCCAGTAATGTAGGACTTGTCAGGCCAGTGGCATGTCAGGAGGGAAGGGCAGGGCTCCCCTCCAGAACTTCCCTGTAGTACAGATCCTCTTTGATAGGGAAGGGGAGGACATAGTCATCCCCTTGACCCTCAGGCACCCCTAGAAAACAGGTTTATCCTGGTATCTGTGGGTCATGCCAACCAGTACACTGAGGCTATACCCCTAAGGATAGTGAATGTGCCCCTACTGGCCAGGGAACTGATGGCAATATTTACCCAAGTAGAGTTTCTCAGAGAGGTAGTGTAAGACAAGGAGGCAAACTTATTGTCAGCATACACAAAGTAGATGTGGAATTAATGTTGGGTTGCCTACAAGTTCTCCACACCCTACCTTCCCCAGACCAAATGGCTTGTAGAGAGATCCAAAAATAGCTGAATGACATGATAATGGGTCTTTCTGGAATAATAATGCAATATTTTACAGGGAGGACGAAAAACACAGTTCTCAGGGGAGATTCATAACAACTCATATTTTAGATGTTCACTAAGATAGCAATTGCTATGCAAAACAAGTTGTGATTAGTAAGAAAAATAAATGGAAATAAAAATGCTCAGGTGCTTAAGGGTCAGTCAATCAAAGTTACCAGACTTGAAGATTAGACAAAGTAATAGCCAACACATAACACTGTTCCTTATACAGAACATTGGAACATCAGTCACCTAACATAAAACTAATTGATGTATATCAGGTTTCAATATGGTGGGTTAAGTTCAGTCAGAATTGACACTTTCCTTGTCATGAAATTGCACATTTTAGATTTAACTTCTATAGCAGGATGACTTTGGTGGTACTGATAACCCATAATAACTCCACAATAACCATTTTATCAATACGACTGGATTTACAATTCCGCAATAAAAAAATCCACAATAAACTCTTCAGACGTAAAGTGTTCTTGCCTCATATACATTTGCCTCACCTCAGTGTTGAAATATTTTTACTCATGAACTTAAGAACACTTGAAAGCCAGGTACCTTGAGAACACACAATTCATCTTTCATCACTAATGTCTCTCAAGCAGTGATAATTATTTTTAACGTTAGTTTACAATATTACAAGCAATCAAATTCTTCCCATTACGACGCCCAAACTTTGGAAAAAAGAAACAGTGCAAAGTATGACTACACAAAACCTTTGGCAGAGTTCCCCATCAATTATTTAATCCTGTAGCTTTTCAATGTCTATCAAATTCCTAAACTGAAATTTTTCACTTATGCATATTTTTCTAGTTTATATATGGCAACAACAAACATTTGAGGCTAGGAACAGTGGAAATAAAGTCCTTTATTAAGGTAACTCAGGCCAAAAATTCATCAAGGATTATATAGTAGTACGGGTCCTTTCCGTGAGTGGATCAAACCTAAAGAGTCCCTGCGCGCTCACAGGCTTCATAAAAATAGGATTTTTTTTTAAACAGAATTATGAAAGGTAGAAGCCCTCTCACGACTTGCTTCACAGCACCCAGCCAATTTGCCAACTCTTGGTTCTCTCTCTACAGTCGGGAAAGTGAATGTTTTGTTCTATAGTACTCTGTCATTCACGCATCAAGTCGTTGTTTTATTTAATAACAATTAGCATGGCAAAAACGACCATGAACAGACTCCAGCTCATGACATATCAGACAGCCAGTATGATTCACTGAGCCTGAGATGACTGGCGATCTTGTATCACCAAGATTCTGATAAAGTTGAATGCCTATTTGTAGTAGGCTTAGCATGGAGAGGCCCTGCATAATGCACAGAACCAGCTAGAATGAAGCACTAATCTTCAAGCCCAGGTTCTCAAAATCCTTACATTCTGTATTGTTTTCCCGAGCGCTTACTTTACTGACTGTTCGGTGAATCAAAATGGACACATTTATGCATGTTCTGAGGGATATTTGAAGGACCAATTTACAATTGAAATTACGAGATTCACAGTCTTTTTGTTGAGAAATATTAGACTCAGAGGGCCTGATTCACAGAACTAACTTACGTCAAAAACGTAAACGTAAACGTTTACGTTTACGTTTACGTTTTTGACGTAAGTTAGTTCTGTGAATCAGGCCCAGAGGAACTGTATCCTCAATCACTATGATCATAAGGTCCATTTTGAATATCCCATCCTCAGCATTACACTCTGAGGCAAACCGATTCTTCCATCTTTAGCTTAATAAACAATCAATAACATTCCACACAGAAAATGTTCATTGTTAGCCCTTATCAACAATTTTGCATTAGAACAACAGTATTAATAAGAATGCTGGTGAAATAGTGCCCTCTGACACTCTCATGTTATTCCTGTTTGAAGAACAAGAATTGTGTAGGAGACCGAATTGTCAAGCTATGAGGACGTGGAATCTCAGATTTCATATGAGCTCTGGCTCAGCCAGTGCTTAATTTTGGAAAGAATAGGTGCAGGCCCAATGTTTTGCTCAGAAACCCAAGGCTGCCGCTATTGGATGTCTGTGTTGTTGAATACCAATACTGAGTGGTCTTGATTTCACCTCTAGCCTGTTTCATCCATCACCAGACACGCCCTGCTTTTTTTTTATCTCATTCTTGCATGTTCTTTTTCTTCTGTTTATCCTTTTGTCCCAGTTTTTACCATCTTTATCTTCCTACTCCCCTTTTGTTTTTTTCTTTCTCTTGCTACGGATCGAAATCTGTTGAGGAAAAATAAGTGCTGCTCCCCAAAATTGAGTACCAGTGGGCCCCACCTGCAACCAGCAGCTCAAATTAAGCACGGGGTTCAGCTTCTACACAGGTAAAAAACGGCAAGAGCCTTTAAGAAAATATTGGTTTGTGTGAGAAATCCTAAACATATTTTATGTTGCAAGCATAATATGTTTGCCAGAGGAAAATACTGTGATGTATAAAAAGCAGTACTAAAAATGACATTACCAATACAAAGTAAATAACTTAAAGCGCCCAAACCAATTCAGTGTAAAAGAGTCAAAGCTAATTTTCGGAACATTTCCAGGGATAGTGATTCAAGTAAAGGCTAATTGGCCACAACCGAGGCGGTTGGGACCTTTTACCACTCCTGTCCCATGACCTGACCTACTGTGGCACTGAAAATTAAGCACCAAGTAAATCCTTTCACCACCTGACTCTGAAGTTAGAGGGATGTAAGAAAACCTAGGAAGTTAGTGTGGAGGCGGGGTGGGGGAGCAGAGAATTAGCACTCAAAAATACCCAACAGAGCAAAATAATGACTGTCCAATCCAGTGCTTAACCTTAGGAAAAAGAGAAGCACTTTATTAATCAATACGCAATACTAGTAATACACAAAATGGACATAAACGTGTACAGTGATTAATTATGTTCTACAGGAAAAGGAACTACCATAATTTGAAAGGCTTACAGTGAAAGTGCAAGCAGATTGCTGTACTTAGACCCTGTAGATTCTCGGTGAGACGAGATCACAGGCAGTATCAGCACCAGGCAGAATATTTTGTTCCACCCGAGGCATTGGCAGAATTTTGGTCACTCTGTGTTACTCTTTAATGTGGAGTTTTGCCCAAATTCTGGCCATCACCGAAAGGTGGAATTTTTCTCCTGCAAGGCTCCTAAAAATCTGAGATTTGGCGTGATTTTGTTACTCAGGTGGTCACGGTCAGAGAGTTGCCATTCAAGTAGATTTGCTGCCGCTCAAGTAGGTTTTCTATTCGAGCAGCAGCAAAATCAACTCGAATGACTGCACACTCTTGCATAATGCATGGTGCCATTTGTACTGATTTTCAGCGCTGCTCACACCACGTGCGCTGAATTGCAGCATGATCTGCATATTTCCGCCTGTTGGCCGAACTCCGTGAAATCTCACAGAATTTTTATATAACTCTGTGGAATTCTGCAGAGTAAAACTCCGCAAGTTCTGCCCACCCCTAGTCAGCACCATTTGCCAAACCTCAAGCACAGCACGTGGAGACCGTGGGCTCTGGTCAAGTTATTCTTTGACAGTGCAGAATGTCAGTTTGTGGCGGAACAAAGTGACACCCATTCCAGCATTCCCTTTAGCTCCTGCAACGTCTCAACAGTCGGGATGTCTACATGCAGCGAACACACTCTCTTGCTCCTCAACAGTGCAGCATATCAGATGCAATTAGAGGATGAATGGAGACCACTCAAGCACTTGCGTTGGCTCCCGTGACACTTCTTGTCGAAGGAAGACAATGGGCAATGGTTAGACCATCTTGCTTCTCTTTGGTGCAGCACACCAGATGTGATTATAGAGATGTAGCACTGTGGTTCGCCCCTGTGACGTCCCCCATATCATTATGCATTCCTGGGCAGTTCCCTACTCCCAGGCATGCTCTAGGTAGTGTTCTTCCTGCAAGGGGTACCCTCCACTCCCCCCTCTCAGCAAACCGGGCAAGTTCTGTACCAAGGTAAAAACGCAGCTCTCCTAAAGTGTTAGAGGCAGACTGAAGAAGTCCTCTCACCACAGGGAAACTGACTGTCAACAGCACCAGCCACCAAACTCAGGAATTGCCTGGCACTCTGAGCAGCGCCACCTCTTCGGTCAGTGAGAAGGTCTGGACCATGTTTTAAAGGTTTCTACCCCTTTCATATAGTTAGTTGCAAGACAGGGAATGTTCATTCCACTGTCACTGTTCTGGAACTGGTTTGAGGCAGTTAGCATATCCCTTCGCTCAAGAGCTGACACTGCCTTTGTTCCCAGATGATGGAAGAGACTCTCAGCTTTTGGAAGTAGCATCTCTAGGAGAGACAAAAGGCAGGATCTGACAGAATGATTTCCCCTGCTTTACAAAGGAGACTACAGTCTTCAACTCCCAAAACGCTCCATCTAATCTAATAGACATGCTCTGGAAGGAACAATCAGGCAGATCACAGCTGATAGGTCACTTCTCTGTTTCCAAAGTCAGCCCTGTTTCTATCCTCCTACACCTAAGTATCTAGTGTATCTCAAAAGCCTCAGGAATGCCAGTAATACATTTAGCTAGTCTGGCAGGCTGTGAGCCAGCCTTCATCTTGTGCCATTCTTTACAAGGGACAATCCAAAATGGACCTCACAGATCTATCACTTATTTATCTACCATACAGCTCCGGTATTCTACCTTTACTACGCGGTCATTACTTCGTATTACCATTACTACGCATATTTTAGTTCGCAGATGCCATTACTTAGCATGCATTTACTTAGCATGCATTTACTACGCATGTTCCATTACTTAGCATGCACTTACTACGCATAATGGAGTTACTGTGCAAATTAAAGTTTTGGGGTACAGGGGTATTTTTTGGGGTCAGGGTGGGTTTGGGTTTTGGGGTGTAGGGGGTATTTTTAGGGTTCAGGGTGCATTTAAGGTTTTGGGGTGCTGGGGTATTTTTAGCGTTCAGGGTGCGTTTAGGTTTTGGGGTGCTGGGGTAATTTTAGGGGTCGGGGTTGGTTAGGGTTTTGGGGTGTAGGGGGTAATTTTAGGGTTCAGGGTGCGTTTACGTTTTGGGGTACTGGGGTATTTTTAGGGGTCAGGGTGGGTTAGGGTTTTGGGGTGCATGGGGTATTTTGAGGGTTCAGGGTGCATTTAAGGTTTTGGGGTATTTTTGGGGTTCAGGGTGAGTTTAGGTTTTGGGGTACATGGGTATTTTTAGGGGTCAGGGTGGGTTGGTTTTGGGGTGTAGGGGGTATTTTTAGGGTTCAGGGTGCATTTAAGGTTTTGGGGTGCTGGGGTATTTTTGGGGTTCAGGGTGCGTTTAGGTTTTGGGGTGCTGGGGTAATTTTAGGGGTCAGGGTTGGTTAGGGTTTTGGGGTGTAGGGGATAATTTTAGGGTTCAGGGTGCATTTAGGTTTTGGGGTACTGGGGTATTTTTAGGGGTAAGGGTGGGTTAGGGTTTTGGGGTGCATGGGGTATTTTGAGGGTTCAGGGTGCGTTTAAGGTTTTGGGGTGCTGGGGTATTTTTGGGGTTCAGGGTGCGTTTAGGTTTTGGGGTGCTGGGGTAATTTTAGGGGTCAGGGTGGGTTAGGGTTTTGGGGTGAATAGGGTAATTTTAGGGTTCAGGGTGCGTTTAGGTTTTGGGGTACTGGGATATTTTTAGGGTCAGGGTGAGATAGGGTTTTGGGGTGTAGGGGGTATTTTTAGGGTTCAGGGTGCGTGCCAGGGGATAGGTTACTATTACGATTAATTTTTTGTTTTAAAGTACCAATAACGCGTTGTAACGGTATGCGTAATAATTAACAGCGAAGTAAAAGCATTTTTTATGTATTTGTATATATTTGCGAAGTAAAAGCATGCACACTAAAATCATGCGTAGTAATGGTATTTGCGAAGTAAAAACTTCGAAGTAAATACCTGCGGAGTAACGGTATGCTAAGTAACATCATATATTCTACAGCTCCATGTGGCCAGCACCATATACTCTCAGCACTCACATATCACACACACGGGATGTCAGCATGAGCACCCGGTGTCTGTGCCACTTTACAGAGTAAGGCTAGTATGATACTCTGTTTTAACCAGGAGCAAGGAAGAAGTTCCGGTTTAGCAGTTTTTATTAAAGAAATCGTATGCTGCTACCACAGCCAAAGCATCTAGAAGCTGGCACATGGACAGTAGTCCCATGTAGTAAAAAAGCACACTTGTGGAGCCCTTCCATAGCACAGAAACCTGCTCTGAATCTCGATACCTTTACTCATGCCAGGCCTCAATGTGTTTGCATTATTGTCAGGTACTCTGGGCGCAAACAAAAAAAATCAGAATTACTGTGGATGCTCTCAGTTTGGTAAGTTAGGGTAGGGGTATGATAGCGCAAAAAGAGTACAAATATTAATTAGCAGTATCAGTTCAACCTGTGTTTACAAGAATGGGCTCACACCCCGCATCAAATTATTCTTCTAGACAACAGGTCTTTGTCACCGTTTTTGAATGGAAGCTAAATCAAATCATTATTAGTAAGACATAATTTTCTTAAATTTAGCCTATAATTAGAGTATTGGATTGGTTTCAAAAACCTTTATTCTCTTAAATAGATTAGTAAATATCTTTTTGTCTTTATTCAATTAGTTAGTCAGATAAATCTGTTCACAGAAATTATCAAGAAAATATGGTTAGATTCAGCAATAATGTAAAAAGGACAAGCGCGTTCCACAAAGGAATTAGGGCCAGATGTACGAAAGGAAATTGCATTTTCTTAACAAACTAAATCGCAATTTTTGTCCGTTAAGAAATGCAATACAGCCTTTCAATACGTACAAATGCCTAAATGTGGTCGTAAAATGTGACTTTTACCCAGCAGAAATCGCATTTTGCAATTTCCCTAAATACGATATTGCAAATAGTGATTTCCTATTTGCGATTTCTTAAGAAAATGTACAAAACATTTCCTAAATGCGAAATGGACATTTAGGAAATGCTATTGCCATCACCTCCAGGTCAATATTACCCAACTGCAATTTAAAAAATGCATTTTTAAATTTAAAGTGCCAAGTAACACGCACATGTCCCTTGGGTCCCTTTTTTGAGGGTGCATCAATGGGGGCCTTTGGCCATAGGCACAATTGGTTTTGCATTTCCTAATTTGAGATTTCCTATTAGGAAATCGTAAACTTAAAAATGCAAAACCATCCATGATTTAGTATTTCCTAAATAGTGATTTCCTAACAGCAATTCCTACTCTGTAGGAATCACTATTAGAAAATCTCTATTTTTGTACACTCCAGTTTGCATTTTCTAAATAGCGATTTCTTAGGATTCACTATTTTAGAAATGCAAACTGGAAGTTTAGTACATGTTGCCCTTTGTCCCTGTTCTAAATAAAGGATCAGTCCCCCAGGGCTCCTCCCTCAGCCCGACGCTCTTCAACGTCTACATGGCTCCACTTGCCCCCATCGTCAGAACCTACGGACTCAACATCGTGTCATACGCAGACGACACCCAGCTCATCCTCTCCCTATCCAACGAGCCCAACACCACCAGACGCAACTTTCGAGAAGGCATGGAAGCCGTCGCCAAATGGATGAAAAACAGCTGCCTACAACTAAACACCAACAAAACAGAAGTACTCATCATGGGCCCAAACCCCGACGCCTGGAGCGACACCTGGTGGCCCCCCGCCCTCGGAAACCCGCCAACCCCCACAGACCACGCACGCAACCTGGGAATCATCCTGGACTCCGAGCTCAAAATGGACCGCCATATCAACTCTGTCTCGTCTTCCTGCTTCCACACCCTCCGCCTCCTTCGTAAGACCTTGAAATGGATCCCCTCGAACACCGAAAGACAGTCACTCACGCCCTGGTCACCAGCAGACTCGACTACGGCAACGCACTCTACGCCGGAATAAACAAAAACCTCATCCGCAAGCTACAGAACATCCAGAACGCCGCCGCAAGACTGGTCCTCAACCTGCCAAAACACTGCCACATCTCCCAGCACCTGCGCACACTCCACTGGCTCCCCGTCGAGGCGAGAATCACCTTTAAGATGCTCACCCACGCACACAAGGCCCTCCACGGCACCGGACCAGCATACCTGAACAGCCGACTCAAATTCCACGCACCCCAAAGGACCCTACGATTAACCCAGCTCTCCTACGCCGTGGTCCCCCGCACCAGAAAGACCAGATCGGGAGGCCGCTCCTTCTCTTTCCTCGCGGCCAAAGCATGGAACGCCCTTCCGCTCCACCTCAGACAGACAACATCGCTCCCCATCTTCGCAAGAAACCTCAAAACCTGGCTCTTCGACAGACCCCCTCCTTGATGGAATGGAACCTGCACCCCCCCACCCCTAGCACCTTGAGACCCTTATGGGTGAGTAGTCGCGCTTTAACAAACTCCTGATTGATTGATTGACTCAAAAGTTATTAGAACCCATAAAGAGTTCGAGAAAAGAGTGAGTTTAATGGAACATAAGTTTAAGCAGTTGAACTTCTCATGCAGAGCAGTTTAGTAAACTCAGCCGAGCCTCAATATTCAAAGGAGTATCAGCATACGGTTGCAGCAGCAATCTGTACAAATAAAGCATCAATGGGAAAATATGGGGCGACAGATGCAACAGTAGCTACAACCATCAAAGCTAGGAATAGAAAAAAGTGAGAGTCTAAGAGCATCACCTCCAAAGTTGCAGGTGACAGCAACAGCCATCAGCAGTAGCCGTCAGCAAAGTCTCTACAGCAAATCTCCAAAGCATTGACCGATCTAACTAGAAACACGCACTAATATAAAAGACAGAAATGCAGAAATGTTGCGGGTGAGATCACGTTCATCCAATGAAAAGACATCTTTCGATGGTGAGTAGTCTTCGTTCTTCCTTTCCCATGGAAAACACATGAAGTCAACAGTCTACTATCAAATATGTAACAGACATTACTAACCATTTGTACATTTGAAAATGTTAACCTTGGTTCTCAGGGAAGCTTCCTGCAGAATCTATTCTATTATTTATTCAATGTTTCACTGCGTACGAATTTGCTATGCTAAAGACAGAAAGATTTACTTGCAGATTTCTAGTTAGGTGATGCTTTCCATATTTCATGTAAGTAAGAGTTATTGTTAAATTACACGATTTTCTATTCATTATTATATGAACATAAGATATATAGGAAGTTCAAGCCTAGTGCAAATGAGAGCATGTTGCTTAAGAAAGATACTTTAATATAAAATCAGGACATTCTACAGTTATGACAAACATTCTAAGCAAGTCATATTAAGGTCAAACTATCAAATACAATTGAACATGGTTCAGCAATTTCTAAAGCCTCTAATTGATAACGGGTAAGCTAACAGTGGCCTACCAGTGAATATGACTGCTTTGTGCATTTTTCACATTTTTCTACGTATGTTTTCTACAATATGTTTTCACGTTAATGTCTGGGGCAAACTATCAGATTTGTTAATAAATGCTTAATTTTGTAATTTTGACTTTTCCAAATCCCCCATCTATTGGTTAACTTAACCATCACACTAATTTCATTTCACATGTGAGTTCGTTCATAGAGCACTTTCATCATCTGTTGAGTCTTGCATTTTTCTTTTCTGACCCCAAATGTAATCTTCATTTATGAGATGATTTAATCCATTTCTTTTTCAAATTTCTTATTTAATTCTTTTTCCCTTCTTTTTCGTAAAATATATCTACAGCTCAGGAATGAAGCATAAAGAAATAGCAGACAAAGCCTTATAATCATTAGTGGCATAAAAAGTTAAAAACAGGTTTTAAAATACCTCCTCCTGCTGTTGTAAACCAATTTCCAGTACTGACTCCCTTTCCAAAGTTTTCAAAAACACTAGGTGCTTCCGATTCGTCTAATTCAGGGTTTAAATCAGAAATGTTCTTTGCAAAACCTTCTATTACCTTACTTTTGTCAGGTATATAGGAGCAGCAATGAGTTAATTTAAGCATTTTGCAAACTCCCAATTTTTCTGTGAGCAATATGTCAATAGTAAGACAATCCTGCAAAACCCTTGAGCTCATTGCAATTAGCTTTGTGTTTACTACCAGTAAAGCTCCACAAGTGCTTGTTGCTATTTTGTTGACAGCTTTCTAATCTTAATGCCATTTAATATGATGACTACGGGTGGAATGATTGTACCAAACATAACTCCCACCAATTCAGTTTGTGTCTGTGTGCAGGTGTCACTGGCAATGCATCTATGTTTTGTACATGGCACATCTTGGGAATTCTTACAACTAAATAATAGATACCCTCCCAGTCAGAAGGCAACAAAGAATAAGCATTTTGTCCACAATTAAAGTAAACTCTGGGAATTGCAGATTCTTCTCCCAGTAAAATGTGCCCTGATCCTCCTGTTAATTCAAATGCATGTTCACAACCTCTAATCCCTACATTACTAGTTTGTTTGAGTGTGCTACTGCTGTAAATGCAAATGTTCCTTTTATGTTGACTATCTAATCTTAATTTGGGGTATATCAACTTCTTTCTAAATTATCTTCTTCTTTCATCCAAAAACTTTTCAAAACATCACTATGTTTGTCTTTAGTTTGTGTTATGTTTATACATCTTTCTTCTAAAGCCATTCTGTAGATCTTCTCTATAGGTCTCATTAAGCATTTTAAGTTATTTTTGTAAGCCTTAATACTATCTATAGGTCTATGGGGAAAGAAATAATACCAAACTGTGTCCATTTCTTTTGCTTGTGAGTGTAAATTCATGCTTTCTATTAAAAGCACTCTTGAAAGTATAAGATCATCATTAGAATAGAAATATTCAAAATGTACTCGCCTATAAACAAGTAAAAGCAACATACTACAAGACATAGCATATGACAGTGGTATGTAATAATAAGTGACCTCCTCTGATGCAGATGTAGGTAAGTGAGCAAAGACTTAACAATCCTTTGCATCAATAGCAGGAGTGCATTCTTGTACTAATCTAGAGTAAACATTAGTGGAAAAATCATCTTTCTTGTAACGAACAAAAGAAGCTTTTAATTGGTGTTGGAAAGTGGATTATTAGTAAGGATAAGTAGGGACTTACCACTAATATTAAGGTAACAATAAAAATAAAAGGTCCACTCAAGGGCTCAATAAATTATCCCCTTGCTCAACTGTTTATAGCTGACAATGAGCAGGCAGGCTTAACTTAGGAGACAGGTGTGTAAATCATTTAAAAACACTAATACATTAAATAAGTAAGACACATAATAAAAATCCATATGTTTATGAACAAATAGACACCAAAATGTAAAAAATCCAATGTAGGGAACCGGAGGTATGAATTTTTAAAGAATAAACACCTTCTAGTGCTTAAAAAACAAAAGCACCAACTTGGGACTTCTGGTCGTGCTTGACAGGGACAAAGTCAAAGTTTCAGGCTGACAACGATGGAGCGTGGGTCAGATACATTAAGTGGGAGGCCTCGGTCAAAATTTTACCTATACACTTAGAAACGTTTTTGGAGCTCTTTCCTCTCGACATCGAGCAAGGCGCTTCATCAGGCTGGATTCGGGTCTACATTGTCGGCTTGGTCTAGCTCGAGCCCTTGGTCAACTCCTGGAAATCTTGAGCTCCAGAGCTTTCAGCGGGATGAACTTGAAATCCAGGTTGCGTCACGGTTCGACATGGCTTGAGTTTTGACGACAGGTCAGTCACCTTATGGAGATATTTAGAAAAGTTGCTCCAAACTTTTAGAACTTCTTCCTCAAGTTCCTCTTGTGGGTTCAAAGTGTCCAAAACACCAATCCAAGGGTCTAGAAGTTCCAAGATGGTCCTTGGGATGTTGTGACAATACACAATGCACCTGGCCAAATCCTTAGAAGTCCACTGGACGCACTCCAGGCTGGGGTCTTCTTGGTGGAGAGTGTGCAGGTGAGCTCTGTTAACCTGTTGCTGTCCGGGAGTCCACTCCTTAATCCTTGTAAAGCCAGGAAATGTCCTTAGGGCTGTAGTTCCAGATTGTGCAGTCCTTCAGAGTGCAATCCTTTGGGTGCAGATCAGGATTCCAGCAGGGCAGTCCTTCTTCTCCTCGTTGTTTCAGGCAGAGGATCTGAGTTGCTGGGCAACACTCCCATATTTATCCACAGTTCTTGGGTGACAAGCAAGGGAGGCACCCCTGACCAATAGATTGCAGGGTGCCACCCTCTTGTATGACCACTTCCTCCAAAGTGCGGCATATTCTTGACCCAGAAAGCACTATTCTTCCAAAATCCAAAATGAAGAAACTTTCTCCTGGAGGTTAAAATCAGCCATCCCATTGATGTGGCTAAGTTACCCTAGCACTCCCTTTCCAGCCCCTCTGCTAATATAATTACAGGGGCTCCTGTTTGGCTGGGGGGTTAAGCATGTTGGGGGTAGCCTGTGCTGCCCTAAACTGTCATTCCCTATTTGAAGATGAGTTTGGCTACTCCACCCCCAGCCTGCCTTTTGCTCTGCAGCTGCAGATCTCCTCCCACAGGAAGTCCTTTGACTCTAGTCAGGCCAATTCAACCATATTAAGAGAGCTTGGCTCAGTGTAGCAGAGGCAGGCCAATTAGGAGAGGGCTGCTGGAAGGCTGGATTCTGGCTCACAGAAAAGAAAGTTCTATAACTTATTTTCTGTGATAGTTATAACAAATCTAACAATGGCAAGTTGTTGGATTTATTCTAACTATAATTGTGAAACTTTGTAATGTTCACAAGTTTAAACAAGTTTCTTTCTTTCAATAGTTTTTCTTTCATAAAATATTCCCATATTAGCCTATGGAACCATATTGCTACAATGGGGGAAAATAAAATTGGCAATTTTCCCCTTACCCTGGCATATTAAACTATCTTTTATATTGTCCCTGCCTATAGTTACAAGGCTACCTACCCCTGGGTCACCTAGGGGAGACCTTAGGGGTGACTTATATGTAAGGATAAGGTAGGTTGAGACTTTGGAAGTACCTTTAATTCTGAAGTTGAATTTGCATAAAGTTTTAAAGTGAAGGCAGCCTTAAAGCAGGGCTGCCTTTAAAAGGACAGCAGGCACCACAGTACTGCACACGTAAGTGCATTAAATATACTGGGCCTCTAGACCTACATGCCCTACCATATAGTAGGGACTTACAGGTAGGTTGTCAGTACCAATTGTAATTATACCTAATTACTGTGTACTTTTAATCAGAGCACAGGCCCTGGGTCTGGTTAGGAGAGCCCAAGGCACAGTCGGAGTCAGAAAACTAGCATCTAGTCGAAATGGGGCAAAACGTGGGGAACACTGAAAACAGGTCCTGTTTGCTCACAATCTGTCTTCATCATTAATGTATGCATGTGGTTTTGTTATATTCTTTGGTCTAGACTCTACTTCTGAGGTTAAATAAAATCCTACTAATACTATGGTAATAATCATTACTAAAATTGAGCACATAACATATTAACACTTGTTCCTGATGCAACACATTTCTCTAGAATCAAGCTAGGTAGTTAAGTTTCAAAGTT
Organism: Calotriton arnoldi; assembly: GCA_963921515.1. NCBI lineage: Eukaryota > Metazoa > Chordata > Amphibia > Caudata > Salamandridae > Calotriton > Calotriton arnoldi. The sequence goes on along the minus strand of CAWUFW010010370.1, from coordinate 474,034 downwards.
CAATGTAGATATCTGTAAGTTGCATTCAACTCAAGATAATTAGCTTTCAACAGTTCAGTTCTCTAATTTGACAAGCCTTATCTCTATTCCATGTTCTCCTAAATATGTTATCCCTACTTTTCTACTGAAGACTCTGGCCCAGGTTGATCTTCTGTAAAATAAGAAACTAAGAAAATAAAGGTCTAACAGGACAATTCTCGTTCCTCTATCAGTTATTGTTTTCGTTTTTCAATTTTTCAATGCTTTTCAGTTATTCAGTTCGAAATTTCGAAATTTTCCTTTTCAATGCTTTTCATGGAGGTTCATACAGTTCAGATCTCATATTACACAAATCATCTAATGTGGGGTTTAGTTCTCTGTCCACATAGTACAACCACTCTTTCTCTTTTTGATCTTCTCAGAGATTGTTGATTTTGCTCTCTGCCGCTTTTATCACTTGACTCAGTCTCTTCAGGTATAGTTGGCGGCATTCGATTAACTAATGTACTCCTGTTTAATTTTTCCTTCCAATGTTATGTTATGTTATGTTAATCGAACTTATAAAGCGCTCTGTTACCCGAGGGTGTCCTGGCGCTGAGCACTGCCTGCTGAACCTGAGATAAGTTGGCACAAGGAATTATTGGTCAAACAGCCAAGTTTTGAGACCCTTCCTGAAGGAGAGAAGGTCTGTGGCACTCCTCAGTTGAAAAGGAAGCTCATTCCAAGATTTGGACGCACTGTTAATAAAGCTTCTACCTCCCCAACCTGCCTTCTTCACGGAGCTAATTGTGACTTTCTTCGCCCCCAATGATCGTAGCGCTCTCCTAGGAATGTACCACTGAATTTTTTGTCGTAGGTAGTCCGGACATTTGCCATGAAGGGCTTTAAAAACGGTACACAGTGCTTTGAAACGTATTCTGTGTCTGACAGGAAGCCAGTGCAACCGTTTGACCTCTTCCTTTACCGAAGCAAACTTTGAGGTCCCTGACAACAATCTGGCTGCCGCATTTTGGACCATCTGGAGCTTGTTAATAAGTTGTTTTTGAGCATTCATATAAAGCCCATTACAGTAATCCAGCCGGGACATAACAAGGGCCGAAATCACTGTTTTGAGGCCATCTATGTTGAGATAGGGCTTAGCCTTGTTTATAATCTTTAGAACATAAAAGCAAGCCGAGGTAACTGAGCTAACTTGGTCGCCTAGAGTCAGCTTATTATCCATAAGCACTCCCAGGTTTCTGGCTTTCTCAGTTGGTATGGGGCATGTGCCAAGGTCAGCCGGCCACCAGTCTGGGGTCCACAGTAGCGGATTCTTCCCAAATTTTATTACCTCTGTTTTATTGGAATTGAGCTTTAAGCAATTTTCCGACATCCATCTGGAGATGGCAGCCATACAGTCATGGAAACGGGCACCGGTTTCCTTTTCAAAGCCCTCCCTTAGTGACAACACTATCTGGGTGTCGTCAGCATAGGAGGTCAGTTGACAACCGAAAGACCTGATCACACCAGCAAGGGGAGCCACATAAACATTAAAAAGCGTTGGGCTGAGGGAGGAGCCCTGTGGGACCCCACATGGAAGGGTGAAAGGTTTGGAATGACAGTTATCCATGTCAACGGTTTGAATTCTACCGGAGAGAAACGACTGCAGAAGCTTCAGAGCAGACCCCCTTAATCCAGCCCCGAACAAACGGTCCATCAGGACTTTGTGATGGACCGTATCAAAGGCCGCGGACAAGTCTAGCAGGATCAATACTGCACTTCCTCCACTGTCCAGGGCCTCCCGAATTTCTTCCGTGGATTTAATTAGGGCCAGCTCAGTACTGTGTTCTGCTCTAAAGCCATATTGTGTTGGACCAATAATTCTGTGACCACTCAGCTCTGTGGATGACTGTCCTTATTCCATTGCTTATTCCTTCACTTAGATCTTCTAGTTGTACTGATGAATTATCAGGATTGTTTTCAGTCTGAGAATCAGTCTCTGCTTCTATTTCGTTAGAGTCTTCAATAGCACTTTGTGTAACATTAGGCATTTGAATTTGTTCTGCAAATGGCAAATCTTCACTCTTTCTTCCACTGGTTCCTGTTGATCAAACAGTACCACTGGTCTTGGTGATCTCTCAGGTGTTGGTACAGTCACCAATGCTAGTCATTCAGGATCAAAGATCATAATTACTTCTTCCAGGTTTCTCACTTTCTTGGTTTGAGAGGCATGGATCCAATTCGGAACTCCAGCGCACTTAATAGCAGTATTGGTTACCAGTATTATTTGTAAGGGGCCTTTCCATCTTGGTTCCAAACAGGTCTTCTGAACGTGCTTGTTGATCAGGACCCAATCACTAGGATTGACGTTGCGGCACTGTTTTGATGTGCATCTCTTATGACAGCTGTAACCTAGTAAGAGACAGAATGGAAAGCTTCAGCCAATCCTTTGCAGTAATCAAGTATCATATCATCTGTGATGTTCAAGAGTGTACTTGAAGGTACAGCAGGCAATCTCCTTGCCCTGCCCATCAGGATCTTGTGTGGAGATAAACCAGTCTTCCTATCTGGGATACTTTGAATACTCATCAATACCAAAGGCAATGCATCTGGCCATTTCAGTGATGTGTAAGCACAAATATTTGCTAATTGGGGCATAATGGTTCCGTAGACCTGTTCAACAATTCTAGAAGCCTCAGGCCAGTAACTGCAATGCAATCCCTGCTCAATGTGTAGTGCTGTACAAGTCATCTTCAGGACTTCATTATTAAAATGAGTTCTCTTATCTGATTCTAGAGAAACCCTCAAGTGCTACTTTGGTATCAATTCTCGTAATAACAGTTTTGCTACAGTGAGTCTGTCATTTATTCTGTTTGGGTAGGCTTCCAGACATCTTGAGAAGACACATACTATGACCAGAATATATCTCAGCCCACTTGTTGGCATATGACACATCTGTGGCAAACCTCTTCAGCTAATGTTCTGAATCTGGGACCAATTTTGGCAACAAAGTCTGATCATTGTTTCCCTGCCTAAATGTGTGTACCCATGATAGTACTGTGTCATTGGAAATAACATACTGACATCCATATGTCATTTGGATTTTTCTAACATCCTGCTTTAATTCAACAGTTCTGTTCTGCTTCTGAAACATTTTCCTGTACCCTCTTTAATTTATCCCAAGTATCAGTCAGTTTCATCAACAAGGTGAATGAAGTTTCCACTTTAATCTCACATGTGAAATTTCCATTAAATGTACAGGTCAACAAAACACAATACTGGGCAACTGAATCATCATATTTGTTTCCCATGGCAACATAGCCAGTACCACTTTGATGAACTGCCCATCTAACCACTGCAATCTTTTTGGGTAATTGCAAACTTCCAGCACATTTTTAACAACATTCCATTCCTAATTGTGGTACCTGAGAAAGTTAAAAAAATTCTTTGTGACCATAATTGCCCAAGATCACGGACAACACTAAAGCCATACTGACTAATTTGGAGTATTTTCATAGGTCTCTCAATCTGTACTACACTCGGCTCTACAGGGGCAAAAGCTACTGTACTACTAGTACTTGGTTCACTTTGATCAATGGATGCAGCAAAAGCTGGAGGTCTAGCAGCTAGCATCTCTTTTAAAATGTCATCCACTGAATCGCCATTGGTCTATTCTTCCTCCTCTTTATTCTTTTCTCCCTCCTCTGTTGCTTTTCTCTTACTACCTTTTCCTGGTGTACAAACTAGTTGCCTCAATCACAGCTTTCATCCAGTTGCGCTGTCCCTCAGCCCATTGAGCATCTGCATAATAATGCACTGCTCTCTTTGTTCTTCTCTGATATTTTTCCTTCTCTCATCTTCTCCCATAAATTTAGAGCCTCATTTGAGCAGGTCTATAGAGGTGGTCTAATTTCATGCATTTTTCCTTTCAAATTCTCAAGAATTATGTGCCATATTTTGGGAAACTCAATGGACCCTCTTTTTCCATGATCTTGAACCATTGACAAAGCCAGAAGCATGTTTGTAATACATATTCTGTTGTCAAAATGTATGCAGGTGTACCCTCAGGAGGTGCCGCTTCACCTTTCCATACTGGAATAGTAACAACACCCTTCACCAAAATCTTAATTTCTATAAAACGTTTTATGATCACAATGAACTGAAAAGCAAAAGCAGCTTCAAACTAATATTTTGATTCTGTTCTGGATACGTCAAAACCCTATAACCCAACCCTATCACTTTTTATCAATGTATCTCAATGTGGTATACACTCAACTACTGACCAATCTCAGCGCAACACCTTGATGTCACCAACCAATCCCAGCGCAAAAGCACACCAACCGAGCAATCTCAGTGCGAACCCTGTGATGTATGTCTTTACTCATTACAGAAGTTCACCCTCCTTTACAATTCTCTTCGTATTTGCACAAACATCAGCAAAAACTTCCAAATGACACAGAAAACATATACCAATTCTTGATTGCTCTACCAAAGAAAGAACAGTACTACAATCATTCAAAAAGACCCACAAATGTAAGTGAAATCTTGACCAGCGTGATATCACCCTAATCCATGCTGCATCACCCTTCTGAGCAATTAGGTTCAGCTAACATCAATCAATGTTAAACAATCATAACAAAGTTTTAGTATCTCTATCTCAATGGTATAGGTGATGGTACCTCACATTTTGCACCTCAAACCTGCAAACAAGAAATACCATACAACGATGGCTCGTCAATGTATCCCGGGATCTTAGACTATACCGAGTCCGAAACTCTTCAACTTCTTTACATAATAGCAAATAACATCACAATTCATTTTCCATACAAAAGATCAACACAATTATAATGGACAACGCATCACCTATTAATACTCACACCTCCAAACAGCAACCGCCTTTGAATACCGCCTTTTCAGATCTTCAGGTTCTGGGCATTGGATTTTAGGGTTCGGGAATTTTATTCTAACTTGCAAGTAATTTTATAGCTCCATTCAGAACTGTACTCTGCTACCAGAAAACTGAAAGTGCAGAAAGAGTCTAAATTTAATTAGCATTATCGATTTAACCTGTGACTTACAAGAATGGGCTCCTACTAATTCTTATTCTAGGCGACAGATTGTTGCCACCATTTTTGAATGGCAGCTAAATCAGATCATTATTAGTCAGAAATCATTTTAATCAATTCTCAAATTTACTCAATAATGAGAGTTTTGATTTGGTTTCAAAAACCCTTATTCACATAAAGAGATTAGTAAATATCTTTTTGTCTTTATTTAATTAGTTAGTCAGATAAATCAGTTTACAGAAATTATCAAGAAAAAATGGCTATATTCAGCAATAATATAAAATGGAGAAGCGTGTTTCATAAAAAAATGAGTCCCTCTTCTAATTAAAGGATCAGAATCAAAGTTATTAGAACACATAAAGAGTTCGAGAGAAGAGTGAGTTCAATGGAGCATAAGGTTAAGCAGTCAAACTCCTCATAAAGAACAGTTCAGAAAACTCAGCCAAGTATCAATAGTCAAAGGAGTTTCAGCATACAGTTGCAACAGCAATCTGTATAAATAAAGCCTCAATGGGGAAATATGGGGAGACAGATGCAGCAGAGAGCTTCCCCTTCTGCTTCCAGTTAGACAGCAGCACTACGTTTGCTGGAGTATTGCTCTATAGACCCCCGGGCCCTATCCTTAAATCTGGAGACGAGGCTATGAATCAGTGGACCTTATTCCTTTCAAAGCAGCCCTCAGACTCTACCACCATCATATAAAATTGGAAAAAATGTCATTCTACTCCAACCAAATTAATCAAGCAGCTGAAAATCAAAAAACAATTTTTAACATTGTGCAATCCTATATTAAACCCAAAATACTAGATCAGGAAATCATACCATCGCAAGGTTTATGCGATAAAATTGCTGAATATTTTGAGAATAAAATCACTGACTTGAGGAAAGATTTCACTGAGACCATTCCCTTGGCCAATAAGCCTATATCCTTAGGGACTACAGGAGAATTCACTTGTTTTCAAGAAATCAGCCTTGAACAATCAAGACAAGCCATTCTCGCCTGTTAATCTGGCTCACCCTTTGATCCCTGTCCTCCTAGATTATTACATGCACTTGTGGACATTATTAATCCAACCATAAATCAAATAATTAACTCATCATTTGAATACTCCTGTGTACCAGATAATTGGAAGATTGCGGCAGTAAAACCCCTTCAAAAAAAGAAAGTCGTGGACCCTACCACCCTCTCCAATCACAGGCCAATCTCACTGTTACCATGGCTAAGTAAATTAGTGGAGAAGTTGACCAATAAGCAACTAAATGATTTTCTGCAGAAGGAAAACATCCTTCATCCTAAACAATCTGGGTTCAGACCTGGCCATTCAACGGAATCAGTGCTGCTTCACACAACGGAAACGCTAAAGCTGGCTTTAGACCAGGGCAAGGATGCAGTACTGATTCTGTTGGATTTATCGGCCGCATTTGACACGGTCTCCCACGATATTCTGCGAGATAGACTTGCGACCAGTGGTGTTACTAATAAGGCGCTTGCCTGGTTTTCTTCTTTTTTAGAAAACAGACGTAACATAGTTACCCTCGGCTGCCATAAGTCTGCCGAAAAACAGCTATTATCGGGGGTGCCACAGGGCTCTTCCTTAAGCCCAACGTTATTTAATCTCTAAATGACCCCACTGCTTGTCCTGATAGATTCCTTTGATGTCAAAGCCATTACATACGCAGACGACACACAGATCATCCTTACCCTTGACAAAAACTCCACCGCGGCAGAAGAAAAATTCTATCACTGCCTAACGGCAGTCATGAACTGGATGAAACTCAATCATCTGAAATGTAACAGCCAAAAAACTGAATTCATGCTGTTCGGGAAAGCCAATCTCTTCACGCCCAGTCAATGGAGGCCTGCAAATATGGTTCCACCTCCAAACAATGCAGACACAGTATGGAACCTAGGGATTAAGTTTGATCCCACTCTATCTTTCCACAGTCAAGCACTTTCTGTGGCAGGCATGTGCTTTCATACCATAAAAATCTTGAGAAAGTTCCTGGATCTACTCCCTATGAATGCTAGGAAGACAGTTGCTGTGGCACTGGTTCTATCGTGTTTGGACTACTGCAACAGCCTGTATGCAGGAGTAAATAAGGCTGTTTTAAAAAAGTTACAGGTGGTCCAGAATGCAGCGGCCAGGTTGGTGCTTAGGCTACCCAGAGGATCCCCTTCAGTGGCAGCACTCCAACGACTGCATTGGTTACCAATCCACAAAAGGATCCTGTTTAAAGTTTTAACAATCACCTATAAAGCAATAAAAGCATCAGGGTTGACATATCTTAGGTCCAGAATACGCCCCTATACCACACAGGGCCTTTTGCGGTCATCTTCGGGTAACTTTCTAGCAGTCCCCAGCTACCGTTTGAAAACTAAAGGAGGCAAAACCATAGCTGTTCTAGGAACTAGAGCCTGGAACATTTTGCCGCTCCAATTGAGATTGGCTCAATCAGAACGTCTCTTCAGGAAACTATTGAAAACATGGATTTTCTCTGCTCCTGACAACATCGTGTTCTCCCTTATATGATACTCGTTACTAATGCAACTCTTCATAACTAACCTCTCAACTTCTCCCTGCTATTTTCTTGATTACTTTCTGCTAGCGCCAAGATGCTCCTTGGAGTGAACGTAGCGCTTTATAAATAATTTCATTCATTCAGTAGCTACAACCATCAACGCTAGGAATAGGAAAAATTGAGAGTCTTAGAGCATCACCTCCAAAGCTGCAGGTAACAGCAATAGCCATCAGCAGTAGCTGTCATCAAAGACTCTACAGCAAATCTCCAAAGCATTGACCTATCTAACTGGAAACACGCACTAATATAAAAGACAGAAATACAGTTATTTATTTATTTGTATACGGTTAATTAAAACCAGTACAGTAATGACAGAAATTCACGTTATTACAATGTTGCAGGTGAGATCACGTCCATCCAATGAAAAGACATCTTTCGATGGTGAGCTGTCTTTGTTCTTCCTTTCCCATGGAAAGCACATGAATTTGGTAGTCTACTATCAAATATGTAACAGACATTACTAAACGTTTGTACATTTGGAAATGTTAACCTTGGTTCCCAGGGAAGCTTGCTTCAGACTCTATTCTACTTTTATTCAATGTTTCACTGCGTAAAAATGAGCTATGCTAAAGACAGAAACATTTACTTGCAGATTTCTAGTTAGATAATGCTTTCTGTATTTCATATAAGTGAAAGTTATTGTTAAATTATATGGTTTTCTATTCATCATTATATGAACATGAGATAGATAGAAAGTTCAAGCCTAGTGAACACGTTGCTTAAGAAAGATAATTTAATATAAAATCGGGACATTCTATTTTCCATACAGTCAGTGAAATTCTTTTCAAGGTACACTGAAGTTTTGTTTCTTGCTGCAAAAAACTAACTGATGCTCCAGGAAATCTTTCCTACTAAGGCAATATGTCCATTGGTAGGCCCGGGGCCTTGTCATAGTCCTTCAGAGATAAAAAAAACCTCACCTAAATCTTTCAGAACTTGTAGGACATGTTCCGAATCTCCAGTTCTGGTACTAAAAATGCTTCCAATTATTTAGTCATTGTTTCTGAAGAAGAGACCATGGGTTCAAGTTGAATAATACTTTTACATACTCCAAATGAGTACCACAACAGAAAGTCCATTTCGTACTGGTCTTGCTGGGTTTTCATCTAGAAATGTCCTGCATCTACTTCTCAAAGTGGGTCAGAAAAAGGTTGGCTTCTCTGACCCCGAGAATAGCCTTTAGAGTTAGATATTCAAAGAGAAGCAGGACTAGTCTGCAACCCTTCCTTATGTACATGCATTTAGTCAAAAGCAGTCTTAGGCTGATATTCTAGCATCACTCTGAATTGTGGCTGATGGAAAACATGCTTTAGAGGGTTTACTCAGTAGTGATCACATTATACTAGATTGTCATATTTCACATCATAACGGATATTTCTTCACCCATGGTTTAAAAATAAAGACTTTATATGCAAATTGAACCTGGTAGTTTAAGAAAAACTGTGATAATAAGCATTTTCTAATGAATTATTATCATTTATATTGACACTCTTTGAAGATCAGTAAATGTTTCTCACCGGTGGTGTGCTGAAAATGTAGAAAGAGGAACCTTTTAGTGCCAAAAACTTGTATTTGTATAATCGAGAAGAATCAGAACCATGCAGCCTCTCACTCGCCCAGCCCATATGTATAACCTGCATAGGAGTAGATCAAAGAAACTAGTTAGTTCCACTCAAACAAAAGGAAAATCATATAGAACATGTTATTTTAAACATTTATGTATCTGTCAAATGATTAATGATAAAAAGAAAAACAATGAGCATTGTCTCCTAAAAATGTAAGACTGGGCAGTTAAGACTATTTTTTTAAGCACTGAGGTTCTGCAAAGCTTCATATTCACCATTACATAATCAATACACAGATAACAGCTAGAAAAGTTGCTAGACAAAATGCATCACCTTTCTTCTTCGCAATATTGTCATTTGAAATGTCATCAGTGATGTCAAATAATGTCATAGATCTTGTCATGAGTGATGTAATATGCGAGGTAATAAGCAGTGCATGGCGGGCAAAAGTAATAGTTTGCTCTGCTAACTATATCTGGTGAATTTCTGTTTTTTTTTTGTTTAAAATGTTTTGTTGGTACTGACATATTCACCTAACTATAACATCACTTTAACTTTAGTTTTAAGCAAAAAGCAGATCTTTTTATCACACCAACAATAAAGTCACTTTAGCCTTTGTTTTTTTCAGTGAATTTCTAGTTTTTATTTAACATAAAGTAATATTTTCTTGCCACTTGTAAAGCCAACCCCCGGAGGGCATGTTGGTTGCACAGCATGGCCTTCTGTCAGATGCTTTGGCCAACCCCTAGTAGTTAGGCAACACTATGCCGCACATGGCCTTTGGGGCCAAATCCTGAGGGCATGCGGCCTCCCTGAGCCCTAATAGGCCCCGGGGACCACATCTCCTGGGGCAAAATTCCCTAATTGAGTGGAGGGGGTGTGCAGTCCCCTCTTCGAGCCTTCTTGGGCCCCAGAGACCCCATTCCCCAAGGGCCACAGCTGGGTATCCCGGTGACCACCTGGCCCACCTTCAAATCCCAACTTGAGAACCGCAGGGAGCCCCAGGACCCCAGCGGCTCCAGCCAGCTTTTCGCATGGTGCAGAACCCGGCATTGCTCCTGCTTGTAGGGAGCATCTAACTATGCTTGCTCCCACCGGTTGGGAGCAATATGAATGAATGAGTGGAAGAAGCTCGATGGTTCGGCCTGTTCTGTTTTGGTGGGCAAGCATGGCAACAAGCTCCCCCTCCATCTCAGATGTATCCCAGATGAATCCATCTTCTGGAAGCAACTAAAGACTCATCTGTTCAACTTTTAAGGTGGTAGATGTCTGTTTTCTTTTTGCCTTATCTCCGGGACACTCCTGTAGTAGCTGTGCAATTTAGAAGTAATTTTCATTCATTCATTCATGACATGAGTGCTGTAATATGTGAGTTCATAAGCAGTGCATACAGGGAGAGTAGGTTATAGACAGCTCACTGAATTATAACTGGCGAATTTTACAGTTTTTTCATATTTTAAATGTTACGTTGTGTGTGACACTGTCACCTAACTATAACATCACTTTAACTTTTGTTTTTTCAGTGCATTTCTGAGTTTTTTTTAATGTAAGTGAAGATATATACTCAAACCTAAGAATAATGTTACTTTAGCCTTTTTTTCAGCACATTTGTTTTTTTATGTACTCTAAGATCTTATTTTCATACTTAAATATAACACAAGTTTAAATTTTGTTTTTTCAGTAAATGTAACTTTTGGTTTTTTTCAGTGAATTTCTGCCATTTTGTGATCATATTCAACCAATTTCCCCTCTACATACAGCCTTCAGCCGTGCACAGCAGGAGGGATGCCTGAAGAGCCTGCTGTCTGGTCAGGCCCTGGGCTCAAACCGCAGCAGGTGGCAAACCCACTACTCTACATGGTCTTCTAATGCAACCTCACAACGTCTACACACAATCTAGAGCTATAAGTTGTATAGATTGGAATCATATTTTTATTATTTTCTTGTGTTGTTTTTCACACTTTTTTACAGTTTAAAACTACTTTCTTATATCTTTTTAAACAGCATTTTTACCATGTTTTAATTATTTTGTTTTCTGTGTGGAGATGGTCTTCAATGGCCCTTGAAAAATTGAAAATATACTTTTTTTAACTTCACTAATGGCCACTATTTTGTGACAGTAGTTTGTTCCATAATGCTGCATTTGCTCATCATTTTCCTCCCATTCGTGACACATCACCTCCTGTGGACCCATCGGCTACCCTTCAGCTGCTTGACTCTTTTGCATCTCTGCATGACCTATGTGGTTGGGATTCATAGCCCTCAAGTACTTCCACATAGGGATGCTCCCGACAGAATATTGGGCAGGCAATACTTTGTGCAGTAGCCACTTGCACAAAGTGCATATAACTTCCTGGACATTCCCCTACATCCACCCATTGACAAAATGCTTTGTCTACTACTAACAGGAGAAAGGGATATATATATTCACTGAAAAAAACACAGGTTTCAGGGACGTTATAGTTAGAAATGAGCATTTAACCCCTTCGATGCTTGTGACGGAACCATGCCGTCATGAGTCACGGTTGGGCTGTGCTCATGACGGCATGGTTCCGTCACGACCACGCCCGCGATTGGAATGTCCAGCACCGGGCTGGAATTCCTGCCGCAGGCAAGGTGTTAAAAAACATTTGGTATTCACTGAAAAAACCACAGGTTTCAGGGACTTTATAGTTAGTTGGACATTTCACTCATACAACGCCAGAGAAATTCGGCTGTTATAGTTAGTTGAGCTAACTATAACTCGCGCCCTCGCAATGCACTGCTGGTGACGTCACATATTACATCACTCATGACATGGTCAGTGACATCACTGATGACATCAGTGCCTATAGAAATTAACATAGAGAAAACGCGTTTTGGGACCTCCCTTTTGTCTCGGCCCCCGCTCAACAAATCACCCCAAATCACCCCAAAACTTACAAGACAGGAGCTGACCTGAGTGAACCATTAGTTTTGAAAATTTTGTGAAGATTCGTCAAAAGGCGCCAAAGATATTGACAAAAAGAAAAAACGCTTTTTGAATAGAAACGAGGTCCTAACTATATCTACCTACTGGCGACTGTTTGTATGGATGTTTAACGGCTGGTCCCGGTCGTGGGAGAAGCCCAGCTGCTGCAAAGTGGGCCTGGCTGGAGTCAAACGATCAGCGCGAAGGGCAGGAGGTCGTTTCATGGTGAAATACAGTACAGCACAGTGAGTTTGGGACTCTTCCATACCCACTGGGGTTTTAAAGGCACAATATTGACAGCGTGGCTACAACTCACTGAAGTTTTATTTTTCGGCACTACATGGACCAGCAGGCTCAGTGCGAGTCGCCGCCCACAGGGGCAGGTGGTCTGAATTACAAGTACTGCCGTTGCATCACGCTGTCTTGCCAGAACTGCCTCTGAAGAAATGCAAGGTAGCATGAAACGCGTCAGGCATTAGAAAATAACAGAAGATTTCATTCCGTTGTGCTGTACCTCCGTGAATAAAACGAAAAGCTTACGTTCCTGTTGTGGCTCTCCTTCATGGGCAAACTTTGTTTGTATGGATGTTTAACGGCTGGTCCCGGTCGTGGGAGAAGCCCAGCTGCTGCAAAGTGGACCTGGCTGGAGTCAACCGACGATCAGCGCGAAGGGCAGGAGGTCGTTTCATGGTGAAATACAGTACAGCACAGTGAGTTTGGGACTCTTCCATACCCACTGGGGTTTTAAAGGCACAATATTGACAGCGTGGCAACAACTCACTGAAGTTTTATTTTTCGGCACTACATGGACCAGCAGGCTCAGTGCGAGTCGCCGCCCACAGGGGCAGGTGGTCTGAATTACAAGTACTGCCGTTGCATCATGCTGTCTTGCCAGAACTGCCTCTGAAGAAATGCAAGGTAGCATGAAACGCGTCAGGCATTAGAAAATAACAGAAGATTTCATTCCGTTGTGCTGTACCTCCGTGAATAAAACGAAAAGCTTACCTTCCTGTTGTGGCTCTCCTTCATGGGCAAACTTTGTTTGTATGGATGTTTAACGGCTGGTCCCGGTCGTGGGAGAAGCCCAGCTGCTGCAAAGTGGACCTGGCTGGAGTCAACCGACGATCAGCGCGAAGGGCAGGAGGTCGTTTCATGGTGAAATACAGTACAGCACAGTGAGTTTGGGACTCTTCCATACCCACTGGGGTTTTAAAGGCACAATATTGACAGCGTGGCAACAACTCACTGAAGTTTTATTTTTCGGCACTACATGGACCAGCAGGCTCAGTGCGAGTCGCCGCCCACAGGGGCAGGTGGTCTGAATTACAAGTACTGCCGTTGCATCACGCTGTCTTGCCAGAACTGCCTCTGAAGAAATGCAAGGTAGCATGAAACGCGTCAGGCATTAGAAAATAACAGAAGATTTCATTCCGTTGTGCTGTACCTCCGTGAATAAAACGAAAAGCTTACCTTCCTGTTGTGGCTCTCCTTCATGGGCAAACTTTGTTTGTATGGATGTTTAACGGCTGGTCCCGGTCGTGGGAGAAGCCCAGCTGCTGCAAAGTGGACCTGGCTGGAGTCAACCGACGATCAGCGCGAAGGGCAGGAGGTCGTTTCATGGTGAAATACAGTACAGCACAGTGAGTTTGGGACTCTTCCATACCCACTGGGGTTTTAAAGGCACAATATTGACAGCGTGGCAACAACTCACTGAAGTTTTATTTTTCGGCACTACATGGACCAGCAGGCTCAGTGCGAGTCGCCGCCCACAGGGGCAGGTGGTCTGAATTACAAGTACTGCCGTTGCATCACGCTGTCTTGCCAGAACTGCCTCTGAAGAAATGCAAGGTAGCATGAAACGCGTCAGGCATTAGAAAATAACAGAAGATTTCATTCCGTTGTGCTGTACCTCCGTGAATAAAACAAAAAGCTTACCTTCCTGTTGTGGCTCTCCTTCATGGGCAAACTTTGTTTGTATGGATGTTTAACGGCTGGTCCCGGTCGTGGGAGAAGCCCAGCTGCTGCAAAGTGGACCTGGCTGGAGTCAACCGACGATCAGCGCGAAGGGCAGGAGGTCGTTTCATGGTGAAATACAGTACAGCACAGTGAGTTTGGGACTCTTCCATACCCACTGGGGTTTTAAAGGCACAATATTGACAGCGTGGCAACAACTCACTGAAGTTTTATTTTTCGGCACTACATGGACCAGCAGGCTCAGTGCGAGTCGCCGCCCACAGGGGCAGGTGGTCTGAATTACAAGTACTGCCGTTGCATCACGCTGTCTTGCCAGAACTGCCTCTGAAGAAATGCAAGGTAGCATGAAACGCGTCAGGCATTAGAAAATAACAGAAGATTTCATTCCGTTGTGCTGTACCTCCGTGAATAAAACGAAAAGCTTACCTTCCTGTTGTGGCTCTCCTTCATGGGCAAACTTTGTTTGTATGGATGTTTAACGGCTGGTCCCGGTCGTGGGAGAAGCCCAGCTGCTGCAAAGTGGACCTGGCTGGAGTCAACCGACGATCAGCGCGAAGGGCAGGAGGTCGTTTCATGGTGAAATACAGTACAGCACAGTGAGTTTGGGACTCTTCCATACCCACTGGGGTTTTAAAGGCACAATATTGACAGCGTGGCAACAACTCACTGAAGTTTTATTTTTCGGCACTACATGGACCAGCAGGCTCAGTGCGAGTCGCCGCCCACAGGGGCAGGTGGTCTGAATTACAAGTACTGCCGTTGCATCACGCTGTCTTGCCAGAACTGCCTCTGAAGAAATGCAAGGTAGCATGAAACGCGTCAGGCATTAGAAAATAACAGAAGATTTCATTCCGTTGTGCTGTACCTCCGTGAATAAAACGAAAAGCTTACCTTCCTGTTCTGGCTCTCCTTCATGGGCAAACTTTGTTTGTATGGATGTTTAACGGCTGGTCCCGGTCGTGGGAGAAGCCCAGCTGCTGCAAAGTGGACCTGGCTGGAGTCAACCGACGATCAGCGCGAAGGGCAGGAGGTCGTTTCATGGTGAAATACAGTACAGCACAGGGAGTTTGGGACTCTTCCATACCCACTGGGGTTTTAAAGGCACAATATTGACAGCGTGGCAACAACTCACTGAAGTTTTATTTTTCGGCACTACATGGACCAGCAGGCTCAGTGCGAGTCGCCGCCCACAGGGGCAGGTGGTCTGAATTACAAGTACTGCCGTTGCATCACGCTGTCTTGCCAGAACTGCCTCTGAAGAAATGCAAGGTAGCATGAAACGCGTCAGGCATTAGAAAATAACAGAAGATTTCATTCCGTTGTGCTGTACCTCCGTGAATAAAACGAAAAGCTTACCTTCCTGTTGTGGCTCTCCTTCATGGGCAAACTTTGTTTGTATGGATGTTTAACGGCTGGTCCCGGTCGTGGGAGAAGCCCAGCTGCTGCAAAGTGGACCTGGCTGGAGTCAACCGACGATCAGCGCGAAGGGCAGGAGGTCGTTTCATGGTGAAATACAGTACAGCACAGTGAGTTTGGGACTCTTCCATACCCACTGGGGTTTTAAAGGCACAATATTGACAGCGTGGCAACAACTCACTGAAGTTTTATTTTTCGGCACTACATGGACAAGGAGGCTCAGTGCGAGTCGCCGCCCACAGGGGCAGGTGGTCTGAATTACAAGTACTGCCGTTGCATCACGCTGTCTTGCCAGAACTGCCTCTGAAGAAATGCAAGGTAGCATGAAACGCGTCAGGCATTAGAAAATAACAGAAGATTTCATTCCGTTGTGCTGTACCTCCGTGAATAAAACGAAAAGCTTACCTTCCTGTTGTGGCTCTCCTTCATGGGCAAACTTTGTTTGTATGGATGTTTAACGGCTGGTCCCGGTCGTGGGAGAAGCCCAGCTGCTGCAAAGTGGACCTGGCTGGAGTCAACAGACGATCAGCGCGAAGGGCAGGAGGTCGTTTCATGGTGAAATACAGTACAGCACAGTGAGTTTGGGACTCTTCCATACCCACTGGGGTTTTAAAGGCACAATATTGACAGCGTGGCAACAACTCACTGAAGTTTTATTTTTCGGCACTACATGGACCAGCAGGCTCAGTGCGAGTCGCCGCCCACAGGGGCAGGTGGTCTGAATTACAAGTACTGCCGTTGCATCACGCTGTCTTGCCAGAACTGCCTCTGAAGAAATGCAAGGTAGCATGAAACGCGTCAGGCATTAGAAAATAACAGAAGATTTCATTCCGTTGTGCTGTACCTCCGTGAATAAAACGAAAAGCTTACCTTCCTGTTGTGGCTCTCCTTCATGGGCAAACTTTGTTTGTATGGATGTTTAACGGCTGGTCCCGGTCGTGGGAGAAGCCCAGCTGCTGCAAAGTGGACCTGGCTGGAGTCAACCGACGATCAGCGCGAAGGGCAGGAGGTCGTTTCATGGTGAAATACAGTACAGCACAGTGAGTTTGGGACTCTTCCATACCCACTGGGGTTTTAAAGGCACAATATTGACAGCTTGGCAACAACTCACTGAAGTTTTATTTTTCGGCACTACATGGACCAGCAGGCTCAGTGCGAGTCGCCGCCCACAGGGGCAGGTGGTCTGAATTACAAGTACTGCCGTTGCATCACGCTGTCTTGCCAGAACTGCCTCTGAAGAAATGCAAGGTAGCATGAAACGCGTCAGGCATTAGAAAATAACAGAAGATTTCATTCCGTTGTGCTGTACCTCCGTGAATAAAACGAAAAGCTTACCTTCCTGTTGTGGCTCTCCTTCATGGGCAAACTTTGTTTGTATGGATGTTTAACGGCTGGTCCCGGTCGTGGGAGAAGCCCAGCTGCTGCAAAGTGGACCTGGCTGGAGTCAACCGACGATCAGCGCGAAGGGCAGGAGGTCGTTTCATGGTGAAATACAGTACAGAACAGTGAGTTTGGGACTCTTCCATACCCACTGGGGTTTTAAAGGCACAATATTGACAGCGTGGCAACAACTCACTGAAGTTTTATTTTTCGGCACTACATGGACCAGCAGGCTCAGTGCGAGTCGCCGCCCACAGGGGCAGGTGGTCTGAATTACAAGTACTGCCGTTGCATCACGCTGTCTTGCCAGAACTGCCTCTGAAGAAATGCAAGGTAGCATGAAACGCGTCAGGCATTAGAAAATAACAGAAGATTTCATTCCGTTGTGCTGTACCTCCGTGAATAAAACGAAAAGCTTACCTTCCTGTTGTGGCTCTCCTTCATGGGCAAACTTTGTTTGTATGGATGTTTAACGGCTGGTCCCGGTCGTGGGAGAAGCCCAGCTGCTGCAAAGTGGACCTGGCTGGAGTCAACAGACGATCAGCGCGAAGGGCAGGAGGTCGTTTCATGGTGAAATACAGTACAGCACAGTGAGTTTGGGACTCTTCCATACCCACTGGGGTTTTAAAGGCACAATATTGACAGCGTGGCAACAACTCACTGAAGTTTTATTTTTCGGCACTACATGGACCAGCAGGCTCAGTGCGAGTCGCCGCCCACAGGGGCAGGTGGTCTGAATTACAAGTACTGCCGTTGCATCACGCTGTCTTGCCAGAACTGCCTCTGAAGAAATGCAAGGTAGCATGAAACACGTCAGGCATTAGAAAATAACAGAAGATTTCATTCCGTTGTGCTGTACCTCCGTGAATAAAACGAAAAGCTTACCTTCCTGTTGTGGCTCTCCTTCATGGGCAAACTTTGTTTGTATGGATGTTTAACGGCTGGTCCCGGTCGTGGGAGAAGCCCAGCTGCTGCAAAGTGGACCTGGCTGGAGTCAACCGACGATCAGCGCGAAGGGCAGGAGGTCGTTTCATGGTGAAATACAGTACAGCACAGTGAGTTTGGGACTCTTCCATACCCACTGGGGTTTTAAAGGCACAATATTGACAGCGTGGCAACAACTCACTGAAGTTTTATTTTTCGGCACTACATGGACCAGCAGGCTCAGTGCGAGTCGCCGCCCACAGGGGCAGGTGGTCTGAATTACAAGTACTGCCGTTGCATCACGCTGTCTTGCCAGAACTGCCTCTGAAGAAATGCAAGGTAGCATGAAACGCGTCAGGCATTAGAAAATAACAGAAGATTTCATTCCGTTGTGCTGTACCTCCGTGAATAAAACAAAAAGCTTACCTTCCTGTTGTGGCTCTCCTTCATGGGCAAACTTTGTTTGTATGGATATATATATATATATATATATATATATATATATATATATATTTATTTATTTTTTGAAAATGCAAATTGAAAGTGCTTTTACTTCTCCTAATGTTTTCCCACTTTGCATGTGTGCTGCACTGTACAGCACACATCCAAAGCGACAAAAGGTTTAAAATTACTCTAAGCATTGTATTCTGTGCTGGAAGTGTATCCTTCCACTACAAAACCTAAGTTACGCTCATCACAGGCACCTTTTCACTATGGCGGAACATTGTGTGGGTGTGGCGCTAGGCAGCATGATTTTGCATTAGCCCTAGGGAGAGAGCAGCATAGTGCCATATTTTAGCAGACATGGCATATTCCCGCTCTCTCACGCAACACTGTGCACCAACTTTTGTTGCTGTGCTGCATTGTGATATATTGGCAAATCTGCATGTTTGTGTCCGCAATCTGTTGTACACCAAAGCAAGAAAGTGGGAAAACCATTAAATAATACTTTTTCCACTAGAAAGGCCCTGTTGTGGTGTGTATACACATCATAAAAATATAACAAGCAGAGTTTGTATATTATCTTGTTGAAATGGTGAATTATATTTCAGTTTCAGTTTAAAAAACATGCTACTGAATATTAAAGCATCCCACACCATGTAATAGCCATTTCTCCTTCATCATTGAACAGATATTCTTCTTAGTTTATAGTTTTTCAATTCTAAAATATTGAAATGTGACAATTTTAACAGCATTTAACTATTTTTGCATTCTAATTTATGATCACTGATTTTAGTATATCTACATTGAATAAGTATATTTCCTCTTCTGTAGTAGACATTGTTACTAATTGTTGTTCTGTATACTGAAAAATAAAAAAACAGGCATATAAAATTTAATGTTTACACATTCAGAATATATCTTAGAATTGTTAACATGGGTAAACTTTAACCCTTTGGTGCACCATTGGCTGCACTCCTTCTCCGGTGTCAGTGTCCCCATTGGCTGACACAGAGGAGGGCTACAAGGGATCCTCCTGTGCGAGCACCAGAGGATTCCATTAAAAAGAAAAGGGCTATAGCAATGCTGAATCGTTTCTGTGTCAGCTCCTGGCCCCCCTCAAACTCATATGACATCAGAGATTCTCCACCAGAGCATAAAAGGAGCATAAAAGCATTCACACCCATTGAGGGGGGGAATGCCTATATGGGCCCCCAGGTTTCCTGGCTGTAGATCACAATCGTGCCTTGATCCAAACATAGGAAACCCTCTAGGGCACCAGGGACCAGTGTTTGGGAGGTCGGCCCTTGTGGTAAATGGGCCAACAACCCCCTCCAACCCCCCACCCCCATTGTAGGCTAAATTGTGTTTTTTCCCCTGGGGGTGTGATTATGCTCCCAGGGGAAGTAAAAAAACAAAGTGGAACTTTCAGGTGGTCCTCCCTCTTGACATATTGGGCCTCATTTGTTTTGGGAATATGTGTTTTCTTTTGGTGGGGCCGCGATCGCGCCACCCCCCTGGGAAAAACACATATTCTCCCAAAAATATGAAAACATATAGGTGGTAGTTGGCCCTGAAGACATGGGTCTACTTCATTGAGGGCAATTTCTTTTTTACATTTGTTTTTTACCCTGGTGGGGCGATTGTGCTCCCCTGGGGAAAACACACGTATATATTAAGAAGAAGTCATGCCATATGTGGCAATATTTTAGTAGATGAAAGTAGGAAACTCTATTAGAAAAATAATCTTAAATATACCAAAAGTTACTAAAGATGTGGCGAAGTGTTTGCATGCAGTTGAAGGCCCTGCAAAAGGGTTGACTGGTCATCTTTCAATTGCTTATTTCTGTGTTTGGTTGCTATTCTAATGACTCTAATGATAATGATGTGAAATCTTTACCTAGGTAGGATTATCATGTTTTCAAACCATAAATGATAGCACTGTGTGTTTTCACCATGAGCATGCCTGTGCACAAGGTTGCTGGGGCTACTATGTGAATGTGTGCTTCTTGAGATCAAAGATTGATTTGTGGCTTCTGGAAATTAGTTTATACTGGTAATGGTCCAGCAGCTCCCCCAACAATTAAGTTTTGCATAAGCCATGACAAAAGTATGCTGTGATATTGGAATGTGCAAAAACTTATTTTTTGAATGAGAGCTTGTGCTGCAGGTGGTGTTGGCCCACCGCACAAGCTCCCATTGAAAAATGGAAGTTTGCGACCGCACCATGTGCGGTTGCTTCCTAATTCGATGTGTGGAACTGCTGATCTATGGTCGGGCGGTTCCCTCACCGAAACATTGTCAGGCGGACGCAAGTCCATCCGACATCATAATGAGGACTGTTAGAACTGGGGGTCTCTAGTTGGCAGAGGTAGGTACCTTTGTCCAGATAGGGACCCTTGCTTCTAGTCAGGGTAAGGGGGATACACTACTAAAATAACCCCTGCTCACCCCCTTGGTAGCTTGGCACGAGCAGGCAGGCTTATCTCAGAGGCAGTGTGTAAAGCATTTGTGAACACATACAGTAACCCAGTGACAACACTACAGATGGACACCACACAGGTTGTAGTATAAAAATAAGTATTTTTATATAGACTTAACATAAGACCCAAAACGACAAAAATCCACAATACAATACGAAAAATATGACTGTCAATGGTAGAAAATAGCTCAGTTCAATAAAGGTGATAAATGCAACACTTTACTCTCAATGTACCTTTGGATGCGTAACGCAAAACAAACAAAAGGGTCGCAGGGAAGGTGATGCTTCGATTCCTTACACGCAGAAAGGAGGATGCGTCGGTTTCTTACTGCAGCCCGGTTCCGATGATGATCCGGTGCGATGCGAGAAAATGGCGCCTTGCTTATGGTGCGACAACGTAGACGGGATGCATGCACGCCCGACGGCCGTGCGGCGGCTCGGCGATCTTCTGAGCCGTGACAGGCCCTGCGATACGCTTCTCGGGTGATGCGCCGGCGTCCTCTGTGGCGGCAGCACGCTTCTCCGGTGATGCGAGGCGCTTCGGTGATGCGATGGCGACAGCGGCAGTGGCGGCATGCTTACTCCGCGATGCGATGACAACCTGCTGCGGCGGCAACACGCTTCCTCTTCGATGCGTCGCGCTTCCAGCTCCCAGCGACATGCAGTCTCTCAGAAGGCCCAACAGCAGTAGGCACTTCAATTCCCAGCAAGGGAATTCAGGAGGGGAGTTGGGGGTGAGTCTTGTATCCCTGAGACTTCAGGCAGGAGGCAAGCTCAATGTTCAAGCCCATGGAGATCTTCTTCAAGATGATGAAAGCACACTCAGTCCTTTTCTCCTTTCTTTGGCAATAAAGTAACCACTGTAGGCCAACCCCAACAACACGCAGCATAGGGGTAGTCTCCTCCTCCAGCTTCCTGGTTCTTCTCCTCAGCAAAGGTTCGTCTTGATTCCCAGAAGTGATCTAAAGTCTTGGGGTCCGGGCCCCAATATTTATACTAGCAAATCCTTTGTCCTCTGAAGGCAGAGGGTCCTGTACCTAGTCCAAACCAGTTCTGGGTGCATTCTGCCAGGGCACAACTTCTTCCTTTGTCAGTGTGGGCCAGGGTCATCAGACACACCACAGGAGGTGGAGCCACCATTGTGGAAGGCAGGCACAGCCCTATTCAGGCCCAGGTGCTACTCCTCCCACCACTCCACATGCAGATATGTCTATTCAGCCTAGTGCTGACTCACCCTGTCTCCTGGAGTCCCCCAGCCCCTGCCACTCACAAACCCAGACATACAATGCACAAGCTAGCAGAGGCAGGCTGGATGGTTAGGCAAGAAAATACCTACTTTCTAAAAGTGGTATTTTCAAATACAGAATGTTAAAACCAACTTCACTAAAAGATGTATTTTATCATTCTGAGTTCAGGCATACTAAAGTTGTTTTTCTACCATGTTCCCTGGGTCAGTTAGGATTATAAGATGTTATAATCAAACTGCCCATTCTGGCCTATGGGGACAGGTAGCCTTGCAATAGTGAAAAACGAAATTGGCTGTAATTCACTATCAGGACATGCCACACACACCAGGGCATGTCCTACCTCTTACATACAATGCACCCTGCCCGCAGGCCTACCTTAGGGGTGACTAACATGCAGAAAAGGGAAGGTTTGGGGAATGGTAAGTGGGTGCACTTACCAAGTCGACATGGCAGTTCCAGACTGCACACAGGCTCTGCAATGGCAGGCCTGAGTCACACTTTACAAGCTGCTCCGGTGGGTGGCACAACCAGTGCTGCAAGCCCACCAGCAGCATTTGATTTACAGGCCCTGGGCACACGCGGTGCACTGTACTAGGGTCTGACAAGTAAATCAAATAATCCAATTATGGAGTCACTAATCCATACATATGTTAGATTTGGGAGTCTCTAGTTGGCAGAGGTAGGTAACTTTGTCCAATTAGGGACCCTTGCGTCTATTCAGGGTAAGGGGGATACACTCCTAAAATAACCCCTGTTCACCCCCTTGGTAGCTTGGCACGAGCAGACAGGCTTATCTCAGAGGCAGTGTGCAAAGTATTTGTGAACACATACAGTAACCCAGTGACAACACTACAGATGGACACCACACAGGTTGTATATCAAAAATAAGTATTCTTTATATAGACTTAACACAAGACCACAAACGACAAAAATCCACAATACTGTACTTAAAAATTGAAGAATTAGCTTAGTTCTCTTTAGATGGTAAATGCGACACTTTGAGTTTAATGTACCTTTGGATGCGTAATGCTATACAATGAAAGTGTTGCAGGGAAGGTGATGCGTCGGTTCCTTACACGCAAGAACGGTGATGCGTTGGGTCTCTACTGATGCGTAGGGGATGTGTCGGTTCTTCTCGGCGTGGGGAGGTGATGCGTCGGTTTCTTACTGCGCTTCCGTGGCGATGCGACTAGCAACGCCGTGATGCGATGAAGATCCGGTGCAATGGAATAAAGATGGCGTCTTCTTCTTGATGCGACACGATGCGTGCACGCCCGACGGCCGTGCGGCGAGTCAACGATTCTTCAGAGCCGCGACAGGCCCTGCGACACGCTTCCCGGTGATGCGGCGGCGTCTGATGCGACGTCGACCCTCTTCTCCGGCGATGCGAGACGCTTCGGCGACGCGATGCGACAGCTGCAGCAGCGACACCCTTCTTCAGTGATGCGACGACAGCGGCTGCAGCGGCGACACTCTTCTCCAATGATGCGGCGGCGTCTGATGCGAAGTCGATCCTCTTCTCCGGCGATGCGAGGCGCTTCTGCGTTGCGAAGCGACAGCGGCAGCGGCGACACCCTTCTTCAGCGATGCGATGACAGCGGCTGCGGCAGCGACGCGCTTCTTCTTCGTGCATCGCACTTCCAGCTCCTTGCAACACGCAGTCCCTCAGAAGGCCCAACACAACAGCAGGCACTTCAAAAGAACTCTTGGGGAGCTGGTGGGTGAAGTCTGTTGTCCCTGAGACTTCAGCAGGAAGCAAGCTCTCTCTCAAGCCCTTGGAGATCCTTTACATGTTGAATTGAAAGTAGCACAAAGTCCTTTCTCATTTCTTTGGCAGTCAGGCAACCACTGCAGGCCAATCCCCCAAACAGCACTCAGCATAGGGATTGTCTCCTCCTGCAGTCTCTCTCTCTGGTTCCTTTCCTCAGCAAAGGTTCTTCTTGTTTCCCAAAGTGATCTAAAGTTCTGGGGTTTGGGTCCCCTCTTTTATACTAATTTTCCCTTTGTTCTCTGAAGGCAGAGAGGCCTTTGCCTAGTCCAAACCAGTTCTGGTCAGTCCTGGAGCACTTTGTTGACAAGACTCCTTCTTTCCTTTCACAGTGCAGGCCAGGGACATCAGACGCACCACAGGAGGTGGAGCCAGCATTGTGGAGGGAAGGCACAGCCCTATTCAGGTCCCAGCTGCAACTCCTCCCACCCATCTCCATGCAGATCTCTCTATTCAGCCCTGTGCTGACTCACCCTGTCTCCTGGAATCCCCCAGCCCCTGTCACTCACAAACCAGACAAGGAATACACAACCTAGCAGATGCAGGCTTGGATAGTTAGGCAAGAAAATACCTACTTTCTAAAAGTGGTATTTTCAAACACAGAATGTTAAAACCAACTTCACTAAAAGATGTATTTTATCATTCTGAGTTCAGGCATACTAAATTCGTTTTTCTACCATGTTCCCTGGGTCAGTTAGGATTATAAGATGTAATAATCAAACTGCCCATTCTGGCTTATGGGGAACAGGTAGCCTTGCAATAGTGAAAAACGAAAATGGCTGTAATTCACTATTAGGACATGCCACACACACCAGGGCATGTCCTACCTTATACTTACAATGCACCCTGCCCTTGGGCCTACCATGGGGGTGTCTGATATGAAGAAAAGGGAAGGTTTAGGGACTGGCAAGTGGGTGCACTTGCCCAGTCAACATGGCAGTACCAGACTGCACACAGGCTCTGCAATGGCAGGCCTGAGACACACTTTTACAGGCTGCTTCTGTGGGTGGCACAACCAGTGCTGCAAGCCCACCAGCAGCATTTGGTTTACAAGCCCTGGGCACACTCAGTGCACTGTACTAGGGTCTGACAAGTAAACCAAACCAACCAATCATGGAATCACTAATCCATACACCAATTTATAACAGAGAGCATATGCACTTTAGCACTGATCAGCAGTGGTAAAGTGACCAGAGTCATAAAACAGCCAACAACTGGTCAGTAAAAATACAGGAGGAAGGCAAAAGTTCAGGGATGACCCTGCAAAAAGGGCCAAGTCCAACACAATCAATTTATCATAGGGAGCACTTGCACTTTGGCACTGATTAGCAGTGGCAAAGTGCCCAAAGCATCTAAACCAGCAAAAACATGTCAACAACAGAGGAGGCATAGCGAAAAAAATGGAAGGGAGACCCACGCCAATGGTACCAGGTCTAACAAGGACCATAGTTAGTTTTTCCATTGGTCACTTTCTCCTGTTTCTAAATGTAAGTGTCCTACCTTCCTTTGTGCACCATGGAGATGGATCTGTGCAACTTCGGCACCCTCAGCAGGGCTGAGCTGCTGAAACTCTGCAAGCAGAGGTGGCTGAAAGCAGATAAGATCTGGATCTTCATGTAGCTCTCGGTGCCTTTGATGAAGTGCAAAGATGGTGATCCACCTCAGGAGAGGAGGACATGGATGACAATGAGGAGGAGGGAGCACAAACAAAGGATGAGGAGAGAGAGGACCTAGTCCAGGGTCCTGAACTGCTAGGAGAGTCCGACATGACCCCAGCAGATGACCAGGATGCCCAGGATGCCTAGGATGCTCAAGATGGAGCAGAAAGCAGTGTGTCTGCCAGGGGTCTGACCCCACAGGAGCTGAAGGCAATGCCTTATTTATTAAAAAATAAGTGCCAGGGCCCGTGTCAGGAGGCGGCTTCCGCTTGCTCTTCCCATTGCTGCTGTCAGCAATGTCAATTACAGTAACAACACAACTACTAACCATCAAACTCCTGCAAGTGTGACAATTATGACTATTTCTGCCCCCCAAAGCTATAAGAATGGCTTTGGTGGCAGGTATTAGTTTTTTAATGTATGTCGAATTAATAAACAATTGTTGTTGTGCTCATCTTTAAATTAGACAATAAGTGCCGGTGTTGACAATTAAGTACCAGTGCAGAGTGCCGGAAACAACCGACTCAAGTTAAGCACTGGCTGAAAGACAGGAGGGAAGAGAGGAAGCTAAAACTTGAGCTGGAGGTGGAGGTGGAGCTGGCCCAGATGAAAATGGAGAAGGAGAAGGCTGAGGCTAAGACAGCCTTGGAAGAATAGAGACTGTCCATTTGAAAAGAGGAGGAGGGCCCTTGAGCTCAGTCTCAGGGAGCTGTACTTAAAAGCAAAGCAGATGGAGTCCAGCAATATTGGTGGCAACGTACCAGCAAAGCCCACTGGAGAGGTGAGGGTCCATATACCCAAGGACCAGGTGCCCAGTTATGTGGTGGGAGATCATTATATACATAAATGGTTCTCAGCATATGAGGCTGCTCTGAGTGTACACAAGGTCCCAGAGGAGTACTGGGGGGTAGCTTGTGGAGGGACATGCTCACAGTGGAGGGACACATTCCTGACACTTGAGATCCTCGATGAAGGCCATTCTTCTTGCCATATTTGGATTGACCCCTGAGAAGTACCATCAGAGGTTCAGAAACAGCCACAAACACCCAAACCAGACCTGAGTGGATTTATTGGTTTATTTCAGCAAGGCAATAAAAGGCTGGGTGAGGGGCAGCAAAGTGGATGATTTGTTGGGCTGTACAACCTGATTCTGGGGGAGCACATGCTCAATACCTGTTTTACAGAGCTGTGCCAACACCTGGTAGACAGCGAGCTGACTGACCCCAGGAAGCTTGCTGAGGAGGTAAACCTCTGGGTCAGCACCAGAGTGTTCAAGAAAGTATCTGGGGGGGACTCCCAAAAGGCTGGGAAGGGTTCCCACCAGAAAAAGGCGGGGGTAGATACAAAGAATGATGTTAGATCTGTCATCCTTAGGATGGTCTTCCCCTAAACCTTTTTGCCTGTTTACCTCTACTTTCTGTTATATCTTTTTGGTGACATTGGGACTCTGAGCACTTTGCCACTGCTAATCTGTGCTAAAGTACACGTGTTGTCCCCTAAACATGGTGACTTTGGAGTATACCTGATTGGCATATTTAGTTTAATTATAAGTCCCTTGCAAAGTGGAATACCATATACCCAGGGCCTGTAACCTAAATGCTACTAGTGTTGTGCCACCCACACAAGTAGCCTTTCAAACATGTCTCAGGCCTGCCATTGCAAGGCCTGTGTGTGCAGTTGGTTGCCACTTTGACTTGGCATTTAACCCCACTTGCCAAGCCTTAAACCCCCTTTTTATTACACATAAGTCACCCCTAAGGTAGGCCCTTGGTAGCCCTAAGGACAGGGTGCTGTGCAGTAGCGGCTCGTGGAGGGAGTGCCACGGGGCGGTGGGGCAGGGCGGGGGAGGAGCAGGGTGGGGGGTAGTAAACTACGGCGTACGGCTGAACAGAGGTAAGTAAACAAATAAATAAATAAAACGAATTTAGTTGCGCGCGCTGCATTGCCAAATGCGATGCAGGAGGTTATGAAGCGAGGTGTGGTGCAGCGGCCAGGGCAGCTGACTTCGGAGCACAGGGCTCACGGTTCGATCCCCGGCTCCGGCGGCAGCTCAGCTCAGCACCATGTGACTCTGGGCAATAGCTCACTTAATTTCCACGACGGCCCCCAGCGCCTTGAGACCCGTAAGGGTGAGTAGTTTGCGCTTTACAAATACGAATTTAGATTTTTTTTTGTTCTTATGAAGCAGTGGTATGACCAGATGGATACCCCAGATGGAATTTCAGTCTGGACAGAAAGTGTGGTAATGAAGCCTGTGAAGCCTGAGCCCTTCCAAGACCATTGGACTGGGCCTTATGAGTTAGTTGAGAGGAAGGGGGAGACTTCCTATCGGACCCCCAAAGACCCCTCAAGGGTCCGCCATATCAACCGTCTCAAGCCATACTTTGAGAAGTCTGAGGTCAACAAGCTGCTGGTGACGGATAAAGGGGAGGAGGAGAGTGATCCTCTCCCTGACCTCCTGTCATCAAAAGAGAAAGATGGGTCAGTGGAGAGTGTCAACCTCTCCCCTACCATGACCCCAGAACAGCAGATAAACTGTCGCCAGTTATTGGGGCAGTTTGCCTCTCTGTTTTCCCTCCCTCCTGAGCTTACACATCTGTGTACCCATGATATTGACACTGGAGACAGCCCCTCTCTCAAAACAAAATATATAGGCTGTCTGATAAATTGAGGGCCAGCTTCAAAGAGGAGGTCTCTAAGATGTGGGAATTAGGGGTGATTGAGCACTCCAGAAGACACTGGTCCAGCCCAGTGGTGCTGGTCCCAAAGGCTGCTGCACTGGGCGCCACCCAAGAACTCCAGATCTATGTAGGCTACAGGGGACTCAAATCAGTCAGGAAGACTGATGCTCACCTCATTCCTTGTGCTGATGAGCTCATCAACAGATTAGGGGTTGCCAAGTTCCTGAGTACTTTTGATAATACTTCAGGGGACTGACAGATTGCTCAAACTGAAGGGGCTAAAGAGAGCTCAGCCTTTTCCACTCCAGAGGGCCACCTTCAGTTTAAAGTAAGGCTCTATGGGTTGAAAATTGTGAAGTTTTAAACGTGCAGTTTGGGCTAAGCACGTCGCCAATGATAAGCACGCAACGACGAACTTAAAGGTTTAATAAGGATGAACGTGATGTAAAAATAATGGTGTGCAATCCGTCTCAAATATGATGTTTATGAAAATATGCCCTACCGGATTAGCACCCACAAGAACATTATTACAGAGGAGAAAATTATGCCGTGACCGGCGTGCAAGGTGGAAACATCAGTGTTCAGGAAGCATGATTTTTAAAGGGGTTCGATGAAGATTGAATTAGCAGCAAGTAATATTGGACAGAACATATATTCGCAAAATTATTGGTGGGATTGAATTATAAATGACGTTCACAACATATGCAAATAAGATTAGAAATATGGCATTATAACGTGAAGTAAATATGTGCATTATGGGATATGTAGTGTTTCTAGGCAGGTTCGGGAGAGAAATGGGTAGTTGGGGTGGAAAACAAGTGGCTAAAGCAACAGGTCACGTGGGTTGAACACCAGGTTTAAATTTATGGGGCGGTCCAAGATAGGTAACAACGCTTTGGTGATGGAGAGAGAAGGACAGATTAGTAAGCAGGTATGTTCACGGGGAGTGAATTGTAAGTAAGACGGGGAGTGAATGGTATCTACGTTGGCGTACAGAGGGGAGACAAGGATTTATGAGCGATAATAATGAAAGAACTGTGCTGGCGGAGGGGTAGGAAGTAGAGAGTCAGGGTAAGGTTGGTGCAGGAAGGATACCTATGAGTATGATTGAAAGGTGTTTTTGATGAGGGAGGAACACGGATGGGGTGTAGAAAGGGAAGTGCTAGAGGAAAGGGTTGGGGAAGAATGAGAGGTTAGGTGGGCTGCATTAGTAATGGTTTTATATATGGGATAACGAACGGGTTGAATCTGGTGACATAGAAAAGCAATTTATCCGAGTACTGCCAGAGGAAATGGGGGATTATTTCTGAAAAGTATATTATTGAATTGCATGTGTTAACTAAGAAGAAATGAACGGGATTTTATAAAATAAAGATTTTTGATTGAGATTTTACATATAATTTGGAGGATTAGTTTGTAATGTATGTTTTACTGTTATTTTCAGTTTCCCCTGACGAAGGGCGCATAGAGGCCCGAAATGCATTGGGTTTAAATAAACTGCTTCTGATGAATACAGTGCTTGTACTTGTTCTCAATTAGAGGTTCGGATGGCCCATTTTGAACATTAGAAACCCAGGAAATTGCTTTCCTTGCATGATGGTTTGAAGAGCTACAAGAGTGAAAGAATGGATCACGAATTGAATAAACAAGAGAAAAATACAAAAAGGAAAGAGAAAAATTGCAAACGCAGTACTGGCAGTGCAATTGGTTCTGGGGTGAAAAGTCGCCCCAATTAGATGTTGAAAATTGCCCATGCCACCTTCCAGAGGCTGGTGTACCAGTTCCTGGCTGGTATAGTGGCCTCAGTGCTGCTTACTTGGATGACATAGCTTTCTTCAGTTGCAGCTGGAAGGACCACTTTTTTCACCTGCAGGAGGTGTTTCAGGCCCAGCAATGTGCAGACCTATCAAGACAAGTAAGTGCCAGATAGGGCAGGGGTTTATGGTGTACATGGGATACCCTGTGGGCGGGGGTAAAATGCAACCCCTCCAGGCCAAAATAGAAACTATTCTGGCCTGGAGCTCCCCTTGACTGAACTGACTTCCAAGAAGCAGCCAAATAAGGTCATCTGGATGAAGGCTTGCCAGAAAGCCTTTGATTCCCTCAAACATGTCATGTGCATGGCCCTTGTGCTCAAGGCCCCTGACTATTCTAAGGAATTTAAAGTCCAAACAGATGCCTCACAGAAGGGCTTTGGGGCAGATTTATCACAGCTCAATTAGGAGGGCCTAGACCATACTATAGCTTTCATATCTAGGAGGTTACTTTTCAGGGAACAGAGGTGGAGTGCTATTGAAAGAGAAGCCTTTGCTGTGGTCTGCGCACTGAAGAAGCTGAGACTATACTTGCTTGGGATTCAATTCCAGGTTCAGACAGACCAGAGGCTCCTCAGGAGGCTAAAGCAAATGAGGCATGATAATTCAAAATTGTTGAGGTGGCCCAACTCCCAACAGGGAATGCACTTTATGGAGGAACACCGACATGGGTCATACCACTGCAATACTGATGGTCTATCCAAGTTCTTAAACTTTGTGATGAGAATTCGAAGGAGGTCGGGTAGTTCTCCTTACTTTCAGCTCTGGTAGACATGTCTTAGAGCTGGCAGACTTAGGGTGGTCTTCCCTAAACATTTTGGCTACCTACCTACAATTTTTGCTGAAACATTGTTTCGGTTGGCCATAGTAATTTTTGCACTTTACTATTGCTAACCAGTGGTAAAATGCTTATGCCCACTCTCCTAAACATGGTATGATTGGCATATACCAAATTGGCATATTTAATTGACTTACAAGTCCTTTGTAGAGTCATATACCATATACCCAGGGCTGGCAAATTAAATGCTGCCAGTGGGCCTGCAGCACTTATTGTGTCACCCACTTAAATAGTACTTCAAAACATATCCCAGGCCTGCCATTGCATCCTGAATGCAGTTTTAAACTGCCATGTTGTCTTGCCATTCAAACCCCCTTGCCATGCCTTAAGCCTTCCTTTAATTACAAATAAGTCACCCCTAAGGTAGACCCTAGGTAGCCTATAGGGCAGGGTGCTGTGCAATTAAAAGTTTGGATATGCACTTTCAAGTTTTACATGTCCTGGTAGTAAAAAACTCCGGAATTCGTTTTTCTCTAGTGTGAGGCCTACCCATTCCATTGGATAACCTTGAGGATTCCTCATTACATTTAATAAGCTGTAATTCCTAATTGGAAGCAGACAGCTATATCATGTTTGGTACCAATGGAATTGTAATGATAAACCTTCTTTAATGGTAAAGTCAGATTTTTCAATTTTGAAAATGGCACTTTTAGAAAGTTGGCATTATCCCTTTTGCGCTTGCAGCATGTCATTGGTCACATGACTGGGTGCAGCCAACAGTTAGTCTTTCTGAATTCCTCCCAGACAAGCACACAATAGAGGGATTAGGTATGCCATCTGCTCGCAGGATAGGAGGCGGTGCTGAGAGCAGTCCCACTTGCAACTGATTGGCCTGTGCTCTGCCTTCATACAACTGGCCTAATAACCCGGCCTTGTTACTGAAGCCAGCTTAGAGCCAAAGCAGGGGAGTCAGGAAATTCCATGCACTTCAAAGAAACATTCCAGAGTCTTCTCCTGCCTTCCAGAAGAAGGGCAACAGGGTATAAAAAGTAGGACCTTCAGACCCACTCCTCAACTCACTACTGGGCCTGAGAAAGGGCTCTCAGAAGCCTGCCTGCTGCTGTGGCCTACTGTGACCTGCTGTGGACCCTGCCAGACTGCTGGTGTTTCTGGAAGGACTGCTTTGTTGCCTGGAGCCTACCTGGAACCCTCAGATGCCAGCCTTGCTGTTGAGCCCTGTATCCTCACCTGAACCCAAAACTACCAGACTGACTCCAAGGGCTAGTTTGCTAGCCTCCTGTTCAGAGTCATAGGGACATAGAAGGCTCCCACCATCTTGAAAATGCACTCGGACCCAGCCTGTGTGAGTCCTGAACCTCCAAGAGGTGTCCCACCAGGCCTGAACCCTTGGTTGTGGTGCTAAATGTGCCCAGATTGCCAATTCCCAATACTGAGGATATGTACAAATTTTAACCAAAAAATGTGCCAGTTGGATTGAATTTCTGGCTTCTCCCACGATGCTCTTCTGCTGCAAATCCTTTTCAGTGGTCCTTTGTCAAAGGGGTATACGGGGAAACGACCTTTACATCGTGGTCATTACACCACGATGCCATTACAACGTGGTCGTTACAACGACCGCATTGTTACCACGCAATGCCATTACTACGCAAGTCATTACATCGACTTGCAGTAGATGGCGCGCTAACATAAGGAATAGTATAGTTTACTATTCCAACACCTTCCCTACTGTTGCGTAGGCTGGAGTTGGAATAGTAAATTATATATTTCTAATGTTAGCGCACCAGCTACTGCAAGTCGATGTAATGACTTGTGTAGTAATGGCATTGCGTGGTAACAACGCGGTCGTTGTAACAACCGCGTTGTAATGCCACGCGATGTAATGACTCGCATAGTAACGAGTCATTTTCGGGTATACGAGCTCATGTAACTGTCTTTTGCTACAGCCCTCTTCCTGATCCGACAGGAGATTTTCAACTTACTTTTTGGCTACTTAGTCTGAAACTGGAAATCTTTGCTGTGGCTTTGACCCAGGCCATCTTACGACGATATTCTCTCCTTGGTCACCTCTTGCAGCCTTTACCTTCTCCAATACTTTTTTCAGAATTCCTTTTAAGTCCCATGGTAAGCGCTGACCAGGCCGAATGCACTTCTTGTATCCAAGCCATGCTCCTTCGCCATGGCCCATATTTCTTTACTTTGACCCGGTCTCGTGCGACTAGATGCCCACGGTTTGAGCTTTGATCTTTTAGGTGGTAGTTTTCACTAAAACATTCAAAAATCATAGCTCCGGTTCTACTGTTTGGATTTTTGTTGTTTTGGTGTTGCATAATTTATACAAATTTACTCTATTATTCTAATTTCTGTTGGGATTTTTCTTTTGTTGTGTTTTCACTTTATTACTGTTTGTGTGCTGCATAAAAACTTTACACATTGCCTCTAAGCTAAGCCTGACTGCTTTTTGTGCCAAGCTACCCATGGTTAAGCACAGGTTAATTTAGTGACTTTTTGTGGTTTACCCTGCAAGGGATTGCGGCTGTTTATTAACCGTGGCTTGCCTCACATTCAGGTATTCTAGAGCATCTTAATGCTTGGTACAGCTGACAGATGAATGCAGTGAAGAGGAGACATCAGGAGGACAAATAAGCCTCTAAATCATCTGCTCCAGTGGATTTTGTCCAGTCTGGGGATACTTTTTCACTTGATGTTGCTGCTGCCCTTACCTGTGAAGTCAATTCATTCTACCAAAACATTGCATTAAACTGTCTGGAATGTGGTAAATTTGTCTTGGCTGGCAAGCAAAGTATCGAAACTATAGACCAGCTGTTGTCTGCTCACCAGCAAGTTTGCAAAAAGAAGCTTTTTGTAATTTTGGATCCAAGTTTCAATGCCTCTTTTTCCTGTTTTTAGTTCAATCACAAAA
This sequence comes from Calotriton arnoldi, assembly GCA_963921515.1. Classification (NCBI taxonomy): domain Eukaryota; kingdom Metazoa; phylum Chordata; class Amphibia; order Caudata; family Salamandridae; genus Calotriton; species Calotriton arnoldi. Next base: position 440,411 of record CAWUFW010010370.1, on the reverse strand, counting down.
AAGTAAAAATACAAAAACGGTTAAAAATTATTAAATACACAAAGATTCTTTTTAGAACCATCTTGGTTAATAAATAGAAAAAAAGAATTTATGTTGCTTGTCATGTCTGTCTTTTATTATTAATACAACTTATAGCCTGCCATGGGGCAATACTGGCCATTACAGTCAAGGTCCACTATCACAGGCCCAACCTAAATGCAAACACCTGTAACTAGAGAGTTGGACTTTAATGCCCACAATAAACACCTTCAACAGGTTATAACGCTATTAAAATATTCTGCCCCATGAGGGTAGAATGTCTTAATAAAACTTTACATCCTATTGCTGTGGACTATAGAAGCCATTATAGGCTGATCCAGAGTTATTGGCCCAAGCTAAAGGTGAAGGATTATAATAAGCAAATGGGAAATGAATGACCGGTATAACCTACTACAATGAGCTATGAGGGCAATATAACATTCCACCCCATAAGGACACTACTCTAATAATAATAAAGTGATTTGTAGAGCACCTTGTTACTTCTACTGAAGTGTCCCAGTGCTGAGGTCTCGCTCCCGGAAGGCAGCACCACGCAGCATACTAAAGAGACAACCCTAATCAGCCCAACCTGAACACCAAGGTTTTAAGATTTTTACGGAACAATAGTTCAGTTTTTTCCTGTCTGATGAAAAGGGGAGAGGAATTTCACATCTTGGCTGCTTAAAAGCTAAAAGAGCATCCTCCAATGTGTGCTCTCTTTACAGTGGGAATGCATACCAATAAAGCCCTCTTCTTAAGAATAAAGAGGGATCTTTTGCACTTTGGCACACAGGGTACTCTGTCACAAATTCGTACCCTTTCTACAAAACCCTTAGTCTACCCACCTATTTTAGAACTGGGTGGCACATTATTATTCTGTCAAGACAGATCCTATCAACTTCTTTATCAGAATACTTGCAGAATTCACACGTCTTCAGCTTATACCCTCTACTACCATGGTCTGATTCATTATGAGTTTCCAAACAGATGTTGTAGGAAGGAATATGGAGTTAATTCAGTTTCATTTTGGATTTTCCTTTACCATTTACTCCAGTCACACCACAGGAACATAAACATTTAAAGCTCATTACACATTAAGGCACCAATTATGAGTCTGGAGGTCCAGGGACCAGCATTCTTGCTGGCCGCGGCGGTCTCCCTACTGCCCTATTATGAGTTGGGCAGTGGGACCGCCACACCCCGCCACAGCTGCCAGGGAACTGCTGTTCCCTGGTGGTGCTACGGCGGTGTAGGGTATCAATATGCTTGGCGGGGCCATTGTGGTCCCACCAAGCATATTAGTAGTTTCCTCTCCGCCAGGGTTTTCATGGCGGTTCCTCCTCCATGAAAATCCTGGCTGAGAGGAAACAAAAGGAGCCCTACAGGGTCCCCTGTGCCTCTGTGCCCTGTGGATGCACACAGGGGACACAGCATGTGCCCCCCGGTGTGCATGCACACCAGTTCAGCCCATGCCATGTAAAAACTGTTTTTACGATTCTCATTGCGGGGTCCGTTTTTAGAGGCACCACTTTGGGAATGCCAAAAAAAGCCCACCAGACAGGATGAAACTCCTAATCTGGCGTGCTGTCTGACCACGGCTTTGGCAGTGCCGCGGTATATTGGACCCTGCGCCACACCGCCAAAGTCGTAAATGGGCCCAAAATCATTGTCATTAATTTTCTGGACAATTCTCAAACTTCATTTAGCATGTTTTCCCAAGTCACTAGCGCACTATTCCACATACTTTTTCTTGGGGTTAAAGTGCTGTTTTTACTTGTTCAGCTGTAGTTCATGTATACCACACTCATGTTCAGTAGACGAATAAAGGTGCAAAGTGAGTTTTGACATCACTTTCCGAAACCAAATTTTACCACATCTGCAGGCCCAGGAGCACCACACTTTTTGCACCCTTTCAAAAGTGTGTTTTCATGTGCCTTTGAGCATCAATTTCTTTCTCAGGATATAACAGACTAAAGTAAATGTGCCTGACGCCAAAGTTCAAAGCATGCTCACTTTGTAGAATGCACACTTCACCACCTTACATTTCAGAGGATAAATGTGCAAGTCGGTCATTTGTCAAAAATGAGCCATGTTAGAAAAATGCTAACCTTTAGGGTAAACATTAATTCTTTTGGGAGGTGAAGATGAGAATTATTTCTCAATGAACACATTTTACTGACTCCAGTAATTACATATTTTGATGAAACTGTTACCACTACAAAGCATCTCGCCGCCCCAGAAGACACACATGTTCAATGAATTTATAATTTGCCAATGTATGCCTTTGCCTTTTTGTGTGTAGGCATTAAAGCATTAATCAAACAGTATCAATAAGCTGCTGCTGGGTTATTTAGTGATTATGTTCTTAGAAGGTTATTAAAATCCCCCTGATAGAATATTCAATGAGCAAGGACTATCCAATCAATGTTACAGAATTAAAGGTGCTGAGATTTTAATGTCATATGCTTTTTCTTTAGTAGCTGTGGTGTGGAACCTAATGAGGTGTGCAGTAGTAGTGGAATCAAAACTGAAATTAACTGTGCGTTTGTATTGCACATGCTGCTGGTTGGACATGTCACACTTCATAGATGGTGCTTACTTAAATATGTGGGTGCTTTGGACAAATAAAACCTGTGCTAAGTTGTGTGTTTTAAATGGCATTTCTGTGTGCTCCGTTAAGTTGAATACATTCATACAATTGCATCCATTGCTTAAAAGGTAGCAAAATTCTATACGTTTTGAACTATAGTCTCCAATTTTAGAAAGGTATATACAACACTCAATTTAAAATCTAAAACATATGGAAAATCATTTGTATTATAGATTTGAAGTCATAACCCTTATATATTTATGCCCTGCTCAACGTTTAATACTACATGAGTGCAGATCTTCAAATACGTTAATCTTGCATCGGGAAATTTGGAACAACTCCATGTTTTTTCTTAACAAGCTGAAAGTATGTGTGTACAGAGTGGCCAACAGCAAGTTACTTACCTTCAGTAACACTCTTTCTGGTGGATAATCTAACAGCAGATCCTCACCTGGTGAATATCCCCAGGTGCAAGACTGGATCCTAAAGATTTTTACGGCATAGCCCCCACGTACTAATTTGTGGCATTGTGCTGCTCCACATCAGCCTCCTTCCGCCTGGAAGTGAAAGTTGGAGTCATATATAAGTGCCACAGCTGAGCACTGACGGTTACTTTCTTGACACTCTCCCCGCCCTGGATGCAAAGCCCAACAATCAATCAAATGTGCAAGTGTGCAGATCTCTAATTTAGGACCTTTTTAGATAAAGAAAAAGACCAGAAAGGGGAGGTGGGAGGGCAGCGAGAAATCTGCCATTATACAGAGTATCCACCAGAAAGTGCATAAGTGAGGGAAAGTAACTCAGCTAATGAACATGCACTGGAGCAGGTACCACTCAAGGTGGTCGACTTGTGGAATGGTTTTGATCAACATCTACTGCAGGACTGAAAAGGCAAAATACCCTTTCTGTCATTCTGGGCTGTCGAGGCAGTAATGCTTGGTGAAATTGCACACCGACGCCCATGGTGTTGCCTGACAGATAATCAGAATGTGCCAACGTACTGTTTGCAATCTTGGCTGGGGTAGAATAAGCATTTATACCTTTTGGAGGCTGCTTCTTAGGTCAATGTATAGAAGATGTGATCACAGAGGACTATCAATAAGGTCCTTTTTTGTACTCCTCAGAAAACACCACAAAGAGCTGATAATTCACCCAATACTATTCTGGGATCCAAATGATGGAGCTTGTCCTCCCCTTTCAAAGGGTAAGGGTGGAGCAAAGATCATTGGCTGAGTCATGGACTGTATGACAGGAAAAAGCATTACAGCCTTCAGCAGAAAGGTCATTCTAGCCCTCAACACAAGTTTGCCTGGGAACAGGTGGTGTGGTGTGGCTGGACTGAAAGAGCCTGAAGCTCAGACATGTGATGAGCTGAAGTTATCAAGAAGAGAAAGATAGTGTTCATAGTCAGAAGGCAGCTGTGCATCGGCCCAAGGGGCATGCTCATGAGAAAAGTGAGTAGCAAATTAAGATCCCTTTAGGCATCACAAAAGGTTTGGGGGTAACTTAGGAGGTTAACCTTTAAGAAATCCCATAATAACAGGTGATTTAAATAGGGATTAACTATAACAAGGACTAACTACAACTCATTCCCCCCATGCACAGTCTTGCCATCCCTGATGTCATTTCAAATGTCATCAGTGATGTTATCATTGATATGATAGAAGATGTCATGAGTGATGTAATATGTGTTATTATAAGCCGTGCATGGTTTCCAGTTTTTTTAAAGTTTAAAATGTTACGTTTAAACTGACATTTTCACCTCACTATAACATCACTCTAAACTTTGGTTTTTTCAGAGAATTGCTGATGTATGATGGGCAAAATAGCCAACCACACCATAGTCTCACTGACCAACATTACAACAGGGCAAAATAGCCAACCACACCGTAGTCTCACTGACCAACATTACAACAGAGATTTTGGCAATGAGAAAGTTGGTGCTGCAGAAAATTGTGAGGAATGGGAGACATTACAAAAGGAAATGCTACAAAGGATGACGGACATAAAGATATAGGTTGGCAGTGATAACGTCAAACAGGGGAGTTGAGAAAGCCATTTTGTATAAAAACAATTCCTATAGCACATATTGGCTGAAATGTGCCTTTTGAAGGGAGGGGCAGGGAAAGCACAAGATCAAGGAGTTTTGAACTCACAAAGATTTAGAAACATAGATGAAGCATAGAGTCAAGGCAGAGTAAACATTTCTGAGAAGTCTTTTTATCCACGGTAATGATGCACACTTAAAATATGGGAGTATAGATGTGAACTTAACATCATCTTATCTAACAAATCATACATCCCTGCGTAATATCCTGACTCTGTTTAAGGTTCATTGTTGTGTCATTGGATAAAACTGGTCATATGGAGTCTGCTTTTCCTTTTTTTGTATACATAAGGCAGACCCTGTGAACACTTTTAATAGAAAATATACTAAACAGACCTCTTTACAGGAAGCAATCATTTCACCTTACTTAGACACTTACGGCTGACTTACACAATGTTCAATCTAGCTGTTTAATTGAAAAAAGCAAATGAAACCTAGCCTGGAGTGCTACAGGTAACTCCCACAAGTCCCTTTTTCAGGTTTCCTTCCAATGTGAGTAGATAAACCTTTCTCATATTGTTCATATTTTCAATTTGACATTGAAAAGCCTATGCCATATATTGGCTCTTTTACATTTTTTTAAGGCTTCTATGTTTAGGGAAAAGGCAAATTCAGTTAAGATTTGAAAACTTCTTTTCAGTTAATCAAGTTGGGCTCCAATTAATTTGAGACTCCAGAAGGGTAAAAACAAGAATAAACTCTGCAAATGTGTTTCTTCAAAAGACACCACCAAAATCCAGATTACATAGTTCACCATCAATCCAAATTCAAGCTTTGTCAGTCCATCCAAATTATATAAAGCTGATAGTTTAAAAAGATTCTTAAATATTGTAGAATAATTAATCATTAATTCAAAATCAAGCTTCATCAATTCCCCCATATTATATAGAGCGGTTAGCTAAAAAGATCCATAAATATCATAGAAGAGAATAAAAAAACTGATGAAAGCCAGATTACAATCCATTTACCCAGTTCATCACAGGTGCCCAAACAAGAACTCCCCTCCACCTTGCCCCTCTAGCTTTACACTGATAAAAACTGTTTTCCAAATGGTACAGTGACAATGAGACAGCCATTGATGGAAAGGGGGGGGGGAGTTCAACCAGGCCCCTCCAATACAGATGCGAGCTACTGCCATTGCTATAAATATCGGGTATAACCTTCGCTTGTCTATGAGTGCTGTGGTGCTGTCCCTAAAACCATCACCTGGGGGTGGATCCTGATTTGAACATTTTAAACACTACCATTGTATCTCTAAATTGAGCCAGCTTTAGACAGGAAAAAAACATATTGATTATATCTTTGGAGCAGTACCCACAATGTGAGCAGATTCAGTCTAATTGTTTTCCCCAGCTATGGAGTTTTTGGTTAGTATATTATAGATTAACAGTATCTAATAGTGTTGGCTTCTTAGCATAGCACATAGCAGGGACTTCTTACCCTGAGTCAAGGATATTCAGAAAAAAGTATTATCAGGAGTAGTGTGCAGCCCTATTGCCCATTTTGTGCATTATGTGTCAATATCATCAAGAGCGAATGCAGTGCTCAACCTGTATATGGCCCCTGGTTTTACCTCACCACGGGCTTCAGACTCTGCATGAAAACTTTCTTATTTAATTACATTTTACCTCTGATTTGCTTAAGGAAGAAGTCCCTGATTTGTAGGTGTTTAAAAAGGCAATTCTTTTCTAAACCGTACTTCTGTTCTAAATCCACAAAGGAACAAAATTGACCCCCAGCATAGAGATCACCCATTTTACATATCCCTGCTTTCTCCCAAGCCCAACAGTGGCAATCATGGAAAACCGAAGGAAACAAAGGGGGAGCGCCAGAGTGGTGTATAAATGTTATACTGGGTCAAATCTATTTTGTCCTGCATCAGAGACCAGATTTATGGGCTGCCTCGATCGTCTTAAACATAACCTTTTAATAGTAGCTGAGTTCCAATAATTTCAAAAAAGAACCTCTTGCTTTTTTGCCCAGAGAGAGCTCATAAATATTGGGAAGGCTTGCTGCTGCAGAGTGATTATTACCTGTCTCAGGGGTAAATGGTTTTACTTTCCCTTTTGATGTTCAGACATGTCATAGAGCATCTATATGCTACACCATTAGTTATACTATTAGCTAGATTTCTATCAGTGTCTCGCTGGGTATGTTAAGAATCCGCTGTATATGGTATAACACTGACTGTATTGTTAAGTTTTCTGTTTTCCTTCTAGTTATGGGCCAAAGACTGCGCCAATAACAACGGTCTGTCGTGAGCAGAGTGTGCTTATTGATGAAGACTGGTGAGTTAATATACTTACCTGCACTATGTGTGGAGTGCCCTAAACTCTAGATCTTCCATACACATGGTCAGGACGAAGGCCCTAGACTCATATGGGAAGATCCCGGAAGAAACCTGACCACTAGGTGCTGAGGACCAGCAGCTTATCCACAAAACACTGACTTGTTTTTAGCTTCATACTTACCCTGATTTCCTATTCTCAAAAATAATTTCTCACAGAATAGGAAATAATTTTAATAACACACCACTATCAACATCCAGACAGTCTCCCTCCTGGGGGAGGATGTTAAATCACTTAGCGAACAGGACACTCAAGTGATAGACCCAGTGATGAAACTATCAACCAAACCACTCTAGCGGAGAAAATATATGCCACCAACTGTGAATGTGTGGTTGAGGGTGTCTGAAACATTTTTCACTGAGACTCTGGCATATAGACTGTAGTGGTTCATTTCCCACCCTGTGATTAATGACTATCGCAATAATGTCTGTGTATGCTTACAGCTTTGAAGTGAGCCCATTAACTATCATAGGAGTAAAAACAGTATTATTCAAGAGTTTACACATACTTTACAGTGCAAATAATAAAGAAGAGCAGGGGCACACCTGCCAAGTCCCCTGAGTGATCCTTATGTTTTCTGACTAGTCTCCCATTATCTGTAGTTTTGCTGTCAAGTTACGATACGTACTGCAGATAGGTGTTTGAAAGCCAAGCCCAGCTCCAGACTTCTCTAAAACATCCCAGAGATATTGTCAAGTGACACGATCAAAGGCTTTGCATCGCTGTTCCTCAGTGTAATTAGCTTATAGGACCATGGTTCAGTGGCAGTTTTCCTTTTTTTAAGAAGACCACAATTTTGATGTTGCCCAGGACCCTGCCAGGTTGTGCCTCCAGAGAAGTAGCTACCATATTGACAAATAGCACAAAAAAAAGAATGATAGAATTCCAAAGGGATCCTATCTTGTCAGCGGCTTTACCAGATGTGAGTGAGTCCAATGCATCTTTAACTTCCTCCCCGGTGACCTGGATGTCCAGTTCAGCTCCATATGCTTCCCCTAACAAAAACCCATCCACTTGCCTCAAGCGTTGTTTGATTTGATCCAAAGTGTGAAAGTGGTTTTCCTGATACAAAGTTTTATATTATTCTCCAAAAACTCTAGCAATGTCACCAGGAGAATTACCCCTTTTCCAGATTTGTTGTGGACTGCATTAACTCCATTCACAACCACTTTTTGCCTGATTCTGAGAGCCAGATGCTTCCCCAACGTATCACTATTCTTATAGCACTCCATTTTATATACCTGATGTTTCTCTGCAACTGTCCTGATGTGTATACTATTGATGACTGCCTTTATACCTGACATTTTTTACTGACATTCTTGATCCACTTGGCCCTCTTGATATAGCCTCATATAGCTTGATTAGAACCTGGGAAATTCCTCGTATTTGGCTTTAATTTTTATGACTTTATCTTTCTGACTATATAAGCCACATCTAAGGGTTTCACCCCTGATCCCTGTTTTCATTGAGTCCAATACTACCCCAACTGGATCACTACCCCTAAATATATTTAGAAAATCTGTCAGCCACACCGTCATGTGGCTAACATATTCAGAGTTCAAGAGCAGTGCCCTGTCAAACGTCCACTGACGCTGAGGGCAAGAAATGTCAGAGAGACATAATTCACGGACCAGACGATTATGGTCCAAGAAAACCCCGGGAGTTTATTGAGCCGGGCTTTCTCCAATACACAGGTAGATACCAAAAAGTGGTCAGACAAAAATACTTTGATGTGGAAAAGAAAAATAAGTGAAACCAGGATCAGAGCTATTGAACTCTGTCCATGCATCTCGCAGCCCATGCATCTCCAGCAGATATTTAACAGCATGGTACACCTTCGGCTTTCGACATGTTACTTCCATATGACAATTCAAATGACCACCCAAAATAATCAGGGCAGCCAGGACGCTAATTCTGTTTTCAAATATTCAACAACCGATGCATTGTCAAAGTTAGAGCCATATACTGAGCAAATTATAAACTTAAGCCCCAAAATTTGAAGTTCAGCTGATGCCCAATGACTTGTTTGATCTGAGGTGACACTATTTATAGTGTAAAAGCTTGCCCTGACAAGTATAGTGACCACTCTAACTGTTGCACCCTGTGTGGTATTTGACACCACACAATACACCAAGGTCTCAAATAAATGTTTCTTATTGATTGGGATATGAGTTTCCTAAAGGCAGACTATATCAACACTCAGAGATCTCAGCCCGTCAGCCCTTCAGCAACATGAGAGATTTTAGACCGGTCATTGAGTCCCGATGCGTTAAGTAGTCATACTCAAGGTTCTTGGCCACCATAGACATCCCATCACCCTGTTGAAAGTTAAGAAAAGGGCCTTGCGAGCCTGAGCCATCTAAGCCCCCTCTCATGCCGTATCTTACCAAATAAATCTCCATAGATAACAATTTGTCCTCCCTCCTGGTTTTATAGCACTTTTCACCCCCAGCTTCCACCACCAACCCTTTCCCCGAACCCCCCTAAAGTTAGCTACCCTTCCCCCGAATCCCATCCCCAAAACCCACAGATCCATCTCCCATCTCTGATGGCAGGGTCAGACCAGCCAACATGGTCCCAAGATTGAGGCATACACCCCCCACTGTGAGATAAGCTGTCAAATAATCAAACATTGAGAATGAACCACCACTTGACTAGACCCCTACTGTGTGCCCAATATTCAGTGACTCACAGTCTGCTCCTACCCCTAGAAAATGCTACACATCAATAACTAAATACCCCACTCTGTAAAGGTGATTGTGACCTGAATTAAATCATTGCTTAGTCCCCAACACAATACCATACAAAAACATAAGCATCACAGCTCTGAGATAAGGACCCCAAGACAAATTGTGTAGATACTCTTTAGGTGTAATCTGAGTTACACATACGGGTTTTTTCATGATGTACAATCTTTAACCTCGCAGGATTCAACAGAAATGCCTGTGCTCCTTTATCATGAAAGGGCTTAATCATTTGTGGGATTCTCCATAGCCTCTCAACTGTTAAGTGACAGAAATCAGGTCATACCAAAAAAGTGTGTCCATCTACACTGCACTTTGCATCCAAACATGCTTTTTCGACAACTGCCTGCAACAATAAGTAATCACCGTAGAATACAAGAATAGATCTAGGCATGGTGCTGGAAGGAGAAGTCCCCGAGTTATTCCGGTTCTTCTTCTGATAGAAAGGGATCTATGTGCTTGTTGTACCTCCAATTCCCAATCCCACCCAGGAATATCAGCGAAGGCAGCTTGGAAAAGTTTAATGATGAATCATCTTGCATCATGTAACTCAATCTCCTCCTTGATCCCGAACATCCTTATATTATTGCGTTCCTGCTGATTCTCAAAGTCCTCCAATTTCCAATGAACAGTGACGATTTGAGACTTGTGAGCCGAGGACTACTCCCATACTGACACTAACTCAGATTCTAGACTTGCTCTTGAATCCTCTACTGCTGATATTCTTGTTGTTATCTTAGAGCAAGTTTTTGATATTTTGCAAATGGTGCCCTGCATTTTACATGCATCAGCACATGATATCCTACTGTCAGCACGGGTCTCCTCTTGATGGGCTATCATGCCTTGATAGATAGCTTCCAGGGGGTGCAATCCAATTCCTCAGGTGAGGTCCGAGCATCCCCAGTAGCAAGATCCAGCAAATCAGAGACTAAATGTTGTGAAGCAGAATAATTTCATTTAATATCTTTTCTTGAACCAAAGTTGCTGTCATTATGCTTTGTACCTGTGGCTGCGCTGCAGATAGTGGAGGCAGAGTTTGCTGCCCAGTCATCAACTGCAGATGTGGCATCACTTAGTTTACTTAGATCCGAATCATGACTGCTCTGTCTCTTCTCATCAGGCCCATCACTACACTCACAAATGTCCACTGGAATGTCGGGTGAAGAAAAAAAGAATTGCTCTACAGCGCAGGAGTCAGAGTGTATGTTCCTACGGTGCCTGGTTTTGCAGGTCTCCTTTATATTAGTAGCAACATAGAAGGCCTGGCGTTTGTAGCCGCAAAAACCCTTAAGAGTGCTATTGCCTTCCTGTGAATGAGCCATTGTATGTGTCCCCAGATCAGGTCCCACTGGTGTAGCTTTAGGGCTGCCAATATCTCGCTGGTGCCCACTAACACCCCACTGCTGGAATTGAGGCCAGAGTTAACATCAGTGCCATCACTTTCCAGATTACAGCTTGATGTGGAGCTTAGGTTCCGGGGCACTTCTTGACTTGTCCCTTGATTAGCAAAGTTGCCAGACTCTGAAGACATCACAGCTGTAATGAATAGTAATTATAGAATTGCTGTTGTTTGCAAAGAACACCAACCAAGAAACAGTACAAGCCAGGCTCAACTACATAAAACTTGATAGCTTTGAATCCCAACTTTCACCCAATGACAAGTCACTTTCACTCAACTTGGACCCCATCGTCAACCTCAAAGAACACATTGTCAAAAAGAAACAAAGGATAGTTTGGTACCAATTCTCTCTTTTGAAGAATTTAAAAACATTCCTTCCAGAAAGTGAGTTCAAAACCGATATTCAAGCCTTCTTAGTTCTCTTGCATCTAAATTGTGATAACGTGAAGTCCTGTTCCATATCCTCAATGACTCAACACTGGCACATCCTAAAGGCATCTTGCACACCATAGCACATTTCATCCAGGGCCTGTACATGATCACATCGTCACCATCCTGGCAGACTTCCATTGGCTCCCATGTCTGTCCTGCACCATCTTCAAAACCAGCTCGATCATTTACAAAGCCACAACGACCAAAATCCTTCTTATCTTGCAGACATGCTCACCATCTCTAGTGGTTCGCTGCACGCCCACAGCCAGGACACCATCAGACTACAGACTAAGAAGTGTAGAAAAAAAGAATAAACAAAGCCCTCCAAATACCCACGTTCTAGAACAACACCCCCAAAACCATCCAGGCTGCCGAAACGCTGCTTCAATTTAGTAAAGAGTTGAAGACAGACCTCTTTAAAGACCATCACTCGTTGACTTTATGCTTGTAATTAACCCTGTACAGTGCTCTGCTGTCTTTTGAATACACTCATGCTACAGGAATACCATATAAACACATACATAATGCAGATGCCCTATTTTTACATTATGAAACTCCACTTCTAAGTTGGTGATTAAGTGGGGTTTTCGATATCTCAATCTTTGGGTATAATCAATTAAAAGAAAAATGCCACTGGTCATACTGACCTTTGTTTATCGACAAGGAGAAGTCAACAGAGGCTAATATCTACATCAATACAATGACATGTTTAATCATTAATGGCTTTTAGTAGAGTAAATAAAGAGAATTGGTGTGAGTTAAAGGGTCTTATTCTCAGTTCTTTTATTATTTAATCAGCTATTCAGCAAGAATTAGTCTCTTAAGCATTAGCATTAAAATGAACATAATCCAATAATTGCTACATCAATATGAGTTAAAATAGAATATTAGTCAAGATTATAGGAAATAGTGTAATAATATAGCGAGCGTGTTCCATAAAAGAAGTTTCCTAATTTAACTATATTAGAATGAGGTAAAATGATGTGTCAGTTCAGATATTCCATAAAGAGTTCTGATGAGAGAATCAATGCAGAAGCATAAAGCCTGTGCATGTCAAGCTAAAATGTATTCTCAGCTATAAATCAGAAGACATCAGAGAAAATAGGCTAAGCAATCTCTCATGTAGAGAGATGTAGGAAACTCAGAGATGAGTCTCCAGCAAGAAGCTCAAAGCAAGAATGTCCTCCTCTGTGGAAAGCTCAAAGGAAAGACCCAGGAAAGAAGTCTTGCCGTGCTCTAGGAACATGCACTAATATAAACAATAAAGTTTTGAGTGGCAACATTATTTTCTTTCATCTCCTGCATCCTCCAATAGGGTTTCAGTAAACTCCTGGGAATACGCGAACTCCCCGTTTTCTCATAGTCATAACATGGTCCATAGATTTTAGACCTTCAAAAGATACATCATTAACATTCTGCAGTCCAGACAGTTCTTCTCATGAATGATCCTTCCTGTTGCCCCCTCTCCTCCCGGTGAGAAACTCTTTATCAGTTATTTAATAAAAAACAAATGCCTAGTCACTAACTCACAGAATGCTTCTAGAAAGTTAAAACGTCTGCTGCAAAAGAGAAAAACATCTTGTGAAAAAATTACGATTCAATGTGAAAACAGGCCTTTTAATGTTAATGCTCTATTTTGCGTTAACACGGTATCAGTAGCTAAGCTAACTTAAATCAGCACTTATTTACTTCACTTGCAGGCCTATAACATTTAAGTATGATTACCTACTGCAAATATTTGTGTTTAGTATATATGCAATTTAAATGTAGGCTTTCCACATTTTAATAAAAAGTTTTTTTGTTTGCAAAATAAAATATGCTCTTGCATTGGTCAAGGAGATTTACTTCTGAAAACATATAAACATCACTGTATCTGATGTGCGATAGTCTGGTCTTATACTAATCACACCACGCTTGGTCTGCCAAGACTAAACACTGGCAGATATTTTGTTTTACGTTTCTGTTTTGATTGGCTAGCAATGTTGATTTGGCTTTCTGGTTGTCTTTCAATATATGAAACACTATCATAGAGAGATCCTGCTTTCTCTGAATTGAGAGTTGATACCATCGTCATTCATTCTCAAAGGCTGTCTTGCCACCTTTAGTAGATGTATGAAGAATTATTGGCAACAGTAATTCAGGAAAACTTAATTAAATCAAGATGACACACCCTACTGAGATTTAAATGTGGAGTTTTCCAAATGATATCCTCACAAATTTGGAATGTTCTGCCTCTGTCAAATAAAAGTCCACAAAATCAATTCAGATTTCAGGAAGTCAGGTTTTTTTTATTCATACATACACATGTTTAGTTGCACGACCAGATCATATTCATAATGATTTTTGGAATCCTACTGTCAATATTTTTTTCCCAAAATCTCCTGTGATCTGTTCTTTTTACCTTTTCTCTTCCTTACTAACTCGGGATAGAAAGATAAAAATAGCACGATTTAGTCACATTGTTTTAATAATGGTATAGATTTCATCTTAAAAAAGATATTTCACTGAATTTCTAATAGAATACCGCAGTACACCTGATACCTTGTACACACTTTTACAGCGTCTCTGTTAAAAAACCATTTCATTGTGAAACAAAGGGTAATATAGTTGGCAATTTCATGGTAAAGAAGATATATTTTATCATAAAAGCATAACATTGTTCTACCTTGTCACAGGGAGAGCAGCATTTGTTGGTCATTTTAATCTGAAAATAAAAAAAAATATATGTGAATAATGCAATATGCAATGTGTTATTTTATTATATAACAGTATATGTATTTATATTGCTCTAATGAATATGAAATAACTTGAGTCACATCAATTGGCTGATGCTATAATCAGAGATAATGTCACATTTCCACTCAGAGCTTTGCATCATCTTTCTCCACTGTGCTAGTTTTTCATTATCTCACCGTGAATATAAACAAAAATATCTAACAGGTAAATCTAATGATACTCCTCAATCCCCTTTTGTGCTCAGCTTTGTTGCTTTGTGGATAGGTTCGCTCCACATAAACCCCCTACATACATAAACACACACAAACACACCCACACACAAACACAGTTTGAAACTCTGACCCGTGTGTGACTATGATATTGTATGTTACGGATGTTTCTATAATTTTAAAGACAGGACCATGACAAAATTCGAAATATATCATGTGTTTCAGAGATATAAAAACTTGCCAAATGGGATTCCTTGTCGAAAAGTTAATTCTCAGTATATGCATTCTGACCCATGTTTATATGTTAATACCATTGTAGAAAAGAAATGAAATGTCATATTGTATATGCTGGAACGAGAATATTCCCCTGCATTATAACGGTGTGCATACCTGCTCCAAGTGTCCAATTAGATGTATATTGGGTAGCCTCATTTTTATTTTAGCCTTGGCATTAATCAAATATACTGTGGGCACAGAGGCATAGGTCTAAGGTTTACTGTGCAAGATCCCAAACTTGTCCTGTGACCTGGAGGGGTGCAAGAAGTGTGCCCGCACAGTGTACAGAGGACTACTGTCCCTATTCAGGGTTTAGCACATAAAGCGGCGGTGGCATCATACTGTGTTTTGTGATATCATATACTAAACCAGCATTTTTAGTCTGTGTCCGTGAGAGTGTGGCCTACTAGCCCCTTTTGTGTACATTTCTGCCACAAAGGACAGCTGTTGAGTAGCTCGAATGGAGAACACATTAAATAAGTATGAACAAGATTGAGGTCCCATTGGGGTATTACAAATGAAGAAGGGGAAACGTGATTTAGCCCTTTTAGAAATAACATCACATCTGATGATTTGAACAAGGAGGGCTGATAAGGCAACTGTAAAAAGACTGAGAGGGCTGAAAGATGACCCTTAACTGTGCCCAGAGCAACGACTTGCTGGACGAGAACCAGAACAAACAATATAACATCAGACAGTTTAGCCTGGAAGGAGTCAACCTGGTGAGTGCTACACCGAACCACAAATTTGTCCTAACAACTGGCATATAGTTTTTGTCAAGGTATGCTTGGCTGCCAAGATTACATCAACCACCTCCGGTGGAAAGTCAATGATGTTCAACTGTTGCTACTCAATCTCCCTGCATGAAGGTGAAGGGTGCGAAGCCCAGGTGCAGTTCCCTGCTCTCTTGCTGCCACAGCAGGCCCTTCCAGAGGTGAAGCCTGATCGGAGGACATAGCCTCAAGTGCAGGAGTTTTGGATACCATACTCTCCGTGCCCAATCCGGAGCCACTAGGATGACTTGGGCCTTGTCTGCCCTGATCTTCCTGAGAACTCAGGGCAGGAGCGGTATTAGCAGAAAGGCATACTGTAGTCTCAAGTTCCATTTGATTCAGAACATGTCTCCAAGCGAGAGACACCTTGAAAACTCCAACTTGAAGAAGTGCTGAAATAGCATGTTCTCAGTGATGCCGAATAGATCCAGCCAATGTTCTCCCAATTTGTGGGAGAGACCTTGTGCCACCTCTGGGTGTAACTGCCGCTCATGACCTTTTAGGTGCTGATGGCTTAATATTTCCGCCCTGGTGTTTAGGGACCCCTCCAAGTGATTTAACACCACAAAAATACTGTGGTGGACCAGCCATTTCTAGTGGCTCAAGGCCTCCTGGGACAGGGTCCTTGACACTATCTTGCCCTGTTTTTTTGCAGTACCACATGACAATGGTGTTGTCCATGAGCACCTGTACCAGCCTCTCCTGGATTGATAGCAGGAAGGCTTTGAACGCCAAGCAGATGGCCCTCAGCTCCAAAAGACTGTTATGGAACCAGGACTCCTTCGGAAACCAAAGGCCTCTGATTTCCACCTCTCCCATTTGGCCAACCCAGCCCAGAAGCGAACACATCCGTCACCACTGTCAGCTCTGGATGCAGAATGTAGAGTGGTCTACTCTTTTGCAGCCTCCTCTGAAACCTGAATGTGGTCCGAGAGGTCCCCATTATGTTGAGCCCATTGGGACTTCAGATCCAACTCCAGAGCCACCTGGCATGTTCAACCAGCAGGATGCAGGAAGCCATTAGCCTCAGAGTTGACCTCACTGAAATCTAGGACCAAGGCTTAAAGATCAGGATCACAGCCTGAATGTTCTGGACTCTCTTTCCTGGGTAATCATGCCTAGAAAGGCTCCGATGAAGGGGAGCATCTGAGAAGGAGTCAGGTTTGACTTGGAGCATTGATAGTGAACCCCAAAGATCACAGGAGGTTCACTGTAGTCTGGAGGTGGTTGGCGACTGACTCCAACTATGTTACGTAGTAAAACATAGACATGTATGCTGTGCATAGTCATGCATAGGCAGTATTTCTTTCTCTTTATTTTTAACATCTAAAATATATTGTTATACACTTACAGGTACCTTCTTTATGATCATATTTACACATTCAGACATATATGTCCTATAAAAAGGAGCACACGCCCATATACACACACACATCTACACATTATCAACGACATAATTATATCTTTAATGCATATCTCCATAGAGGTGTCAACGGATTTCGATGAATGTGTTTGTGCTAAGTCACAACTTGCACATGAGAAGGAAGTCTGGGTAGTGAATGCAGCCTGACACATCCCTATGTGAATAAGGGTTGCACTGGATTCATCAATGGCCACACCCTTGACGCTTTTCAGACACATGTAACGCATGTGTGTAGCTACTTATAGGCTTCCTTACGCAAAATATGTTTTCCAATGTGCACCTGAGTGAAAAAGCTTTCTTAAGCAGGACCTCTAAATTCTCTACCTTTTCTTTTTGACTAGTCACTCCTCACAGTCTCCCTCTTAAACTTAGATTATTTCACAACGTTCCTCATGAAGAATAATGCTAAAACCCTTGTTGTTCGTATATACCAATCTACCCTTGATAGCACAAATGAACTCAATAAAGTAATGGGATCATCTTGCCTGGTGTCAATTCATTGCACATTGTCCTATATAAATAATATTAATTAAAAAATCAATAAAATTCCACATTTTTACATATTTTTGAAACACATTTATCTATTGATTATTTATAAACTATCAGAGGGTATGCCTTAAGTCCTGAGGCTTACCGTATCAGACTTTTAAAAAAGAATGATATTTGAAATCTTAGCAAAGAGTAATAGAAAAAGGACGTACATTTTCAAGTGTCAAATGACTGATGTTAGTTGATAATGCTCTCAGCCATTCAGCACTCTCCTGGGCTGTATAAAACTGAAGAATCCCAGAGCTAACTCCGTCAAGAGCCAAAATTTCAAATGAATTCGGTCTGCAACAAGAACACAATACACCAGAAGGGAAGTTGTCAGTAGCTGTGAGTCTGCACTGCTTTTCAAACCTTTGCGCATCAATTAACACTTTTCCCAGGACTATATTTGTTGACTTCATAGGGGAAATAAAAGGCAACAAAACAAGTAGGATGCCATACACTTTTGTATGATTCATTCACTTTGCAAATGGGTTTCACTTATCACTTTCAACACATTTGTATTAAATACTGAGACCCCGAGCCCCGCGGTTAAAGTGAACACTTGCTTTTGATCGCGCTGTGCTTACCTACTTAGTACTTTGCTACTTAGGATTATACATGTTTGTAAATGGAAATAAGAAAATTAAAACTATTATTAAAATATGTCAACCCTGATGCACTCTGAGACATTGTTTTAAAGAAGAATCACATTTTAATCCTTTAAATATTATCATTTCATAGTCCTCCATATGTGACAAATGTGACATTCACGAAACTCATATTGTGCAAACTGTAAAAAGAATAGCCAAATCGAAAAGGCATAATCGAATGGAACCAGCTTGTTATAATTCATACTTTGCAATAAGAAAGCCTTTTGGTCTGCATTTGTGATAAGTAATGCATAATCATGATAGATAATGTATAAATCTCTAAATGCATCAAATGGTGAATTTTGTGAAATACCATCCTGACTAATCTTCTGAGCAGTAGAAATGACAATTAAGAGCCCCCACAATAACATGGGGATAGGTGTTGAAAGAACAATTGCATTAAATATTTGTATCCAAAGTATTACATTAGTTCAACTCTCTGTAACCTTGTTTGTGTGCAAACCTCTTTCTGATTTCAAGCAAATTATCAGAATTGCCGGTTTATCAGATGACAACAAGGGTTTACGACCATGCAAATGCAATACCACAGCTGGCGAACTTTGGTGTTATTAAGGTTTTACATCGTAATCTTAATATCACACCAATTGAAAGTCATACACAACAGCCTCTCTGTGTTACATGGACGGAGCAAAGCAGCTAAATGTAAGGGTCTGCATCTAAGTATGTGATAATGACTGAACATCATTGGCAGTACAGTGTGGCAAGGAGAGGGGGCATATAGCGTGGGCATAGTCTACACCTTGCAAAGGAGTCTGCTTAGAACACCCACAAATTGTGTATGGTAGGCTCTAGGGGTACTGGGATGGGTGCGGAGTCAGCACGCATGACCATTGCACATGATTGTAGGTCATTCAAAGCAGGATCTCTGATCAAGAGAGTGGGCAATGGAATGACTAAAGGCCATGGCCTGTCACCATAGTCTCCAGTACAATACTTGAGGGAAAAAAGGAGGCACAGTCTGATGATGAAAGTGGAGTATGTGTAATGGTTGTTTGTGGTGGAGAATGTAAATTCGTAGTTAGTGAGTAATTCTTTATTTCGAATTGGTTCAAATCATTGCACTATTAACAAGCATTATTAAGATTAGCATTTGATAAATTATGACAATGTCTGCTTTAAAACATTAAGCGAGGACCGCAGGTGGGCGGGAGCGGATCAGGTTAAAATCAGTTGATTACATTAAAATTTGCTTCGAAATGTTCATTTCGGCTTGCTCATAATGAGGCCGAGGCTGCTGTCGACTTCGAGTCATTCATCGGTTTTAGTTTGGAGGAGTCTGTGTTTGCTGTATGAGTAGCCTTGCTACATGTAGAAGAAACCTAGTAGCCTTGCATGATAACTGTGCTGTGATCATTCAATAGTGTCATAACTGCAGGGCAGCAAGACCTGATCTGAAGAGCCCTTCAAGCAGGGCGAAGCAATTTCCGCCTTAAAGGTAAGAGGGCGGGACACACACACAAAAAGCAAAGCTTTCTTCCCTATGGCCCATAGGTGGCAGTGGCTATCTGGCCAAGACTGCTTACAGGAAAGGACAAGGTCCTTTGATGGAAAAATGCCCAGTTGAAATAGTACTGGTGAGTGTTCAATAGGCGCTGTGATGTGGGTCATGAGATGCGGTTGCGTGCTCCAAGAAGTGTAGGAATGAAAGACTGTTCATGCATGCCATTTCTGGACAAGCTCAGCCTTGTCAATAATCTGAGATTGTTGGTTTGAGGCCTTGTTAGTAATTTTTGTAAAGGCAGTAAAGTCCAGACTTCAGTTTCAAGCATTGTCTAGGTTTAGGTTACTTACGTAGGGCCTGCTGGAGAACTGTTGGCCATGAGTTTTGTGATTGGACTGCCTCCTCATTTATGACCAACACATGGCAGCTAGTGAAGCTTGTGGGGCTGCCCTAAGCTTCCAACAAAGATTGACGAGGGCACTACTCTTAACCAGACTTTGATGGAACAGGCCAGACTCCAGTCTGACCTGAGATTGAGATGTGTGTTGGGGAAGACGGAAGAAGTGTTTAAAAAGAGACGATTGGAGCAGGTTTAGTGCAGTTGCGTTGCTTTAACAATTCAGAGCCATATGTGAGTGATGGAAGAAATTTTGCTCTAATGTCTTGTAACAAATAATATTCTGATGTGCTGTCAATCTTTTTTCGCAGCAGTTTAAATGCAAACTGAATTTGTTGGCGAGGGCTCTCCTGTGGGAGGAGTGCTCCGTGAACAATAATCAGGCGTCCAATAAAAACACCTAAGTATTTGCATGATTTGACCAGATCTAAGAGTTTGCTGGAGGCTTTCCACTTGAAGCTTGGGTAGGTGCTCCAAGAGATGGATGAGTAGCATACCACTTTAGTTTTTTTGTGGTTTACTTCCAACCCCAAAATTTGGATGTATTGCGCCAATTGAGTAATTAAACGCTGGAGGCCGATAAAGGTTTGGCTTAATACAACTATGTAATCGGCGTAATGAAAACATCTGACCGGTTTTTCTGCTAGTTTGAGAGAGTCACTCACCACTTCTGATAATTAGGTGTCAAGGTCGGCCATATAAAGGTTAAATAGGCAGGGGCTAACACGCACCCCTGCTTTAGGCCAATGTGAGTGGGAATCTTGTGAATAGCTCTGCGGTTATTGCCGACTTTGATTTGGACCCAGGTATCTGAGTACAAGTAGATCATGGCTTCTAGTAATTTTGGTGGGACTCCCCAGTTTGCCATTTTAGCCCAGAGGCAAGCCCTTGGTACCCTATCGAATGCTTCTTTCAGATCCATGAAGCAAGCATAGAGTTTTGAGCTTTTGGCTTTAGCTTTTTCTATGAGGAGGCTGACTGCAAGGAGGTTGGTCATTGTGTTCATTCCTGCTCTGAAGCTAATCTGCATTTTTGGAATGATGCTTTCAGAAGAAACCCAGGCTTCCAGATATGTCAAAAAGTTTGAGGCATAGATCTTTGCTTCACATCGATGAGGGCAATCAGCCTGTAGTTTGCTGGATTTGATTGCGATGGGGGCCTCATTTACAATATTTTGATGCACTGTAGCACAGCAAGCCTTCCAGCTGCGCTGCTGTGCATCCAAAGAAAAGGGCAGGAATGCTCTGTATCTACAAGACCCGGCACATTCCTGTCCGTTTCCACTGTGCTGGTGCACAACGGCTACCATGTGCCAACGCAGACACCCTCGCACTATGATGAAGGGTGTCTGCATTGTAGGGGTGATTGTTTTTGTGCAGGAAGGATCACCTTCCTGCACAAAAACGATCACAAGAGGTGTTTTCCTCTTTCTATGTATGCTGCAGAATGCAGTACATATAGACAAAGGAAAAATGCGGAGAAATAAAGGTATTCCTTCTCATTGCGCTTCCCTTACACCATAGGAATCTGACGCATTCCCAGGTTAACGAAAACTTGTAAATCTGGGAATGGGCAGGTCCCATGAATATTGCGTGGAAACGCCCACAGCAAAACACCCATTGAATGCCCCTTTGATGCAGAGTAATGTGTGAAAGGGTGCCATATTTACAAGGCCATGAAAAGCCAAGCAGGGTGGCTTTGTGTGGCCTTGTAAATTTGGCCAGGAACACTGCGCCCCTGGTGCATCAAAAAAAGTGACGCACCAGAGATGCAATGGGCTTGTAAATAGGCCCCGGATTTGTAAATGGGATGCAGTATACTACCTCGCCAGGATGTCAGTATAAAATTGGTGAGGAAGGCATGATTAAGCAATGGGATTAAGTGAGCAGCCCAGAAGTGTTGATCTTGTTTGAATAAAATGTTAAGCGTTTGGAAGTCAGTTCGGGCCCGGCACCCCTACATATCTGAGGTGCTTAAAGATGCGCTGGACCTGCACGTTGTCCAGCCATGGGCCAGCAGGTTGAGTTAGTGTTGGTGCCTCCAATGAGGAGCTCTGCACTTGGAGTCTTGGCTTTTCCGATGCGGTTCTCTAAGAATGGTTGGGGATTTCCAAGGTATAAACAGCCTTTATGTGCCTCGCAAATGCCAGCATCGCAGTGGCAATAGCACCCATTTGCAAGTTTATTAATTTCGGCCCAAACTAATGTGCTGTTCTCAATTTACTCATGTGAAGGAGATTTATCCATATTTTTGTCTGATGAGATGTTTTAGCCAGCCAAATGGTCTTTCTGTAAGCTTTTTTCATTGATGCCAGCTTCTTCCTTGTGTCTTGATTGATCAGAGGTTCTGATATGAGAAGTCTTCAGATCTCCCTGTTTAACTGCCTTTTTTTCAAGAGTAGTGATGGAGTAAAACAAGCTGCCACCATCCAAGTGATTTTGTTCTTTGGGATACATTTTATTGAAAAGGTGGAAATTAGAACATTGACCAGGGACTCCCAGGATTGTACCGGCATTGTTTGATGTGTGGAGCTTAGTTGTTCTGTTGCCAAGTGGGCGCTTACAAAGTCCATGATCATCTCTACTGCAGGCCCTGACCAAATGAGGTGTTTTAGGTTAAAGGCCCTAGGCAAAGTTAGCAGGTCACTCGCATGAGGGGCCCTTGTTGGGCAAGGCAATTGATCCACCGGTGGGGGGAAAGTGATCGCTCTCCACCCTTGCAGTCATGCCATAATGAATGACCACTGGAAACAATTCTGCATCTGGCAATGTATAGTCCAAGATTGCATTTGTTTTGTGTGACAGCCTGGTGAAAGCTGCTGGTTGGTCCTTGGGAAAGCGCCCGTTTAATGTGTAAAGACCAATGCTTTCTAGGGCACCAATGCACAATTTTCTGTGTTGGTCGGTCCTGGTATAATTTGAGAATGCTGCTGGCAATTTTTGATATGGGTGCATTTGGCACTCTTGGGGTGGTAGGATTCTACTTTGCATTAGATGCATATTAAAGTCCCCTGGCAGTGACAGGCATGCTTGCGGAAAGGTGGATTGAAGAAATTTAAGTAGAGTGATCAAGGTCTTTATTTTTTCATCTTTACTCTTGTGGCCAGGGTGGATATATAAATTGCAGACTAAAAGACTGAAATCATTTTGGGCTGAGGGGAGAGCTGATAGGTTGACACATTGGGCCCGTTAGTCCCAGGTTGATGAGCTCTTGGGTCCACTGTAGGTGGATTGTGATGTGAATGGAGAATCCACCTATAGCTCTTTCTGCCTGGTTTAGTTTAGTTGTTTCAATATGGAATTCTTTGTGGCCAGTTAGTGGTGTCTGGGTTTACAACCAAGTTTCCTTCAATAGCAGGATATCAAAGTGTTGAAGATAAGCAGTGAAGTCATTTTCTCCCACCTTGATGCAGAGACCATTCACATTCCAGGAACACAGTATTAATGGGAGAGGTTCATGGCAGGGGCCCTCTTGTATTTGAGATTATACCTCCCAGGTCGCCATTGAGCAGTGACCCTGCTATTACTGAAGGAAGACATTCCTTGTATGAATTGACATTCCTGGTGTGTCAAATTGCTGGGTGCTTGATATTTGCAGAGAGGCTCTGTGTACTCGTGGGTCTGTTGGACCTATTGCTCCCCTTAATGCTCCACTTGCTGGTGTTGGCCTCTTGGGTAGTGGTCCCTGCACAGGCAGTAGGGAGCTGTTGTTGGATTGACCCATGTGACAATTCTGTTTAACACATTGTGTGGTCCTCTGGTTTTGTATCATGGGATCAGTACAAGCCTTGCCAGTTCCATATCGGTGATGTCTTTCTGTTTGTTGTGGCGATGCCCTCCACACAAGGTGATGGAGTGACTCAGGGAAGACTCAAGCTGCGGCGAGTGAGTGAGGCTAGTTTGGTCCAAGGCTAGAGGTCCTTGGACGTTTGGCTGAGCTGCTGCGGGTGCTTAAATGTTGGGGGGGCGGAACCCAGACAGAAGATTTACTGATGGTATGATGGAGTGTGAACGACCTTCTGTCACAACAAAGATTGGAGATACTTGGCTTGACCAGTCTCGGGGGTGACCAAACTGGTTGTCTGGGGAGTAGATTCTCTAGTTGTTGTGAGGGGAACTGTGACCCAAGCATGAGATGCTGTCGTCGCTTCAAAAGTGGTGCATGCCTTGTCTGATGTCATTACAAGGGGGACCAGATCTTTTCTGGCTCATGGGTTGCAATAGCCATTGTGCTCGAATCAGAATGTAGGGACCCTGATGATTGAGTAGATTTATAGATCCCTTCCTTTTGTAGGAATAAGGGGTAAGGAGGTACTGTTCCTGTGTTGGACTGAGGTTGCAGGGCCTCCTATGGGGGTCTGCTGATTGCTTGGTTCCCCGTTATTGTGACTAGATGAGGGAGGGCTTTGTGCTTTTGTCCTTATTCTCTTGCTGTTCCTGGCTTTTCTGAGGTGCTTGCGCTCTCTTTTTGTCAAGGGCGTTCTTGGGCTTTGATGGGTTGGGTCCTGCACCAGGTTGGAGTGGATGGAGAGTATAGACGCCTCCTTGGAGTAGTGTGTGCTAGTTAAAGAGTTAATGGGATTTTGAAGATTGCCAGGCTTAGCTGTGTGTAAGGCAGCTGATACAGTTTCTAATGAGAGTTTGTTTCTATGTGTGCTCAGTGGTTTTGTTCTTTTGCCATCTGTGAATTAGCATGCACATCTTGGTTTTCAGTGCATGAATGTTATTTGTGATCTGGAGTTGGGCAGATGCTGCGCAGAAAGTGTGTAAATAATGAGAAAACAGCATGTCTCTGGTGGTATTTCTGACTTTATCAAATTATGTTGATTATTGCAGAGATTTAATATTACTGTAGGGTTGATATAAGAATGCAGGGAGCGAATCTGGAAACGTTTCCTTTTGGACAAAGAGATGATAGTGTTATGAGGAGCAGTAGTGGATGCTCGCTGACATTTGCATGATGCTCAGATGCGGGCCCTATGTTTACAGTGCCGTTGGCCTCGAGCTATAGCGCACTGGGGATGCCTATCTAGGCCGAACTCGGCCTGGAGTTGCCTGAATTCCCAGTCAGAGGGGACCTGCCGGGTAATTCAGGCTGAACTGCTCCAAGTGGAGCAGGACCAAGGCTGATTTGCATATGTCTTGTTTCTGCCCGAGGTGGCATAGGGAAAAAGTGATGGACTGGGTTGCGGCTCTGAGCAACTACCAGTGGATAACATCAAGACAAGCATTCTAGCCACCGCTGTTTTGTTTTTCTCAATATGTGTATAATGGCATGGACAGAAGGTTATGGATCATTGATGGTAAGCGAGAGCATAATTGTGATTGGTATTACAGTCAAGTGTTTGCCTGTGTTTTGTGTTTGTGTAATGTACAAGTGAGTCAATGAGTGATAAGAGAGGAGAATTATGTTTTCTGAAGTTTGTTATTGAGATTTATGTTGACATTTTCAAGAAGAACAAGGGGTGTGATAGGTGCTGGTGGATGGCTTTCATTTTACAAGCCTTAATTTACCTGTTTTCTAAACAGAAGAAAATGGAAAACTCATTACGCTTAGAGTTTGTGCCACTCTAAAGTTTGTTTGATGCTTCATGGGGGATACATAAGTTGGTCTGTATCAGTTTTGGCTGGTCTGCAATGTATGGAGAGTTGAGGCAGGATTGTTCCTTCAAATCATCACTCAAATTTTAGCCAGACCAACACCCTGCATATGCAAGGATGAGACACGAACAATACAGTGGTCCATGAATTACTGCAAGCCAGCGACTCTGTACATGACCTGCAGGCAGTTGTGTCTCAGCTATTATCAGTGTCAGCCATCAGCATGGTCCTATCACAAGACCACATTCTGTTTTTATTCAAACTAATGCCAATCAGGTTCTAAAATAATATAATGTTTCAGCAATTCTAAATGGCTGTCCTATCAACCAAAAAGAATAAGCCCCTATGCTCGGATAACTGTGATTCGGAATAGGTTTTGATCTCCTGCCTCAAAATGGACGCTATTTTGTAGTCTAGAGAAGAGCGTGCCATTCTTCTCAAACCTAAATATTTGTGGCAATAATTACAAACATTGCAGGTGTAATCTTTCAAATGAAATCAAATACACAAGCCAACAGCTTTCAGTAATATTCAAGAAAGATAAACAATATACACAGCTAAACATATAGCTTTCATTTTACAAACCTTAATTTATCTGTCCCAGCCTTGAACCTTGAAATTCGAGCCATTGATAGCGGAAGCGATAATGTGTCTAACCAGCGCTTTTCATATTTGCTTTGATTCGTTGTGGGTGAAGAAGGTGAGGACTGTTGCTGCACAGGATAAATAATCTTTGTTGAGAACTGCATGCTAGTTAGTATAGTCATTCGTATATATTCAACTATGTATATCAGCCAACTACATGAAATGCAGACACATGATTTAAATGTAATAGAAACATCTTAATAACACTCCATTCGTACCGGATGTGTGCTTATAATTCACACAGGCTGGAGCCCTAGGAAGCATAGGTTACATACAGTGTATTGCTCACACTGTGTGTGTTATATAAGTGCTACCGATCAGCAGCTCAGCTTCTAGGGTGCTGGACAAAATGCTTTCTGCTACATTTGCTATATCTTGCCTTTGTGGCAGGATTTTATCCCTGAAGTAGTTGCTCTAGACACCACCCTCGATCCTCGCCCCTTGTGTCCCCCTCGCCTATGATCTGCCCCTCCACATTACCAAGACTAAACCATTGTGAATCCACCATTAGCTGTACTCGTTACTTTTAGCCTAGTACCCACCCTTATGACTTAGTCCCATTCTGCTGGCTGTCTTACCAGTTGTCACACAGAATGTGGATATCGGAGATTTGCCCCCAAAGTTGGAGTACAGTACCAATATTGAAAATAGGGATGTCCCTGATGCGCTGGGACTTTGTGTTGACTTGTCAAGCAAGAATGTGATTCTATACATGACAGTCAGAAGCCAGCAAAAAGGGGTTTGAAATATCAACTTAATTCAGACTGCCCGATTACCACAAGATGGTAGACCTGTTAAATGAGCCAATGGACACTTTTAATGTTTGGAGACGAGTTTTATTAAAATTCAAAATAATATAGTTATAATATATGTGCAATGTTAACGTACAGGCTTTTAACAAATATGAAATGCGTTTAAAAATGCCAATTTTATAGTATGCAGCAATATTTACTCGTACTAGGTCTCAAATGGCTAAAGCTGCATTTTGCTTGAAAGCAGTTTTACTAGTTTTGCTGAAACATGCATAACATGTTTCACTTTTGACCTATCAATGATCATATGTTTTTTCCAATAATAAGTTACACAAATATTCTCACATAACTCTGCTAAAGGTTTCTTTAAAACTTGTTTTATTACCAAAGGACGATGCTGTGCACAAAAGATGTATTTTTGTTAGAAAGATGTTCCAGCTTTTACATCAATCATTATTAGCAAAAGGTACAAGTTGATATTTTAGAAGGTTAGACATGAAGTTAAAGGAGTGGAAAAGTAGTCCCACATGAGAAAATGGTCCGTAAGAATCTAATCGACATGCTGAAAGTAGCAAACCTGACATTACAGTCTATTCACTATTGAATTTGTAAGAGAAGAAGAGGAGTGATCCTGTTCGCAGGAGAGCACCGAATTGGAGGAGGAGGAAAAGATGCAACATGAACTGCAACATTGTTTTTGACTAATAGTGCGTGTTCCTAGAGTAGGTAACCACTTGCCATTTCCACACTTTACCCTACCACTCTTTTTATCCTCACCACTTTCCCAGACCCACTTACTGATTGCCTTTTCGCAGTTGCTACTGTTACTGCACATTTTACCCTGCTTTTTTTAAATTGCTCTGAGACTATACTGAGTGTCTTGAATCTCTGCCCATGGGAAGTTCTGCTTTGATCATTTATTGATTTTGAATTGATTTATTAGTTTTATGCTTGATCTCTTACTCTCTCGAAGTCTTTATGGGCTCTAACTGACACCTTTTCGCTCAATTCATAGAATAGGGAATATTTCCTTTATGGAGTGTGCTTTTATGCATTTTATTAAAATCCACGATTAACCATTTTTGATTACTGATTTCCATACTTATTTTGATTAATATGAATAACATTTATGACTTCGAATAAAGATAACTTACTAAACTTGAATAATAAAACCCTTTAAAACTAACACCGAACTTGCATTATTGACTGAACCTAGAATTGAAATTGGGATCAATATTTTTATGACCTTTGCTCAGCCGGATAGACACTCTTCTTGAGGGTCAGAAGGTGAGGGGTTGTGGACCCTCCACCATTATGGACGGACGGCGGCTGCTGTGGCCAATTTTCTATTCACCTTAAGGGGACTAACCTCTTAAATAATACATATGACCTGTAATTTAAAGTGAAGATGTTGACAGGTATGTATTTGACACTGAAAAACACCTTTTGCCAGGCCCTATGGTCAGCACTCTGTAGTTTAGAAAAAACACTACACACATTCCTGAGATGGGCACAATGGCAAACAACCTTAAAGCCATGCTTACAATGCCAATGTGAAATAAACCATGGCTAAGTAGGGTGTTAGGTTTCAAATTCCCATCCCTGCAACTCACTCATTTCACGTTATATTAGGTTAGCAATGTGTGGCTAAATAGACGTCATTTGTGTTCACGTTATGTAACCCACTGAGTTATCCCCGTAATGCGCAGGCTTCAGTTAGCGAGTGTGACTCCATTTTGCATTTCGTAATCCTTCTTAGGCTGCTTAGACTGTGCCTGAGTTAGGCCTCATTACTCGTATTGCTTGCCTCAGCAGAACACTGTATTTCGTTATTATTTTTTCTTTCTGTTCAAGGCTGTTTCTCGACTTACTAATGAATAGGCTGTTCTGCCCTCGCATACCTATCCGAATGTGTAGTTTCTGCTCCCACGTTAGGAGATGCTGAGACACAGCACTATGGCCTTGGATTCCTGATAAAATGTACCCATCTGGCAGGTGTTAGCTCATCCTACTGTGCCTCTTTGTTCATGATCGGCCCAGGCCGTTAGTTTTCCATTGTGGGTGTGGTTGGGGGCTTCTCGAGAGGAATGATTACTCTGTGTGAGCTGTTGGGGGGTCAGTTCCTCTGCAGATAATTAGGGTGCAGGTCATGATGGACTCCTCTGCAGAGCATTGCTAATAAAATGTAAGTTTGCATTCTCTACTGTCTGACCGACTCTTCATTCTTGGGAAGGCATAGCAGGTGGTTGTAAGAAAACCCGAGTGGCCCTAGAGGGCCACTTCCTTCAGTTGGCGCCCGAACAGGGACCCCGCAAGGTGATCCGACTCGCCCGTAATTGGGTTGTAGGGTCGGGGGTGCGTTTGGTTGGTCGGGCGGATCGGGGTACGCCACACAAGACCGAGCTTAGTTCTCGCAGCTGCCCCACCCGGCTGATCGGGCGTTCCCTCGTCTAGTGGTCACCGGCTGGGGTCCTGAGAAGGCGAAACCTTGGAGTTGACCGTTTGGTCCGAAGAGTCGGCAGTGGAGAATAACTTGACTCGACCTGTGTGCACCAGGTGAGTGATTTGTCTCTTGGAAAAATGGCGCCATTCTTGGACGACACGAGCCTGCGGGCTGTGTCTTGATACAGTCTCCGGACTGTCTTGTCTGCAGTTTTCGAACTGCCTTGCTTGAACGACACAAGTCGACGGGCTGTGTCTTGGTACGGTCTCCGGACTGTCTTGTCTTGAACCTGATGGGTTTGCGGACCCTTGAAAAGACACAGAGTGTTTGCGAGCAGTTCACCGGACCACCTGGAAATTTGGCCCGCACTTGAAAAGGTCCGGGTCTGTCCGCGAACAATCTGCCAGACCAACTGGTAATTTGGCTAATGCTTGAAAAGCTCTGGGGCTGGAGCCTGTCTTCTTGAATTTGGTACAGTCCCCGGACTGTAGGGAGTGGTCATTGGACCGTTTGGTTTGGTTTGTGAATAATATTTGTCATTTTATCTTGTCCTCATTTGCCGTTGCTGGTGTTATACTTGTCCGTTAGGGACAGTGCATGTGTCTTATATTAAGATGCCTTGTTTAAGCAAATTGGGGTGTTTTGGATGTCGATGTTGTTCTACTGATGCTCGATTGGAAGAGAGCCAGCCTGCCCCTAAGGAGGGTTCTCCAAATTTTGACGTATACGTTAAACATGGTATTGCCCCTGTTATGTTTAGCACATTGTGGCATAAATATACGAGGGACAATGCTGAGTTACAGTGACCGCTTACTGGCTCATTTGATGAACAGAAATTGAATTTCTTGCAGGACAAGTTGTTCGCTAGGAGGAGCAGACAGTCGATGTTTGATTCTCTAAGAGTATGGCAGAAAGAAGCAAAGCAGCGACGACTGAGAGCAGAGAAAGAGGCCCGGAAGAGGCAGACGCAAACTATAACACAGAAAGCAGTAGCCTATGAAAGAGGAAAGATAGAGAAGGGTATAAAATGCGCAGATAGAAAGTTTTGGTTACAGACAGATAAATGTTATGTTACTAGAGAGGAAGGTGATGATTTCATCGAAGAGCTATTGGATTCTCGCCCTCCTCCTCCTTACGCCCCTGAACGGATATACCCGGCAGTCCCGACATCTCAGTCCTTGGCCTCTAGTGCCGCCCCTTCTAGCGTTCCTGTTTCTAGCGCTACCGCTTCAGCCCCGGCCCCTCTTGCTTCTCTTCTACTCACACCAGTCACCGGGACGGGTGCTGTTAGCTCCCCGCCCAGTCTATTAGTTCTGTATCAACTGCATGATGATACCTGTCTCTGCGTCTGCTCTTTCCCCCGTGAGTGTGACATCCCAGGCACAGTTGAATGTCGAAACTCCTGCGCGTGGAGTACATGAGGTGAACTAGGCAGCAGCGCAAGATCGAATGGATAAAGTGTTGGTGCGTTCTGCAGTGGGTGATGAGGAAAAGCAAATGGTGGCGAATCAAGCAGCTCAGTGGGCTCGGAATCCGATCTATAGTGTGGAGGATGTGTGGAGTGTGATGAAAGATTACGAGCCGTTTATACAGCAGCATGCCCTTAAGCACATGTCAGCAACGCTGATAGGGTTGTGGGAACAGTGTTTTCAAGGTGTTGCACCGCAAATAATATATGACATACGGGATAGGGTATATGCTGCAGGTATGGCTCCCAATGAGGTTTTTAGCAATATAACAACACTAGTGGGTTACCGAGGCAGATTGCTCCAGAAGGTTCCGACGATGGGGACACAGCATCCCATGAGGGAAGTTCATCCCATTTACCACCCTGAAATTCCAGAACTGCCCGATTCCACCGATGCTGTGATTAGACCACGGGTCAACGCTGGGTTTCAGGAACAGTGAATCTATACTCCTTGGAAGAGGAGTGAGGTCCTATCCTTAAAGAGCCAGCTGCCGGACCCCCGGAAAAACCCTACTGCATATTATAAAGAATTGACGGAGGCGGCCTCCTCCACAGTAATGATGCTAGCTGATATAGAGTTGTTTTTTGGTATGTTGGTACCGGTGGATATATGGAGGCAGGTTCATACGCAGGATCATGCACTAGAGTTGGGGGGCACGTGGGATGAGATCAGGGCTTGGGATAAGGAGCGTAAGCCCGGCGACAAGCCGAAAGCGGAGCTCCTCGCTTTGCCGGGGCGTATTGTAACATACATGCACTCACTTATCCCTCCAAAGCGAGTGGACTGGGATAAGTTGACTGCATGTCACCAGAAGAAGGATGAAAGTGTGTCGGATTTCTTTACCAGATTTGAAGGGGTGTTTTTAGATTTTAGTGGTCAGGACCTGTCACAGGAAGGTGGTGTTTGTTTATTTGTCAACAGATTTGTCACTAACTTGCTTCCCAAGATTGCAACACGGTTGCAGGCTTCGGAAAGTACTTGGACGACATCATTCCAGTCAGTGATATTGAGTATGGCACAGTATTACGAACATAGAGAGAATGAGGACAAGGAAAGGGTAGAGAAAAAGTCAAAGGATTTGAAGACTAGGGTATTGATGCAGCAAGTTGCGAGGGGAAGTGGATGAGGTAGAGGTTCGGGTTCGGCCCATCGGCCGCCCCGGTCTGGCAGGGGTGGTGCTTCAAACATGCCCCTCGGGCTCAATCAATGTGCGTACTGCAAGCAGGAGGGACATTGGCGGAACAAGTGTCCAGAGTTGATACAGAAAGGTGAGGCCCCGAGAGGTCGGGGCTTTTGAGGATGCAGACGAGGAACAGGAGGTAGAGGGGGGATGCAGTCAGAGGATACATTACACAATAGGCAGAGCGGGAATTATTTTGACGACCCCCGAGGACGACAGTATTATCATGACGACTATGACATGGACGAAGTGACAGGGTTTTCTCACAGCTAGGACAGCCGAGGACAGGGCGAGGGACCAGTTCCTGTGCCTATAGATCAGCATGGACCTTACGTCACTGCTGATTTACAGGGTACTACTGACATTCTTTTAGTTGATACAGGGGCTATGAATAGCTCTGTTTCCCATTCACTGGTCCCGGGGGCAGCTCTGTCTGGCCAAAATAATGTGTCGGTGGGTTTTTCAGGTGTGCCGGTCTTTAGTCCCATTTCCAAGCCTCTTGCTTTGACTATTGACCCCTTTACGGTCGATTCACCATTTTTACTGACGTCAAATTGTGGGGAAAATTTGTTAGGACTCGATTTGTTAAAAAGGTTGCATGCGACAATTTTTTGTTCTCCAGATGGTGTTTACATGACTGTTGGACCGCAGATAGCTCATGCCAAACAGTGCTTCGCAAAGGATGCCCCCCTTCCCGCTGAGTTCAGAGATGTGCCACGTACGTTATGGGCTACAGGAGACACGGATGTGTGGTTACTCCAGATCCCGCCAGTATCTATACAGATCAGAGACAATGCTAAATTGCCACGTATTCCCCAGTACAAGATATCCCAGGCAGATGAAAAGGCCCTATTGCAAATAATACAGGATTTGATTAAGTCTGGTGTGGTTGAAGAGACAGTGGCGAATGTGTGTAATAGCCCTATTCTTCCTATTCTTAAAAAGACACCCTTGGTTCTTCTGATGCCCACCCTGACGTTTACCGTTTTGTGATAGACCTCAGAGAGGTAAATAAGATCGTGGTGCCCCAGTACCCCATGGTCCCGGACATTACAATGATCAGCAAAATTCTTTTCTGTAATTGACTTAAAGAATGCTTTCTTCAGCATACCAATCCATACAGATAGCAGATATCTGTTTGGATTTGCAATAGCCGGTCGGAGCTTTAGATTCTGTCATGCTCCACAAGGTTATACTGAAAGTCCTAATATTTATAGTCAAGCCTTGAAAGCTCAATTGGATTCTTTGGAGCTTCCCCCTGGTAATGTGCTGTTGCGGTATGTTGATGACCTCCTTGTGGCCTCGGACAATGAGGATGGTTGCAAAGACGCCACAGTAAAATTATTGTTGCATCTAGCGCATCGCGGACACAAGGTGTCACTTTCCAAATTTCAATATTGTCGACAGGAGGTCACCTATTTAGGTCACCTACTGTCGAAGGAGGGTCGCAGACTATCACCTGAGCGCATAGCTGCTATTACTAATATGTCTGTTCCTAAGACCCAACGTGAGGTACGCATGTTCATTGGGATTTACATCGTATTGTGGGCATTGGATCCCTAACTATTCTCTACTAACAAAACCCCTTCTTTACCTGACCACCAAAGATGTGCATGAACCCCTGCCTTGGACCCCTGCATGCCAGCAAGCTTTTGAACAATTAAAGGTTGCGCTTTGCTCTGCTCCTGTGCTTGGTACTCCTGATTACCAGAAGCCTTTTGTGCTCTACGTACATGAGGTGGACGGTTGCGTGCTTTCTGTTCTAACACAGGGTTTCGGTGGTAAGCAGAGAGCCTTCTTCTCTGCCATGCTTGATAATATCGCCAGAGTGCTCCCGAGCTGTCTGAGAGCTGCCGCGGAGGTGGCAGTTTCTATCAGACAATCAGCAGGGCTCGTCCTTGATACTGATCTCACAGTAATGGTACCTCATGCTGTGGATATGCTACTGAATAAGACAAAGACGCAGCACCTTACTAGTGCGTGTCTGACTGGCTATGAATTGACTCTGTTTGCTCCGCACATTACCATCAAACAATGTGCTACTCTGAACCCAGCCACGTTACTACTCCTCCCGTCGGAAGAAAAGGACAATGATGTCCATGATTGTTTATTTCGGACTGAGGAAGAAACGAAGGGACGGGTAGACCTGACTGACGTTCCCTTATCTGACCCCCAAGGGGAACTATATGTCGATGGCTCTTGTTTCAAATTACCAGATGGCACCACCACTGCGGCCTATGCAATCACAACGTTACACACTGTAGTTGAGACATCTCGTATCCCACACCAATCTGCCCAAGCTGCAGAGTTGGTTGCCCTCCTCAGGGCTTGTGAGTTGAGTGAGGGACTGGCTGTTAATATCTACACCGACAGCCAGTACGCCTTTGGGGTGGCCCATAATTTTGGGCGCCTCTGGGCGGAGAGAGGGTTCTTGACATCGCACGGACTGCGGATACAGAACAGGCCATTGATACATAGATTGCTGTCCACATTGACACTTCCCAATAAGTTAGCAATAGTGAAATGTAGCGCTCATAAAGCCATTACAGATGATGTTGGGAGGGGAAATGCTTTCACAGACCAGACAGCTAAGGAGACAGCTCGATCAAAGACGAAAAAGATGTCGGTGGCAGGTCCTGCTAGGTGGGTCCCAGACAACGGAATGTTCGAGGACACATTGGAAAATGTCAGGGAAATCCAGGGTGAGGCGACTCTAGATGATTTGGCAATGTGGGAGGAGAGAACTGGTCGCTTGGATGAAGATGGGTGTTGGACTGACTTGTCTGGGAAGCAGCGATGGTTGCTGCCTAATTCCTATGTGCTCCCTGTTGTTACCATGGCACATGGCCCACTGCATATTAGTGCCAAAGGAATATGCAAGTTACTGGACCCAGTATGGCATAATGATAATATCGCTAAGGTAGCCACGCACCTAGTGAAGCATTGCATCATTTGTCTGAAGCATAACCCTGGGAAAGGTACTATTACACGCGCTGGTAACTTTGCATCGCCTTCCTTCCCTTTCGAGGTTCTCCAGATGGATTTCATCGAAATGGAACGAGTTAATAACCTAAAGTATGTGCTAGTAGTGATCTGCGCATTCAGTAAATGGATTGAGGCTTACCCCACTAAAGAGAATACAGCTATGGCGACGGCGAAGGCACTTCTACAAGAGTACTTCCCGCGCTATGGGTTGCCACAACTGATTTGGAGTGACAACGGAAGTCACTTCAATTCAAAGGTCATTGAATTGGTCTGCACAGGTTTGCATATTAAGCAGAAGTTTCATGCAGCGAATCACCCCCAGTCAGCAGGTCTGGTTGAGAAGTACAATGGTACTCTCAAACTGAAGCTAGCGAAGATTCAAGAAAGCACAGGACTGCGATGGCCAGATGTGTTACCCTTGGCTTTATTATCTACCAGAGCGACAGCGCATTCTAGAACAGCGTTGTCACCATATGAGGTGGTCTTCGGACATCCTGCTAATGTCTGGGGCGTCCCGAGACCCAAGTGCTTTTCCGAGATAGAGTACACCCTGCTTCTAGACTATCTGTATGAATTGTCTAAAGATCTTCATTCTCCTCACCAACAGATACAAGCCACACTGCAGCCAGTACCAGAGGGACCCGGGCATCAAATACAGCCCTGTGATTTTGTACTCATTCGAAATTTTCAACGGAAAAGCTGTTTGGAGCCGAGGTGGAAAGGGCCTCTCCTCGTCCTTCTTGCCACCCGTACAGCGGTGAAAGTAGACGGCAGAAAACACTGGATCCACGGTTCACACGTTAAACGGATACCTCTACCACTCCCGTATGACTGTTGGGTCAACGAAGGCATCGGTGATCAGGAATGTGAGAGGGTGACACACTTCGTCCCCTTCTCTGACGCCCGGTTGAGGTGGGCGCAGACGGACGAAGAAAGTGATGCAATCCTGTCCGAGGCGATCCCACCAGAGATAAGGGCCGCCCCGGATAACACCGTTTCTAATACACCGGAATCTGAGTCTCGATGCCCATCTGATCCTGAGTTTCTGCCCCTTTTTGTTGATGAAACAGTGCCTGGAATACCGAAATATAATCTGAGGCCCCGAAAGAAGGACGGTGCACCAGCCGAACAGTCTAGGAGTTAGGGAAGAACTTGAGCTTAGGGCGCAGGTGCTGTGTCTAAGGTGCCTGTATTAGACTAGGGTGAACCACACTGGTGCACTGCCTAGGACACTGGACAGGATAGTTGATGGAATTTGCCCAGGAGGGAGGGTGTCCCATCCTGAAAGTGCTTCATAGCACTGTCGTTGATGAACAACAGGATCCTGCCAGCGAGGCTCTAGACGGACGCTGGGTGATTTGTGCCCTCTGGTACTGTTGTTGCAATAGTGGCTCTAGCCCGTGAATTTTTCTTTCCCTTGTGACACCTATAAGTTGCCCTTGAAGTTTTCTAAATGTATCCCTTTGGTCGTCCTATCCCTGATGAGGAGCAGCCCTTTGCAGCTCCGCATCCCACTCCAGATGGTCCTGTTTGGTCCTCTTGGTCCACTAAGAGTAAAATAGTGTTTGATGTAATAATTTTGCTTTCTCTGCTAGTCGTATTTGGGGTGGTCTGGTACTTAGAGGAACAACATCCCGTGCACACCTTGATAGGGACTACTCCGGCTCCAGCTGAGCACATGTTTGTTACATTGGCCCCTCATAAAGAAAGACATAGACAGACTTATACCCAAAATGCTTTTGTTCAGATGCTTCATCAGGTACACAGTACTACTAATGCCATGAATTGCTGGGTGTGTGGGCTACTTCCCTCAGTTATGCACAAAAATGATTTGCTAGTGTCATTGCCCCTGTCATATTTGGGTAGCTGTGAAGCCTGGTTTCAACTGCTCTCTATGGTATACATGCACTATTATGCTGACACTATGAAAATGGTACAGGCTGACTACGAAGCAGTTTTGGAGTATATAGTGGTACACCAGGGATATACACCTGGGGCAGATGGCAAGGAGGGTACACTGCACCCAGATGCTTGCATGAACGTTTTTGAGGCTCACGAAAATGTCACTTGGTTACGAAATGAAATGCTAGATTTCCAAGGATTTAATGTCACTGAATACTTTAAATGTTTCCAGGAACGCAATATCACTGAAGACAAAGCCATGCCTGTCCCTGTGATCAACGCAACAGCTAGTTTCTGTGTTGAAGGATCAGGGTACATTTCGGTAGGACGGAGCCATTGTAACTACACATACCGATTGAACACTACTAGTAGCCCACCTTTGCTTACACTTCCGAATGTATACTTCATCTGTGGGGAATGGGCTTATACATGGCTTCCGAGGGGGTGGTCTGGCCGGTGTTATGCTTTCTTTCTCTTACCTCCCGTTACATTGCAGCGTCCAATTACCACAAGGATCATAAGCTACACCGTAGGGATCTCCAGGTACATCGAGTTAAGAGAGTTGTCAACCCAGACGATATTGATCAAACAGATACCTCCCTACAGCAATTTACTGACATAATGAAGGGCATTCTGCCGTTCTGGGGTCCCATGTTCAATACTCGTAATATTCGTCGCCTTGCTAGAGTAGTTGAGGGAGTTAATAATATAACTGCTGGTATACTGACTAATATTACAGTCAAGCTTCAGGCTATGAGGCTCGTTTCTCTTCAAAATCAGATGGTTTTAGACGTCATTCTGGCTGATAGGGGTGGAGCCTGTCGCGTCATCGGCAGCAGCTGCTGTGTGTACATCCCTGATAGTGCCCCTTATGTGTACTCCGCAATACAGAAATTACACAAACTTGCTTCAGATATCCATCAGGATAATGGTTCATGGTCCCTCACAGGGTGGCTCTGGGGTCTGCTGACATCATGGGGTTGGAAGATATTACTTGTCCTAATAACCATCGCAGGAGTCATCTTTACATGTTGTTTATGCATTAATTGTCTTCCAGCCTGTTGCACCTATTGTGTGAGTAAACTTACCCCTACCCCTACATTGCCAAGATGAGAAAACAAGATTTCTGCTATGATGATGCAGGAAATTCAGGACATGATGCTCATAGATGAGGGCATCTTCGAGTATTAGGTGATTTCGATGCTCACGTGTTGCTTGTTTTTCCTTGTTACATGAGTGACTATGCAATTTCTTCCTTCCCCTTAGAATTGTAAAGACCCTACCGGATAGCGAATAAAGCATGTAGCCACCCATGCTAAAAGGAGGGTCTGTTAGGTTTCAAATTCCCATCCCTGCAACGCACTAATTTCACGTTATATTAGGTTAGCAATGTGTGGCTAAATCTAAGTCATATGTGTTCACGTTATGTAACCCACTGAGTTATCCCTGTAATGCGCAGGCTTCAGTTAGCGAGTGTGACTCCATTTTGCATTTCGTAATCCTTCTTAGGCTGCTTAGACTGTGCCTGAGTTAGGCCTCATTACTCGTATTGCTTGCCTCAGCAGAACACTGTATTTCGTTATTATTTTTTCTTTCTGTTCAAGGCTGTTTCTCGACTTACTAATGAATAGGCCGTTCTGCCCTCACATACTTATCCGAATGTATAGTGTCTGCTCCCACGTTAGGAAAGCTGAGACCCAGCACTGTGGCCTTGGATTCCTGATAAAATGTACCCATCTGGCAGGTGTTAGCTCATCCTACTGTGCCTCTTTGTTCATGATCGGCCCAGGCCGGTAGTTTTCCATTGTGGGCATGGTTGGGGGTTTCTCGAGAGGAATGATTACTCCGTGTGAGCTGTTGGGGGGTCAGTCCCTCGGCAGACATCCTAGGGTGCAGGTCATGATGGACTCCTCTGCAGAGCATTGCTAATAAAATGTAAGTTTGCATTCTCTACTGTCTGACCGACTCTTCATTCTTGGGAAGGTATAGCAGGTGGTTGTAAGAAAACCTGAGTGGCCCTAGAGGGCCACTTCCTTCAAGGGCACTGCTAAATTTTACATTATTCAGTAATCTGCAATGCCACATCACGTGCACTCAGCCTTCACTGTGTTTAACATACAGTAATACTTGGACCCCAAACTTTAGTGATTTCTAAACAGAATACCATATAACTTTTGTCATGCACAATCACACTTGTATCCAGACTTAACACTATTTCCATGTAATATGTGAGGTGATAAGCAGTGCATAGTGGGGTTGCAAGTTATAGTTAGCTCAGTAAACTACGACTGGTGAATTTCAGTGTTTGGTTTGTTTTAAAATGTTACTTTTTGTGTTAGTGGAACACCTAACTATAAATTTAATTTAACCTTTGGCTTTTTTTGATAATTTCTAGAGATTTTAAACATAAGGCCTCATCACCATGCCTAACTATAATGTTACATTAACCTTTGTGTTTTTCAGTGAATATATAAATATGTACATGTTTATTCATTTTCATTGTCACTGATTGATCACATCTTTGTTCCGATATAGATCACATCCATCTATAAATATAAACCATTCAACATTTATTGCATGTTTAAAAAGCTTGTGCTTTCTTCTGAAAAGAGTTCTTTCAATATATATTACAGAAATGTATAGTTGTACGTGGTCTATATGGGTATGGATGGATAGAAGAGATCATCAGTCACTGAGAAAGGAAATTAATGCAAACAATCAAGTGTTGTGTTGCGAATCATATATAGAGAGTGAAGTCATAAGTATTGCAAACAGGTGTGTGTGCTCATTTTACTCTAAAGCAATATGTACCTATGACCCATTGGGGAATGGTTGGCTGTTTGCATATTTATAGGTCCCAGTAATGATTCTGAAATGACCACAGCCCAAAATAATCATTGCTGAGCTAGCCAGCTCATTCTGGAGATTTCTAACTCTACCTCTACTTTCTAAATTGAAAAAATGCTGTTATCTTCAATAGACAGAAGTATATTTAGTTAGTTTATATCTGAGACACATTGCTTTCTGACATATTAAATATTGCCTTAAAAGTCTGCTAAATGAATATAATGTTTTTGTGCTTAGCTAAAACTACATAGTTGTAGGTGTTCAGAAAATTATGTTTGGGGAATTCCAAAAGGGATTCAGCAAATGAGAGTTTGGTTTTGCAGAATTTATTAGTTGTCTTCTTATGCCAAATTGATCCCAATTACCATGCATATCGGCAGAAATTATTGACAATCAGTGGTTAGGGTATACTAATTCATACTCATCCATGCAATTTTGATACTAAGAAATACAATTCAATAGACATCCACACACTATACCAGGGGTCTCCAACCTTCTCTGTAGTAAAATCTACTTATGTTTAATAAAAATCATCCCGTGCTACGAACACAAATTATCATTGTTATAAGATTCCATTAGTGACCATGGATTACTACCAATAATGTCAAAAAAAGCTTTATCATTTGTAATCTTGAATACCTCTACATGTCATAGCAGTCATATATGCAATGACCTGTAGCACCAAAGAAAGAACACTAGTAATACAATTCTCCATTGCAGCATGAATTAAGATTTCAAAATAAGCCTTAATTGTATTTTTCTGCAAGCATCAGCTTATCGGTTCTGAAAGCACACACTTTGTACTTTTAAATATATAATATTGAAATTTGGAAACATACTAACTAAATCAAATAAAAGCTTTTCATTTACACAGGTACACATAGGGAAGCTACTCACCTGTATATGGAGGGCTCCTGCGCCACTCTTTGGAGAACCTTGTCCTTGCACTATACAAATCTCCCAGTGAGTCAAGTACAATTTAACTACAGTTAGGACTATGGAATTAAAACAGGAATCCTAAGTTTAGTTGTGGATTGATCATTAAAAATAATACAGTGCTCTAGTTGGCAGAGGTAGGTACCTTTGTCCACATAGAGACCCTTGCTTCTAGTCAGGGTAAAGGGGATACACACTTTAGATAACCCCTGCTCACCCCCTGGGTAGCTTGGTACGAGCAGGCAGACTTATCCAAAAGGCAATGTGTAAAGTATTTGTACTCAAAACACACAGTAATACAGTGATAACACCACAAATGGACACCACACCAGTTTAGAAAAATTAAGTATCTTTATCTAAACTCAACAAGGCCAAAACGACAAAAATCCAACATACATGTAATAAGAACATGACTTTAAAAAGGATTCAAACAACTGGATCCATAGTAAACTATGGATGCGTGATTTCTCACAAAGTACCTGTAGATGCATCAAACTTCACAAGGCCAGTTCCTGAGACCTTGGGGAGGCAATGTGACAGTTCTGCTGCACGCAGGAGAAGTGATGCATCAAATCCGGTCTATAGGGGGAAGTGATGCGCCCAAGACAATTCTGGTCCATGGGTGATGTGTCGGGAAAACTTGCCGCACAGGTACGATGTGTGGAAATTTGGGATGCGGCGGCGATTGATGGCACGGCGTCCCGCGGCGCTGCGTCCCGCGGCGCTTCGTTGGTTTCTTCAGTCAAGATCTCTGGATGCATTGGTTCTTGGAGCTGTGACAGGAGCTGCATCAGTTTCGGCAGTGGCGATGCGTGGAGATTTTACTCGCACAGCGGTGCTGCGTCGGAAAAACAGCTGCAAGAAAAGCGATGCATCGATTTCTGCAGTTTTTCTTTTCTTCCAGCTCCCAGCAGCAGCAACAACCTCCAGAGGCTCAAAACTGGAACAGGTATCTCCTGGCAGGTCAGAATTCTCAGCAGCAGAGTTCAGGGGAATTGGGGTGAAGTCTTTGTGTCCCTGAGACTTCAGAACAGGAGGCCAGCACACACAGGCCCTTGGAGATTCTTCTTCAAGCAAGTTCAAGCAAAGTTCCAGTCTTTGTCCTCTCCTTGGCAGAAACAGAAACTGTAGGCCAACCCCACATAGCACACAGCAAAGGGGCAGTACTCCTCCTCACAGCTCTTCAACTCTTCTCCTTGGCAAAGGTTCCTCTTGAGTCCAGAAGTGATCTAACGTCCTGGGGTTTTAGGTCTAATACTTATACCCTCAAATGTTTTTGTTCTCTTGGTGCAAGGGTCTCTGAGCCCAGTCTAAACCAGTTCTGTCCTCACTGGTGTAGCATGACCAGAGGGGGTGGAGACAGCATTGTGCAAGGGAGACAGGCCCTATTCAGGTGCAAGAAAATCTCCTCCCACTACTCTAAATTCAGCAAGGGTCTATTCAGCCCAGTTCCGAGTCATCCAGGAAGGGCCAGGCACACCTCAACCCCCCAGTGGCTGTCTACAGTGAATGCACATCCCCATCCCCTGTCACTCGAAAACCAGACAGTCAATACACAACAAGGCAGAGGCACACAAATGGTTAAACAAGAAAATGCCTACTTTCTAAAAGTGGCATTTTCAAACACACAATTTAATAACCATCTTCATTAAATGATGTGTTATTAAATTATGAGTTCAGAGAGCCTAAACTTTATTTCTCTATCTTGTTCCACAGGGAAGTTATACTTATAAGATGTTACAAAGCATTTCCAATACTATCCTATGGGGCAAGATAGCCTTTCAATAGGGAAAAAACAAAATTGGCAGTATTTCACTATCAGGATATGTCACACACACCAGTGCATGTCCTACCTTTCACATACACTGCGCCCTGCCCAGGGGGGTCCCTTGGGCCTACCATAGGGGTATCTTACATGTAAGAAAAGGTAAGGTTAGGGCCTGGCAAGTGGGTGCACTTGCCAAGTCGACATGGCAGTTAATAAACTGCACACAGACAATGCAGTTGCAGGTCTGAGATATCTTTTCAGGGCTACTCATGTGGGTGGCACAATCAGTGCTGCAGGCCCACTAGTAGCATTGGATTTACAGGCCCTGGCACACTCAGTGCACGTTACTTACGGACATACCAGTAAATCAAATATGCCACTTGGGGAGAACCAATTGTAACCACAATTTACACAGGGAGCACTTGCACTTTGACACTGATCAGCAGTGACAAAGTGCCCAAAGCATCTAAGCCAGCAAAAACGAAATCCAGCACAGCATCAAAAATACAGGAGGTAGAGGCAAAAATCAGGGGAAACCACGCAGAAGATGCCAAGTCTAACAACTATCTAATATTTTATTGGTAACTTTTCAGTCCATGCATAAGTAATGAAGCAGCTGTTGCCATTTGACAACAAGTGCAGAGGTATTAATTGTAATATGGTACAAAATTAGGTGGGATCATCATTATAAATAAATGTATCGATCCAACCATTGTAAATGGTAATTTCGTCAATTTTGCAAGTTGGTTCTCAGTTTTAAGAGACAGAGGTAATGGATCTCAGGAAGTTGTTTTATAGATTTTTAATAAGAAGACACTACGACTTCTACTGGTTCTTAAAATTATGCATTTGTTGATACATACCCAGGGACAATAAAAACATTTGAAAATATTTAAGGCGGTAACTCAACATTGGTTTTACATTTTCAAAAAAGCATAATATTATTTGCAGTAAATTGAATTTTACAAGAAAGTCCTGGAATGCAATCCTAGAGCTGGCTATTATTTCTAATCACTCAGACCACACTTTTCTATAGACCTGTATAGACCTATATGAATCAGTTAATGGATTAGATGACATGCAGAGGTAACTTCATTTAGCTCAAAACATGACAGAAGAATCCCTAATCCACTGGGTTATCTAATAACACAATTAAATATGACATATTAAATGTATTTGTATAATCCATAATTTTAATCAGCAGAAGCATGATGAAGGCTAACAGTCAGCCACGGATAAGCCCAGTATCGTCTGTAAGTAACAACTTTTGAATTACCTTTGCACACTGATGGCCAACAATAGGTGAATGAAAGAATGACTCAATGGGTTTGATATAGGGTTGCTTCCATCTTTGCACTCGCTTATGCAGTCATCCAGGATCTCAATCAAGTATCAACTACGAACTCGACCACACATCGATCTGCTCAGGTGTCCATTAATCCACACAATCAATGAATGTATAAGCCAAATATCTTGGCTCTGCCAGTAATCACCAACA
Organism: Calotriton arnoldi; assembly: GCA_963921515.1. Taxonomy (NCBI): domain Eukaryota; kingdom Metazoa; phylum Chordata; class Amphibia; order Caudata; family Salamandridae; genus Calotriton; species Calotriton arnoldi. The sequence continues at coordinate 396,291 of CAWUFW010010370.1, read as the reverse complement.
GGGTAACATCCCGAAGACCTGGGATCAACTGCAATGTGACTGAAAGTAGTTAATGGTAGCAGGATGCAATAAAGAAAAATAGTACTTTTGTTAATTATGCTGTGATGCAGGTATTAACAATTCCAGCAATTTATCATACAGGCCATTGTCTGTTTTACCCAAGATTCCTAGAAAAAATTGTAAAATGTAAAAAAATAATGAAATACGAACATGCTATCAAGTTGAAATAGCATTTTATAGATTTGAGCCTGTCATTGTACATTATGGTCAACTCCAAGCATGGATGTCTGACAAAGCAAAGGTCTGCCATAGAAATACATGTGACAGCTGCCTTAGCACTCAGACATGTACAAGTTTAATTCTGCAATATCGTTTTTTGTTCATTAGGTGAAACTGCATCTGGGAATAAAGACACACTATGGGGTCGATTCCGATCTCGGCCGGAAGCGCACCTAACAGTATTCGTCCGGAAAAAAAACCAGCTGAGTGCGTGTTTCCCGACCGATTCGAACACTCGTCCGGACGAACAAGTACGATGCGTATAACAACCCAGATTCCGAGCGAGCCGTACTTACCCAATCCAGCTCCTGTTCCCCACTCGAGCCGGATCCGTAAACGCCGAATCGAGTCATACGGAAGCAAATACACAGCACCTTCCGGCCGGACGACTACGATGCGCACTCCGTACGCGCCGAACCCGTCGCTACGTCCGGGACGTTTGAGCATCTGGGCGAGCCGTACATAAGCTCCGTTTCGCGCCACAAGACGATCCACGGCTACGAGATGAACAAGCCTGCTACGAGTACGAGTCGAAGACACGAGAAACCCGAACGAGACGATCCAAGCATGAATCACATTGCGCAGGTCCTACCTATACTCTACATCTATTACCGGGACCGGCACGGACGCATACGGCGCAGACAGTAAGTCAAACACCAACAACACAAACAAACGACACGTACCCGAAATATGTCACACACACATAGGGATGCACAAATGACGTACTCTAGCAACAGCAGAACCATAGGGGTGGGATGGCCATCACCAATGCCATACACACCCATAGGGGGATGGATGCCTACCACCAACACCACCCTACCACCACCCCTACTCAGGGGGGGCTGGATGCCTACCACTACTTATCACAAAATCATTTAAACAGGGGGTCCTAGGGAAAAATATTTAAAGACCAAATGGAATTTTATCCCCACTCTAGACTATTAATAACACAAGAAAAAACCATTGGTCTGTTAAGACTAAGCATCCGCAGCAACAGACTAGTCTGAATTGATTTAAAGGAGTCCTCTTAAAGAGGATAAAATCCCATCACCCACCAAGGTGGCATGCTTCATCATTTGGGATCTCCTTTGAGTTGCAAACCCTAGTGCAACTAAGTGCTACTACCTTCTCAACAGAGGAAGGGAGACTAAACCATGATCCCAAAATGTAGAGCCCAAAATATTTCGAAAGGTGATGGTTTGCAGTGCATATGAAAAATATGTGTGAGAAGTGATTGTATAAAATTGGCTACCAGGACACAAACAATTTTAATAAATGCTATCCTGGTGTCAAGAATAAAACAGTGCATGTGCAGTTTTCAACAAATAACTGCAAGAGTCCAAAGAAATGATAGGTCTACATGTTTCAGCCTATAGATCAACTCTGACCCAGGCTTTCATCAGGACCTAAAGATGGAATCGCTACTGCAAATAGTGTACTTAGTGTAAAATCAAATGAAGTCTCAATAAAAAGTAGTTGGTCCGATACAACCTACATTCACCTGTGAGTTCAAAACTTGGCCAACAGTCACAGGAGTATTGGACACAATCCTGAAAGAAAGAGATACATCTTAAAAACCATTCACTAGACTGTTGCTGTCAAAGATGCTCAATATATGCATTATCTCAATTTTATCTGATACTTGTAAATGTATCATATGCCTATACGTGTATATAATCAACGAAAGATTTTTAAATTGATAATTCTGCTTACCCGTCTTTATGCGGGTGCACTCCTCACCTCACCTGGCATCCGCTCAGGAAGTGAGGCACCGCTCTGTGTTGAAGGTAAAAACATAGAAACCACGTTCAAAGTCAAAGTTCTCTGAATATGGCTACCTTTCCTACTAAAATCTACCACCTCTCTAAGTGACCAAAGCTGAATTGTAAAAAACATATATATGATGTCAAGAGATTCGTACGCCATACAGGCGTCCTAAAAAACTGGTAAATGTCTTTTAAGAAAAGGATACATTAACCGATGTTAGTTACCAAACCAAATGGGGCAGAACAAAACAAGACCCATTCCCACTTGTTTGTATTTTCACTTATAAGAGACGCCTCTTGTAGAAGTATGCATCCATCCTTAAGTGAGTCGTCATGAATAGCTAATAAATATGATTATTCCAGAAGTCTGCCACATATTGTTCGTAAATACAAGTCACTTAGTCAAAAACCTAATAAAAAAACTCAATCAAAAAACTCAGTCAAGCCTTACTTTCAACGCATATGCGCCTGGGCAATGTTAATCGTAAGCAAAGGGGTTTGGACATAAAACACTCGTTTGACTCCAACCCCTGGAAGTAACTGCCCTAACCCAACTATTATCATCAAGCTAGTATACAGACCTCCTACAGTTCGAACCTTACCTGTCCGTCGGTACCCCTGGCCGGACATGAGCTGGAAGGGGAGGTATCCGACGGACGGAAATGTAGGTCTTAAATAGAAAGCGGCAATAAACCGCCTCCGATGTTGTTCACGTCCGCGTTAGCGTCACCACAGGAAATCGTCATCAGTGTGTACACGGCGCATAGGAAGTATGTCATTCCGTAGGCCGAACACACTTGTACGAGTGCTGGGAGTTGTAGTTTGAGCTGCAATCTTAAGTTTTCAAATGTCTATTATAAACCCATCCTGTGTATTATATACAAATGTACATCCCTTTGTAAAAGGAAAAAGGAAAAAAGCGAGTCTCTAGTGAATGTATGATTACAAACCGCGGCCATTATAGACATCAGTAAAGGCTTGAAAAACACATCCCAGCCCCATATAATCATAATTCAACCCTCGTGAGGAAGGCACAGTCCTACTGTGCAACCCGATCTTACTAAGGGTGCTCCGCCCAGATGTTGACGTAAGTTTTTTAATCATGGAACTAACAAATTTAGGAACGAATGAATTGCGAAACTAATAAAATCCATACCTGATCTTAATATCTATAAAGCATAATGAACTAAGTTTGCTCACAATATTCTCCTCAATATGTATAAAGTATGTTACTAGACCACATATCATCTGCATATTAGTGTCATAATCTCATGCAGACAACAGGCAGCGATCTTTTGACTTGATGCAAAAAGCACAAGAAGACTAAAAGGAGACTAAAAGGACGAGCAAAAAAGGGGGGCAAAAAGGGGGGGAGGTGTAAACACTATAGTTTTACCCAAGGTATTTCGTCATTTAACCCCTGACTGTCACTCTTAAGCTTGAAAATCCATTTCTGTTCCTTAACAAACAGGAACCTGGTGATATCACTAACGTGAGATGGGATAAATGGTTGCTCTAACACCGTCCATCTTAATTCCTCTGCCTTATGTTGATGTGTAAGGAAGTGATTCGTCAGTCTGGTTGCCTGTTTGTTGCACCTAATGGTGCTTTTATGTTCGTTTATTCGCAGTTTGACTTTCCGTGTAGTCATTCCTACATACCGAAGGGAGCACGGACATGTAATCAAATAGATTACTCTTTCAGTGTTACAATTAGTATGTTTTTTAAGGACCCAAGGTCTCTCAGTCCCAATGTCAACTGTCTTTGTCTGTTGTGTTTGAGGGCAAGCTGTGCAGGATCCGCAGGGAAAATGCCCTTGTACAGCGGGCATATCCCATAGGGTGCTTACGGCACCGGGTGCTTTGCTCTTAGGTCTAGTGTGTACTAAACTATCCAGGAGATTTGTTCCCCTTTTGAATGAAAAAAGTGGAGCTGGAATAGTTTCCTGTCCTACATTCAGGAGCCGCTAATGTTTCCGCACACTTTTCTGTACCCCATTCGAAAGTGTGCTAAACGTATTGACAAATGTCAACCTTGACAATGGTGGTTTCTGAACCGGTGGTTCCAGTAGGGCATCTCGATCATTGTTGGAAGCTCTTTTCCAAGCTTGCTTGACCAACCGTGTCGGATAGTGTCGATCTTTCAATTGTTCAGATAGAGCCTTCGCATGATGACAAAAATTAGCACTGTCTGAACAATTCCTTCGTATCCGTAGGAGTTGTCCTACTGGTAAATTTTCATGAAGGGCCTTCGGGTGATGACTATCAAAGGTAAGTAGGGAATTTTTCGCCATCGGTTTCTTATATAGTTCACTGCCCAACCTGCCCTGTGATGGACTAATCAAAATGTCAAGATAGGGCAGGCTCACTTTGCTGTACTCCACAGTGAATTTCAAGAAGTTGTTACGTGTATTCAGCCATGCATGAAACTCTAAAATCATGGCTGCTGTCCCACGCCAGACAACAAAAATGTCGTCTATATATCTTTTCCACAGCAAAATCCGATCCCGGAATGGATTGCTGTGGTCCAGTACACATTCTTGCTCAAAAAGGTGGACATATAGATTCGCCAGACTTGGCGCAAAAACGCTGCCCATAGATGTTCCAGAGGTTTGAAGATATAAGGTATCTTCAAACTTAAAAAAGTTTTCAGTCATGGCTAGTCTGGCGCACTCCATAATGAAGTGCACCGGCGTAATGGTATCCAAAACCTTAGCTTCCAGCAGACCTCTTATCGCGTCCAGAGTTTCCTCTCTGTTGACCATGGCTGAATTTACGGGTTTGTCCTTCGATGAAGTGTTACAATCCATCTTGACAACAAATCCTAGTATATTAGATAATATACAAGAGATAACGATCAATCCACAAGATGACTGGAATACGTTACTGAACTTAAAAAAGTCACATTCACGCACATTTATTCATGGCGCGATCATGACGGAGTATCTCCGTGGTAACTGTGCTCCTACGGGCCTTATTGTTACCAATGCCCCAAGGCTTTTTTTGTCTGATAAAACTTTCTTAAAAGGTTGGTCACTAATCGCGTGGCGGTGTACACGCGATTGGTTGATCCTAATCATTAGCACGGCCAAGAGAGTGGCCGATGCCATTTTGATCGAGATTCAGACCCTCGAGGGCCAGATAAAAACCACAATATCAAGTACTCTATATAAAAGAAACCTTGACGAAACGAACAAAACAAACAAAGAACATAAAGACACTATTCTTTTGACAAAAATAGAGAAGTTTAAGAAAGATCTGGCCCGTTTTGCACTGGATAAAGTATACCCATATACCAGTGAGAAATACATACCTCCCGAGTTCAATAAGAAAGGGAAGCGGTATGGTTCTAACTATTCATCATCAGCCTCAGACTCCTACTCTAGTGATTCAGATACCATGACCTCTAGTGCACCACAAAATAGAGGGAGGGGCCAATATACCAGGTTTAATCGAAGGCGAGGAGCACAAGGCTCTTACCAGCAACAGGGACCTTGGTGGCCTCCAGTGCCATGGGGTTACCAACTTCCCCAATTTCAACACACTATGCCGCATTTTCCACCACAGCCACAGTTTTTTGGCAACCAGTCTTTTTTAGGACAGGGACGTGGACGCAACCGAGGCAGGAGAAGAGGACAACCCCAGGTACATTGGGACACGGAACCATCTCTGCCGAACACACGCAGCAGGAAAGGCCTTCAACAAGCAGGGACAAGCACGGACATGCTGATCTAGTAGTTAATCTGAGTTCACGGATTCTCACTGCTGATGAACAGAAAGTTCTCAACAGAGGTTTGGGGTTTGTCCCGACTAATTTGGGGGACCCGTTCCAGACTAGATGTGAACTGGCGAAGTTTTTTAGAAAAATACGTCTACACTTCTTTTTTAAATCAAGAGAAGTTGAAAATGGAGAGCCTTTGGGAGAATCTCTCAATACTGGTTTAAAGATGCCATCTACTTTCAATCCACCTATACATTTGGTACCTAACCAAGTTTTGGCTTTTGAGAAAGCAGTGACTCGTGATATTGTGACACTCTGTGCTACCAAAAACAATTTTTATCAGAATTTACCTGCAGCTGAGAGACAAGCTATATGCACACTGGCTAGTGAAACCTCCATAACAATTAAACCTGCAGATAAAGGCGGTGCAATTGTGGTTTTAGACACAGATGTGTACCGCACGGAGTGTCTGAGTCAGCTGAATGATAGAGGGGCTTATCGCCCTCTTGTGACAAATCCCACCTCCAGACTGATCAATGAGATTGGGGCCCTCGTAGAAGAAGCAAAAACAGAAGGATGGATAACATCACAAGAAGCGGGCTTCTTGATTACAAGCCATCCTATAGTGCCATATTTCTATGTGTTGCCCAAAATTCATAAGATCCAAAGGCCACCACCTGGACGTCCCATCATCTCAGGGATAGGGTCTTTGTTGGAACCCTTATCTACCTTTGTTGATCATTTTTTACGACCACTTGTCAAGGAAATGCCCACTTACCTCCAGGACACAAAGGATGTTTTGAGATTATTACCAGAAATTGGATTTGACACTGAAACTGATTTTTTTGGTTTCTTTCGATGTAGTATCCTTGTATACCTGCATCCCCCAGGAGGAAACTCTGGACGCGATAAGAGGTCTGCTGGAAGCTAAGGTTTTGGATACCATTACGCCGGTGCACTTCATTATGGAGTGCGCCAGACTAGCCATGACTGAAAACTTTTTTAAGTTTGAAGATACCTTATATCTTCAAACCTCTGGAACATCTATGGGCAGCGTTTTTGCGCCAAGTCTGGCGAATCTATATGTCCACCTTTTTGAGCAAGAATGTGTACTGGACCACAGCAATCCATTCCGGGATCGGATTTTGCTGTGGAAAAGATATATAGACGACATTTTTGTTGTCTGGCGTGGGACAGCAGCCATGATTTTAGAGTTTCATGCATGGCTGAATACACGTAACAACTTCTTGAAATTCACTGTGGAGTACAGCAAAGTGAGCCTGCCCTTTCTTGACATTTTGATTAGTCCATCACAGGGCAGGTTGGGCAGTGAACTATATAAGAAACCGATGGCGAAAAATTCCCTACTTACCTTTGATAGTCATCACCCGAAGGCCCTTCGTGAAAATTTACCAGTAGGACAGTTCCTACGGATACGAAGGAATTGTTCAGACAGTGCTAATTTTTGTCATCATGCGAAGGCTCTATCTGAACAATTGAAAGATCGACACTATCCGACACGGTTGGTCAAGCAAGCTTGGAAAAGAGCTTCCAACAACGATCGAGATGCCCTACTGGAACCACCGGTTCAGAAACCACCATTGTCAAGGTTGACATTTGTCAATACGTTTAGCACACTTTCGAATGGGGTACAGAAAAGTGTGTGGAAACATTGGCGGCTCCTGAATGTAGGACAGGAAACTATTCCAGCTCCACTTTTTTCATTCAAAAGGGGAACAAATCTCCGGGATAGCTTAGTACACACTAGACCTAAGAGCAAATCACCCGGTGCCGTAAGCACCCTATGGGATATGCCCGCTGTACAAGGGCATTTTCCCTGCGGATCCTGCACAGCTTGCCCTCAAACACAACAGACAAAGACAGTTGACATTGGGACTGAGAGACCTTGGGTCCTTAAAAAACATACTAATTGTAACACTGAAAGAGTAATCTATTTGATTACATGTCCGTGCTCCCTTCGGTACGTAGGAATGACTACACGGAAAGTCAAACTGCGAATAAACGAACATAAAAGCACCATTAGGTGCAACAAACAGGCAACCAGACTGACGAATCACTTCCTTACACATCAACATAAGGCAGAGGAATTAAGATGGACGGTGTTAGAGCAACCATTTATCCCATCTCACGTTAGTGATATCACCAGGTTCCTGTTTGTTAAGGAACAGAAATGGATTTTCAAGCTTAAGAGTGACAGTCAGGGGTTAAATGACGAAATACCTTGGGTAACACTATAGTGTTTACACCCCCCCCCTTTTTTGCTCGTCCTTTTAGTCTCCTTTTAGTCTTCTTGTGCTTTTTGCATCAAGTCAAAAGATCGCTGCCTGTTGTCTGCATGAGATTATGACACTAATATGCAGATGATATGTGGTCTAGTAACATACTTTATACATATTGAGGAGAATATTGTGAGCAAACTTAGTTCATTATGCTTTATAGATATTAAGATCAGGTATGGATTTTATTAGTTTCGGAATTCATTCGTTCCTAAATTTGTTAGTTCCATGATTAATAAACTTACGTCAACATCTGGGCGGAGCACCCTTAGTAAGATCGGGTTGCACAGTAGGACTGTGCCTTCCTCACGAGGGTTGAATTATGATTATATGGGGCTGGGATGTGTTTTTCAAGCCTTTACTGATGTCTATAATGGCCGCGGTTTGTAATCATGCATTCACTAGAGACTCGCTTTTTTCCTTTTTCCTTTTACAAAGGGATGTACATTTGTATATAATACACAGGATGGGTTTATAATAAACATTTGAAAACTTAAGATTGCAGCTCAAACTACAACTCCCAGCACTCGCACAAGTGTGTTCGGCCTACGGAATGACATACTTCCTATGCGCCGTGTACACACTGATGACGATTTCCTGTGGTGACGCTAACGCGGACGTGAACAACATCGGAGGCGGTTTATTGCCGCTTTCTATTTAAGACCTACATTTCCGTCCGTCGGATACCTCCCCTTCCAGCTCATGTCCGGCCAGGGGTACTGACGGACAGGTAAGGTTCGAACTGTAGGAGGTCTGTATACTAGCTTGATGATAATAGTTGGGTTAGGGCAGTTACTTCCAGGGGTTGGAGTCAAACGAGTGTTTTATGTCCAAACCCCTTTGCTTACGATTAACATTGCCCAGGCGCATATGCGTTGAAAGTAAGGCTTGACTGAGTTTTTTGATTGAGTTTTTTGATTAGGTTTTTGACTAAGTGACTTGTATTTACGAACAATATGTGGCAGACTTCTGGAATAATCATATTTATTAGCTATTCATGACGACTCACTTAAGGATGGATGCATACTTCTACAAGAGGCGTCTCTTATAAGTGAAAATACAAACAAGTGGGAATGGGTCTTGTTTTGTTCTGCCCCATTTGGTTTGGTAACTAACATCGGTTAATGTATCCTTTTCTTAAAAGACATTTACCAGTTTTTTAGGACGCCTGTATGGCGTACGAATCTCTTGACATCATATATATGTTTTTTACAATTCAGCTTTGGTCACTTAGAGAGGTGGTAGATTTTAGTAGGAAAGGTAGCCATATTCAGAGAACTTTGACTTTGAACGTGGTTTCTATGTTTTTACCTTCAACACAGAGCGGTGCCTCACTTCCTGAGCGGATGCCAGGTGAGGTGAGGAGTGCACCCGCATAAAGACGGGTAAGCAGAATTATCAATTTAAAAATCTTTCGTTGATTATATACACGTATAGGCATATGATACATTTACAAGTATCAGATAAAATTGAGATAATGCATATATTGAGCATCTTTGACAGCAACAGTCTAGTGAATGGTTTTTAAGATGTATCTCTTTCTTTCAGGATTGTGTCCAATACTCCTGTGACTGTAGGCCAAGTTTTGAACTCACAGGTGAATGTAGGTTGTATCGGACCAACTACTTTTTATTGAGACTTCATTTGATTTTACACTAAGTACACTATTTGCAGTAGCGATTCCATCTTTAGGTCCTGATGAAAGCCTGGGTCAGAGTTGATCTATAGGCTGAAACATGTAGACCTATCATTTCTTTGGACTCTTGCAGTTATTTGTTGAAAACTGCACATGCACTGTTTTATTCTTGACACCAGGATAGCATTTATTAAAATTGTTTGTGTCCTGGTAGCCAATTTTATACAATCACTTCTCACACATATTTTTCATATGCACTGCAAACCATCACCTTTCGAAATATTTTGGGCTCTACATTTTGGGATCATGGTTTAGTCTCCCTTCCTCTGTTGAGAAGGTAGTAGCACTTAGTTGCACTAGGGTTTGCAACTCAAAGGAGATCCCAAATGATGAAGCATGCCACCTTGGTGGGTGATGGGATTTTATCCTCTTTAAGAGGACTCCTTTAAATCAATTCAGACTAGTCTGTTGCTGCGGATGCTTAGTCTTAACAGACCAATGGTTTTTTCTTGTGTTATTAATTGCCTACCACTACTACCATCCCTACTCAGGGGGGCCTGGATGCCTGTCACTACCACCACCCCTACTCAGGGGGGGCTGGATGCCTGTCACTACTACAATCCCCATCCTTAGGGGGCTGGATGCCTGCCACTACCACCACCCCTACTAAGGGGGGATGGATGCCTGCCACTATCACCACCCCACTCAGGGGGGGCTGGATGCCTGTCACTACTACCATCCCCACCTTTAGGGGGATGGATGCCTACCACTACCAGTACCCCCTACTCATAGGGGGCTGGATGCCCATCACTAACAGTACCCCCTACTCATAGGGGGCTGGATGCCCATCACTACCAGTACCCCTACTCATAGGGGGCTGGATGCCCATCACTACTACCATCCCCACTCATAGGGGGCTGGATGACCATCACTACTACCATCCCCATTCATAGGGGGCTGGATGCCTGTCACTACTACCATCCCCACCCTTAGGGGGATGGATGCCTACCACTACCACCACCCCTACTCAGGGGGGGCTGGATGCCTGCCACTACCACCACCCCACTCAGGGGGGGCTGGATGCCTGCCACTACCTCCACCCCTACTCAGGGGGGGCTGGATGCCTGTCACTACTACCATCCACACCCTTAGGGGGCTGGATGCCTGCCACTACCACCAGCCCTACTCAGGGGGGGCTGGATGCCTGCCACTACCACCACCCCTACTCATGGGGGCCTGGATGCCTGTCACTACTACCATCCCCACCCTTAGGGGATGGATGCCTACCACTACCACCACCCCTACTCAGGGGGCCTGGATGCCTACCACTACCACCACCCCTACTCAGGGGGCCTGGATGCCTGTCACTACCACCACCCCTACTCAGGGGGCCTGGATGCCTGTCACTACCACCACCCCTACTCAGGGGGGCTGGATGCCTGCCACTACCACCACCCCTACTCAGGGGGGCCTGGATGCCTACCACTACCACCACCCTAACTCAGGGGGGCCTGGATGCCTGTCACTACCACCACCCCTACTCAGGGGGGCCTGGATGCCTGTCACTACCACCACCCCTACTCAGGGGGGCCTGGATGCCTACCACTACCACCACCCCAACTCAGGGGGGCCTGGATGCCTGTCACTACTACCATCCCCACCCTTAGGGGGCTGGATGCCTGCCACTACCACCACCCCTACTCAGGGGGGGCTGGATGCCTGCCACTACCACCACCCCTACTCAGGGGGGGCTGGATGCCTGCCACTACCACTACCCCACTCAGGGGGGCCTGGATGCCTGTCACTACTACCATCCCCACCCTTAGGGGCCTGGATGCCTGCCACTACCACCACCCCTACTCAGGGGGGGCTGGATGGCTGCCACTACCACCACCCCACTCAGGGCGGCCTGGATGCCTGTCACTACTACCATCCCCACCCTTAGGGGGCTGGATGCCTGCCACTACCACCACCCTACTCAGGGGGGCCTGGATGCCTGTCACTACTACCATCCCCACCCTTAAGGGGCTGGATGCCTGCCACTACCACCACCCCTACTCATGGGGGCCTGGATGCCTGTCACTACTACCATCCCCACCCTTAGGGGATGGATGCCTACCACTACCACCACCCCTACTCAGGGGGGCCTGGATGCCTACCACTACCACCATCCCCTACTCAGGGGGGCCTGGATGCCTGTCACTACCACCACCCCTACTCAGGGGGGCTGGATGCCTGCCACTACCACCACCCCACTCAGGGGGGGCTGGATGCCTGCCACTACCACCACCCCTACTCATGGGGGCCTGGATGCCTGTCACTACTACCATCCCCACCCTTAGGGGGCTGGATGCCTGCCACTACCACCACCCCTACTCAGGGGGGGCTGGATGCCTGCCACTACCACCACCCCTACTCATGGGGGCCTGGATGCCTGTCACTACTACCATCCCCACCCTTAGGGGGATGGATGCCTGCCACTACCTCCACCCCTACTCATAGGACGGGTAATGCATGACACAACCAGCATACTCCCACATAAGGAATGTCTGAAAATTACATCCCCCCAACACCATGACAAGCGTGTGTAGTCTGTGTCAAATGCCTACAACACTGAACATGACATTGAACATACAATGTGACCCCCTAGCACATGTGTCACACATAAATGTGTGTGGCCTCCACAATGCAAGCCAACCATGGCCACTGTGGCAATGGGGTTGAACACCCCATCACCACAGCAACCAAAAGGTAAGTGTGGGGTCCATAGCTGATGCACATTTTGAACAGTGTGGCAATGGGGCCCAAAGCCCCATCACCACAGTGACCAAAAGGGAAGTGTGGGGTCCATAGCTGATGCACATTTTGAACAGTGTGGCAATGGGGCCCAAAGCCCCATCACATTGATGGAGCAGTAAAAATAAAAAAATTTAACCCCTAACAAATTATATAATTAATTAATTAAAAATGTTCGTTAAATGTATTAATCAACATTGTATATGTGGGAATGGTAATATGCTAATGTACGTGCTAAATAATCTACTAATGAATGTCCGTGTGTCTAATCATAACGTAAGAATAAAAAGCGTACTAAATAAAATAAATGCATGTTTGTGCTTCATAGAAATAAAATGTGTCGTTGCAAAAACAATAGTGATGGTAAGTAAGGAGCAGCTTAAATGTCGCTTTTTGCTAGGTAACAACTAATTGGGGTACGTAGACGGGAGGGAAACGAAAGGGATATTTTTCTCTATTTTAATTATGTTTTATTTGCCTCAAATTAGTGCTTCTAAAGTAGAACCGAGTGGCGAGATAAAATGGCCGCCAGTGGGAAGATGTGCGCAGGCGCAAGGGGACACGTGGTACGGGATGAGATTGAAGAAATCTGGAGCCGCGTGATGTATCTGAGAGGCTAGGATGCAAGAAATGGTCAAGGCTGGTGTGACCTAATTGAACTGATAGTGTGCCGTGAGGATCAGGAGAGAGTCCGTGGGAAAGGAGCCCAAGAGAAAGGACAATGACTGCGGAATTCTTGAATGTGTCAAAAGAAGATACAAATGAACTGATCGAATCGGATGGAAATGTTTAAGCGTATGGGAAAGGAAATGATCCAAGGACCCTTGAATCCAAAAGAATTTGATTAAAGAATGAATAAGCTGACATGTATGGACCAATGAGAGAAAAGCGTGATATTAATGTTGCAACAGTTAGTTAGCAAAGTTAGAATTAGGGTATAAGAGGGCCTACTCTTAGTGGGAGGGGTTCAGTTCCAGTCGCGGTTGCAGTCACAGTCAGTTCCAGGCAGTTCGAGAGTCGTGGTTGCAGTAGAGGAGACGGGTTGCAGGTAGCTGATGCTGACGAGCTGAAGTTGCTGTTGCTGTCTTAACTTTACAGTTGAGTATGAGAATCAGGCTATTTCTAATTCCAAAGTTAGGTTAGAAATCATTAGGCTAAATTAGGAAGCTAGGCAGGTAACTAAGGTTTTTGGCTTCATGACAAAATTTCCTTTCTGCAATAAATTGATTATGCTTAATAAAATTGTGAATTTAAAAATGAATAATTGAATAAAGTATTAAATCTTTTCATGCTTTTAAAATTATATAAAATTTAAGATTCTTTAAAACCCAAAATGACTCAGTGGTTATTTTCCTAAATGATTGTGACATGAGTAATTGGTTGATTGTGATTCAGCTGGTCTTAATCACTATGAACTAATTTCTTAAATGAATGATTCATCGACAAAACAATGAGCAGGAATATCTTAAGAAATAATTAAAAGAAAGTGACAAATTAAGGTAAATAGATATCCTTGCTCTTCCAGCGGTACACAAAATGGTGTTCTCCATTTAGTTCTCATGCTTCTCCTAGGAGTACGGAATTTCATAAAGGTGTAAAAGGAAATCCAGGAGTGTATGTGTGTGTGTTTAGGCGATGTTTATGGGCCCCATCGTCATGTGGATATGAGAAATATAGTTTGCCCCTGGATGACCTATAAGTAGCCTGGGAGGAGGATAGTTTTTATTGTACGCGCTGCATCAGATTTCTTGGTAGCAGAGTTATGGTTTTCTATAGATTAGTTTAGTGATTATTGTTTATTGATTATTGATTATTTGATGACTAACACTATATGTTGAGTCGCGTTATGTTATATGTAAGTTTTCACGCTTCTGGGATGTAGGAAGTGGAACACGTGTGGCAAGAGAAGTCACATGGAATTTGGTACATGGTCTGAATTCATTTTGGTTATAACACAGGTTGTGTTATGTTAGGGATTTCGGTGTGAAAAGTGTGTAAATGAAATAGCAAATCACGTTTACTTGTGAAACTTTGGCCTTAATTCTCAGGAGCCTAGTCTCCACATGTGTCTTATCCCCAGAGAAACGAGTAAATTGTTTGTTTGAAAGAAGGGTAAGGTAGAGGGAAGTGCTACTTTATCGACAAAAGCAAATAATTCTGTGGTAGGGTAGAGGTAAGCGCTGCCTACTGGAAAAACAGGATTCTTGTGTAAAAGGACAAGGCTGTCACTTTGTTTAGCGAATCAGACTATGGAATTGTTTATTTGTTGTAACTAACGAAGAAAAACAGTAAAAGGAAAAAATTGCCGATAAATTTTGTAAAGGAGGGGTAAAGAGTAGAAGTGACGTGGAAAAGTGCCGCGCTAGGATTGGTCAGTGCACTAGTCACGTGAATACAGAGCAGGAGTGACGTAGAAAAGTGCCGCGCTAGGATTGGTTGGTTCGCGGACGGTGGAAATTGTTCTGATTGGTACGTTAGTGTGAATCGCGCTGTAATTGGACGAAGTTCCGTACACGGAAACAGCGTTAGAGTAAAGAGAAAACAAATAGAAAACATGCCATATTACGAGTATGAAAGGGAGAGAACGTCATGGACAACGAAATTAAAGAATTTCTTTAAGAAAGACAAAAAGGTTGTGACTAGAGAGGGACAAGTAATTCCTCCGCCAAAATCAGCAGCTTCACATATGATGCTGAAATATGGATATCATACGTGCATATGGTTGGATAATTGGGTAAAATATACAAAGAATGATGGAGCATTGGCTTTTCCTGAAAATGGTTCTTTTAATGTAGCGATTTTACGGAATTTAAAAGAAAAGATGCTTAAATTGGAACCTAGACCTAGACCGACACAGTTTGAGGCTTTAACAGAATGGGAAGATGAGATGTACGAAAAAGAAAGATTCAGAGGTATGAAAGGTTATGAGTTCGTGCCCGGAAGAATGTGGGGAATGAATCATGAGGACAGAATAAAACGATGGAGATGTGCTAACATGACAGGAGGTTTGTTTCCAGCTTTCACAGTTGAGGAAGGGACTAAGAAAAAACGGACTGAGAAAAAGAAACATTTAGAGAGAGAAAAGTATATGCATGAGAGCGAAACGGATGACGAGTTGCTGGAAGATATATTAAGTAAAAATCCACCTCCGTATCAGCAGAATTCTACAGTGGTGACACCAAATGCGCCACCAATAGAAGCTATGCGAAATGAAAGTCCAGAAAAAAGACAAGAAATAAATAGGTCACAAGAACAAATAAGAACTTCCCAAAATGAGGGAATAGAAAATGATAGTGCAAGAGAATTGGCAAGGACAACAAAAGAATTAACTGAGAAAATTAGAGAATTAACAAAGAATATGGAAGCAGTTACCGTACCCGTAACAATAGGTCCAGTAATACCAGTTTTCGAGAATCAGAAAATTGATGAACGATCTTTGGTGATTCCCTTGAGTTCGCAATTCCAAAGAGAAAAGGAAAGAATAGAAACAAGTCCAGGTACGAGCAATTTGACTAGTGTTTACAGACCAAGTCCACCTGAAAATTTGACAGTAAATGAGTGTAGCGGTAGGAAAATGCCTATGGTAACTGAATCTGCAACAGTGACACCTGAAAAGAGTGGAAATTGGACAGAAATAAATAGTACTCCTATAGGTCCGACTCCTGATGAGTTAAATGAGTGGATAAAAGCTTTTAAAATAAAAGAAACGGAAGAAAAACCATTAGATGTGATCAGATTGAAGATTGACATGGAAGAATTAATTCTGGGAACGATTGGTACAGAAAAGATTAAGAATTATCAGGATGATGAAATAATGTTTCTGTGCAAAAGTATAACATGGAGGGCAAAGAATTTACATGACAAACTAGAAGAAGTGGCCGGTGAGATTGGAATAGATTTTGCAAAAGTAAAAACGTTGCAGAAACCATACAGAGTAGATTTTTGTGAAAAAGATATTGAAAATTTGAATACAGCAGGAAGGCTGACACAGATAAAAGAGTTGATTGTTTTGTTGAGAAAATGGGGTGATGTGGACAGATGGAAGGTTAGATGGACAAAGAAGAATGAGAAAAGCGTAGACAAAGGTTCATTGGCTTTTATGATAACAGAAAAGGAACACGTTGTTAAAGAGTACCCTATGAGAGAAACTCCAGGTGGTAGTTATGTGCATGTTCCCTGGACTAGGCAGGACATCCTGTCATTTACAAATGACTTTCCAAAGTTAAGAGAAAAGCCAGTTGAGTGGTACCGACAGGTAGAAAGGTTTGTAAAGGTCTCGAAAGTGTTGTGGATAGATTTGGATGGATTGTTTGACATAGTGGTACCAACGGATCTATGGTCAGAATGTAAGATTACAGTTGACTGGCCAACTACAGAATATCCAAGAGATCCTAAGACAGGAGCTCCAGGACCAGATGTGATGAAGAAATACGATAAGGTGATTACCTTTTTGAAAAATAAGATTCCTCCAAAAGAAACAGATTGGGTTAAGATTGATAGAACTACACAGGAAAGCAAGGAGAGTGTACATGCATATTATGAGCGATTGTTGTTGGTTTTCAAACAGTATAGTGGTTATGAGGAATTAAGTGAGAAGGATATGAGTCATTTTGTATACCGATTTGTATTTGGCTTGAAACAAGAAATAAGTGATATGATTAAGCAACATATGATAAACTGGCAGAATGCAAGTGTAGATGAGGTGCTGAGGTATGCTAAGTATTGTAGTGATGAAATAGAGAGTAAACAGCGTAAGCTGAAAGAAAAAGCAATGTGGGCACAAGTGAAAGTGGCAGAAAAACAAGAAGCTCAATTGGATAATAATAATGGAAACGAATCAGGACAAAATAAGATGCGACCAAATATAGGTAAAGGAAAAGGACAAGTGAGTCTAGAAGAGGCAAAGAAGAAATGGCCATGTCATAATTGCGGAAAATTAGGGCATTGGAGAAATGAGTGTAAGTTCCCACCTAAACCTAATCCGGAACATCAATCATTAACTCCACAGGTGCAGAATGAGGTAGTTGTTCAACAAAATCAGGTGCCACAACCACCACTTCCCAACACTGTTAACCAGCAAAGATACAGTACAGAAACAGGATTCTACGGAGGAGAACAGGTAACACAGTTGCCGAGAGCAGCTAACATTTCCCAGTATTGGTTGCATCAGAGTGAGGATGACCCAGATGAAAGTTTCTGACGGTGCGCAAGAGAGGGGAAAGAGTGCGTGCTTGGCGCAACTCTAGAGGTAGATCAGTCTGGTCCCTTTGTGGATGGAGAAGTGAATGGAGCAAACGTAACATTCCTTGTCGATACTGGAGCTACCCGTTCTACTGTTAGGTCAGTGGAAATTCCGAACCTTCCTCTCTCAGGTGAATGCATCCAAGTGGTAGGAGTTGCCAATCAGCAGATTAAAACCCCACTTACTGAATTGGTAGAAGTAAAAATTGGTTCTTTTAGGAAAATGCATAAATTTGTAGTGTGCGATTGTAGTCCTGTAAATCTTCTAGGTCGTGACCTCTTGTGTAAAATGAATTGCACAATTTATTGTACACCAGATGGAATTGGTTTTCAGACTTCAGACGAAGATGCTTTGTATAAAGTAACCTTGATGAATCAGGAACCTGAAATGAATGGGTTGTTTCCTGCATTTGATGCAGGAAAACTTCCAGAAGAATTAAAAAGTACAGTGAAAGAAAGTGTGTGGGATTTTACAGGAGAAGACATTGGATTAATGAGAGAAGTTGATCCTGTAAAAGTGACAGTGAAAGAAGGGATAAGTTATCCAAACACGCCACAGTACAAATTAACTCCAGAAATAATTGAAGGAATAACTCCTGTGATAAATAAGATGATTGAACAGGGAATTCTGAAAGAAATCATGAGCAGTCCATGTAATTCACCTATTATGGGACTGAAAAAGCCAAATGGAACATACAGAATAGTACAGGATTTGAGAAAGATCAACAAAATAGTTGTACCATGCTGTCCAATAGTGCCAAACCCTGCAGTGATTCTATATCAAATTCCGCATGAAGCTGAGTGGTACACTGTGATAGATTTGTGTCATGCATTTTTCTCTATTCCTTTGCATCCAGATAGCCAGCCATTATTTGCATTCCGTTTTGGAGAGCGTATTTTGGCATGGTGCCGAATTCCTCAGGGGTATACAGAGAGCCCCTCAATTTTTAATCAGATTCTAAAGAAATCTCTGGAAGATTTAAAAATGCCAGAAAAATCAGTGATGGTGCAGTATATCGATGACCTATTGGTGGCATCGAAAACCAAAGAGGCATGTGTAAGTGACACAATTGCTTTACTGAACCATTTGGAGAAAAGAGGACATAAGGTGTCCCCTTCAAAATTACAGTTTTGTCAGAAAGAAGTCCAGTATTTAGGACATAAAATTGAGAAAGGAGTGCGGAAAATAGCGACAGAAAGAGTAAGAATGATTCAAGGAATGAGAGCACCAATGACTCAAAGAGAGGTAAGAATGTTTTTGGGAATGGTTGGATATTGTCGACAATGGATAAGTGGATTTTCTTTGATTGCAAAACCATTACAAAAATTGACAAAGAAAGATGTAAAAGACCCTTTTGAGTTGAACAAAGAAGAAATGAAATCTTTCAAAGAATTGAAAAGGAAACTGTGTGAGGCCCCTGCATTAGGCATGCCTGATTATGAGAAAGATTTTGAGTTATACTGCAGTGAAAGAGATGGATGTGCATTTTCAGTACTAGTACAAAAACATGGCACCATGAAGAGGCCTATAGCTTACTTTTCAGCTGTTTTAGATCCTATAGCAAAGGCATTGCCTGGATGTTTGAAAGCAGTTGCTGCTACTTGTGTAAGTCTGGAACAAAGTGAAGGTATAGTGATGGGGTATCCACTGAGAGTATATGTTCCCCATTCAGTAGAAATTCTTTTGACAAGAACAAAAACACAGTACATGACACATAGTCGGCTGACTAAGTACGAAAAAGTCATCTTGAGTGCAGAAAATGTGACCATAGATAGATGCATAAATGTAAATCCTTCGACTTCATTGCCAGATGAAGAGAGTATAATTGAACAAGATGAAGTAGATCATGATTGTCTGAATGTGCTGGAATATTGCACAAAACCAAGAGCTGACATAAAAGATGAACCGTTAAAGGAATCCGATTATGTCATGTTTGTAGATGGTTCATGTTTACGCACAAAGGAAGGAGTGTTAAGCGCAGCTTATGCAGTATGCACAGTGGCAACTGTAATGGAAGCGTCTTGTCTGAAAGGAGTTAGGTCTGCCCAAGTTGCGGAACTAATTGCTTTGATTCAAGCATGTAAATTGGGGAAAAATGTACGAATCACGATTGTGACCGATAGCCAATATGGTTTCGGCATCGTACATGATTTTGGCCAGATTTGGTCACAAAGAGGATTTTTGACATCTGCAGGAACACCTATCAGAAATGGAGATTATGTTAAAAAACTGCTTGAGGCGATACAGCTGCCTAAACAAATAGCTGTAGTGAAGTGCAAGGCGCATAAGAAAAACGAAGATTACATAGCGGTTGGCAATAATTATGCTGACGAGATCGCTAGATATTGTGCGGAAAACATGGCGTCCCTGAACAGAAATAGAGAAAGGGAGCATGTCTCTTGTCCTTTGCTTTTCACTAATGCAGTCGAAACATGGGATGAAGTAAGGCAGTTACAAGAAACAGCAAGAGATGAGGAAAAGGATTACTGGATTAAAGCAGGATGTAGAAGACAGGAAGATAATGGAGTGTGGGTATACAGAGATGAAAGACCAGTTATGCCTGATAGCATGATTGCAGACATGGCACGGATGTACCATGGACAAGCTCATATTGGGAGAGATGCAATGATCAGACTTTTTAGACAAACTTGGTATAATCCAAAATTCAGAGCCATTGCTGAAAGTCTTTGTCAAAGATGTCTTATTTGTCAACAATTTAACCCAGGAAGAAAAACAGTAGTGAGTCTAGGAACAATAGGACGAGAAGGAGGTCCATTCACAAGGATACAGATGGATTTTATTGAGATGCCCCCTAGTAACAGATTAAGATATGTTCTGGTGGTCGTCTGTTTGTTCTCTCGTTGGGTGGAGGCATACCCCACAAGAAGGAATGATGGAACAACAGTGGCAAAACTTATGCTACGAGAGTTCATTCCGAGGTATGGTTTTCCAGTCACAGTTGAGACAGATAGAGGAACACATTTTCAAAATGAGTTGATCCAATTGATTTGTGAAGCATTGAGTATTAAACAAAAACTACATTGTGCTTACAGACCAGAAGCTTCTGGGGTAGTAGAGCAGATAAATGGAACGATTAAAAACAGATTAGGAAAAATGTGTCAAGCTACAGGACTCAAATGGCCAGATGCACTGCCTCTTGTTCTGATGACCATCAGAAGCATCCCTGAAAAGAAAACGGGACTCAGTCCTCATGAAATGATCATGGGACGAGCAATGAGACAAGCCCACGTACCAGTCAACAAGTTATTGACAATAACTGATGATCTAATACTGGATTATTGCAAAGGACTGGCTGATGTGGTGCGTTCTGTGTTTCATCAGGTTGGACCGGATGCGACCACTCTTGAAAGAAAACCAGCCCACGACTTGAATCCAGGAGACTGGGTCCGTATTAAAGTCCACAGGAGAAGAAACTGTCTAGTTCCGCGTTGGGATGAGCCAAGACAGGTAATCCTAGTAACAACGACTGCTGTCAAGTGTGCAGGAGTAAAGAACTGGGTTCATGCCAGCCACACAATCAGAATTCCAGAACCTACAGATCGACATGTGAGTCGGCGTCTGGAAGTGTGGGATAAAAGTTTAACGGCGGGAACAACCAAGATAAAAGAAAGGGTGCCAGAACTTGAAGATCGACCTGAAAGTCGACATCTGGAGACCCCAACGGAAAACACCTCTAGAGAAGAAGAGGAAGAAGAAGAAGAAGAGGAAAGAAATTCAGAAGTTCCAGAACTTGAAGATCGACCTGTAAGTCGACATCTGGAAATATCTGACACAACTTCAGGATCTGATGATTCAGCTGCAAATTGGGAAGAATTTCGAAAGGGAACTTGGGGTTATAAACCAATTAGAGAAGAAACTGAGCAAGAAATTGAGTTAAATGAACAACCAAGTACAAGTTATGGTGGAAATCCTTCAGAAACAATATTAATAGATGAAGTAGGGAAAGAAGTACACAAAAAGTTAGAAAATCGAGAAGAACCCCGAGGAGCAATAGGGAGAGATAGAGAAACAGGAGAACAGGGAAATTCAGAAGCAGATAAGGAGGAAAACACCAAATCGGAAGAACCCCGAGGAGGGACAGTGATAAGGGAAAACAAAAAGGAAAAGACAGATCCACCAGTAGGAGATGATGAGATTATAAGTTTCAAAATAAGAAACAATAGTGAGACAGTTGAAACAGAAACAGAAGAAAGTGGAGGAGAGGAAAAAGCAAAGACTGAATCAAGAAAAAGAAATTGGAGATCGGAAAGAGAAGAAAGAGAGGGTGAGGTCAAAAGGCCAAGAAAAGGAGATAATTGGCCCAACAGCTATGTAAGAAAATTGAGATATAGAATAATAAGAGCAGAAGATGAAGATGCTGAACAAGTAAATGAAGTAACAAGTCAAAAGGAACAAGAAAAACCCAGTGGAAAAAGATTACAAAAGTCCAAAAGGACAAGAAAAATAAATTCAAAATTTAAGTCACCTGAGTGGCTGTATATTGCACTAACAGATTACAAAGGAGAAGAAGAAAACACTCACGGAAACCAGAGACTGAGAAGTCGGATGGGAAAAGGTGAGATGCAACGAAACTGAAGTGAAGACTTAAAGTGCTTCTGCCGGACGTGACAATTTACTGGACGTGACAAATCACCGGATGTGACAACGAAAGAATTCTGGAGAGAATTAAAGAAAGTACTAAGCAAAGACTTTTGGAGGCAGAGTGGCATCTAAGTCATTTCTGAGGTGTAGTGACACAATTTTCTGAAAAATTAACAAATAGAAAAAGAAAAATGGAAAATAATGAGAATAGAAGAAATAAATGTGATTTTATAAAGAGATGGTGCAAAATGTGCTGCTTTTGTACAGGGTTATTAATGACCATATGGATAGTATTAGCAATCACAATTCCTATTAGTGTAGCTGTGATAGAAGCAAAGAATGATACTAAACAAGAAAAAGAAACTAATATTAAAGAACAAGTTGTTTTAAGAAGTAGTGCAGAGTTGCATAAGGATAGGTCAGTAACAGATTTTTCAAAGAATGTTTTTACAAAGTTGTTGTATGAGTACGTAAAAACAATGGAAGTGAGAGATTGTTATGTTTGTATGCAATTGCCTGCATCAGTATCTGAAGGTGTGACTTATCATCACTTACCTTTGACTTATGGAATAACATGTAGTGTAATAGCAAGTTTATTTTATAAAACAGGTAGATTAGAATCTTATTATACTGATATAGATAAGATATTTGCAAACATTCCTGTAGTGCCAGAACTTAACAAAGTAAAACCAGCAAAGGTTTTAGGAGAATTCTTTTTAGAACATAGAAAATTAACGTTAGAAGAAATAGTTAGTAACAACCTTACCTGTGAGTTAAGGAAAGAAGAAAAAGTATTTCTAGACATGGTTGAGGAAAGAAGAATGAAATTTCAAAAAGAAGCAATAAAAGAGGAAGGAAAACGCTTATGGACGTTTGAGGAAGGAAATCATGAAGGGAAAAAGATAAATGCAGCAATGACATTAGATTGGCCGCAAACAGGAAAGTTGTGCATTAGGAGAAATAAGACAGTCTATGACAATTACTTTGTAGGTTCCAGTGTCTGCCATGACAATTATCAAATTCTGGGAGGTTGGGGATTCAAAGGTGGAAAAGATCCAATATTTCCAGGTATCTATTATATTTGTGGGAATAGAGCTTATTACAGGTTACCGGACCATTGGTATGGAACTTGCTATGTAGGCCTGGTCTTTCCAAAAATCTTTCACATGGACAGAGAAGAAAAGGGAACATACAAGATGATTAATAGATTTAAACGTAGAAAGAGGGAAAGTTTTTCAGAAATTGTAGGAGATATTTTTGGAGCATTGATACCAGCAGTGGGAATATCTTTGAATGCATTTAAAATTCGGAAGTTATCCACAGTAGTAGATCGTTTGTCTACAGATACTGCGGGAGGGTTCTTAATGGTAAATACCGAAATGGTTGCCATGAGAGCTATGGTGATGCAAAATCGGCTTGCCCTTGATATTCTTTTGGCAAAAGAGGGTGGAGTCTGTGGAATGTTAAAAGTCCAACATTGTTGTACTTACATTCCGGATAACAGTGAAAATATACAGAAGTATATTACAAATATTACAAGTCTGCACAAAGAATTAGTCCCACTGGAGGTTGAAAGTGTTTTGGGAAAACTTGGTAGAGGGTTTTCCTCAGTAGCAAATTGGTTAACTAGGATGAGTAAACTAGTAATAGGGAAAGTTATAATAGTAGCAACTATAGTGATATTGTTAGCAATGATATTGAAAATAGTAATAACATGTATAAAGAGAAAAGTAAGACAGAATAAGATAAGAAGAAATAACAGAATAATGAGAGAAAGAGAGAGAGAAATGGGTGAAATTGAGTTGGAGAAAATGAAAGAAAGCATGTATAAAGAGACTAAAAGGCAAGATGAAGAAGAGACAGAGATATGAATAACAGAAAGTAAAGGATGAAAGACATGCTGCCTGAAAAGAAGTATGACTTGGGTTTTATGTGGTGATTTAAAAATCACCAAAGGGGGATTGATGGAGCAGTAAAAATAAAAAAATTTAACCCCTAACAAATTATATAATTAATTAATTAAAAATGTTCGTTAAATGTATTAATCAACATTGTATATGTGGGAATGGTAATATGCTAATGTACGTGCTAAATAATCTACTAATAAATGTCCGTGTGTTTAATCATAACGTAAGAATAAAAAGCGTACTAAATAAAATAAATGCATGTTTGTGCTTCATAGAAATAAAATGTGTCGTTGCAAAAACAATAGTGATGGTAAGTAAGGAGCAGCTTAAATGTCGCTTTTTGCTAGGTAACAACTAATTGGGGTACGTAGACGGGAGGGAAACGAAAGGGATATTTTTCTCTATTTTAATTATGTTTTATTTGCCTCAAATTAGTGCTTCTAAAGTAGAACCGAGTGGCGAGATAAAATGGCCGCCAGTGGGAAGATGTGCGCAGGCGCAAGGGGACACGTGGTACGGGATGAGATTGAAGAAATCTGGAGCCGCGTGATGTATCTGAGAGGCTAGGATGCAAGAAATGGTCAAGGCTGGTGTGACCTAATTGAACTGATAGTGTGCCGTGAGGATCAGGAGAGAGTCCGTGGGAAAGGAGCCCAAGAGAAAGGACAATGACTGCGGAATTCTTGAATGTGTCAAAAGAAGATACAAATGAACTGATCGAATCGGATGGAAATGTTTAAGCGTATGGGAAAGGAAATGATCCAAGGACCCTTGAATCCAAAAGAATTTGATTAAAGAATGAATAAGCTGACATGTATGGACCAATGAGAGAAAAGCGTGATATTAATGTTGCAACAGTTAGTTAGCAAAGTTAGAATTAGGGTATAAGAGGGCCTACTCTTAGTGGGAGGGGTTCAGTTCCAGTCGCGGTTGCAGTCACAGTCAGTTCCAGGCAGTTCGAGAGTCGTGGTTGCAGTAGAGGAGACGGGTTGCAGGTAGCTGATGCTGACGAGCTGAAGTTGCTGTTGCTGTCTTAACTTTACAGTTGAGTATGAGAATCAGGATATTTCTAATTCCAAAGTTAGGTTAGAAATCATTAGGCTAAATTAGGAAGCTAGGCAGGTAACTAAGGTTTTTGGCTTCATGACAAAATTTCCTTTCTGCAATAAATTGATTATGCTTAATAAAATTGTGAATTTAAAAATGAATAATTGAATAAAGTATTAAATCTTTTCATGCTTTTAAAATTATATAAAATTTAAGATTCTTTAAAACCCAAAATGACTCAGTGGTTATTTTCCTAAATGATTGTGACATGAGTAATTGGTTGATTGTGATTCAGCTGGTCTTAATCACTATGAACTAATTTCTTAAATGAATGATTCATCGACAAAACAATGAGCAGGAATATCATAAGAAATAATTAAAAGAAAGTGACAAATTAAGGTAAATAGATATCCTTGCTCTTCCAGCGGTACACAAAATGGTGTTCTCCATTTAGTTCTCATGCTTCTCCTAGGAGTACGGAATTTCATAAAGGTGTAAAAGGAAATCCAGGAGTGTATGTGTGTGTGTTTAGGCGATGTTTATGGGCCCCATCGTCATGTGGATATGAGAAATATAGTTTGCCCCTGGATGACCTATAAGTAGCCTGGGAGGAGGATAGTTTTTATTGTACGCGCTGCATCACCACAGTGATCAAAAGGGAAGTGTGTGTCCATAGCTGATGCACCTTTTGAACAGTGTGGCAATGGGGCCCAAAGCGCCATCACCACAGTGACCAAAAAGTAGGTGTGGGGTCCATAGCTGATGCACATTTTGAACAGTGTGGCAATGGGGCCCAAAGCCCCATCACCACAGTGACCAAAAGGGAAGTGTGGGGTCCATAGCTGATGCACATTTTGAACAGTGTGGCAATGGGGCCCAAAGCCCCATCACCACAGTGACCACAAGGTAGGTGTGGGGTCCATAGCTGATGCACATTTTGAACAGTGTGGCAATGGGGCCCAAAGCCCCATCACCACAGTGACGAAAAGGTGAGTGTGGGGTCCATAGCTGATGCACATTTTGAACAGTGTGGCAATGGGGCCCAAAGCCCCATCACCACAGTGACCAAAAGGGAATTGTAGTCAGGGTAAAAGCTGCCAAAGCCAAACTGTATGGATGATTACTGGTCACACAACAACAAACACATCAGTGGCATAGTAGTGCTTGTTTCCCATAGCAACATAGATTGGGTGAGGCAAACAGTGCAGTGGCAATAAAACATCGTTTTGGCCATGTGCATACAAACATCACCCATGGGGGCTCACATTGTCAACATTCACAAATAACACAATGACAGAAGTGACCATCATAATGCAGACCCACATATCTGCACCAATGGACACACAAATGTAGATATCCTGTGGAGACTGTAGATGTCAGGTGAACAAATACCATACCATGGCAGCAATGGGACATACAAACCATGATTATTGTGCTGACTGATGACCTAGGAGTCCCAGGGACAGCAGGGGAAAGCCACCAAACAACATACAGCCAATGGCACACTCAAGATATGCCAATGCAGTGGTGCAAATGCACAAACACAAACAGGCAGACTCACACTGCATATCAAACACAACAGGTGATGGGGGTGTGTACCAGTGTCCCCAGGCAACCACACAACACATGAGGAGGCCTGAATTCCAATTACACAGATGTGTATACAGTGCCATACAAAAGTTACTCATGGATCGGATTCCCCTATGTGGGCAAAGAGGCATTGTTAGATGAGAGGGAGCCCAAATTACACATGTCACACAAGCTTGTAGGAACAGCAACTAACACAGCAAGAGACAGACCCACCACAGCACTACCCCCAGGGACCCCACATTGTGGTGACACTAGCCTGCATGATAATCCCACTGTGATGACAAAGGTAGATGTCATTCACACTGTGAACCACAGCCATGTGTCCTGAGCAACAAACTACCATCACACCTACACAAGCAAAAATCAATCAGCACGGCCTGTATGGAGGTAGGGGTCTAGCCGTGCAACAACTCACATTTGCACACACTCAACACCACACACCTTGATCTCCACCAATGTGCAGCAGTGAAGCTCACATGGACTGGTGACATTGCACATACACCCATGACAATCCCAGGGGTGGTGGTGGGAACTAAGGTGCAGAAACCCATCACACATGGCCAGTCAACAAGACTCGTGAATGTCTGACACACTGCACACTACGCGGTACATGGGCATGACGTGAAATCCACCACAATCAATGGGATCCCTGCCATAGTCACACACCAATGAAGAAGACTAGGTGACACACAAAGAACACACATAGACAACTTCCAACATTGCAGCTCTGACCCTGAGGAGTGGCAGCAGTCACACACACAACGTGTTACAATCACTGAAAGCTACCACAGACTGTAAATTACATGACATGTGTAACCAACAAGTGCCAAGGGGAATCCTGAATGTGTCCCATCTGCGTTTGCCCACATCCCCAGCCCTGACAACAAAGACAACCTGGGATGACAACCTGATGAACCTTAGTTTGCCATGCACCCACATCCCGGAGTAACCAGGTCCAAGATGCTGGATGAACACAGAACAACTCAGCAAGCATCAGAAACAGGAACATCCGTAGGGACACAGCCTGTGTAGGAAAAGGGAAGGGTACACGCACAGACATGCTTACACAACACAAAACACGGGCCCAGGAAATGTCACGGGATTACACACTGCCATGAGGGCACTCCACTGCTGTGGAAGGTCCGCTGTGCCAAACCTTGTCTGTGCACGACTCAAACATGTCGGCAGAACACTCGGTCAGTAACTCAACAACTACAACACACTGAAGGCTCTGCTCACATCAGCCTGGGTACGGGAGTGTCACGTCAGTCATCTGCATACACCCAAAACACGTGTCAAGCAAGGTGCACTGTATACACTGATGAGTCCTTCAACATTGGTGTGCTAAACTGCATGTCCAGTGGAGATGGGCACACAGTCAGGGAAATAGAAACATTGAACAGTGGTAAGCCCACCAGATGTGCATCACTGTAAGACAAAGATGTTAATTTACAAATGCAAAACGTACATCCCTGTGTCATATGCTGAACATCACACCCTCAGACTGCAGCAGAGGATGCCATAGATCCAGACTACAACAGGACACATATCCCATGGACCACATGGAGTCCATCACAGCAACACTTCATTTTCCTGATCTGAACACTATTACAACTGCAAATGCATGATGATACTCATCTACATCATGTACATCAAAAGAAAAACCACAAGTAAACAAAAAGAGGCTTTATTCAGCAAATGTCAATCAAAAATCAGAAGTCCAAATTAAACTAAGGCCAATGGCCAGTCCAAATACACAGTCCCAACAGGGTGACATGTAACAACTTGTCACCCATTGCTTGCCTGCACTGGTAGGGGCAGGGGACATCCCCCTTGGAGGGGCATACAAGGGGCAGGCCAGGCACCGCAGGGGCAGGATCAGGGGATGCCAGAGTGAGGCAGTGAAGGGGTGGTGGGTGCAGGAGTGTCACCGGCAACTGCAGTGGAGGTGTCTGACTCAGGGGGGGCCGGCACCACTGTAGGGCACAAGTCAGATGGTGTTGGTGCTGCAACCACTGCAGTGGGCTGGTCTGATGGAGTGGACTGGGTCCCCACTACAGTGCCCGAGTCAGACGGGGTGGTTGTGGACTCCACTGCAGTGCATGCCTCCAAGGGAGTGGAAGGGGGGCAGATGAGGTGGGCAGGACAGAGGGGGGACCCGGTCTCCACACCAGTGGCACAAACAGGCTGAGCGTCTGGGTTGGGGGTGGAAGAGCAAGTGGCAGGGGGGGAGGGCCTAAGCAGTTTGGGGATGCAGTATCGGTGTGTGGGGGAACCTGGGGCAGGGTGTGGCAGTGGAACCTGTGGAGTGGTGGCCTGGGGGATGGAGGAGAGAGACTGGGTGGTGGAGCTGCGTGGTGGTGGTGGTGGGGTCTTGCCCTTCCTGGTTTGGGGGGACTTCTGAATGGGGTCCTCAGTCTGCCTGCGCCAGGGGGAGGGTGTCCGGGGGCGAGGGGCACTCCCCTCTGTGTGGGTAGACTTCCTCTTCCCCCGGTATGCCGGATCTGCAGGATCGGAGGGAAAGAGGCCGAGGTCACAGAGGAAGGCCTGCTGTGTAGGTGGGGTTGCAGGTGAGGCAAGGGAAGGGGTCTTGGAGGGAGAGGATTTGGAGGACAGCGGAGTGACTGTGGATGCCTGTGTGTGTGTCTGTTCCCCATCCCCTGTGTGTGTGGTATCTGTCCCCTGAGGATGCTTGTGTGCACGTCTTGCCTTTCTTTTGGGTGTGTCTGTGCTGCTCGTGTCTGTGTGTTTGGGTGATTGTGCAGGTGTGCATGTGCTTTGGACATGTAGGGTGCCAGGAAGTGTGGATGGGGTAGAGGTAGGAGGGGGGAGGGACTGTTGGAGGAGGGACACTGCTGCCGTCAGGGAGGAGTCCATGGACTTATTGCTCCTCAGTAGGGCAGACATACCCATCGAGATGCCCTCCATGAACGACACCAGCTGTGTCAACAGAGTGGTGTGTGCATGGAGGACACTCAGCATTGCTGTCTGCCCTACATAGAGCTGCCGAAGTAGGTACACAGACTCCTCACTCAGGGCAGCAGGGGACACAGGGGCAGGGGGTGCAGTGCCTGGCACGAAGGAGACATGCTCCAGAACACGGGAGCCTCCACGGACCTCTGGAATTGGAGCCAATGGGAGGGCGGTGCTGGTGGTGGTGGTGGCGGGGCCAGACAGACTAGCTGGGGTGTGGTGGCTGCTGACACCCGCCTCCACAAGGGAGTCATCCTCCGAGCTGCTGTGGTCCTCAGCTGAGGTGGATGGTGCTGAGGACTCCTCGGTGTGGCTCCCCTCGCCCTCCGTGCCACTGGATCCCTCTGACCACTCTTCGGATGCTGACCCAGTCTGGCTCCGCAGCTCCTCCTGGTCCGTGGAGCTGTCCCCTCCTGTGGCCGTGGATGTATCTGCAAACAATTAGGGAAACAGACAAACATCAGTCACCTGCACTGACCGCACACACAACAGTAAGTACAGCTCTTACAGAGCCAGCCCTGGCATCCTTAGTTGAACATTGCCAAAACTCCTCACACCGATTTGGAGAAGCCAATTGTCAGTCTGATGGTCAACCATGGGACTCACACCCCTCCTGCCCTTGCACCCATCTGTCTGGTGCCTGTCTGATGGTAAGACCCCAGTGTGGACACATGCACCACCTACACAGTTGTTGGACATTGCAGGGAACACGGTGAAGTATGTGAACATGCACACATCACATCTCTTGCCACTGAGTCAGTGCAGGTGTCCGGAGAAAGGGATGGCCAGAGTCTAAATAGAAATGCATGTGATGCATACCAGCACCAGACACCATGATGCACCCATGTCCGGATAGTCCATGCCACAATGGGGTGCATGTTGCACATGTCACTCCCCTGCAGGATCACTCTTAGGAAGTTTAATGCCATGACATAGGCATGCGTGCAAAGTCATACATCACTGTCTCAATTCACATGGCCATGGCAGCCAGCCAACAACAGTCTGCACTGTGTCACAATCCTAGGACATGGGGAATGCAAGTTATGTAACTGACAAGTGCACATGTCCATCCCCCACACACCACATCATCTGAACTAGTATTTGTCCACGTCATGCCAATTGGACATATGGGGGACATGAAACACAACTCTCAGAACCTGAGCACCTCACAGTGTGCTGTGAATGAATAACAGCTGCCTGAAAGTCACAGTCGCATACACCTGTGTGCACAGTCAAGTGATCAAACATCTATAAGTCACAGAAGTATCGTCTCTCATGGTCACATCTCAGATGGCATGCTGAGCCCTAACCGACAAACATACCAGTAGTCCTGACAACGAAGCCACAGCACAATGACACAGAGGCAGACACCTGAGGGAACATGTCACTGATCACAACATGTCAGATGATCCACGGGAGTGGGAGTACAGTCTATTGTATGCCCTGGAGTAGGCATGACTGTCCAGCTCCACCTGTAAGAGGGATGAGTCCTGGACAGTAGGCAGGTGTCTAAGCATGTGTGACACACTTGATATACATACTCCTGAGGCCCAAACATTCTTCCCACCCGCAGCATGGGGGTGTGCCAAATACCCCAGGGACATGTGGTGAATCAGATCAGCAAGTGGACCACATATCAAAGTTACACCCAGATTACATGTCAGAACTTGGGCATTGTGTAAGCAATTGACCCACCCATGAATCCCACAACATAGTCACCGGAACAAATGCTGTCCCCCACCTTGAGCAAAGCAAAATGCAATGACACAGTCCCCAAATGACACAATTTCCTGACTATAAGGGCCACACATATGCGTATCAGAGGAAAAGTGGGCATGTCACAAATGAGGGACATGGGTCCTGGACCACATGACTGATGTACTGTGGAAGTTTAACCAGGCCAGAGGAGGGCACATAGCATGTCAGACAAAGTGCACAGTGCTGTCATGGACTCACCCCCTCCTTGCTGCTGTCTGGCCTTCAGCTGCCCATCCAGGTCAGGGAAGACCACCGCCAGGATCCTGAGCATGTGGGGGGTCAGGGTCCGGTGTCCGCCCCTCCTGCGAGGAGGCGACAGCTTCAGCTGGACCCTTGCGATCCTCCGGGTCCAGCCTCAAAGGTTCTGCCACCTCTTCTGGCAGTTGCGGATCCGGCGCTTGTATGTCCCCCACGGATCTTACTGCCCGGGCGATGGTCAGCCAGATTTCCTGCTTCTGTTGGGCATCAACCTGTGAAGATGACAAAGTGAAAATGCATTACTACACATGCAACATATACGTGCATCACACAGTTGGATATACATGTCTCAATCACTGGGGCACATGATGTACACAGGCAGTGCAACGATGGCTATGAACAGTTTGCCAGCAGTTACTACATGGTATCATTGCATGGGAAGTAAACCTTGTTGGAATGCACTGTTACTGCACTGTACCTGTTCAGTGCATGTAACTACACACTTTGGGGGTCAGAACTACTCAGTGAGCATGCTAGCCAGTGGTGTGCACACTGTAAGTCCTGCTAGTCAGACAACATGCAAAATTAGTAAGGCAGTGGACAGCACACTCACCTGCTCCCCTGGTTTCCCATACAGCTTGCTGTACTGTGGAAGGAGGCTGTCCAGCAGGGCCTGGTTCTCCTCAAGGCTGAAGGCTGGGGCTCTCTCCACAGTACGTGCCATTGCAGTAGCCAGAGGATGCAGAGACAGCAGCAGTGTTGGTGGCAGATGTCGTCCTGGAGCATGTAGTGCAGGCAAGTGAGCTCTCAGGGGAACAGCCAGCATTATATGTGTGCTGCAGAGGCAGATACTGTCCCATGTGTCCAAAGTGATAGGTCCAAGTCGTTTGCATCTTCTGAATCTGACCAATCCATGGAATAGCAGCACTAATACACGCCCACAGCATCCTTCAAAAATCCAAGTTCATGACACCCATGATTTTGCAACATTGTTGTGGCTGGCCAACTGAATTCACTGCATCAGACTCGTTGAAGCTTCGAATACGCGTCCGTTGCCATGCCAGGCCCCAGCCAACGCGTGCGCACCGTTCGGTCCATTGCTGTACAACGCGTATGTCGAGATACAACGCGTACCCGCCCACAACAGATGCAATGGGCCGGCCGGGCACACCGATCGGTCCATTGCTGTACAGCGCGTACCCGCTCACAACAGATGCAATGGGCCGGCCGGGCACACCGATCGGTCCATTGCTGTACAACGCGTACCCGCTCACAACAGATGCAATGGGCCGGCTGGGCACACCGATCGGTCCATTGCTGTACAACGCGTACCCGCTCACAACAGATGCAATGGGCCGGCCGGGCACACCGATCGGTCCATTGCTGTACAACGCGTACCCGCTCACAACAGATGCAATGGGCCGGCCGGGCACACCGATCGGTCCATTGCTGTACAACGCGTACCCGCTCACAACAGATGCAAAGGGCCGGCCGGGCACACCGATCGGTCCATTGCTGTACAACGTGTACCTGTACAGGTCAGTCGCATATGTCACCATGCTTGTCACTGGTGAACATATGCCAGCCACATATACCTGCCAGAGACTCAGGGGCACACCTACAACACCACACCCAGTCCACACTGTTTCCTAAGGCATGTAAGGCTGCATTACCTTTTCTGTGTTTGGGGGTAAGCATGTGGTTTCTGTGGTGGCACTTGTGGGCAGCCACACCCAGGCTGTGCATGTGTTCATGGGGACAGGGTCCTTTGTGTGTTGTGCACATGACCACTGTGATGTGCAACAGTTCATTTCGGAGCATGTGGTATGGTCACATTTCCAGGTTGTGTATGTGTATGACATGTCACATACCCCCATGGTCCCATGGGGGAAGGCATGTATGTCACAGGGTGACCCATTGCCACAATAGTGATGGCCCTCCACAGTCTGTGTGCATGTTGTGTTTCCGATGTCTCTGATTCCATGTGCACAATGGGAGACAGTCTCCACATCAACGTTGTTTGTGCATGGACTTTGATGTTGTGCGTCACTGGCGTCCATGTCTGTCCTGCGGAGGCGACAGGGGCCACTACCTGTGGGAGTCATGTTTCATTTTCTGACGGGTACATGATACGCCATGTCATGCCAGTGTCCATGTGGCAAGACAGGGTCACTGGGAATCTACCTGTCAATGAGCTGTGATGCCTGTGGCGCATCTGTCCAGACATGTCACTGTGGTGTGTGTGTGGAACGTGACAGCAGTAAATGGGTACTGTGACACAGCCTAATGGTTTCCCATAGCACAACCTGGAACCTGTTGTCCACACATGTTGTACTGAGAAGTTAGATGATGGCCATGTAGGTGCCAGTTATGTCCGAACAGAACGGCACACACATCAAGTACTTGTGTCTCGTAATGATGTATCATGTGAAATTGAGTATGGTGAATGGCACATATGTGGGGTGACTGACAATCTTTCTTTCTTCAACCTATGCACTGCAGGGATCCAGCTGTCCATAGACCATCCCCTGACCTGGCAACGATGGTGGAACGTAATAGCATCCGACGGTACCGCTTCACCAGGCAGCTGATTGAGGATTTGGCAGTGCGCTTGGCACCATATTTGCAACCTGGCCGGCCGTACCCTACGGCGCTGACCCCCAAGGTGAAGGTAATGGCAGCCCTACACTTCTTTGCCACCGGTACCTTTCAACACACTGTGGCAACTGCCAGTGGGATGTCACAGACTATGTTCAGCCGTGTGCAACGCGATGTTTTGGAGGCAATGTTGAGATGCCTGAACCAGTACATCTATTTCCCTACACGTCAACAACTCACTGACGTCAAGAGTGACTTCTATGCCCTGGGGAGGATGCCACATGTCATTGGCTCCATTGATGGGACACATGTGGCTTTGGTACCACCACAGGCACATGAGCAGGCATACCGGAACCGGAAACATTACCATTCGATCAATGCTCTGGTGGTATGTCTTGCAGATATGAGCATCACACATGTGTGTGCCCGTTTCCCTGGTTCAGCACACGATGCCTACATGATGAGGAGTAGTCACATCCCGAGGATGATGGCACAGATGCAGAACCAGCGTGCCTGGCTTGTCGGTGTGTACTTACTTTGTACCATTGTGTGTGTTCTGCTCTGTAGTATTCCGCCCACTTTTCCAACTCAGCTAATGTGCACTTGTCTGTCCGTAGGTGACTCCGGATACCCCAACATGCCGTGGTTGCTGACACCCCTCAGGAACCCTGTGACACCAGCCCAGATGCGCTACAATGAGGCACATGGTCGGACCAGGAGAGTGATCGAGCGGACATTTGGTCTCCTGAAGAGCCGCTTCCGCTGCCTGGACAAGACAGGAGGGGCCCTCCCATATACCCCAGCAAAGGTGTGCAAGATTGTCATCGTCTGCTGCATGCTACACAACCTGGCAGTGCGGAAGAAGTTGCCTCTTATCCAGGATGACGATGACCAACGTCCGCCACCTGTGGAGGATCCTGGCCTGGACCACGATGCCAGTGATGATGATGATGATGATGGTGATGTCCGCACACAGCTCATCACCAACTTCTTCAGCTGAATGTGAGTATCCAGGGAGATGTAATGTGAATGATGTGAGTTTGCATGATATGTGTGGGTGGTGCTCTGGTGCTGTTTGAGTGTGGCCATGTGCTACTTGACTGGATGCGTGCAGCAATGTGTCCTTACAGGTAGTCTGTACTCCCCAACAGTGTTGACATGCTAACTTGGTTTTGTGTAGTTGTCTTGTGACATGTATTGGGCATGAGTATTGCAGTTCTGTCCTGTTCGTCAGTGGTTTTAACTGTGTGTCATGTCTGTCCTTCACAAGGTGCTTACTGAGTACTTTGGTCAACTTGGATCCCCCGACACCATGATTCAGCTTTCAGGGTGGCAGCAGTCGTTTCCCTACAGGTGATGTGCCACACACCCCTGGACTTCATATCTTCTGCACTTGTTGACTGTGTGGCCACTGCCACGTGGGTAAACCTTGCATTTGTAGTGGAAACAACATGTTGCAAATGTGTAATAAACCTGTGCTTCACTTTGGGATGTGCGTTGTCTGTGGTCACACATCTGACTGACATTTGCTTACTGCACCTGTGGGCTAGTTGACACAGACTCTGAATAGGTGTGGTGTCTGTGCATTCCACAGTATTTCCTGGCAACATCACTGTAGGCGATGAGTCCGATGGCCCTGGTGTCTCTGTGTTGTGTAGCCCTAGTGGTGTGTCTCCCTCATATGTAAAACACACAAGATGATGGACGGAATGCTGCACATTGGCAAACATTCACCCCCAGTCACAGATCTGGGTTTAATCCATCGTTATTTTGCTTCACCACGCCACCCCAGTTCAGACATAGCCATATGCAAATCAGTCTTGACCCTGTGCCTCATGGGAACAGTCCAGACCGAACTGCCAAGCCATGTCTTCCCTGGACCGGAATCAAGCATCCTAGGACCGGTTTCAGGCTATCAGCCTTCATCAGCCAGGATAGCTTGACTCCAGTGGCGTAGTGAGCACGGGACCCACGTCTGGGCATACCCTTCCCACTTAGGGCAAAATGCAAAACACACAAGATGATGGACGGAATGCTGCACATTGGCAAACATTCACCCCCAGTCACAGATCTGGGTTTAATCCATCGTTATTTTGCTTCACCACGCCACCCCAGTTCAGACATAGCCATATGCAAATCAGTCTTGACCCTGTGCCTCATGGGAACAGTCCAGACCGAACTGCCAAGCCATGTCTTCCCTGGACCGGAATCAAGCATCCTAGGACCGGTTTCAGGCTATCAGCCTTCATCAGCCAGGATAGCTTGACTCCAGTGGCGTAGTGAGCACGGGACCCACGTCTGGGCATACCCTTCCCACTTAGGGCGAAATGCAAAACACACAAGATGTTGGACGGAATGCTGCACATTGGCAAACATTCACCCCCAGTCACAGATCTGGGTTTAATCCATCGTTATTTTGCTTCACCACGCCACCCCAGTTCAGACATAGCCATATGCAAATCAGTCTTGACCCTGTGCCTCATGGGAACAGTCCAGACCGAACTGCCAAGCCATGTCTTCCCTGGACCGGAATCAAGCATCCTAGGACCGGTTTCAGGCTATCAGCCTTCATCAGCCAGGATAGCTTGACTCCAGTGGCGTAGTGAGCACGGGACCCACGTCTGGGCATACCCTTATCACTTAGGGCGAAATGCAAAACACACAAAATGATGGACGGAATGCTGCACATTGGCAAACATTCACCCCCGAAACCGGTCCTAGGATGCTTGATTCCGGTCCAGGGAAGACATGGCTTGGCAGTTCGGTCTGGACTGTTCCCATGAGGCACAGGGTCAAGACTGATTTGCATATGGCTATGTCTGAACTGGGGTGGCGTGGTGAAGCAAAATAACGATGGATTAAACCCAGATCTGTGACTGGGGGTGAATGTTTGCCCTCCACAAGCCAAAAACAAAGCAAGAACGTTTTACTCTTACTGTATTTGTGTAGTGAAAAACTCACAAGTATTCTAGGATAATTTCACTGCATTTAACATTTTAAGGTATTTTGTAAATAGTAGCAAAGGGAATGGAGTATAGCTTCAATCACAATTCAAAGAGGACAGCACACCTAAATTAATGGATTCAGGTTAAACCTAATTATTTAAAAAAAACGTATTAAACTAAAGCAACAAACTCCATTAGAAATTGATACAGCGAAAGAGAAATCTCAATATGGTGGGGAGCTTCAGACTTGCTGTGGAATGAAAAGGATAATATCACATTGAAGTTATAAAAATGTATGAAATGTATGAAATCATAAAACCCCTTCGAATTCCATTGAGATGGTATCACTGTTTCAAATGTCACTTAAAGTCAGAAAAGCACTACCGAAACAAATAGTCCCAAACTTCAAAAAAACCCTTACAATTTCCTCACGTTTGCACACGAAGTATTAAAACACAAGTTTAGGAAAATTACCAGAGTTATCTCTGAAATACATTTCACATAGCTCGTACGTGTTGACATAGTATTTTTCTATGCATGAAATATTCTCATGTCTCTCTGTAGGACTGTGACAAACATTCCCAAAATTGATCAAAGTTACAGGAAATGTCTGAAATTTTAGAAATGATTCCAAGGCTCACAGCAATAGCTATAGTTGTCGCCACTTGCCCCAACAGCTCATAAAAACTGTTTGTCTAAGAGAAAGAAATATTCACTATCCAATAGCAGACAGACTGAAAACATCCAAAGCCCAAAAAATCTGGCTACAGTTACGTGGCAATGGCACCGACTTGAACATTTGCACACGGAGAAAGATCCAGC
Organism: Calotriton arnoldi; assembly: GCA_963921515.1. Taxonomy (NCBI): domain Eukaryota; kingdom Metazoa; phylum Chordata; class Amphibia; order Caudata; family Salamandridae; genus Calotriton; species Calotriton arnoldi. The sequence continues at coordinate 358,115 of CAWUFW010010370.1, read as the reverse complement.
CCAACGTCTAACCCTAGGGCCCAAATTGGCAGTCAGGTCTGTGATTTGTGGCTGATCCCCTCACCTTGAGAAGTCAAAAGTAATGTTGCACCAAACAATGACCAGAGACGCAACCTGCCACTGCAGAATTCACCTGTGGTGGCACTGAGGGTCCCTGCATTAATTCGAATGGACACAGAGATGCTGGGAAGAAAAACCTTGCAACCGATAAAGAGAGCACTGAGGCCACAGCAAGAAGATATGAGGTTGTGCACCTCATCCTGCGATCATGATATAGGGAGAAGAACCAGAAATGCCCACATAAGGAACAGAACCAAACACAGTGGCTCCTGGAGGTCCTGCAGCTGTCTAAATTTTGGATCCAGTGAGTGGAGGTATCCCTGCCGGAGACACATGAGGCATGGACTGTAGGGCATCAAGGGAGGGAGAGTGGCCAGAATGGACAGCCTCATCTCTTGTGTATCTTTGGTACCATGGTTTTATGTGAGCCCTGACTGATACACTCACTTCTGTTGAATAAACTGAAGCTAGGCCTGTTGGGGCCCAACGCAACATGCACAGAAGGAGAGCATCACTCACCAAGGAGCTGAGGCCTGCAAGGGGCGGTGTACATCAACTTAAAGCTGCTGCCAGGGCTCCTTTCATGTGACAACAGGTTTACACATCTGAGCTAAGAATACAGTGCCTTGAGTGAGGGGTTTCTTCCCAAATCACCCAGAGGGTAGAGACACTATGATGTGGTGTCCCCGCCAAACCCCTTTGGCTCTCTTACATGCTACCAAAGCCCTGGGTGATAAAATAGTGAGAGGGTACCCATAACTATGTTTCACGCATATGCATGTGGGCCCATAATTAACCATAAACAGAGTAGAGGAGGAAATGGAAAATTGGACATAGGCGTCGGTGGATGCCATGGCGCTTTCAATGGGAGTCCTGATCTCTAGCCTAATTGCCTTTAAATTGGTGCTAAAGGGATAAATAAAGGCCGAATTGTCTGGGACTCCTGAGTCTGAAATCAAATAGGAACCAAAATTGAGCCTCTCCACACTTACATAGACTCCGTTGGAAGGAGAGGGAAAGAGAGCGTGCTTGAAATAACTGGTCTCTTTGTGGGATGATATGTAGATGGATCTTCAAAACCCAATCCATAGAATCGCTCTAAAATGTGAGGTGTGAGGATTTGGAGAGCTGCTCTAGGAGGGGCTCTCCAAGAGTGAAGTGCCTAGTAGAGGTTTAGGGGGCCCCGGATAATGAAACATTCATGGTGGGACTCTTTTCCTCCCTGTTGAAGGAAGGCTCATCAGAAGTCCACCTGCAGAGAGATCATTGAGTTGGACAACTAGTGGGGGTGAACTGCAGAAGATAAGAGATGCCATAGCAAAATCCCACAGGTTGAAGAAAAAAAGGGGTCCTTCTTGCTACAGGGTCAAGACACATAATGTCCTTCCAAGGTTTTGAATGCACCATCTTTCAGGATAACGCTCTAGTGATTCTATAGAGGAGGCAGCAGTTGCACCCCATTCCCAGGAATTGGGGTTGCATAGATAGCGGACAATGTCAAACCCTAACTTCCTCCCAAATATACCCTGAAACATGAAATGAACCTGTTCCCGAGTATATGCAGAGAGGGAAAGAGAGGGGGTAGGGAGGAAAACACAAGAACCAGACTTGATTCAACAAGAGCTGGATTCTTTTGTTCACAGCTGAGGAGCTTTTGATAACTTCTGCAGGATGTAATGCTGGAAATGATATCATGCCTTCAGGCATTGGGGCACATTTATCAACACTTTGTGCCTCTGCAATATTCCCAAAAGAGAAGCAAACCAGCAGATTGTGTTGATTTGGGATTAATTTTTCAGTGCAAGTAATGCAAAGTAGCACTATGTGCTACTTTACATCAAGGAGGCATCCCATGCACCCTCACCCACTGATTTTGATGCAAAGCACTATCTACTGACCTTTGGTGGCTTTGTGTCAAACAATTATGCCTCCTTGAGGTGGGCATACAAAAGGAGACAAGTTTTCTTTTCTTCAAATTTTTCTAACTTTACATGTGTCTGTACCATACAGCATGCAAAGTGGGACTCTAACCATAGTAGTTTGTCCTGGAAGAATATACCCTCCCTAGACAAAAACCCATGCTAAACTCACACAGACACTTCTATAATATCCTGCAAAGGAATATTTATGATGCAAGGCAACCATAAATTGTTTCAGTGCTTAAGAAGACAACAACAGCTCCATTTCATAGTAGAGTGGTGCTTTTCTGCTCTCTCCCTCTCATGCAACACAATGAAGTAACTTAAAAAGCATTTGGTGTGCCTCCAAGACAAATGGAGAGAATCTAATGAAAGAATCAGAGATTACACCTTCTCTCACTGCCACTGAAAAGATTATGTTCTTAATAGTAACACTCTGGTGGCTGACAAGGAGGAAGCAAAGTTACATTCAATTATGTTCTCTGCACATTTCTCAATACCTCTAAGTTTGCCGTTGGTCATAAGGCTGTCATTCGGTGGAGAATATGATGTCTGCACTCCGCTCTCTTGAGGGCCCCAGCTCTCAGATTGGAACTATATACTTACATAGTGGAATACTTTCCCTCTATTAATAATGAGCAGTCAGGGGCTGACTATGTGTTTTGGCCATCTTTAAAGCAACCATATGGGGAAAATATATTTGGATTCTTCTGAGCCATCAAGCGAGTGCATACTCATGATAGGAAAGGAGTCATAGACCCAACATAAAGCATCACCATCACTGCCTCTCCTATGAAAGGTCATGGCCCTTAGGGGAAACTCATTGCCTTGTCCTCCAATAATGCACTAGATAGGTCCACAATTAGACCTCTTGCTCAGAATTAAAAATAGATATGTTATTGAGATTTTGTCCTCAGATAGAAAGCACCTTCTAGCTGAGGGGGACACACTGGAGGCATTCCGCTCCTTTAATGCTTCCCTTTACAGTGCAAAAGTGCCACCTGGCCAGATTCACACTAACTATTTAGACAACGTTATACCGCAGCCCGCATATCCAACATACTGGAGTACGTTACTGGAGTTGGAAGCCCCTAACACAACAAGGTGACTGTGACCATCAAAACCAAAAACCTAGCAAGGCCCTGAGATGGGTTCAAAGATAGCTTTTACAAGCCCTTTGCACATATAATGCCCTCTAGGCTCATTATTCTATGTAATAGCCTTGCATAATTAGGAGGGGTCACCTCAACGATGAATTAAATGGCCCTCTTCATCATACCAAATCCAGGGAAATGTGAAAAGATTGGAAATCATGTTCCCTTAACTGATGCATCCGGACTAGTCAGCCTTCATTGCAGGCTGACCAGCACACAACAATGTGTTACCATCCTCCCATCTAAACAGGGGTACAACAGGTGTGCCCTCACATCCATAACATTCTGCAATGTATGAATGATGTTCTATTGACAATTACTTTTCCTGAGACATCACTTACAAACTAGGAGAATGAGGCTGTATCAGGGATTGAAATTAACTTTATTAGATCAGAGATTCTCAAACTAACCTTTATTCAAACTAGGGTTGGCAAAGTGAAAATTCTGATTCACATCCACTTGGTAAAAAAGTCAATCCAGTACTTGGGCATCCACACCACACTGGGTTGGATGGTTTATATGGTGTTAATTACACAAAACAAATGACTGCTTGGCGTAATAACCTGAGGAAATGGTCCCCTTGTGTATCTCTCATGTATGGAGCACATTAATGGCACCAAAATGAACATATTACAGAGGTTACTTTACGCGTTTCAGGCTGTTGATGAAAATCAAGCAGCCCCTCCTCCACTTCATTTGGCAGGCTATGCACCCCGTTATTGCCATATAATCTCCTTAAAAAAGCCATGTGACATAGGTTTACAGACTTTCAAACCTAATACAGAGCGGCAGTATAATGGTAGACTGTCAATCAGGAAAAGAGACAAAATCTGGCCACACATGGAGCAAGCATTGGTTGGAAGTGCACTGAGGGCCCTGCCTTGGAATCCAAGGGCAAATGAACCAGCAAATATATATCTCAATACCCGTATAAGCACAGTACTGAATAATTGGGTTATGACTGTGAAGCAAAACAGAATACAGAGTTGGAGAGGATGAGAGATTTCACTATACCCAACAACGGCAAAGAACAATCCACCTATTAGTAAAGTAAACATTGATCAGGGACCACACCCCTTCAACAAATTTATAGCTACTGAAGCAGTCTCAAAAGGCACAGTTTCAAACATTTATGACATCTTTGTTGTGGGAGGTACCATTCACCATCTATCTTACATTGAGCAGTGGTTGCACCTATAAGGGGCGGATCTACCTGAGACTGTATTGAGCATGGTATGGCAAGTATTAGTCAGTCACTCCACTAGCATACAGGGAAGGAAAGGACACTATTAAGTTATCTTGGCTGACATGTGTATCTGGCTAACTTCACCATTGCTGTGCCAAATTGAGACAAAGTGCTGGAGGGCCTGCTGCCTACTACGCAACCTCAACAGAATACTTATTTTAATATTTTTCAACAAAAACTGAAAGCAAGGTGCTTTGTTTGTTTCATTGTTCTGGTGTTGGCTAGGGTTAAAGTCAAGTCTTTTTTCACCTTTGATTTTGATTCTGGTGCATTTCTTCAATACCAGCCCTCTCATAATAATTATAAATTAATAATGATTTAATATTAGCATTATCAGAGGTCGGTCTACTATAGTTCATTATGTTTAGTCAAGTGGAATTGTGGCTTTAGGAGGTGACTCTGGTGGCCATTTGTGGGTTATGCAAGAGGAAATGTTTTGAGATTTGTACCTTAAAATGTCAAAATTTCCTGTAACATATTTTCAAATATTTTTGTGTAATGCTACCAAATACATTTGTCTTGATTTGCCAAAATTGGTTTGGGAATTGTGTTGTGTTCTTAACTTTAGTGTTGTTTGATAGTGCCTAAACATACTAATTTCTCTGGGTAATAGCTCTGCTTGTGGCACAGACAGCAGAGTTTGAACAGAGTGCCTCATTGAATGTCTTAATGAACACTGCTGTGCCCTACAAGATAATGATTTATTAAGTTGTTAGGGTTACTCTCTCAGAATGTAACCCTTTGATTGTGGATATCGGCCAATGGCCAACACCGGCACTACCTCCCCAGTGCATCTGTTGGCCATCGGCTGACACTGGGGAGGTATATGAAGGCTCTCACCAGAGGGGAGTCCTTTATTTTATTTTTAGCTCAGGCTTCTCTGGAAAAGTTTCCGGAGCAGCCTGAGTGTTTTTTTACTGTAATGACAATCAGCACGCAGGGTGTGCTGACGTTATTGCAGTAAAAATGTAAGTAAAACAAGCTCATGGGCTCGTTTTACTTTCACTGAATCAGTGCTCGGGGCATATGGCAGCCCTGAGCACTGATTCTCTTGGTGGAGGTTTATTTGGAAAGGGGAGAATCTTCCCTTTCTAATTGTACCTATGCCTAGTGGATCCCTGCTTGTGGACACATCAGGAGATCAATCCCCAAGGTGCGATCCACCCAATAGGCACCAGGGATAGGGAGAAAGGCCCCTTAGGCAAGGGCTTGTACTCCCCTAGGTGGAAACTTAAAATTTCAGTCTTTCTGCCGCCTCCCCTCAGGAACAGATGGGTTAATTACCTTCAATCTGCCTCCTGAGGGGGCTGAAAATCCACTAGACACCGGGGTCAATTGAAAAAACAAATGAGGTGATCGGGGCTGCCCACTATGGGCAGCCACCCCTAAAAAAACGGCGATAGTCTTTCTGCCATGCTGGAGGGCAGATGCTGGATTGCCCTCAATCTGCCCCTATAGGGGGCAGTGAGCCCACCAGGCACCAGGTTTAATTACAAAATAGGTATGGGGTGGTACCCACTATGGCCATTATCAAGCCCCCAACCCTAGAAAAAATAAGGTAACAGCCTTTCTGCTGCCCCCGGAGGGCAAACAGGGGTGATTGTAGCCCACTACACACCAGGGTTAATTAAAAACATAAATATAGGGGTAAGGGTTGCCCACTATGAGCATGACCATGCCCTCAACCCCAAATAAGTCAAACATCTTTCTGCCACCCCTGGAGGGCAGATGGTGAGGATTGTACTCCATCTGCCCTCATGGGGGGCAGAAAGTCCACTAGATACCAGGGTTAATTAAAAATAAATATATAGGTGGGGGCTGTCCACTAAGGGCATTCCCATAACTCACCCCTAAAAAAAATATGGCAGCAGTCCTTATGCCCCTCAGGAGAGCAGGTGGGGGTGATTGCCATCAATCTCCCCACCAGGGGGCAGAAAGCCCACTAGGCACCATGGTTAATCAAAAAACTAAATAAAGGGGGGGGCACTATGGGCATGGCCAAGCCCCCATCCCTCAAAAAATAAGGTGACAGTCTTTCTGCCTGCCGGAGGGGTTTAGGCTTTAATCTGCCCCCATGGGGGCAGAATGCCCACTAGAGACCAGGGAATGCCCTTTTTGAAAAATAAATATAGTGGTGGGGGCTGCCAACCATGGGCATGGCCTTGTCCCCACTCCCAACAAGAGGACAGACAGTCTTTCTGCCCCTCCTGGGAGGAGATGGTGGTAAATACCCCAGATCTGCCCTGCCTGAGGTGCAGTCAGCCTCTAAATACCAGGGTAAATAAAAAATAGGTATAGGAGTGGGGCTTCCAACTATAGGCATGGCCATGGTCCCACTCTTAGAAACAAAATATAGTGACAGTCTTTATGACCCCCCTGGAGAGCAGAGTGGGGTGATTATATCAATCTGCCCCCCACAGGGGTCCAGAAAGCCCTCTAGATAGGGATGGGGACTGCCCACCATTGGCATGGCCATGCCCATAACCCAACAAGAGGACAGAGAGTCTTTCTGCCCCCCCCGAGGAGGAGATGGGGTAATTTCCTTGATCCGCCCCCTCGAGGGGAAGGAAGCCCACTAGACAACAGGGTCAATAAACAAATATAGGGGTGGGGACTGCCCACAAAGGGCTAGGCCATGCCCCCACCCACAAAAAAGTATGGTGACAGTCTTTCTGCCTGTCCTGGAGGGCAGATGGGGTGATTGCCCAAAGACACCAGGGAAAAAAACATAGGGGTGGGCGCTGCCCAACAAGGACATGGCCATGTCCCCACCCCAAAAAATCACAGTCTTTCCGCCCCCCACAGGGGTGAATTGGAACAATTATCCTATTTGCTCCCCCAGCGGGCAGAAAGCCCACTAGACACCAGATACTACAATTATAAAGTATATTTGTGGGGGAGGGGGAGGAGACCCACTGGGCATGGTCTTATGCTCTCACCCACCGTGCGGATCAATAGACTTTCTGCAACCCCGGGGGATGGATAAGGATATTCACACCAATCTGCTCCCAGAGTGAACAGAATTCCCACTAAACACCAGGCATTTCAAAACAGAGCCAAAACGCACAAGAGGAGGGTGTAGCCTACCCTGGCATCCAGCCATACCCCCTCCCCATATGAGGCAATAGTATCTTTCTACTATCCCTGGGGGCAGGTAGAGGTTTTGTCCCAATTAGAGAGATTGCCCCAAATTTGCCCTCGGGGGTGTAGAAGGTCCACCTGACACCAGGGATTTCCCCTTTGGGGCAAAAGAAAGTGATGCAGGTGTTACACTCTTTACAAAAAAGAAACAAAATAGTATTTTAGCTCTACCCGGGGCAGACAGGAGGTTAGCACCATTTTGACCCTGGGGGCCAGAAATCTCATGGGATCCATGCAAGGCACACCACCCTGGAATCCCCTAGTTGTCTAGTTTTCAAAAACATCTGTGGTTCATAGCTTGGTGGCGCCACAGCATGGCCCCAAATACTGCAGCTGTCACAATTGCTTATCTATCAACATAGTTCTTTAAGGCCTTTTTGTCATGGTCTCTTACTTCACCCACACAAGTGGGGTGCCGTTCTTATTGGTCACCCCACCCTGGATTTCCCCAGGTGTCTAGTTTTTAAAAATGTGCAAGTTTGCTACATCTCTCTAGCTGCCGGCTGAACTATTGCCCAAAATCCACAGCTACCCAGTTTCCAAAAAAAGAGTCACTTTTGGAAGGAAATATGTGATGTATTCATATTGCGTATTGGGCCGTTTACTGCTGCGGGCACTCGGCCTGCCCACACAAGTGAGGTACCATTTTTATCAGGAGAATTGTGGGAATGCTGGTTAGAAGGAAGTGTGTGCCTCCCCACAGTTTGCAGAACTTTCCAGCACACTAATGTGAGGAAAATATGTTTTTTTAGTCAAAGTTTGATGTTTGCAAGGGATTCTGGGTAAAAATCTTAGTGAGAGACACACAAGCCATCCCACCCTGGATTCCCCTAGGCATCTAGTTTTTAAAAACAAATTGTGTTTATTAATATTCCCTAGGTGCTGGCTGAGATAGGGCCCAAAATCCACAGCTACCCACTTTGCAAAAGGGTCAGTTTTGAGTAGAAAAATGTGATGTATCCATTTTGTGTTTAGGGCCCTTTCCTGTGGCCTATCCACACAAGTTAGGTACTATCTTTATTGGGAGACTTGGGGAAATGCTTTGCAAAAGGAAGTTCATGGCTCCCTGCAGAGTTCCAGGGGGGCTGTTTGGGATGAGTGGGAGGATGAGTGTTTGCTATAACTACAACACCCATCAGTTTCTGTCCTACACACACTCTTCCCAACCATCCCAAACAGCCTACCTGGAACTATGCTTTCCTGACAGTCAGTGGAAATGTACTGACAGGCAAGATGGCTAACACTGGATAATGATGTCTGACTTGACCACAACTCCCATCAAGGCCTTGTGCTCCAAACACTAGTCACCAGTGATAGCCATTTTGCTAGTACACTTCCCCTCACTGTCAGGTAGCCATAGGGCCTGATAAGCTGGTTGGGCTGGGTGGCAGGAAGAGTGGTTGCTATTACTACAACTCCCATCAGGTTCTCACCTACACACACTCTTCCCACCCTGCCCAAACAGCCCACCAGGAACTCTCCTTACATGACAGTGAATGGAAATGTACTTGCAAGATGGTTGACACTGGTGCCTGGTGTCTGACTTTACCCCAACACCCATCAAGGCCTTGTGCTCCTAACACCAGTCCCCAGTGTCAGCCATCTTGCCAATACATTTCCACTCACTTTCAGCAAAGCAGAGTTCCAGTGGGGCTGCTTGGGATGAGTGGGAGGAGGAGTTAGTTAAGTTTCTCAAATAGCCCAGCAGCACTCGAAGCCCAGATTGCAAAATTAGTTAGCTATAAAGTAGAAAAGAAAACATTGAGATCTCATCTAACTATAGAGTCAAAATTCAAAATCCACGAGCTGTGTATGCACAAAGCTAAGCAGTCACATTCAATCGAGGATCATAAGGTGAGAACAATCAGTACATCACTCACACCATGATTACAAAATTACTGGGAAAGAAACAGACTGTGAGTGTGTTGGCAGCCACACATATGTGACTGCTGATACAATGACTAAGTCCAGTACACAGGCCAGACAAACTCAAGCGTTAGGAGCTAAAGAGTACATATGTCATTGACATTCTACAGATGTGGAGTACACTAATCCAACAGTGTCATCTACAGAGTGTCAGGTACAAGTTAATGTCAGTGGACATGTCATAAGAACTAAACAGAACAAGGCCATTTCTGCACATAGGTGGAGCTGATAACCAATCCACATCTTGTCAAAGTTGCATTGTTCATCCCAAACTTAGGCGATCATCATGGATAAAGGAGGCCAATCAATCATCCTTAATAGATTTACGGACCATTTGAGGTGCGTTGGACATTCACATAATTGACTGTGTCATTTCTGTACCCACAGGGTGAGCTGGGAACAACGCCGTGCCCACTAATGACAGCTAGGCCCAGGCTCCAGCCGAAAACAAGCTCACCGGTGTTGAGGACTCTCACTCATCCTCAGACGAGGAGGAGGAGGAGCAACCAGGCCCATGAGGTTTGGGTCGGCAGACAATACCAGCAGCTACATCAGGATCCACAGCCACAACTCCCGCTTCAGCTACTGACACCCAGCTGACCCCTACCCAGACAGACACAGCAGCAATGGCTAACGGCAATGGCACAGCAACACAGAGCACTCTGGAGTTGACCAACGACAACACCACATTCAATGAGGAAAGAGGCTCATGGTTGACTGTGCCACCGCAAAATGTACATGCCCGTGGGGTAGAGCTGGTGGGAGGGGTCGTGTGGATACATGCTTTTGAGCAGCTGGTGCTGCCTATGACCACCCAGACCTCTCCCGGGTACTCAATGCTTATGAGGGGTACCAGGGAGAAATGGGCCATGTTATCCAAATCCTCAGAAATATCGAACAGCTGCAGGCCTCCCAAAACCAAAGAATGGGACTTTCAATGAACAAATGGACAACGTCACTGGGGTGCTATGGGATATCGGTACCAGCCTCCGCCAGATAGCTCATCACCTAAGTACCCCTCCCTGTGTGCCTACTACATCTGTGGCAACAGCATCTGTACTAGCCACAGGGAGAGACATTGAGCCAGGTAGGGAGTCCCCAGGAGCCTGCAGCTGTGGGTCCCCCACCCAAACACAAGGGTGGGGCGTCCAAGGAAAAATCCATGAGAGTCGGATGGCAAAGCACCACCCCCAGGAAGTGAAAAGGTGCCCTTGATATCATCCATTGTGTGCTGACCGTTCACTTTGTTGACTGTCCAAAATAACTGTTCCACATCTGATGGAGGGTCAAAGTTGGACTTTGGACTTGAATAACTGTAGCTTTGCTCTTTTGGATTTCATCAGCAGACACTCTCAACTCCAATCTGCACTTTTTAATGAGCATGCCACCATCGTGTGGCTTTAACTATGCGCTATGTTTTTATAAATAAACCACTTTACACAGCAATACTAGCTCATATTGTGACTTTGACTTCAAAATGAAAATATTGTCATCATATTGATGACATTTTCATCAACATAGGCAAGCAAGTACTTGTAAGTAGTGAACCAAGTGCCAATAAGTAAATCACCTTTTGCACAGCATGATAGATATACACAACCAGAGTATCAGACAGACTGTAGTACATGGTACACATTCACAGGAAGTCAATTGTATACACAACTATCACTATTTGCCAGCCCAATCAACAATCATTGTTAGCCAACTAGTTCATCATGGTCAAACTTTAATGAGAACTTGTTTGGATGTGTGATATCAGACAAGGCACACCTCAATGTGGAACACATTTTTATTGGCCCACAAACTATAATTATGTCACACAGTACTGAAAGGCACTAATAACAACAAAAGAAAACTATTATGTCTGAAGTAAGTGCGTGCCATGGAGTCCAGCAATATTTACATGTCGGTGTCTGTCACAGCATCATATGTATGGTGAGGTCACAACTCTGCAAGTCCACTCTGTAGATTACATGGCAAAGTACCCTGGTAAAAAAGCAAAGAGAACAGAGTTTAGCAATTATAAATAATGTATCACAAGTCAGAGAAGTATGATATCTCAACCACAACAATGTCATTGTTAACAATTCACTACCCGAGCACATACTAAATCCAATCAAATAAATCAATCTTTATGACACATTTCTTGTAGATCATAAGAATATTGATCGAGAGAAATATTGTTGCAGAACTTGCATGGACTTAAGTAGAACCAGCGTGGAGGTAGGAAAGTGTTATTAAGGAACTTGCAGTATACTCTTGTGGCTCAGGATTTGGGTGCATTTAGAAATGGTTTATTGACTGAAAGTTGTTTTTATTACCATGTAGGTATAATAAGTGATAAATCCAGGAAGACAGGTACGCGCAGCATCTTTGTATATACTGTTTAATTGCAGATCATGAGTCCACACTTTATGGGAGATTACATTGGCCTACCGAGAAGGTGTAAATAGTCACTGATTAGTAATATTAGAGATATGATTTTGCTGCACCACGTCCCACTTCACCCCACCTGAAACATGGGATTACAGTCTTGTTGTTGTATAGATCATGCACGATTATATACAGCTTTTAAATGCAGTACAATGTGTTCTATGGTCTTGGCAAAAAAATAGTTGGGTTTGAATTTCACAGTGCACCACATACTATGAATTTGTAAGGAAGGTTTGGTTTCCACAAAGACAATACACATGTGCATAATGTGTGGGTGTTTTTGCACTAAACTACAACTACATTTATGTTATTTTCCAGCCCTGAGGAAGTCGTGGGGAATACCGGGGACGACAAAACGGTGGACAGTCAAAATATCGATTTTGAAATATCGAAGCACAGTTATATCGAGTTTTAAATATCGTAGGGACAAAATATCGAAGTCAAGAATATCTACAACCAGAATATCGAAGTTAAGGTAAGAAATATCGATGTTTCAAATATCGATGTTAGTAATATCGATAGTTAAATTATCGATGTTAATAATATCGATATTTATATTAGTGTTATGTATTTTAGTATATATTTAATATGTATGTGTTCTATATTTTTTGTTAAGTATTGTACTGTTTTTTTAAATATATGTATACCTTTTTTAGAAATTAGTAATTTTTTTTAAAGTAAATTGTGCGTTTTAGTACCGTAGCGGGTTGTGGGATTAAAGGGGAATAGGGTGGGAAATAATTTAATTATAGTAAATTAAATAATAATTTTTAGGAATTATTAATTGATTTTAATTAAATGTTGTGGTTTATTTCTGTAGCGGGTTGTGGGTTTATAGGGGAATAGGGTGGGAAGTAATTGAATTGTAATTAAGTAATTATTAATTTTTAATTATTGTTATTAATAATTAATTTATTGTTAATTAGTTATTAATTGGTAATTATTATTAATTGATAATTATTTTATTTGCATTAATTTATTATTGGAGTGGGTTGTGTGTTTTTAGGGAATAGGGTGGTAAGTAATGTATTTGTAATTAAGTAATTAATTAAGAAAAATTGAGTATTGATAATTAATTTCCTTGTTAATTAATTTTTAATTGGTTAATATTTTTTATTAAATATTATTTATTGGTATTGATATTTTTTTTGTTAATTAATTATTAATTGGTGATTAATTCTTATAAAATATTATTTATTGGTATTGCCAATTAATTTGTTTGTTAATTAATTATTAATTGGCTCTTAATTTTTATTAAATATTATTTATTGGTATTGATAATTGATTTTTTTGTTAATTATTAATTGGTTATTAATTTTTATTACATATTATTTATTGTTATTGACATTTTTAAAATGTAATTATTAATTGCAAATTAATTTGTATTAATTGATTAATTGAAAATTAATTTAATTGTGTGAAATTTTATGTGGAGTGTGTTGTGTGTTTATTGGGGAATAGGGTGGGAAGTATTTAATATTATTAAAGTAATTATTATTTTTGATATATTTGTAGGTTTCTTTTTTCTTCTAAATTTATTAATAAATCATTATTTAATTACAATATTTATTTCATTTATATGTATGTTATTTTTAACATCTACGTTGTCCAACGCTTTCCCTACTGTTGCACTCACTGGAGTGGGAATAGTAATTTTTACCCCTACGCTATCCAGCGCTTTCCCTACTGTTGCACTCTCTGGAGTGGGAATAGTAATTTTACCCCTACGCTATCCAGCGCTTTCCCTACTGTTGCACTCTCTGGAGTGGGAATAGTAATTTTTACCCCTACGCTATCCAGCGCTTTCCCTACTGTTGCACTCTCTGGAGTGGGAATAGTAATTTTTAACCCTACGCTATCCAGCGCTTTCCCTACTGTTGCACTCTCTGGAGTGGGAATAGTAATTTTTACCCCTACGCTATCCAGCGCTTTCCCTACTGTTGCACTCACTGGAGTGGGAATAGTAATTTTTACCCCTATGCTATCCAGCGCTTTCCCTACTGTTGCACTCTCTGGAGTGGGAATAGTAATTTTTACCCCTACGCTATCCAACCCTTTCCCTACTGTTGCACTCACTGGAGTGGGAATAGTAATTTTACCCCTACGCTATCCAGCGCTTTCCCTACTGTTGCACTCTCTGTAGTGGGAATAGTAATTTTTACCCCTACGCTATCCAGCGCTTTCCCTACTGTTGCACTCTCTGGAGCTGGAATAGTAATTTTTACCCCTACGCTATCCAACCCTTTCCCTACTGTTGCACTCACTGGAGTGGGAATAGTAATTTTTACCCCTACGCTATCCAGCGCTTTCCCTACTGTTGCACTCACTGGAGTGGGAATAGTAATTTTTACCCCTACGCTATCCAGCGCTTTCCCTACTGTTGCACTCTCTGGAGTGGGAATAGTAATTTTTACCCCTACGCTATCCAACGCTTTCCCTACTGTTGCACTCTCTGGAGTGGGAATAGTAATTTTTAACCCTACGCTATCCAGCGCTTTCCCTACTGTTGCACTCTCTGGAGTGGGAATAGTAATTTTTACCCCTACGCTATCCAACCCTTTCCCTACTGTTGCACTCACTGGAGTGGGAATAGTAATTTTTACCCCTACGCTATCCAGTGCTTTCCCTACTGTTGCACTCTCTGTAGTGGGAATAGTAATTGTTACCCCTACGCTATCCAGCGCTTTCCCTACTGTTGCACTCTCTGGAGCGGGAATAGTAATTTTTACACCTACGCTATCCAGTGCTTTCCCTACTGTTGAACTCTCTGTAGTGGGAATAGTAATTTTTACCCCTACGCTATCCAGCGCTTTCCCTACTGTTGCACTCTCTGGAGCGGGAATAGTAATTTTTACCCCTACGCTATCCAACCCTTTCCCTACTGTTGCACTCACTGGAGTGGGAATAGTATTTTTACCCCTACGCTATCCAGCGCTTTCCCTACTGTTGCACTCTCTGGAGTTGGAATAGTAATTTTTACCCCTACGCTATCCAACGCTTTCTCTACTGTTGCACTATGTGGAGTAAGTATATATATATTAATTTATATGTATATGTTTAATTTATTTTAACATTTAATGTATTAATTATTTTTAAATATCTTTTAATATTTTTAACTATATTTCTTTTAATTATATGTATTATTTACTTAATTTTACATTATTATTAAAACATTAAAAAAACGATATTTTTAACTTTGATATTTTTGACAACTATATATTTTTTCGATATTTTTGTACTTACCTTTATGTAGATTGGACTTCGATATTTTTGACTTCTATATTTCTGTGTCAATATTTTTGCAGGTCGATTTTCTGTCCGTCGATATTCTGTCATACATTCCGACAAAACACGTGTTGGCTGGCTGGGCAGCAAAAAAAGAAAATTAAATACCAAGAAGATATACAAGTAATGTGTCATAAAGATTGATTTGTTTGATTGTATTTAGTATGTGCTCGGGCAGTGAATTGGTATTACTGAAAGATCACTTGTGGTCTTATTTAAGGGGTTGGGTGATTCTCCCTTCCCTTGGAGCACTACTGTTTGAATATAATATTTGAATATACACACCAGCAAAATGTGAGCACCATAGCAACCCAGTGAATCATCACCCAATAGTGCTTTAATGTCATTGTTAACACTAGCTAGGCTTCACTGAAACACTGTACATGTAAATCTTAACATTTCAATAAGCAGTCTCCAAAAATACTTCAGGACACTTATCCTACACTCTCAAGCATACATACACATTGTCAACCAACTACAGAACAACAAGCAATAGTGGTTAGTTACCTCCTCTCATTGCGTACTTACAGTCATGTGAAATAGTGGTGGATAAGCTGTTGTATCACATCCACTGCATCATCATCATCACCACTGTCATTATTTCCCAGTTCTGGAACCTCCATTGATGGCACCTGCTGGTCTCATTCGTCCTCAATTTGAGGTATGTTCTTATGTATTGCTACGTTGTGTAGCATGCAGCAAGCCACAATTATCTGGCACACCTTTCCTGGATCATATTGGAGGGCTCCTCCAGTCTTATCCAGACAGCGGAATCTTGATTTCAGGAGGCCAAAAGTCCGCTCCACTATCTGCCTGGTCCGGCCATGGGCCTCATTAAAGCACACTTCTGATGGGGTGACAGGGTTGTGCAGTGGTGTCAGTAACCATGTCTGGTTGGGGAACGCAGAGTCTCCTACATAGAACACTGAAAATAGTTAAGTTGTCAAACCACATATCAATATCTGGCATACAACAAACACACACTACAACATTCATATACATCACGTACCAACAAGCCAGGCCCGGTCAGGTTGCAGTTGACTCACCAAATGTGGGATGATGCTGTTACACAGAATAAAAGTGTCATGTGCAGACCCGGAAAATTGGGCACAGACTTATGAAATGCACATGTTAGGCAAACACACCACCTTGACATTGATAGAGTGGAAATGTTTCCGGTTGCGATACACCTGTTCATTGGCCTGTGGTGGTACCCAGGCAACATGAGTGCCATCAATAGATCCAATTACATGGGGTATCCATCCTAATGCATAGAAATCACCCTTGATGTTGGCCAAATCTTCAGGTTTCGGAAAGTTGATGTAGTGGTCTATGTATCGGGTCAATTCCTGCAACACATCATGAAGTACATTACTGAACATGGGCTGAGACATTCCACCTGATATTGCCACTGCGTATTGAAATGTTCCAGTGGCAAAGAAATGCAGTGCTGCCATCATCTTCACCTTGGGGGTTAGTACTGTTGGATAGGTGCAATGAGGCCGCAAATAAGGTGATAACTGCTGGCACAACTCATCAATTGTTGCCCAATGAGATAGTGTTTCTTTATAATGTCTAACTCTTATAATATTTGGAGGTCTGGAAAAGGCCTGTACACAGGAGGCTGTCTTCTGGCTCCTCCGCGATACCTATATGTAGAGTTTATAGACAGTTGGTGCGAGTTCACAATGTACCAAGCAACATGCGCTTACACCAAAAGCATAGAGCAATTAAACACACATAACACTCCATGTCAGTTAAAACACATTTCAATGAACAATGTTAACCTTAGATACATATCACAGCAGACAGGTCATTGCTAAACAGGTTTGAAAGGTTTGGTGACACACAATTAGAGTGCAGTAGTGTAATCTTCACTAGAGTCAGTTATTGTTCATGTAAATCAAGCAGGACATACTCCAAAACTCACAAGCAAAGAAGCCTAGATTTATGTTTGTGAGATCAATTATATGGTTCACCTGTACACACAATAGGATCATGTAATGCATGACATCTAGGACACCACATACACCAAGGGTATCACAATGCAATATATGCACACTAATGTCACAGGGTGGACACTGTCATGTTGTCATGTCATGTCTGCATTCCACAAACAATTACATACACAAACCATTTACAATGTAGAAGTGTCAGAAAATGGGGTTTTACACTTAAATGTAGCACACCAAGATGCCCTAGAAACTCACATACCAGAGCTAAGCGTATGTGGCTGCTTAATGTCACAGTAAAGTCATTCCTCTGGAAATGTGGTATCCAGGACTTGAAACACACAGCACGTTTCCAGTCTCACATCACACAGATTGCACACTGGGTTACACTGTCCTGTAATGCAGTAACTAGGTGAAAACTTTTCCTTCGGATGCACTAAATCCGCCTATTGACTTTGATCAACCCTAAGAGGCAAAATGGAGTACTTTTATTTCCTGTTGGGATTAGCCTCCAAATCAGTGTGTCATGTGCCCCTCAAGGTTAATTCATCATGGGAGCGTGAGCTTTTCAGTTAGATGTCCCTTTCCCCAGAAAAATGCTGCATACAGCCATGGAATATCACAAACTCACGACATTTACAAAAGTGTTTGCACCGCAGACCCATTTTTCAAAGGGCGGTAGGCACATCATGACCAAATCAGACACAGCCATAGGCTGTTAGTTGTTATGGTGACAGCCGCTGATCTTGGATTGTGTAAGCATCGCATGTAAACCGATGTGGTAAACTGCCATTAGTCATGTTACTTGCGGACCGCTGATTTCTTTTTAACCACGTGGTAGGCGTGGTGTCCGTAAGCAAGGGAATGCATTGGACGGGTTCGGAAAATGCGACCGATGCGGACCAATCGCTTTGGTTGCCTGGACTACAGAATGCCTAGGTGGTCTAGATATAAATCTGGTGGTTCCCTAGAGACTTCACTTGCCTGCAATAACAGTATTTTTCAAGGACCTCCCCATCTCTCTGCTGCTGTCCACATCCTCTGGGAGCTACAATGTCTTGCTGTACAGGGTGGAGGGCCACAGCCTTCAGAGGTGAGGAGAAAAAGATGATGCTGGACATGCTCCTGCCCCTGTGCAGGAAGCTCTATGGCACCCCACAGGAGAAGGTGAGTGAAGATCAGACGGCATTGTTAGTTTACATATGCAATAAACATGCACTTCTGGCATTAGTAATGCTAGAGACAACCATTTAACCCTGATTTTTAAACTAGCAAAGTGTGTCTGTAACTGTTCTGGGCCAGTACACTGCTGTAGATGTGTATGTACTGGTGTTGACATCATATCACTGTCACAGTCATCATTGAACACTGGGGAAGTGCACAGAATACCACTTTGCTAACTTTTAGACAGTGTGGGAAAGCTGTTTATGACCTATGTGTACCAGTATTTGTATATGTACATGCTGCATGTGATCTAAGTGCCTGTCACCATGTCATCCTTACAGTTCAAATCCTGTCAGAAGGTATACCCGTGGAGGGCCATCACTCGGAAGGTGCGCTCCATGGGGGTCACACGTCGGCTCAGTGCCCACTGCAGGAAATGGTGGCAGCACTTGAGAGGCTGGACCCGGAAATTTGGGAGCGTCCAGCTGGGCTTTTCACCTCCAGGCAAGAGGGGCGCATGCCACACCCTGCCCCCCCTAATACTACGCATCCTTGCAGTGGTCTTCCTTGACCTGGATGGGCAGTTGAGAGACAGGCAGCAGCAAGGAGGGGGTGAGTATGTGCCTTGTTGCACAACACATTAACCCATGCATGTGCAAGTATTTGAGCCTGCTGCCCCTTTTCTAGGTTGTGAGACACACAAAACCACTGTTAAGTGTTAAAAGATGCATATGCACCAGAATTAGTAGATACATTGTTATGCCACTTTCATCTGGGACATGTGAGGATAAAATGGTCAGGGTATTGACAGTAGTTGATCTGGAATGAAAAAAACAAAGCCAGGCAGGGACTTTGGACAAAAATCTTCTACGTTAGTAATCAAGTAAACTCAAGAGAGTTTTGGAAAACGATTAATGGTCTAGTAAGACCCAATAAATCCGTGGTAGCATCCGTGTTAACCGAAGATGAATGGATTACATTCCTTATAAAACATCTAAATCCAGTTGGGAAAGCAAATATTCAGGATGGTAATCAGAAAAGGCCGGAACCAACACATTTAGAAGATGATAGTGAAATTTATATTACGAATTCTCAAGTCTCCAAATTAATAAAAAACAAAAAGATGGGGCACCAGGTCCCAATGGTATCCTGTTCGCCCTTTACAAGGGAGAACCAGAATTTTGGTCGGTATACCTAACAGAGGTCTTTAAGGAAGTAGTTCGGACTGGGTCGATACCTAAATCTTGGAGAGGGTCATTAATAACTCCTATTTATAAGAAAGGAAATTGGGCCCTGCCGGAGAACTATCGTTTGATAACCCTGCAAGACACGGATGCAAAACTGTTTGCGGGGATTTTATTGTCAAACTTGTCAGATTGGGTAAATGATAAACAGATACTCCCCGAACCAAACAGGTTTCGTAAAAGGTCTAGGAACGTCTACAAATATATTAGTTCTATCAGTACTAATGGATAAGGCAATTTTAACAAAGCAGCCTTTGTATCTATGCTTTGTCGATTTTAGATCGGCTTTTGATTGTGTAAATAGACACCCTCTGTGGAAAAAATTAAAAGAGCAAGAGATTCCAGACTTACTATTAAAATTGATTCAACTTTTGCATACTGATACTTGGATCAGGGTGAGGATGGGAGATGGTCGGACACTAACAAAAGAAATACCTACGTCTGGAGGATTAAAACAAGGGTGCGTCTTGGCTCCAATGCTTTTTAATCTGTTTTTAGCGGATATTACAAATGCATTGAATGATGTAAATGCACATCCGCCTAGATTAGCTAATAAGCAAATATCCAACCTGCTGTATGCAGACGATGTTATACTTTTAAGCCAGACTAAGGTTGGGTTGCAACGGCTAATAGATCGATTATCAATATATGCAAATGAAAATGATATGGTAATAAATGAAACAAAGACTAAAGTAATGGTAATTACAAAAAACACAAGACTTAAACATAAATTTAAATGGTCACTGGAAGAAACACAATTAGAGCAAGTGGATTCTTATAAATACCTAGGTGTTATATTTAATGACAATGGAAATGTCCTCCCTCAAAAAAAGGACATTTTTAGAAAAGCAAATGCTTTGACAGCAGCATTTAGGATCCTACAGAAATCAATAGGTGACTTGTCTATTCGTCCCCTCTTAAAGGTGATTTCAGCAAAATTGCTACCTACACTAACATACGGTAGTGAGGCATTAAATGGGAAAGATGCGGTGATCATTAATAATGCGGTCGCAAGAACTTATAAAACCCTTTTTCATCTGCCTAATAACGCATCTCAAGAGCAAGTGAGGTTGGAATTTGGTTTAAACAATCAGCTATTTTCGAGAAAAGGACAAGTTATA
The DNA here is from genome assembly GCA_963921515.1 of Calotriton arnoldi. Lineage (NCBI taxonomy): Eukaryota > Metazoa > Chordata > Amphibia > Caudata > Salamandridae > Calotriton > Calotriton arnoldi. Next base: position 337,470 of record CAWUFW010010370.1, on the reverse strand, counting down.
AAGGTGTGGAACAGAATAAAAAATGATCATGATAATCAACTGTCCCAGCTATTATGGCAGGAAATAAATGCCAATAGGAAATTGCAGGCATGGACTTACTTAAATGCAGCGATAGAAGAATTTGAAGTAATGCCCATCTGGGTAAATACAATAACTCAGGAAACTTTAAAAAAAACAATTAACAAACTAACTAATCATCTATCGTTGATAAAAGATAAAGATATATTTGCAAAAAGAAAACATGCATGGCCAATAATAAACGGATTTTCGAAAAAAAGGTCCAACAATATTTAGAAACACCATGGTCATTAAAAAACAAATATATTTTTACTAAAGCACGATTTGGTTTACTACCGGGTTTATGCCATTTACCGCCATGGAAGAAGTCAGAAGAGGACACTTTTTGTAGGCTATGTAAATCTGGGCAGGAGAACATTATACACCTATTATGTCTTTGCCCTGAGTTAGAAAATGAAAGGAAAATTATACTTAAGAGACTATTTAATGACCGTGGTATAAGGACATGTAGACAAGCTTTGATATCATGTCTAGGTTCTGATAATATATTTATGAACTCTGCCTTTGTAAAATTTTTATTGAGAGTTGGACAAAAATTAGAGGAGTATAATTTGAAACCCTTAACTGCTGAATTTTAAAATATATTATGTAATGAATTTTATTGAGTACAATCTGGTTTATATAAGACATGGTATTGTTTATATATGTTCTTTTAATCTTTTATATTTGGATTAGTATTTGCATTTTTTTTTGGTAAGATTTTAATTAATCAAACAAATAAAGAAGTTTATCCAGTAGTGCCATGCTATTGTAATCTGAACGCATGAGAACAACATGTGCAAAGAGATAACCTTCAGCTCTCTTGTCAATGCTCAACATGGGTCAGCACATCAACAAATGTCTGCCCTGTTTTCTGTGTGGCCACAACAACGATGTAAAGTAAATAGATGTTGGATCACTCAACTGTGAAATCTCATGCTATACATCCAGGTAGCAGGTAATGTCTATGTTTAGGGCCTGGTTTAGTAATGATTAGTCAGTGTGCCAATGTTAGGTCCCAGCACTGGTGCCCAGTGTACTCCAATGTATCCGATGGTCAAATTACAGGTTTGGAAACTCATGTCACCTGTCACACTGACCTTTCACTTGATTAAGTGTAAGATTCCATCCTCTCTATTCCGAAACTGAGTCCATGTCTCTGATTCAGAAATAGTGACAACAAATGCCATTCAGTGGCAAACAAAGAAAGTCTGTGGTAGTAACAGGGTTTTAATTGAAAGGGATGATGTCAAAAACACATACAAAATGGTGTAAATGCTCTTAACTGGTCATACATGATGCTTTGTAAACCTTCTTTTAGTTGCCTTACAGGTCGATTCAGAGATGTCACATGAGCATCATTCTGAAGTGCTTTAAAAAAGCTGAGATAAAAAGCAATAGCGTTTAAGCTGTACATTGTGTGCATGATGCAGACTTGGCCTTTACAAATGTTGACTTCTGCAGTGTTGACACAATGGTAAGAAGTTTTGAATACACATTTTCAAGTAAAATGTTCAGGACTAATAATTTGTACAGACAATGCATCCAGATGGTCGACGGCATAGTGATCCACATGAAGCACAAGGAAGATGCAGACATTGGACTTGGCAGTGTGCTGACCTGTTTTTACATGGCTAACTGGTATAATGTCTCCAATGTGGATGAAAATCTGATTAATCTTTCTAACACTGTGCATAAATGACACAAGACTGTGTGCCAAATACCTTTCACCCTAGCTATGCCTACTACCTTAGCGTGTCGATAAGAGAAAGCAATGTGACCTGACAAACAACCACTTCTGCTACTGGACATATGAGCAAATTAAATATGACCTGTGTGATATGGCCCATTCAATGACTACACCTACCTGCTGAACAACAATCAAGATATGTAACCTGTAACACTAGACCTGCTGGTTCCCAAGTTGATGAATAGGGATAGCAGAATGGATACCATGTCTAAAATAAATTTTGTGCTCATGTTCCCATTATGAGGTCTAAAATCATTAGATGAGACAGGTATGTCATGACACAAGGCCGTCAGTAGCGAGAGACAATACATCAGCGGGTACATAGCTATGTTGAAGACATTGTGAATGAGGAATTTGAATTTGCAGCACACAATGTCAATGACATTATCATGTGTGAGGCCGTACAGATTTACTTGCATTCAAACATGTTGCCTAGTTCATGTAAGCAGACTGAACCTCAGTCATTGGTAACAAGAGTGGTGTAGAGTATATTTAGTTCAGGGTGGATGCTGTGTGCCAGTCCGGGCTGACGCTGCCCGTGGACAGCTGCCCAGGGCCTCACAAGTGCTAATGACTACAGGGCCTGGCAACAGAGCACAGCCTTCAGTGAACTGTCAGTTTTCACGAGCTACAGGTGATCAGCCCCCTCCCTTGGGTTCTTCAACCATGGTGCTACAGGGTGATGCACAATAAACGCACAATACCTCTCACCTGGGTACCTTAGGAATGGGCTGAGATGTCAATATGTTTGGCACAAACAGCCTTTCAGTTTACAAACTTGAATGAGAATGTTCAATTTGAGTTTCTTTTCCTGACATACTTACCTTGCTTTGTGATGAAACCTATGTGGCAAGTCCTTATAGTCAACTCATGTGATTCATTTTACTTCTTCTTTACAGCATCAGAACTGGCAGGTGAAGGAGACAGCACCACATATATTGGTGAGGTAGCTAGCCAGAGTGGTTCCTGTGCAGACACCGAGCAAGAGCAAACCAGTGGCAAGGAGGGTGAGGGGATCTTCACTGAGGGCACGAGCAGAGTAACATAAGTCAGCTCTACTTCAAGCTCCAGCTCCAGTGAGGACTCCCATGTGGTGGTGGATGACCCAGGAACTGTATCCAGTCCATCACAGTCTACCACCAACCCTACAATCTCCACCCTCCCAGCTGCTCCCCATCCCCCTGTCCATGGCCGCTCCCCTAGAAGGGGAGACGTCTCCTTTGCGCCAGGCACCTCACCCCCTGCTGCCCTGAGTGTGGAGGCCATTGACCTCCTGAGGTGGATCTCTGTGGGGCAGACAGCTGTGCTGAATGTCCTCTAGGTGCATACCAATCACCTCACCCAGATGGTATCTTTCCTGGAGGGCACTCACTCAGACATGTCTGCCCTACAGAGATCCAATCAGGCTCTAGCCTTCACACTGACAGTAGCATTGTCCCAAATTCAGCTGTCCCACCCCCCTCCCGCCTCTTCCCCATCCACAGTCCAGAATACACTCCCAAACCAAAGCACATGCAAACATAAACATGCATCCACCTCAACATCCACAAGCAGAACACAAACACAAAGACATAAGGGCAAACACACACACATGCACACTCACAAGACAGACATCACACTCAATACCACAGACATGCCAACAGACACCACACCAGCATCCACAGACATGCCGCAGACCTCACAACCCTCTGCCTCTACAGCCCCTACCCTTACATCTCCTCATACCCACTCTGCCCAGAAACTCCACCTAATTGCCCTTGACCTCTTCCCTACCCAAACCAACCAACCCCCTCCCAAAAAGAAGAAAATTACCCTGCCGCTACTGCCATACCCTTCAGACCCCCCAGCCCCCGCCCACCAAAAAAACAGAAAATCCACCCAAGTATCCAGCAAAAGAAAATCCCACTGTTCAAAAAAATCCCCACCCCCTCCTGAAACCCTAACTTCCACATCCCACCCCATAACATAACATGTGTATTTGTAAAGCGCACATTTACCCGTAGGCATCTTGGCGCTGAATAACAGTTGTTTTTTGTTAACTAAATCAATGGTACTCATTTTATCAACCTCAGATGGATGAACGGCTGAGTGGACCTTCTGGGATTTGAACCTGTGACCAAGAGGTCAAACACAGGCCACTGGAGTGGACCCATTAGCCCACTGAGCCGCCAGACCCTAGTACCTCGACCCCCAAAGAATCCCGGCCCAAAAAAGCACCTGCCCTCCTTTATTCCCTTGCAAACCTTCCAACATTATCGTATTCCCAAGCTCCTGAAGCCCATCCCATCCACCCCTCCATCTAGCCATACCACTTCAGTTGTCCAACCTCCCTCCATCTATCCCTCCCACTGCAGTTGTCCCACCCCCCTCCTAATCCTACTCCTCCCAAAGACCAACCCAGTCCTTCCTACTCTTGTCGCTTTGGTGCTTGGCCTGCCCCCTAGATGGCCCTCCCAGGGGAGGTGTCCATTTGCAGGAAAAGTACAGGCAAGAGATGATGGGCAGGAACTTTGTGGTCCATATGTCAAAGACATTTGGACTGGTCATTGGCCTTTTTCTTCATTGAGAGCGTCATATGTGCTGAATAAAGCATGCATTAATTTTCTTTTGGTATTCCTGTGTCCCAAAAATGGAATTGCTGTTAACTGTAATTCACATGTAATTTGTGATGTAAGTATACAATGATGTTAGTATGAAATGGATTGCATTTGGTCCATGGACTATGAGCACTCGGTTACAATGTGGCATACATTCTTGTGGCTACCTTTTCCACCCAAATGGGCAACTTGCTAGTGCATTTCACATATAGGCACCAGTTCCAAATGTTCTCCTTCCAGGCATATGATGATTCTGAGATTGGATATAACACACCTAACATTGTACCTAAGGTGGCAGACAGTTTTTATTTGGCAAAGGCTGTGATAGCCATCTCAGTTATGTGACACACATGTGACTTTGCTCCAAAGGGATTTGGAGTTGTCACAATACTGACAGGAGTGGATTGTGCTTGATGTGTCCAAGATAAGTCATCTACTTGTTCTGGGACACTGGTGGGTGCTGCATGGTCTAAGTGTGTCATTTATGTTTCAGACATTTAGCCAAACTCTATTAATTTCAAAGGGTATTTTCTATGTACATCAAATTGAACTGTTGGGAATGTTAGGCTATGTCAAGTCCTGTTAGTACATTATGAGTAAACGACATTTGTCTGTGCTTGGTCATCCAATGCCCCTTCTAGCCCTCTCATGTGAAGCAGCTAAAGGTATACCTTTTCAGCATCACAATGCATGGCAACAATCTCCTTCTTGGCTCAGTTCATGCAAGCAGACTGAACCTCAGTCGTTGGTAACAAGAGTAGTGTAGAGTATATTTAGTTTGGGGTGGAAGCTGTGTGCCAGTCCAGGCTGTCGCTGCCCGTGGACAGCTGCCCAGGGCCTCCCAAGTGCTAATGACTACAGTTTTACGAGCTACAGGCAGTCTACCCCTCCTTTGGGTTTATCAACCATGGTGCCAAAGGGTGATGTGCAATAAACGCACAACAGCCCTCACCTGGGTCCCTTAGGAATGGGCTGAGATGTCAATATGTTTGGCATAAACAGTCTTTCAGTTTACAAACTTGAATGAGAATGTTCAATTTGAGTTTCTTTTCCTGCCAGACTTGCCTTGCTGTCACCCCTCACTCGGGTCACACAATGCATCGGTATCATGACGGCATATAGTCACATCACTTGAGAGTGCTATGGATGTGACCGGCACCCGCCCCTGCCTGAATGGACATCGGGGAATCCTATGGGACTCCCACACAACTGAAGTCTGACAGCTATTATGCCATCGTAGAACAATGGGCACTGCTAACCAGGGATGAGAGCAGAGGGAGAAGAGTAGAAAATGGATGAGATTTTCACACTTTTCCACTGACAAATATTTAGTTTGTACAAGCTAGGACTAAACTATTTTACCCACACATCATTTGGAGTTGAGCATATGATAGGTCTGTATGTAGTCATTTGTTTATTGAAAACAAAGGAGGAGTTTTGATGAATGCTTGATGCTGGCCCAGATCACAAAGACATGAAACTGGAGGGTTTTTAAGGCTAGTAGATTGCCCTGTGCTACATGTGTTCAGCCAAGTGGACTGTGAGTCCCCAGAAGTGTTGTTGGCCCGCCTGCTGTGCTGGTGCTACAGGAGCTTGTGTTACACCCATGCACTAAATTGACGGACGAGGGAGGAGGTGGGTGTTGAAATGTGAAGCATAGCTGCACATGTTGTTGGAGAGGTTAATGTTGGAGGGGCTGAGCTAGCTAAACAAGGTTAGAGGTGAGAGTGAGTTATGTTGCCATTTTGAACATGAAGGAGAGACTCAGACGTATTAGGGGCAAAACAAGTAACAATGTAGATAAGAGTTGAAGGAAGGAGTTCAGGTCAAAGGGAGTACTTGTATTGGATACATAGAGTATCCTCATTATTACAATGGGAATTGTTGGAAATGCTGGGGTGTGCATATCAGAGTGTAGGACCTTGAAAAACTGGTTAAAGCCTGTGCGAGGTGTGCTAGGAATAGGTAAATGTGATAGAGGTAGAACCAGATAGACAAGGTTAGAGGCTGGCAGGAGATGAGATCTGCAAATCTGTGTCACTACGGTGAAAAATAGCAGTGATAGAGGCAGATTCATTGAGAAAGGTAGTTGTTAATATGCAGAAGTTAAAAGAGGTATGAAGCATGGAACTGAGATGTGGATGTGAGAGAGACACAGTGAGACAAGATTAAAGTTTTTGGGCAAACAAAGTGGATAGGTGGATGTCAAGGGGATACACCAGTTCTGTAAGTTAGGATGCTGGATGGAGAGATGTGAGGTGTTGGCCAGTAGATGGAATGGTGTGTTTGAATATGTGGATGCACTAGTTTGTCAAATTACTATTAGTAGGCCTTAAGCAGGGCAGAGTGAACGAATGGTGAGAGGCTAATGAATAAGGCAAGATTCATTGAGCAATGTAAGTGTCAGGGTGAGAGATGTGTTGAGGTATTAAGAGTGGATGCAAGAGGTGGATATAATGGTGCACCTTGTCAAAAATGAGTGTACGGTTATCGTCTGCTGAGGAGGTGATGAGTACAGTACATTGTGTGTTTAGCATGAATGGGAAGGTGTTGTGTACATAGAGGTAAAGAGTGGTGCAGGGAATGTAGGTGTGGATGTAAGAGGTGCATCACCAGAATGAGAATGTGAGAGTCTGGGTAGAATAGTAAGAGTTCAAGGGTAGAGCTTGGAGGCGAGAGATGGTTTTAAGGATAGCAGCACCAGAGGGTGATTGTAAAGAGCTTGTGGATGAAGGATAGGTTGAGAGATGAGCATGTACTTTGAGGTAGATGTGAGAGGGGGTCAGACCACCACAAGTAGAGATTAGGCAGGCCAAGAGGTGATGTGGAAAGGTACACATGGAGAGGATGGGTAGATGTAAGTCTGCAAAAAACAGTTGCCAGATGAAAGTTCGAGAGGTAGTTTTTGTTAGCTGCTGCTTGCAGCCTGCCACTGATTGTTCATTACAGATTGTTGGAATGGCCGCTAGGAGACCACTATCATGTGAAAAACCTATTGACATCACAGGACACATTGCCTCCACCCTGCAAGCCTTGGCTGAGTTGTATGTGGGCATGACTGATAGTTTTCCCTTTGTAGGTTGATGTTGTCACTGATTGCTCTGTCTTCCCCTTGGATACTGCCCTGGGATGGAGGTATTGTGGGTTAGTGTTTTTGTTCATGATGCAGATCCATTGAGTAGCAGGCCATCGATTAGGGGCCATAGCCCCCCAAGGGAATACTCCAGGATGTGTGTTGCTGGCCCACCTTGGGGCAGTATTCTCCTGAAACCTCTCCCCATACTTCCCAGTATACTACATACACATGAGTACTTATGGCATTATGATTTTAAATGTCAGAGGTAAGGGGACAACAAGGATGAGACATGCATTGTGATGATATGTCAGGATGCACAGGCCAAAAACATTGCACTGTTAAAAGAGACCCATGTGACACAGGAACAGGAGACCCATTTCCAGACGTGCTTGCATAGCCATTCTTTTTGCATCTTCTACTCTTGTTTGGCAATCAGAGCCCTTGTGTGGGTCCATACGGGGGTCCCATTAAGCCCATCAGACACTGCCATGGAGCCTGAGGGTAATATGTATTTGTAGAGGGGCTCCAAGATGTTTGCCAACGGTATTGGGCAGTGTTTATGTGCCGAATGTGGCCAAACCAAACTTCATTCAGCGCCTAGCCCTCATCCTCACGAGTTGTCCCCATATCCCCTGGATTGAGGATGGCAATTTCAATTGTGCCCAAGAGCCACAAATTAACCATTCTCCACCACCTCTGCCATCCTCTCCAGTGTTGGCAGCATGCTTTACACAAGGGGCTGCGCACTGGTCCCTCCAACTCTGTTGGTGGATCCTACATCCGGAGACCCAGGAGTACTCCTACTTCTCAACAGTATACAATCTGCACATTTTGAATGGGAATATTTATTATCAGCACACACTAAAGCCTGAGGTGCTAGATGCTGAATACCTGTGAAGAACATTCTCAAAGCATAACCCTATACACATACACATTGGGTGTAGTGTGCAGTGACTCCCAGTCCACACATGCTAAGTGCAGCCTTCATTGTTGTTGCCCCATACATTTCTGAGGGAATCCGTCTCCAATTATTTCAATGACAACTGGGACATAGCCACTTCTAGGTTATTTGAGTGGGAAGCACTGAAAGCAGTACTGAGTGGCGATTGCTTGGGGCTTTGGTAGGGGCTAAAGCCAATATCCACAGGGCTTTGATGGAAACAGAGGCACCACTAGGTCAGCAGGAGACTGTGGTCCGGTTGTAGCCTATAATGTTACCCACGCTGACAGATGTTCAAACACACTGCATCCATCTCATTCAGCCACTGCGTTGCTTTTACTTTGAAACATGACAATCTGAGATGCATGCGGAGGGAGATAAATCAGGGCAAATCCTGGCCTGCCTCCTTTGTGGCATAACAACCCAGCACATGACAATGATTAGGGATCACCTGAATCAGATGCACACTAGTTAGGCAGCCATCCATGAATCTTTCACTTTGTATTATCGTGGCCTATACATTCCCCCATAGTCTGAGCGCAAGGTAGATATTTCCTAATTCCTGACTGAATTGAATTCATTCAGCAGCACGTGTGGTGATCAACAACCTGTTGGCTGGTACCAGAGATACACAGAGTGATTATGCGCACTGCCACATTGACAACTCCAGGGTTGGACGGCCTTCCGTCCAAGCTCTACAAGGCCTATAAACTTTTACTTGCCCCCAGATGACTGTAGCTCTCTCCGGCCACCTTGAGCGATTACAGACAACCGCAATCCATGCAGAAGTCTTTGTTGGGATCATGGCAAAACCCAACAGTGACCCGACCAAACTGACGTCCTACCATCCATTGTCCATGCTAGCAATGGATTTTAAAACCTTACTGCGGTAGTCGCGCCTTCCCTGCTGGTACACATGCTGCATCTAGTGCATGGGGTCCAAAAGGCTTATATCCCTGATAGATCCATGATACTTAATATTCGGAGACAAAATAGGGTGCTAGGTCCAGGGGAGGTGGCCCTATGCAGCCTCCTTAGTGCTGGACTTAGTGAAGGCATTCCCTACCGTTGATTGGGAATACCTGTTTACCACTCTGTCAAAACTGGGCATTGCGTGGCAGCTCCAACAACACATATGTCTTTTTCCTAACGAGCCAACTGCCCAAGGCCAGTTTTGAAAAGACATGTCACCCTCTTTTAGATTAGCAGGGGGACTCATCAGGGCTGTTCCCTTTCCCCACTGCTCTTTGCCCTGGCATTGTAGCCGCTAGCCCAGCAATTTTGTCAGGGGAAGTAAGCATGGGGATTTCCACTAGGCGATGAGGTACATGTAGTATCCATTGATGCAGATGACATGCTGCTCTATATTCAGTATATCTGCAGGGAAATTCCAGATATTTCTGTGAGACTATCAGATTTCCATAGTGTGTCATGTTTGTTTGTTAACTGGGCAAAGTGTTGTGTTTTTCCCCTCTGTGTGGAGTATCCTCCTCAAGAGGTGATAGCGGGTGAGCAGAGGGAGATGCAGTAGCTTCGGGTGTTTTGGTACTTAGGGATCTGTGACTGTCATGATGCAAATGATCTCATTGTATAAATCTGACCAGGGCCATATCGTCATTATGTCCACTGATGTATTTTTGTAGCACTCTCCCAGTTACAGCCTAAGAATGTATTTCACTTTCCAAGATGGTAATGCTCCCCCTCATCTTGTATTTTTCACATACCTAGCAGTGGCTGTGCCTCATGTCACCTCCAGGGAGTTGGACACCATGCTGCGAGGGTTGATCAGCAATAGGGGCAGGATAAGAGAGGCTCTGCAAAGGCTGCAGCTGCCAGTGTGAATGGGTGTCCAGAGTGTGCAATGTTTATGAAATGTTACGTGGCAGCACCGCTGCAATGGCCGGTGTGATATTTAGTTGGGAGGCATTTGTACGAAGTGGGCATGTTCCCAACATGCAGGGTACAGGAGATGGCAGGATCGATGTTGCTCTCTAGAGCCTGGTGAAAGTGATATTTGAGCTATTAGGGCTTGAAGCTTCTGACAGACATGAGCCCGTACTCTCCGTCTGTTGGTCTGCACTTCCTAGCACTGTTCCGTACAAGCATTGTTAGGGAAGGACTAACGGCATGGAGAGACACGGGATTGACCTCAGTGGGGGACCTATTCAGGTCCGGTAGCACATTACTTTTGGCCAGTTGCAGGAAGATCCTGACATTCCGAGGGGCCATTTCTTGGCACATGGCACACTGATAGCTGAGATGGGGCACCTGTGGAGAGTCACAGACACTGAACCAGAGCATCACCCCCTAACCCACGCCATGCACGTCATGCGTGGAGGTCAGAGACTGGTGACCTTGTTTGTTAATGGCTTTGCACAAACGATGACTGACCCAATGTCACCCGTTCGCTGGCTATGAGACACTGATATGGGATGAGCCCTAACGGCCCAGGACTGGCAATGTACTAGGCACTACCGATGTACAGTATCTCATGATGCCAAACTCCAGTACATTCAATTCAAAATCCAGCACAGGGCATGTCTCACCCCTGCTGTCCTACCCCGAAAGTTTGTGTCCTGCTCTCTGTGCCCACGATTTAATGCACCTAATTTGGATTTGATACATATGTTCTGTGCATGGCTGTATGCTGTGAACCTGTGGCTCAGAATTACAGATGTACTTTACACAGTGATGGGTTCGGTCAACCTCCTTTCATTGGAGGGGATGCAGCTAGGGATGTTAATGCTGATGAGGTTTTAAAAGGTATCTAATGAAAGGATGGATTTGTAAATGTTCATAGCATTCCAGGCCATTTGCATGCATTGTTAGACCACTGCATTCTCAACACTGCAACACTTGGGCGCAGCGACTCTCTAATGGGGTAGGGCTGAGGCAACTGCGCTGCACATGGAGTAAGTTGTGTGCCTCTACTGGATTGCAATAACTAAGCTGTAGGACAACGTGTTACAGGACTTACAGGATACATAGGAAGAGCCACTGGATGGGTGAAGAACTTTGAAGGGCCAGGCTCATGTACACATGGTCATCGACCTATCAGAGGTGGTCCTGACATGGGTAGATGAAGCAGCTGCTCTGTCATGTGAGGCAGACTGGGTGCCTGACATCTCCTCCTTCAATCATGTGTAGAGGGGTCTCTTAAAATCTACATATGCTAAAATGTCAACTGTTAACAATGGCTGCTATACTAGAGGCCACGGTCTCACCCCCATGTCTGGACTGGGAGGTATGTGGAATGCTGACCTTATGAAGGCCAAGGATCCCTCTGTGATCATCTATCTTGTTATGGTTATCGTGTTTTTGAAGTTGTTCAATATTGTACTATATGCTCCTGTTGTGGTATACTTGACTGAGCGATGAATGTTTGCTATGCACAGCCGACCAGATCTGCATTGCCTGCCTAATGAAAGATGATTTACATCCATACCAATTTGTTCCCAAGACATGATCATGAGCTGAAAGTAAGAGATTTGTTTGGATGTGGAAATGTCTTGTGACTCGTATGCAGCTACATGCATTGACCCATATGCCACCAAACGCAATTCCCCGCCTCTTTATTGTATATGTGAGAAATTGTCTTAGTTTTGAGATGTGTCTTCCTTTCCAAATGTTTTGTGTCATGAACCATCCTTTATGTGCCTGAAGAATTGAAGCCTGCTCAGTGTGTAGTTTTTTTACTGTCGACTTTCCTGAGAACTGTAACTCCAAGTGGGACATTTTGAGACCCTGTCCTGACTGTACAGGTAGGGATCCTAGCTCATGCCCTGCTGGCTGGCCACAATGAACAGTGGTAGAAGAATGCTACTGGTCCACCAGGGGCATGTAAACCTGGCCTGACAAAGCATATTGGGCCTCAAGGTAGTTGTGGCCCAATGTATTGGAGTGAGGTGTGCGTGCATGCAGACCTAGGTGCATGATATGGATTGTATGGAAGGAATTCATATGGCTGAGTCCTGCTCTGGATATGTGCTGGATCCTTCAAATGTTGTTATTACGAACACATACAACATCCCATGCTGGTTGTGACTCCCTATAGTGACCTGGCTACCTGCCCTGCCCTGCGGTGATGCTGGGATCATGGAGAGCGGAGGCTCTGTTGGATGCCTGCTCCGACACTGCTATACTCATCAGGACACAGGATACACGATTGGGCTGATGAGGGAGTGCCAGGCCTGGTTGGACTATAGTTGGACTATAGTAGTCAGTTTAATGTTTAGAGTCATGTATTGATCTGTCAACAATTGGTACATCAGGTTAAGATGTGAGATTGTAAACAAGTTAAGCCTCGCTTTTCCATCCAATTGGGTGGATGTATTGTATTGACACCTGACAGATCTGCCCTATCTTTTGACATCATTTTGTGGTGTTTAGACATATTTTTGGTCAATTTCAAGATATCCACACTGGATAAAGTGCTTCTTGCAAAGCTGGTCGAACAATGGCAGGGTAAATATGATAACTTGATGTCACTTCCTGCAATGTGACTTCTTATGACATGACATCGTATAGTATTTATATGCATTTCATATAGTCAGGTTCTGCCTTGGGAAATGATTAATCTAGAAGCGGCCCTGGTGCCAGTGCATATGTTTCTGTGGACATACTTTTGTGAGTGCATTGATGTTCTTTTTCCATGTAATATTGCTTTTTGTGCTGTGGGGTACTCATCATTCATGTAGGTATATATACATATATGTAGCTATAGCCATTTCAGATCCAATCTTAAATTTGTGTTAATACCAGTATTTGCTGGTCAGACTATAGACACCTGATGATGAAATTCCTCCTTCTTTTGCATGCTCAACATGGTACAGGACACTTTAAACTCGGTTGACTTTTGCTTGGTAGTTACAATAATGTGTAGGGGTAGGTGTATTACTTAACGGCGGCGACGTCTGCGTCAGTTCAGATTCTCGTATTCATCGATGATGTATAGTAGAGGGATGACATGCGCAATGGACTCCATATTTGCTCTGCAGATTTTGTAGGAAGCGTGTTGTGCCGATTTTCGGACTTGATATACTCCCCTTCCGCCTGCTCTGACGAGTTGGTTGGACCGACATAGTCATCTGAAATATGCATCATAATAGGGTGGGCAGTTCCGGGGTCGGAAGTCCATCTTATTGCCTCCATTCGGTGTTTCCGAGAGCTTTGCGGACGGAACTTCCAGTCGAAGTAGGAGAAACCGAGTCGGTCGGTAAGCAATGGGTTTTGGGCATCATAATACAGCGGTCGGAGCGACCGTATCCGAAGCGAGATCGGTCGGTCCGACTGCCTCCGACAGGACCGCGGAAGCACTTCCAACCGACATCGAAATCGGCCCCTCAGTTTCTTTGGGAAAACCTTGAGGGATCTACACATATGACCCCATGCTAAATTCAGAATTTTGTCTTGTTTTTAAAAATTCTTAACTTTTCTGGATCACCCATGGGTTTCACACTGGTTTTCGCCACAAACTGGAATTAGGTGGAGGGCATCAAAAATAGGTAAAATGCCAAAACTGTGGTGAAAAATATAGGTTTTTATTCAGCTCTGCATGTTCCTAAAAGCTGAGAAGATTTTGACGTTAGTACAGCAAACTATTTGTTAATGTCATTTTTAGAGAAAAAAAGGAACTTTTATCAGATTTTTCATATTTTTTCGGTCCGCTCCAGGGCAATCCACATTCCTTGGGTACATTTAGACTCCCCAATATGTTGGAAAAAAGGACTCAAATTTGGCGTGGAGAAAAAGTTATTGAGCCTTAAGAGCAAACTAACCCAAGTAGTCAAAAAGGGCCCAACAGATAAGGGGTTAATTAATAACTCACTTTCTGAAAGCACTTCCAAAAAATGGGTCTGCAAGCCTACATTGAAAAAATGGCATTTATTTAACAGTTTTATGCAGCTTTTCTGCACTAAAGGATATGTGGGTGCTTTACAGATAACTTAATTGATGACATTATACACAGAACATCATTTGAAGAAAAAAGTGTGTTGTAAATGACCATCTTTTGTGTGGTATTCCCCCAGATTCTTGCTTTCTGTAGCTGTACCTGTTTTTGTTGGCTATAGGACTCTGCAAGCAGTAATCCTTCTACCCAGTGGTAAAGTTTTTGTGCTCTACCTTTTCAACATATTAAAACTTGTTTATACCTAATTGGAACATTTATTTACTTATAAGTCCCTAGTATTTAGTACAACATGTACCAAGGGCCTGTAAATTAAATATTACTAGTGCACTGCAGCATTTATTGTGCCACCATATTAAGTAGCACTGTAAAACATGTTTACAGGTCTGCCATTGCAGCCTGGCTGTGCAGTTTTAAACTGCCATTCCGACTTGGCAAACCTTTTACTAGGTCAAAACTTTACTTTTTAATGCTTATTAGTCACTCCTAAGGTTGGCTTTAAATGCCCATAGGGAAGTATGCACAGGGTACAAAAATTATGACACATATATTTAAAGTAATTTTTGACTGTAGCCACATATATTTAAAGTCATTTTTCACTATAGCAAGGCTGACTCTCCCATAGGGAAACACAAGGTTAAATTAGAACAACTTCTAATGCTTAGTTGCAGTTTAGGAGCAGCTAGAAAAATGATTCAAGGTCCTATTTTAATAGTAATTGAAAATCAAACTTAATGGTAAAGTTAGACTTTTTATTTTGAAAATGACACTTAGAAAGTTGCAATTTACCTACCTAAATCAAACATGTCTTTCTGCCAATGTCACCAGACTGGTGAATGGGTCGCCTGTGATGAGAAGTGGCTTGCTCCCAGACAGTAGACAAAGGGTTTGGGTGTGGGGAGGCATTTTACTTTCTTTAGCAGGATGGCCTTGGATGTTGTAGCCAACCCCTTCCTGAGCTTCAAAGCTTACCTTCAATGTCACTGGCAGATGCAGCTCACACCTAGGCCTGTCTCTCTTTTTCTTCCTATTCAGCATTGCTCCAAACCCAGTGGGAGGGGGCAACTGCCCCAGAACTGGTTTGGAGTGACTACAAGAGAAGACTTGCACATAATCATAGCCACATTTCCTTGTGGACACAGAGAGCACTGATCAGGAGAAGAAGGGTTTTGCCATGTTGGATTTAGGTGGAGATGGGAAACTGTCAGATAGTTTACAGTGAAACACAAAGGGAGTGCTGCAAAAGTGGGTAGGGTCACCCCTGGGAACTTTTACTCCATAATGGAGTGGCCAGAAATTCCACCCACTAACAGGCTGGCACTGGACATAGAAGTGGCATCCCCAGTACCCTTTCCATAACACTCCTGGACCGGTGAAGATCACAAGTACTGCCCTGCTATCTGAATCCAAAAGGAAGACTGGACCTGGTTGCCTTGATCCTTTGACTCCAGAAGTGACTCCAACAGTCAGTTGCTTGATCTCCTTTTTGAGCTACAGGGAGACAATAAGCTTCCAGATGACCTTTTCTGGCAACTGCCCAGCTGACCAGTTCCAATTTGACCTGGCCTGGACCAGGCTGCTGGCCTCTTTCGAGTGAATCCTAAACCCCAAGTGGTGCCTCCCAAATATTGGACACTAGGCTCTTCTTAGAGTGAACTTCTCTTGCCCAAACTGCAAAATCTGGGACTTCAAAATGTTGTGCCAAATTTCCTCCAAAGAACCAGTGGGAGACCAAGACCACCATTCAGCTGAAGCCGTTGATATCAAATCAACTTGCTGGTTTGCCGCACTGAAGGCGATCAGAATTCTAGAAAAGTTTCTAAGCCCGAATGTAGAGGGCTTCAGCAGGACCGATGCCAAGGCCTTCTTGGGCACAGATTTCAGAGCTCAGAACTTTCACACCTCCATCGACGAAAGTGTCAGGACCCCACTCTTCAGCAATCTGCCATCAAAGAGCCCTGCATCTGATCCAGTTTACAGCATTCCCTCCCAACAAAACGGTGACCAGCAAAGGTTTCTAAGTCTAAACTGTAAAATTGCCATCATGGTCAGCCTTAAATTTTGAGTTTGACTCAGTCTGGCGTGACCAAGAGTTAAAGCTACAGGCAGTACTTCTTGGCAAGGTAAGCTTGCATCTTGCTGCTTTCCTTTGTAGGAAATAACACCTTTTGATGCCTCTATGGTGACCACATCTGGAGTACAGATTAGTAAATTATAAGTATGGGGGTTCAAGTGACTGGCCTTATAGGCACAACTGCAAAATCTGAAATTACCTTGCTGTTAATGAAAGCCAGTTAAGGTCAGGAATTATGGGAGTGATGTGGTCAATTCTCAGCGGTCTGACACACTCTCCATTGGACAACCAGGGGAATCATATTTCTATAATGCTATGGACACAATGGAAGGAACGTCTTTCTCGATGCAAAAGATCACCCTGCTGTGAACAGCAAAATAAACATGAAAGTATTGCCTTTTTTCCTGCTTCAATGTGTCATCGGTAAGACAATTAGTATGCATGTTTCATTTACTCAATTGTAATTTCGCTCTATTGTGGCAAATGAAACATGGTAGACAGGGGCAAAGTCATTACCGTCTTGTTTGCCACCTTATTTTCTATTGTACTGCAAAGATGCTGCTCAAATGGATATAAGGTCTGTAAACGTTCAGAAAATTAGGCGGGGGCCTATTTCGGTTTTCCCAGTGAACATTATTTTCATTGATTGAAACTGTGCTGCAGAAAAAAAGCTAATTTTGATTCCAATGTCCTCAAGGGTCTTCATGTCAGCGAATTAAACATTGGTCAATTACTTGAAAATAGTTCATTGACTTATTTAGGACACACGTCTGCAGTCCCCGCATATTGCACTCCAAATTGCTACAAAATCACCTACAATAAGGGCTGAGCAAATTAGCTTTCAAACCTGGCATGGAGATTTTTAAAAGCACAGCTAAAGCTTCTGATCTGAAGTCACTTTTCACTAACTTTTATTGGTTAGTCCAAGGCTGTCCCCTCCGTAAGATAGTTTAACAAAACTATGCACTAAGCCTAATTATAAGATACATAACGTGGAAATATTGAGAATGAACCTCCAGACAACGGTGATGCGAGCGTCCTGTTTTTTGAAATACGGGGACGATGAAGCAACAATTGGAACTAGGACATTTTTTTTATCCTGTTGTGATTTTGAATGAAGCACTGGCCTGAGAATGAAATAGGAGCCGGTTGCTGAACCCATCTCGTAGTTTTGGATTCCTGTGGTAAATATGGGATACTTCACATTTTCAAATTTACACTTGCATCCACATTCTCTCCATAAAAACCTTTTTTCATGACGTTGATTGTACGAGTTAATTAGGTGACGTTACATATTTTATGATATATAATTGTGTCTTCTTTATTTCTACCAAACCTTATAGAACAGCTGTTTCAGGTTTGGGAATAAACGCCCTGTTCTATTAGGAGAAAGGTAATATAGAAGACCCAACTGCCAGTTGCTGAAACCGGGATTATTTTGACCTGTATTTTGATCACATATGGTTAGTTATAATGCTAATAATTCATAGTCAGTCTCATCAGTAAAAAATGAATCAGAGATACACACACGGTATACTTAATACAACATTTATATATTATATGAATATATTATATTCCATATGGCTGCTATACAATCAGATTCACAACAGAAAAATATTTAAAAATAATTTTTTGACAGACAGAAAATGCGACATAAATAGTGACAGTACTTAACCCAAACTAACAGAAAAATAAAATAAGATACACATTTCACAACAACATGAAAAAACGAACAAAATTCGTGGTATTCCGTCCTTTTAGACACAATGTAGTTCAACTACCACCCTATATTGGTTTCACCCTGGTTCAGATAGGGAGAGTGACTCAAGACGTGCAGTGGCTGTGCGTCAACGTTTCAACCCAGGATGTATGTGTTTTTATGAAAACATCACAGAGGGTCTTTTTCAGGACATGCGGAAAATCATATAGACAGCCAAGGAAGGTGGTGGACTCATCCGGATCTTGCATGGAGCCCGAAGACAATTAATCAGATTAGGTC
Organism: Calotriton arnoldi; assembly: GCA_963921515.1. NCBI lineage: Eukaryota > Metazoa > Chordata > Amphibia > Caudata > Salamandridae > Calotriton > Calotriton arnoldi. The sequence goes on along the minus strand of CAWUFW010010370.1, from coordinate 319,069 downwards.
CCTAGTCAATGCAAGCACATGTGCTTGTTCTCCGTGTACAATTCCATCTGGATGGTTTAATTCCAGTATGGACGACCTGAAGTTATTCCAGGAAACAGCTGTTCCAGTGCTGAATGAATTGGTATGGACGTGTCCCTCTCGTGATCTGGCACTGATTGGGAAAATGAACACATCAGACTTCATTTCCCCAGTCAGTGGGCCACGTCCTAAGGACCTAATCTGATTAATTGTCTTTGGGCTCTATCTAAGATCTAGATGAGTCCACCACCTTCCTTGGCTGTCTATATGGTTTTCCGCCAGTCCTGAAGAAGACCCTCTGTGATGTTTTCATAATAACATATACATCCAGGGTCAAAACGTCGACGCACAGCCAATTCACGTCTTGAGTCACTCCCCCTATCTAAACCAGTGTGAAACCAATATAGGGTGGTAGTTGAACTACATTGAGTCTAAAAGGACGGAATACCATGAATTTTGTTTGTTTTTCATTTTGTTGTGAATCGTATTGTATTTTTCTGTTAGTTTGGATTAAGTACTGCCACTATTTATGTCACATTTTGTCTGTCAAAATATTATTTTTTAAATATTTTTCTGTTGTGAATCTGATTGTATAGCATCCATATGTAATATAATATATTCATATAATATATAAATGTTGTATTAAGTATACCGTGTAGTGTATCTCTGATTCATTTTTTACTGATGAAACTGACTATGAATTATTATCATTATAACTAATCAATTGAAAAACCCAACAGAACATATTGTAGCACTTATCTACTATACCCAGGTTCTGAGGGATACAGGGTTGCCCTATTACATGTAATAGTTCTATTTTGATCTCAGCAAGGATTCTGGATCTTTCGTCTCCACCCGTTTTGCTTTGTGCAAATGGCAACTTCTGATACAGATGTGCCAGTACTTCTAAAGATCCATATGCGTAGACTGTTACAACAACCTTTAAAATAAACATGTGTTCACTCTCTTGTTTTAAACCAATCAACAAATCAACAGGTTTTTAAATGTAAAATTACTGTATGAACTTTAGTAATTTTTTTAAGAATAATAATGGCATTAATAACTATATTTTCAATTTTTGAAACACATATCTTAAAAGCAAGACTGTGTGTTGCAAATTAATTTTTAAGGCATCAGGGAAGCATTTTATGTAATGGAGCTACTAGCGACTACAGGGAGAGTCACCCTTTGTTTTTCTACGTGGCATATATATCGTGAAGGTGCGTATATGTAGTTATGCAGAGTTAAGAATAGTAAATCTATGCTTACATATATGCACTTACTGTCTCGAAAATTTGTACTTTGATATTTGTGTCATAATATTAGCGAACAGGGGCATTCTTAAAATGATATTTTGACAAACAAGCATTTGTGAACAACATAAAATTTCATTTACATTGTTGCAGAATTCAAGGCTGGGTATTTGAGAGAATAAGATTTAAGTTTGGAGGTTTTTTCATTAATGAAAGCTATGATAGCATGAATACCAGTTTGCAGTTTTTTTTAAAACTGTAATGCACTTTTAAAAGACTTGCAAGGTCGGGGTCTTTCAATGCTGGTTAAGTATGTTCGGAAGGGGGCCTGGCCAAGCCCAAGATGGCGACGGATGCTTGAGCTCCTGCACAGGCCCTGTATGTCCATGCAACCTGCGGACCCCTTTGGGGTTCCCTTTGCTACCTTTGGGAAAAAATGAGGTCCTGGGGTCACCCTGGGTGAGTGGCGGTCAGTGATTCCCTGATAGAAGTAAAGTCTGGCTATCTGAAGGAGACTATCTCTCCTAGGACCTTCCTTGGCTACAACTGGGGGGATGTACTGCCTGTAGCTTTAACTCTTGGTCACGCCATCTCAGGGGCTCTTCTTTCACATAACTGGCCCTTGAATTGACACAGCTACCCTCCTGAGGTGCTCATATTATACAGTCCAGCCGAGCTCAAGGGTCTCCTGATCGGAGATCCCTGAAGGACTGTCTATGGGCAGGACCCATATACGATCGGCCCGTAGTGCACATGACTCACAGTCAGAGGTGGGTTGCCAACTAGACTCACACTCACCAACTGCTGGCACACAACCCACATGAACTAGGGGGGCCCCCTCGGCCAGCAAAGCAGGAACAAATGTGTCCTCAAGGCTCATTATGAGATATGTATGCACGGGGATTGGTTAATTCCTTTGAACAACTAAAAGAATGTTCCCTCCCAGAGATGGAGAAATACTGCTACTGGCAACTATGTCATAGGCTATAGGACACTAGAATCAAACCGGAGGTCCAAGAGCCCTCACACCCTTTGAGAATTACCTCTTGCACTGCACAGACAGCAAACACGCCACATCTGCTATATATAATATGCCTAATGCCTACTATTAAAGGGAAACTGCCAAACGTTCTGACAAATGGGCATCAGAGATAGAAGTTGGAATCATATTAAACCGTGACCAGGAGAAGGGAATCCTGACCCAAACTAACAACTTTGCAACAGAAGCAGGAGAGAAACAGTGTTGAAAATCGTCTGCAGATGGCACGATACCCGGATGCAGCGTGCTAAAATGAAAAAGGGTGGGTGTGACACCCTATGCTGAAGCGGCTGCATGGAGGAGTGTTTATTTCACACATTTTGATCATGTCCAAAACTACAACCGGTTTCGTTTACCACACTAAAACAAATCACCTGGTTTGATCACTGCTCCAAGTAGTCCTATTAGCATGGCCGGACCCAGATATCTACCTACTTTATAGCTTCCTTGGTAAGCTGATCTCCCACCTTTCCTAGGTGCTAAACAAACTATTTTGGGACACTTGGGGCAACAGGCACTGCCTTCTGACCATCAATGGATTGAAAAGTTATGATGGTTGCTGAGTATGAAAAAACTGTTAAATCTAGCTCACAGCGAAGAGAAATCCTTGCCCAAGCAATGAACTTTCTTATATGAAGTGTCTCAGAGTCTTCAAACTTCTAGGCCCCTTCTAGCTAAGACAATTATTAGGCCACAATCTGCCAGTACACCAGTCATGTGCTGCTCTGCCTGCAATTTGAGTGGACCAAGGGACCACATGACCTACAATCCTGGTTGTCTGTCGATGGTTGGAGACATAGAATGGGAGGGCTGAAATGGCTGAGGGGAGAGGTGAGAATTATTTGAGGGTTGCCTGTTGTCAACTGAAGAAATGTCCATACTTTACTCCATGATTTCATGGGCAGCTGGATATGTTTAAAAAAATTAATAAAAAGATATTCAAACTTAAGTATATACAAAAAATGTACCAGAAAGGTTTCACTAAACGTGAGAAAGTGTTGCCTAGTTGGTTATGTCAACATTTTTTAAATGTGCTTTATAATTAGAAGCAGTGTAAAAAATGAAACATTTAATTTGTAAAGGTGTTTAGTACATTTTACAATCTCATGCATGGCAAAATTTCCACAAAGCATTATGCTGCATCATCTCCAATCTGTACAAGGAACCCCTGGGAAGCTTCATCATGCATGATCATATTCGTGTTCAATACTATGCTAACTAAAGACACACAACTTTACCTCAAAATGCAATTAGTAGATGATGCTGTGAGACTACACATCTTACTAAAAACCCAATCCAGCTATCCCAGAATTCATCCTATTTTCCAAAAGTACAAAATAACCATTGCTTGAAAGCTGGCTAGAACACATGGAACTTAACAGCTTCACCTCTCAGCTGACACATAATACTAAATCTCTCTCCAGCCAGAGCTCCTGATAAGGCCAGCCCTTGATGATCATCTGGGCCTTGTTGGAGTCAAGAGTTCCTTAGATGTTTTCGTCCCTGGAGCGCACAAACAGGAGGTCTTAGTGCAGTTTCAGTGCCTGGGTCACAGGCAAAAGTCATGCCTCTTTTTTTGAAGCAAGGCTATACTTCCTAGAATGTGCTGAGGGTGTGGTGGTGAGGTTCCAGTCTTATCCCGTGCACTTGACATTGATTACACAATCTTCCCAATCAAGTCCTGGCTACTTTTGTGCCCTATGCCCACCTCCTATTGCACACGTCCCCTTTGCCTTACAGTAAAAATTCCATAAGACCTCAATCTAAGATGGCTAGACACTTCTTCCACTGGTAGTGTCTCTGGCTCTCTCAAAAAACACTTCTCAATTTAGTTGAGTTTTTTCCCCTCTGGCAGGATCCAAACCAGCTCTCCCTCCTATTAGAGGTAGTGTCATGGGATATGGCAGGGCTCTGGGAATGAATAGAAGCAGACCAATTTGGGAACTTTAAGTCAAAAGAGGCAGCATTGACTAGGCCTGGGTGTGAAATTCTGCTCCGTTTGCAGAATTTGCTGAGTTTTTTCCACTCTGCGCTGCACGTAGTGTGTGGAGTTCTGAAAAACTCTGCTCTGAGTAGTGGAGCAGAGTTTTTTCCTCGCTCATGCTCATCAACATTAAGTTGGCGAGCGTGAGCGGGGAAAATCTTACTCCAGACCACTGTTATGTCCCGTATAGAGGCCCTAATGTAGACTCGTTCATACATGCCCTAAAATGGACGTATTCATATTTTCCCTAATACGGTCATATTCGTACTTGCCCTATTATGGTCAAAGCCGCATATGCCCTATTACGGTCATAACTGTACATGTTCTATTGTAGTCATGATTCCTTATATAGGCATGATCTTTCACCTACATTGGTCCTCACTAGTACACAACGTGCTCTGAGGGCTGAACCTTCTGTGGTTTTGAATACAGCAGGGTTTTTCCCAGGCGACACTGTACTCATCAATTATGCATGGCTCTCTAGGAATACACCACCTGCATAATATGTAAGTACAAAGTTCACCCCTGACGTCTTACTCAAGTCTAACATGGCCAATACAAACCATATGAAGCAACCAGAGTCTTCAGGGTATAAATATACCACATCTTACCCCAGTAAGAAAGAGGGAACCGAGACTTCCATGCTGACACACTGACCAGAGATGCTGAGGCTCCTGCATGCAGCCGCTCCAGCTGACAGCGGTCTGACACAGCCCTTGCGGGGTGTCCAACTCGAGACCAGGACGGGGTCCCACACTCTCTCTATTCAGGTATGGGGGTTCGACTAAATCCTAGAAGGATTCTTGGCTCTTAGGCTTTTAGACCTAAACATATGCTAGGTACACTCAGGTACATCTAGTTAGGCATCGTAGGAGTACGCGCAATTTGCATAATGCTTTTTATATTCATGTATGTATTCATGATTATTGCAATATGGTAGAACTGTTCTATCCCTTTGCTTTTATCGTACTGCTAATACTATATCTCTGCTATTGTCTGCTTGTTTCTGCAGCACATATATTTTACACGAGAATAACAACTGTTCAATAAATACTTATTGAAACGCCCAGACTGTTTATTCTGTGTAACTCTCTGAGACAAACCAAATAAGTAAGCACGAGTGACTGAGCGAAAGGTAGTATATTGTTTCCACGATTCTGAGGAATTAGGGTTGTCATGATCTAAGGTTGCCAGAAACTAATCTCTCCCCGATAAGAGGAGATTCTAGTGGCACTGTGAGCTAGCTAATGCAAATCAGGCTAACATACGCGGTGGGGGTGCACAGAATCAGTCTGCCACCAAGCCCACGGTTTATGTTATCCAAACGCGCAGGTCCTGCATGGGTACTATAGGAACTACACGACATGGCGCCACCAACGTTGGTTTGGTACTTATTTAACAGTAGAATATGAGTAGTTCAGTCGTGCTATTCTCAGAGAACCTACTCACAAAACCCCAGAGACGTCTGGAGTGGGTGGGCACAAACTCCGCCACAGCTGAGTAGTACGAGAATACTATTTATTGGCTGTTGGTTAATCAAGCTTGAAGGATATTTAGTTCCTAAATTGTACATAACACCTCATCTTAAGTTCCCTGATGACACCTCTTCCTCCAAACATGACTGGCTCAGGGGATGAGAGAGCTGACCTGAACGTTTTAGAGGGAGAAGAAGATCCTGAGGATGCAATACAGATTGCACCAAAATTCAGAAGGACAGTCACCCTAAGACTATTAGAAAATGGCTTACCAGCCACGGGTGGCATAGTAGTTTTCATGATTGAGGCATACGAATCAAACAAAACAGAGGTATTCTATTCATGGGTTACACTCCCAGCAACAAATGCCAAAACAAAGACATTTCACTACTATTTTAGAGGAAATGCACCAAGGGAATATGCCCCGTTTGAGGACATAGAGATTCCACTCACTTACCAGGAACATCATTACTGGTTCAATGGCGCCCTACCCAACGTACGACAAAGAGTAAGATTAGGCCCGCTCGGAGGAGACGGGGCACATGGCTGATACTAGCGGCTTACACACCGCATCCTGACATTGGAACAATGCCACAGCCAGAATTACTCGTACAACACAGAGATTTAATTAAAATCTACAGAAACCTGACACAATTTGTCATGAGGACTTTAACAATCCAACCTGCACCAGGTGCAGCAAACAGTACTCCGACTCAGGGTACAGGAAATAAAATTACTCCTCAAACGTTACACGCAGTAATGGGCAAAATGCCCGCAAAACGCAAACAAATACCATTCTGGATAGCTCAGAAAATAACTCAGCTTGAGGCAGTATTCCCGAATACTACCACCTATGAAAAACACAGAATTCTAACAATCTGCTTGCCCATGGGGATCACACCACAAGTAGAGGACTGCACCTCTTGGGGTTCAGTCTCTGCTGCCATATATACCAGAACACATGGTATCCCGTCCTTAGCAGTAATCCCTGACGTATTGAGACAGATACAAAATGAGTACGGAGCAGAGCCTGCCCTTAATTTAGGGATGAAGTTACTAAATAACTTTGACCAGGTATCAGCCATAATACTAGCTAACATTAAGGGGGAAGCAGCTTCAGTGGCGATCCGCCAACGCCTAAGGGAGTTCGGTCCAATAGATCAACAACACGAACTACCCAAAATAATTGAAACTGCATATGCAGAACCAGGCAGAGACAGTTTAGGTGGGAAAGCATTAAAACCACAACTAGTGGGCAGTCCTGAAAAGGACACTACAAAGCAGATGCCTACTTCTTCTAAAAAGAAGTGGGAAAATAAAAAACAACAAAAGTCTAAAGACAGCAGATCTCAATCCAGAGGTAGGTCTCCTCAACAGGAGCCCTCTGAAAGGAGGTATAATCTCAGGAATAGGGATAATATAAAAAAACCTGAAAGGTATCAGGATACTGATACTCGTTCCTCTCGTTCCTTTCAGGGTTCATCAAAAAACTCAGAGAGGGAAGGACGGTCAGAAGAGCGTACAAAGTCCAGAGACACGCAACGCGCTGCAGACTACGCACCTAAGAAAGAAGATAAACAAAAACAGAAACCTCAGTTTAAAAAGAAGAAGGTAGCAGGTCTCAAGATCAGACATGCCCAGAATTCTGAGGACACAGCTTCTGAACGGGGAATGGGCTCTGACGATGCTAGACAGCGCGGCAGAAGTAACGATAGCTCACCAGAACCTGAAGGAATTTCTGGTGACAGCGGAGTTGAGTGAGTATATCACGATGGAAACACCTAATACTCGGGTAAGTGTCCCACATAAGTTACATGAGATAACACTCCGGATGGAGGGGGACAAGCCCAGAAAAATTAAAGGTCTCTTTTGGAAAAATCTGTCATCTGGTTATGACATTCTATTAGCAGAACAAGACTGGCCACCAGCATTCGTCATGGAGTGCCCTAGGGGAGAAACGATAATTTTTCCAGCCTTTTCCGACCTCGTTCCTATACATTTAAAACATGCATATGAGCAGGAGTGGGCGGTTGCCCTAGCTCCAGCATTGTATAAAAATCATGTTGGTTGGGATGAGGATTCAACCCACCACGTGATCCCGTTAAAAGATTCCCCAAATGCTCAAAGGCAATACCCTATAAAGCAGGAAGCTAAAAAACAAGTCAGGGAGATCCTAGATCAAATAGAATACCAGGGGTGATTGAAAATTGCACTTCACCTATGAACAATACTTTGTTTCCCGTAATGAAACCCGACAACACATATCGTTTAGTTTTGGATTACAGACATTTAAACACTTGCACAAAGACATTTGCAGTTCAAAATGCACATAGTGCCGCATTAATGAATAACATTGTGCACAAAAAATACAAAACAACGCTTGATATCTCAAATGGATTTTTCTGCCAAAATATAGCGCCTGAAAGCAGGTATCTGACCGCATTCAGTGCGTTAGGGTCCCAGTGACAAATTTGTCGACTAGCCCAAGGGTATAAAAATAGCCCCAGGGTATTTTCAGCAAAAGTAACGGAGTTACTCCAAAATTTGGATGAAGAAGCGTTGTCCTATGTGGATGATATTTATCTGACGGACGATGACTTACCGAGGCACTTGACCAGGGTGAGCACCATTATTATGGGATTCGCCTCTGAGGGCTATAAATTTAATTTCAAAAAATCTAAAATTGCCCACCTCAGTGTTCTATTTTTAGGATATGAGCTGTCAAGTGAAGGAAAAAGCCTAGCAGCTAACTTTTTAGAAAAGTGTGCGCTGCTCCAACCTCCAAAATCTTTGAAGAATTTACAATCAATTCTGCGATTCCTAAATTTTGGTCGAACATACATTTTGGAATACGCAGAAAGAGTAAAACCTTTCTACGACTTAATAAAACCTGATTTTTCAGTCAGACAATGGACACAGGAACATACAAATATCCTGCGTTCCCTACAGGAAGACATGATAGCTTCTAAACATTTACAGACACGCGTAAACGTACACAACTTAGTGATCCGAGTAATAGCGGGTCAATGCGGGTACACTTATTTGACTTTCAATGAGGGCGAAACGGTACCAATCACATACAAATCACACCTGTACACAAATGCAGAGATGCGTTTCACTTCAACAGAAAAAATCCTGACAGCAGTACATTAAGCATAAAATGCTATGGGAACAGGTAGTGGAGTTAAGAAACGAACTACCAAGGGCTCACGTGATACATACACTGAGTCATCAGCGTGATGGTGTTCACGTTGAAGGGAATTCATTGGCTGATGAAGCCGCAAAGGGGGCTGTTCGCACAGCCACCGTAGCTGCAGTTACTCATTCAAAAACGAGAATACATGGCGAGATTATGGTAGCTGTCAATGCTTCACGAAAAGGCAGCACAGCAGTACCAAAGAAATTTCCACTCAAGTGCTCCTACCTGTTAGATGCACAAAACATTCCATATGCTCAGATTCCTGGAGTGGGGGATAGAGTAATACCATAAAATGGATCATAGGCAAGGCTTAATTCTAGCAGCACACGAGGGCTTGGGTTCTGCGCATACAGGCGTCACAGCGACTATTTCTTTACTGAAACAGCGCTATTGGTGGCCAGGGTTAACAAAGCAGACCAAAGACTATGTCTTAAAGTGCGACATCTGTCAGCAGATGAAAGGCTCCACCGTAACACGCCCAGCACAGACACCATTTCTGAAATCAGACAAACCTCTCGCATGTGTTTATTTGGACCACTGCGGACCCCTACAATCTGATGGGGCCAAGAAATATATCATGATTGCAGTGGATTCCTGCTCTAGATTCCTATGGGTTTGGCCTCAGCGCTCGGGTGACGCTCGAACTGTTATAAAAGATTTGTGAGTCTTTATCGGCACATACGCAGTTGGCACCTTACATTCTGACCGTGGCCCGGTGTTTAGCTCTCGGGCTTACAAAGAGGCCATGGAAGGAATGGGCGTAGCATTGCGGTACTCCTCTCCATACCATCCAGAGGGAAATTCTGTTGTGGAGAGGAAAAACCGGGACTTAAAGCAATCTTTAACAGCTAGGGTATTAGGCAAGGGCGGTAGATGGGTCGATCACCTTTATGGGGTACAACGAGCGATTAATAATCAGCCTAGAAGCTCTCTAGGGGGTGTCACTCCTTACGAGGTCCTATTTGGGACAAGAATGTGGGTACCTGATCTTGACTGTGAAGGCACAGTGGCGGATGAAAAACCATTTTATATCCATGATCGTTTGGCTGTTTTACAGGATCTAAATAAATCCAGAACACAACAAACTAACGTGCTCCAGAAACAGACCGCCAATGAGGAAGTCAAGGCAGTAATGGCAAGACCTGTCTGGATCCCAAAAGTCGGAGATCTGATCTGGTCAGAGAAAAGATTGCAGACAAGAAAGAATTTGGGCCATCCTACAGAAAGCCTGTACCGGTCCTAGCAATCCAAGGCACAAGAACTGTACTTCTGCAGCCTCTTGCCGGAAAAAAGGAGAAAAGATTTGTCTCAATCGAATTAATCAAACCACACTATGTGGCCGATACTAAACAGTAGCCCTCATGGACTCCACAGTAGCAGACGCCCTCCTCTCGGAACAATCCAAGACGTCCAAACAGAAAGACTCATCACGTTTGAAGAGCCACCTGTACGACATGAAGGACTAAGCAACAATGCTATGGAACTCATTCCACTTCAACAAGAAATTAATCTTCAAAATGAAAATGAACTTAACAACCAAGTGGCAATCAGACCGACTACAGACATCTACGTCAACGTGCCTCGTCAAGAGCAAAATCCAATTTCAACAAATCCCGATGCAATTCCAACAATTGATCGAACTGCTTCTGGCTATTTCATGAACTTTGATACGTTTTCACTGGATCCAAGTGAGCCGGAAACGACGCCAGCCAAAAAATCACACAAACAGAAAATCACTGACTTTTTGAACTTTTTTAGAAAGACTTACCTGGTGTCACCTTGGATAGAACTATGGTATATCACTGGGATTTTCTTTTTTCTTTTCTGGCTAGGTTTAATTATAACTTTTAGTATGCTTATTAATGGACGATACCTCCAACAAAGCTCTACAGCCCAAAGAGTCAATTTGATTTTAAAACCACACCAGTCCTCAAATCGTGAACCAAGAGACTTGTCTTCAGTGAACATTACAGCAGTTCCTATACCGGACGACATAATATGGGACAAGATTGATTATGATATATTCGGTCCGACTGAACTTTTAAAGCTTAAACATGTATTTAAAATTTCTTTAAGTGATATCATTACATCCAGTACATTATCTGATGATTGGGACACTGAAACTGTAAATGCTATGATGTCTGATTCAGAAAAAACAGCAGCATTTCCGAACAATGAAATGTTAGAAGGTACTTCAGACTATGATACATTGTACTGTTACCAACATTATGGTCATCATTTCTTGCACAAATCTATAACACCTAGAAATGTATTTGATTACCACTAGTGGGAACACTGCCCAACACCTCCAAAAGGTAGTTCGCAAACGTTTGCACAGAAATTCACATACTTTTCAGGGTTTAATACATCTGACCTGAAGTCATTTTATGACAAAGTGGCAACAACATCAGCACAGAAAATTATGTTGACTAACACCAAACAGATTTACTCTGCTTCCTTTATGGCCCAGTTGTCTACACAGGGTTTCGACCTATGGAAGGACACAAGATTTAAAATCAATCTGGGGTTCTAGGGACTGGCAAGTCCAAGGTACGGAAGCGCTCTTTAGAGCATGCCTCATTCCACAGCAGATAATATTTCTAAATGACACTGTGCAACAGACATCCTGTCTTGGACTAGCCAAGAATAAGGAACTGAACTCACCCGGGTTTCCTACACCATCACAGATGGGTGGGGGGCAGAATTCAACTACACAAGAGGTAGGATTAGATGACATTCTCCAGTACAACAGATCAGATCCTGATTGGACGAAATGGCTGATTTGGCCCATTGACACAAACACCTGTCAACAGAGATTTATGAATACAACCGAAGCGTTTAGTATCCATAGACCAGATACACGCTATCTACAGAGACAACACCCAGGGGTAGTGACATCGTATAGTGTTGGGAAGTTGTGCCTTGATTGGCTAGAGACCTCAACACTCACAGAAGTAAAACTTCACTTAACCTTACTCACACCTGATGTGGACCGTAGGGATTTCTTGCTAGGCCCAAGGAAAACACGTCAGAAACGTTTCATATATGCTGGCATTTATGCCTATTATAATGAAAACTGGAAAATATCCCAACAGGAGGCCGCAGAAAGAATACGGGAAATAGACCGTATTAACCTAGAGAAGGCATTAGCTGTAGTGGATAATGGGTTAACAACTTTGACCTCCAGGATTTACTCCTTAGGCAACATTGTGTCTTCGGCAATCGACATATTAGAACAAGATCTGGCCTTGTTACAACACGGGCAATCTCAGCTACGTTCTATTATGATGCTAAGCTGGACGCTGCAATCTTTGCGTGCAGGCGATGTGCCCTGGCGTTTTATAAACACCACGTCTCTGTTTTCAGAATACAATCTGACTGATAAACAGACAGAAATGGCACAAAGGGGAGCCAAATATACAATGAGGCGTATTGAGAAACTGGAAAGGTTACCATTCACTGTAGCCAAATCACCATCAACTGAATGGCTAATTCATGGACAAATCACTCTGCCGGTCACTACGTTTCAGTTTCAATATTGCCTTGAGCCAAGGCAGTCAGGCAAATATGAAAAGATGGGTAAGGGTTACATTAAGGAAACTTGGGATTTACCATATAGATACCGATGCCGGAATGGGGATCGAGAAGTATTTCTGAGCGGTGCAAACTGCAAGAACGCTTTAAGCGGTTCTCTCATGTGTCAGGATATTTCACTACACGGAGCCTGTAGCGGTTCAGTAGCAAACCTATTGTGTCACATGACAGGGACCCCAGTGGCCATGATCACACCGGTTTTCCAGCTGCTCTCGAATGGGAGTTACTTGATGCTAAATGATCAAGGTTGCTGTGGGATGCTTCCGGTCGTCGCCTATCTGGTCACTGTTAACTCCAGGGTTACTTGCTGTATGCAAGTATTGTTTCTGCCACTGAACATAGTCAGGGAGGCGCCGCTATGGCCTTCACTGAACGTTTCTTTCATACAATTTGATACTTTGAGCAGACTGCAAGCCATGCTTTTACAGCAACCGGTGCCCTTAACCTCTGCTCGAGAAACCTTTAAACTTCAAGTTGCAAGGACCTCGACTGAGATACAGGCGCTTATACGTACAAACTGCCCCTTTCATTTCGTAGAAATGGTGGGACGTATCTTCAATATGTCAGATACGAGCGGTATTGTACACCTATTTAAGACCATAGGGTCAGGACTGTTAAGCACCTTTCGGACAGTCCTCGGAGTAATCCCAAATTTTATACACTCCGTATTGGGAAGCGTATTTGGAGGACTCCCGCTTATCCTATTGTTGGTTGCAGGGGTCCTATTCATAATACTACTGCTACGCAATGGACGGCCCAATTCCCGAGGGAATGGCGAACATGCTCCTGGAGCGGAAATACCGTGAACGCATGGTACAACTTCTGGGCGTTTCTTGCCTGTGAGAACTCAATGCATCCTGGTTTCTATCCTTTCGACCAGTCTGGGTAGACTGCATATTACCTGTTCTTCGATGCCTGCTTTGCGGAGAAGAATGCACGTTGGATCTTTGTCTAACATTTCCATCAGATGCGCCTCAGGACACGGATGCAATGCTGGACCCCATAAAGGCCCATGCTCTGCGTTGTCCCCAGCGGCTTCCAATTCTGATGAATGCATTCCTGGAGAATCCACAGGTGCCGTTTGCTCCTGCTGGGTTAGGTGACTCCTCCACAGGCACCCAGGTAACAACTGCTGCACAATCTGCCGCAGCACCGACTGTTGGCAGTGCTACATACCATCTATGTGCGATTGACGTTCTCTGTGAGGCGTTGGATTTGTCGTCTGCAGTAGCTAACACTGATAGTGTTGTGCTTCCCAGCCAGGACACTTAATCTCGAATTGGCTCTTCGCGTCATGGGAAAGAATTCAGCTTCTCCACTCGTTTTCATAATAAGCGAGCAAATTTGGAACAGTTCCTAAATTGACACTTTTGCTTGAGAAAAACATGGCCTTCTTCTGCTTTAAGTGAAGCAACTTATATAAAGAAACAAAATAGACATTTCTTTTTTAGTGGCAATTGGAAATAGCTGAATTGTAATATTTTTTGAGTTTTTTTAACAATTTTAAAACCATGTTTTTACTTGCTTTTGAAATGTTTTTAAACCGTCCAGATTTTAAGCATGGTCATTGTCATCCTGTTCGGAAGAGGAGTGGGTGTTATGTCCCGTATAGAGGCCCTAATGTAGACCCGTTCATACATGCCCTAAAATGGACGTATTCGTATTTGCCCAAATACGGTCATATTCATACTTGCCCTATTATGGTCAAAGCCGCATATGCCCTATTACGGTCATAACGGTACATGTCCTATTATAGTCATGATTCCTTATATAGGCATGATCTTTCACCTGCATTGGTCCCCACTAGTACACAACGTGCTCTGAGGGCTGAACGTTATCTATTCTGTGGTTTTGAATACAGCAGGGTTTTTCCCAAACACAGGCCCACACTGTACTCATCAATTATGCATGGCTCTCTAGGAATACACCACCTGCATAATATGTATGTACAAAGTTCACCCCTGACATCTTCCTCAAGTCTAACATGGCCAATACAACCATACGAAGAAACCAGAGTCTTCAGGGTATAAATATACCACATCTTACCCCAGTAAGACAGAGGGAACCGAGACTTCCATGCTGACACACTGACCAGAGACGCTGAGGCTCCTGCATGCAGTCGCTCCAGCTGACAGCGGTCTGACACAGCCCTTGCGGGGTGTCCAACTCGAGACCAGGACGGGGTCCCACACTCTCTCTATTCAGGTATGGGGGTTCGACTAAATCCTAGAAGGATTCTTGGCTCTTAGGCTTTTAGACCTACACATATGCTAGGTACACTCAGGTACATCTAGTTAGGCATCGTAGGAGTATGCGCACTTTGCATAATGCTTTTTATATTCATGTATGTATTCATGATTATTGCAATATGGTAGAACTGTTCTATCCCTTTGCTTTTATCATACTGCTAATAATATATCTCTGCTATTGTATTCCGGTTTCTGCAGAACATATATTTTACACAAGAATAACAACTGTTCAATAAATACTTATTGAAATGCCCAGACTGTTTATTCTGTGTAACTCTCTGAAACAAACCGAATAAGTAAGCATGAGTGACTGAGCGAAAGGTAGTATATTGTTTCCACGATTCTGAGGAATTAGGGTTGTCATGATCTAAGGTTGCCAGAAACTAATCTCTCCCCGATAAGAGGAGATTCTAGTGGCACTGTGAGCTAGCTAATGCAAATCAGGCTAACATACGCGGTGGGGGTGCACAGAATCAGTCTGCCACCAAGCCCACGGTTTATGTTATCCAAACACGCAGGTCCTGCATGGGTACTATAGGAACTACACGACACCGCCTCCCGGTAGGATTTCTCAACACGGTTGGTTGCGGCTGGCCGAAACTGCTAGTGTTGAGAAACCTTCCGTTCGTGTTGAGGAAGTTGTTGATCAAGTAGAACATCTACTCGAGTGGCATATAGAAGCAGCACCTTCTTGAGCTGCGCATGGTGCTGTTCATGCTGATTTTCTAGCACTGGAAAAACACCCAGCGCTAAAAATCAGCACAAACGGTGTGACCTAACACACTCCGCTGCTTGTGGAACTCAGCGTAGCGCAGCAGAGTTATTTGGTCACTTCGCAGAGTTCCACGTAGCAGAACTCAGTGAACTCCACCCAGGACTAATTAAGACCATCTTTGTTCTGCCAATTGTTCCTGTTCCCACCCAGATGGGTAAGATTAGCTAAGTGGTGAGTTGTTAACATAACCTCTGCATTCTTGGACCTAGAGCCCAAGCCATTGTCCTCTGGAGATTAAGCCCATTAATTTGAGCCTCTGGAGGTGATATGAGGGGACAAACTGGTTGTAAGACTGTTTTGCACAAGAATAAAAAAGTGCATTTCTATACAGTTACTTTTCTATTAAATGTGCAAGCAATATGTTTTCAGCATTAATTTAGATATTGAAAACTAAGTGTAAAATGACGTGAATTATTTTTCTGGGCATTTTCCTAAGTGGGGATGGTAAATAATATTTTTAACTACTCCTAGGCCTATCTAGCCTAAACTTCAGGTGAAAAAATGCCTCTTTTGCTTGGTAACCGCCCATTGATTTCAGAGAGGTGCTGATGGGTTTTGCACACTTGGAAACTGCTGTCCAGTTTCCAATGTATGTGACCTTTCCCCTAAAACCTAGTAAATTTGACTAATCCCCAAATGGTGTATTACATTTTTCACTAAATACATAGAATATAGTATATGATGCAGGAAAATACACCCAATGGCATCGAAAGTTAAATGTAACCTGTGGACTACAGCACTTAATGGCCCTTTCACTTGGCTCACAAGGACAACATGGCTTCAGGTGTAGAGGTGTAATCTGATTCTGTAGGCTTTACACCTGCAGACGAACCTCTCAAAATAACCATTATTGAGGAAACTCCTTTCAAATATTAAATAAATCATCTCTAAGTAGGCCTTGTAGCCCACAAAGTAGGGTGCTTTGTATTTAACAATGAAGCATGCATGGATTTCTTATTTGCATGTTCCTACAGTGACTAGCTACCAAAAGCTATTTTCACTGTAGTAGCTGTAATGGCTGTTACTGTTCCTATGAGAAAAAACTGATGTTCAGTTAAATTCCGCTAATTTTGTTTTGTGATAAGCCACATAAATGCTTCAATTGCAGCTTTAATATTTATTAAAAATTCAATTCAGTTAAAGTTGGAGTTCAATATTTAGAAAGTAACTTCTAAAAACCTAAAATATGGCTGCCTGAAGCTCCTGCGGCTAATTACCATTAGTCTGCCTGCAGCCGGCCTGTCAGAGGTGCCTTTGCTGAGGTGAAAAAATGTTTGCAGTGACAATGGCTTGAGCCTGGCAATATAGCTTGAATGGGGACTGTGACCCAGCTTGACCCAAACATGGTAGTTAAGGAGGGTCCAGGAACTTCACTAATCTGAAAATGGACTGGGGGAAACCTGTACTTTTACAACCTAATGATAAGACAAGGCTGTAGAAATGACATTTCGTAACACATGATAAACTTTAGTCTCTTGGCTGCGTTGTTAATGTAGGACTGAGCTGGACCCAATACCAGTTGGAGTGGTTGAGTGGGAGGGGACTTCTCATTTACTTACACCCCTAGATGTGACACAAGCTCTCTCAAGGGGCAGAAGGTTTCTGCAATCTTGGATTGGACTGAGAATGGTGCACTATTGGATAGTTTGAAGTGAGGCAAACAGGATGTGCTGCAAAAGTGCTAACATTTGGCTAGACCTGGACTGCCTTCACTGCTGACCTCTGCTAGAGTGTCCCATAGCCCCTATATGCTGTCCCGGAGGTCCTTGGAGCCACAGACGTGCCTAAGAGGAGCTGGTTCAGAAAGTCTGAAAATTTGAGACTTAGAAACCCTGTTGGGATTCCAAGACCTCTTTAGCTTCAGCAGGACCTCGCAGCAAAGATACATAATTTTGAGAGGACTTCATTGAATGAAGATTCAGGTTTCCCTGCTGGAAAAGGACTAAATTCAAAGGTACAACTTTTGACCAGGCGATGGCACAAAGAGTGTCCAACCGATAAGTGGACTTTGGGAGCTGAAAAATTTATATTTTCCAGCTCAGAGCTTTTCCAGCCAAAACCACATATCTGTTCTCCTTTGTTGGGTTTTAGTCATTTTGTCTTTTTTTCTATTCATGTTTTGTTAATTGTTAGAAATTGGTTATGAAATTTTTACAGAGTTGCGCTTTAGCCTTTTGACTGTTTTCGAATTGCTGAAAACTTTACACATTTTCCAAAAGTAAGCCTGTCTGCTTTGTACCAAAGCTACCAGGAGATGATCCCAGGTTTACATTTTTAAAACTGCATTTGACCTCATAGGATTTCAGGACTTATTTCTTGGGTAGGGCTCGCATCCTCCTCCAACTAATAACTGATGTTCTTACAAAGAATAAGGCAAATTCCACTAACCATTTTAACCAATAAAATTGAAAAGAAAATAGTTAGCAAATAGGAACAACTTCCTAATTAAAAAAGACGATAGAGAAAGGAAATGTGTAACAAACTGCTTCATATGAAGTCATTAGAGCAGTTAAAGGTCAGTCTGCCTGACTAAAACCCAGACAAGGAATCCAGAAAAATGAAGTGCCAAAGTGTTAAATAAATTTGCCATTTAAATTATAGAAATGAAACTAACCTAACATATTTTAAAAGTCAATAAAACATTGAAACAAAACAAATAATTATTTATAAATTCATATCTCCAAAATGCAGATACCAAGACTTAAGAATACTAATCAGATGACAAAAAGATACACCTAAATGTAAATATAATAAAAAGAGAAAAATATACCGAAAAGGCTAATAAATAAATTAAGTTAGGCAAAGTTTATTCATAAAAAGATGAACCATAAAAACAAAACAAGTATAACAATCGATGTAAACAAAAAAATAATATGTATTGCCATTTTTGGAAAGATAGAAAAAGAAAAGCAAACGGGGGAAAGGTACCATAAAGAAGCACATTGAGCAAAAGAACCAAAAGAAAAAGGACAGTTTGCAAGTATATAATGCAAAATAACTAAAATAATGTGTAATGGCATTTATAATATGAATTAATAATTAATATAATACTATAACATATACTTTCACTACTATAACCCACAGATATCAAAATGTCTGAAACTGCGACACCAAAAGGAGAACCTCTGTTAAGCTATGGGGTTACGCTTACTGCAAAGAGAGTAGTATTAATGAAAAAGCACATTGAAAATGTACTAAATATTATTCCAACTGTTTCTATGGGAGAACTACAACAAAAGATGATACAGCAGAAAGTTTAAGAGAACACAACCATTCCTCAAACATAACCAAATTATATGTTAGACATGCCCTACAGGACTTAAGATACACTAGCACTAATGCCCCAGCACCCACAGGAACTATGCTAAAAATGATTATATACCAAGGGTCTGATGAGACAAAAGGACAACTGCCAGCAATTGCAAATCTAAAAATACTGACCACATCAACCAGGAGAATAGCAATGCAAACCCTAGATCCCCAACACCTTCCAAGAAATATAAACATAAGAAAACCTTAAACTAATGCACAATGAGTAGTAATTAATTATGTTTAAGTAAACAACCTACTAACTCTAGCACAATGCCAAAACTAGAGAGCAGATGGAACATTTAAGTCTTGTCTCACTCCATTCCCACACATTTATACAAAACATAGACAGTACCACAACCAGTCGCGGCTCCTGGCGTTGCAGCGCGCGCAATGTAATTCGTTTTATTTATTTATTTCTGTACTTACCTCAGTTTGGCTGTATGCCGGAGTTTACTACCCCCCACCCTGCCCCTCCCCCGCCCCGCCACCCCGCCCCGCAGCACTCCCTCCAGGAGCCGCGACTGACCACAACACAAATGTACCATTACTATAGTCCTACTCTCCAACAAAGCACAACATATAATGAATTCCTGACAACAGTAAAACAAAACAAAAGTCCAGCCCATATTCAATGCTACCCTAATAGTATACCCACACAAATCCTTACAAGGCTGCTACCACCATCTTAATCAATAAATAGGGAGAAATCTTCACAAATCCATAGTAAATATAGATTATGCCACAACCCCATACTTTCTTTTTGAAATAAAAAATATGTAAGCTTTGGCCTATGTACCTGTCATAGAGGTAAAAAAAGCACTATGGTGTACTAACAGATCCACTGTTTTTACAATCAAACAAGCCAAAACTAAAACTACTGATTTTTTTTAAATATTTGGGTTAGATGCCTGCACCAAATAGGACACAGACACCAAGCCAAGTAAAGTTTCAGTAAAATTTGTTTTTCTCTATTGCATTTTTTAAATAGCAGAGCTTTCTTCCTAGTCATCTATGGAACTGATGTGTGAGTTTAGTTACAAAGTATTCTCCTTGGCCTCTCTTTCACATTAGATTAGAAATTAAAATACCAAGTGTTCACCTCAACATACTTACAAATCTAAAGCTTTGTTGAATGGAAGTACTTTTCTTTGGCTTGTTTCTGTACAGCTTTTTTCCAGATGGGTATATGGTTATGTACACTTGATAGTTTTACATAATGCAGCTGATGTGAAAGAAGCCTTTGGATAGATTTGTCAAAGTTGAACACAAATTGTGGCATGGGTTTTTGAATGAATGTCAATAAAAGTACAAATATGGAATTTGTCTCTACTGACTGATTATTACATTTACTATATTAATTTGTTAACATAGGTAAATGCAAAATAATACTTTTGCACACACTAAAATGTTGCCAATTAAGGCATTATTTGAAAAACATTAATGTTTTTTTGGGGTTGGATACATTTATTAAAAATATGTGTTTCATTTAAATATTACAATCAATAAATTCTGACATAAATTAATACATTTAATTTTTTCAAAAGTTTATGAAATGTATGGAGTGATTGTATGAAGCTTAATATGAATAAATGCTAATTTCGTATTTTAATTTTTTATATTTTTACTTAAGCAATGAAAAAAAACACTACGTTTTTCCTGTATAACAAATTACAAAATGTGATTATCTTACACACAGATGCATATAATACACACTCATGTGTACATTAGGAGTGCCTGAAGCCTGAGCCATTGTTTATTTATGTTTTTGGAAGGGGGATGTGCTGCCCCCCCCCCTCCCCAAGCCATTTAATGGCCCCAGGCACCTCATCTCCCTGGACACTGTGTTATTCTCTACCTCAGTGGGCAGAGAATGCAAACCTAACTTTCTGGCCCTGTTCTCCTTGGCAGAGAACATAGGATTGCTGTCACCAGGCAGAAACAAAAACAAATCTCACCCAGCCGGGCTGGGCAGCTGGCAGGCTGCTGGGCCAATGTGCTTCCACCCACAGCAGTGTGGGAGTGGGCTCTCTGGGCTACTGTTTAAAAACAAAATACATAGGCTGTGGGTATCTTGGGTGTGACAGGGCAACCCAGAATATAAAAACATAAAATGTAAAAAAGTAGTTAAAGCATTGCTGCTTCAGTATGGTCACACAATGCCCTGCATGGTCCTTATTTTTATTTATTCCAGTTGTTGTGGTGCCCCAAGGAGATTCAGGGGCACAGCCAACAATTTATAACAGTGTTTCAGAGGGCTGCAAGGAGCAGAGCAGCCCTCCAAGAGGATTTTAAAAAACTGGAAGTCTCCTGGGTCATTGACTACATGACCCCTAGAGAGCTTACCCTCATTTTTTAATAACTCCAAGCTGGAGTGCAGTGACAGCTTGTGGTTGGTTCTATGACTGTATTTTGTGGCCTGAAGAGTGTTAAAGAAAGATTCAAACACACATTTATGTTTGTTTGGGATAAAAGTGCTTTTTTTATATTATTGTGACAATTAATAGTTTGCATTATCACGTTTATTTATATGTAATACTTTTTCAATAATGTTATCGATACATTGTCGTTGTGACTTTTTGACAACAGCAATGCTTTATATAGGTTGATGTGTTGAGCCTATGCTATAGCCAATAAGCCAGGCTTTTATATTTTGATGTTCTGACCCTTTGGCAAAGCCAGTAGGTCTGCCTTACTTAAAAAGACATCTCTTTATATTGTTAATTTATGTTAAGAAACCCTCAGAAATTTGCTTAGAAAGCCAAAATTTAAAGGGACTTTATAGTTAGATCTGGTAATATTTTCTTACTTTTCATTAAACCTAACCTCAGAAACTGACTGAAAAAACCAAAGGTTAAAGTGACATTATAGTTATGTGAAAATATCAGTAAAACATCACTTTAACCTTTGTTTTTTTTAATGCTTTTGTTATAGCCAATCCAAGTTTGTCTGCATCTCTCTGGGCCTGGGTAGCCATAATGTGAGGGACCTTCATGCTCCATCATGTCCGCAATACAGCTGTGAACTCCTACTCCACTTTCAGTGGTAAGACACATCTAAATCATCTATCTGTTACATCTCAGATAGGGATTTGGAGTAGAACTTGCCAATGGTAATGTGTTCCTTTGGCCCCTCATTTTGCCAGAGAAGGACAGTGTATCTCTGGTACACAGGCTCAGTGCGTAGAAGGAGGTTTTTCTTTGCTTTACGTTCCAAGCATCAGTGTCTCTGAGATTGCTTTGCAGGAACTGGAGACTGCTGAGTGCAGTTGACGGACAGATGCAAAGACATGACGAATGTCAAACATGCCTCTCTACTTCCTTTTCAAGCCATTATTAGGAAGTGACATTTTCCTGGAAGAGTAGGAAGATCTAACCTCATATCTAAGCCTTTCCAAGATGGCTGTTTGGCATCCCAAACAAATATGGCCTTTAGATTTTTGCCTGGGATGTTATTTCCTGCTATAAGTGCACTTGAACTTATGAAGGATGTATTGCGAAATATTTTCTGCTTTATTGCTCGCCATGTCATTGTCATTGCTATTGTGTTTGTCCCTCATTTTTTTTTTTCTTCCCCTCATCGAGACTTCTTTTGCATTTGACCTTCAGGATGACTATCAAGATTGCCTTGGAGTTTTTTTTGCCCATGTGTGTTTTTCCTCCTAATAATGACTCTTTTACAGAGACATTTCACTTTCGCATGTGTACTGTAGCGCAGAGTAGCACTGTGGCTACTGAGAGGATTCCCCTTTTCTCAGGCAATTGAGAAGGAAATGAGACAGACCACTATATGTCTACTCCTGAGCACTCTCATAGGGTACCAGACACTACTGATTAAATTACCAGTGCAACATGCAGCACCCCACCTTCAGAATTAGTCTTTTGGATTGTATCCTCACTGGCACAAATATATCTTTGTCTCATATTAGATACACCCTAGTTAACATGAGTACCCAGTTAAAGAGTGAAGTTGATGGAAGTCATTATGGATAATGACAGAGAATGGGACAGCATGCACAACAAGATGAACATGGATGCTTCCCAACCAAATACCAGTGGCTGAGATTAATTCTAGTGACAACTTAAGTGTGACAGGTATGCCCATTCTTGGGTCTGGTGTACACTGTGCTGTAGGAATTAAGCTTTTCCTCAATTATGAGGCACAAATAGGCCAAACACTGGTCTGGCTTTCTTGTGTTCCCATCTGTAGGGGCAATGCAGGCTACACATCTTCTATTAGAGCAGGACCAAGGCTGATTTAACACAGTTTGTCACTCACTAGAGAGGATATAATGAGCAGAAAATGATGGGCTGGAATGCAGCCAGAGTACAATATTCTATCCATATCACTACTCACTGATAAATCAATTGGTGTATCAGAAACCCTTTCTTTTTTGTAATATCCATTACCCAACATACTCCCTCTTGCCATCCACCAGGTCATCTAGGACATTTTGGGAGTGTACATGCAGACCATCTATTCCTTTTACCTCCTCAATCCTCCAGGTTTCTTTTTTAAAATTACTTTACCTACAATACCTTAAATAGTTTGTTCCACCCTGAAGTTTTCAATTGCTTAAAATAGTCAACTACCTGAGTGCAATCGGCTTATTTCAGGGGTTACTCCCGAGACAGTTCACTCCCTTGACTTCCTTTTTTGTCTTTTAATGGGATCAAATGGGAATATATCAACATGACTCTTTGGACAGACAACCACATAGTTCCTTTTTATCTCCTCACAGTAATTCCACATGTTAATAGAATTTTACAGGTATCCATGCTGAGTTGCACCCGAGAAAAAATTTCAAAGAACAACCTTATTTCTGTCCACATAGATACTGACATTTCCCTTAGCAAAGATGCTTCTCAAATGGCAGTTAATGTTGCTAGGCGGATCTCCAATGCATTCATTCAGACCGCACTGTTAAAAGCAATGTCCATGGTAAGATCATAGTGCAGAATAATTAATTGCAGCCTTTTCTAAAGTTATTAAAGATTTGTAAGAATTTCATTAATTCAGCTTGGGAACAGCATTAGACAAAAGAATCATTTAAGGTGAACAGCAATTTTTACTTTTGTAAATTGTCAACGGATTGTGAATCTAGAGGCAGGCGATCTTCTTGGAAATGAGAAGGATGAATCAATGCAATGTAGTAAGGCAAGATGAACATGGCATCAGCAAGCTGTTCTGACTGCTCCACTTAGAGCTCAGACAGAGCCTAACACTTCTTATGCCCAGTACTTTAAAACATAAGTTTTAGTTACATTTTAAAAATGCACTGACTGAAACCACCTTAAATCACCTACATACGAACCCACTCCACTACTGCACCTATCATTCTGACTGTGGTCAGAACAAGCATGTTCCTTAGGAGTGTACTATCTCAGACACATTGTAAAATTGCAGCAGAATCTTACATAATGTGAATTGTGAAACAAAGTCTCAAACCACTTGATCACCAAGTACCCCCATGCGCACTTACAAATTACTTGATGAGGTGTGCACTCTCCACTCAAATGCAAGGAATAGGTGATCAATACTCCCTCTAAAGGCAACCTGACAGCCTGCTCCGGCCACATTACCTGTCACCAATGAATAGGCACTGAATAAGCACAACAGTACAACAAGATAAACATGGTGATGACATTCTGATCGCTTCAATTCACAAGCCTAATACCATATAATACGGCATCCATTGTCTAAAACTGCCTGAATGGGAATCTAAAATTACCTATCTATTTTTCCACTCTGACACTATGCCGAACACAGTGAATGAAACCAGAGTGCTCTCCGTAACTAGCTAACTCAATGATTCGAAAACAATTTGTCACAGTAGGACTCAATATGAACTAGAAGATAAGTCTGCAATGCTCCGCATTATTCCTCGCAGCGATCACATATCCCTTTAACAGTTATGCATGCTTCATTTTACGGTAAACTGAAACTAATCTCCACTCCCTCTAGAGCCAGTTAGGATTATATAAAGACAGCAAGGGCCATATAGAAAGTTTATGTTGTATACAGCCAGCCTTAACTTCATGATCCTGCTGCCCTGTAGAAGAGTCTCACAAGTGAGCACCCAGTGTTCATTCTACATACACCCAGTCAAACACTCAATGACTACTCATTAAAATGGGTGAGATAAAGGAGAAGGAATTTAATTAACCCAAGGAATTTAAGGAGAAAAAGGTGGGGCAGAAGAGAATACAGTTGGAACCTCTGATACCGTACTCCTCTATTTCAGGAAAATCAGACAGCAATGACAACCTAGATATGATCCTACAACACCTGAATTTGTCATCACATAACCTCACCCAGAGCACTAAACTCCACATAGACCTTCTGCAAGTCAAAATGCTGGGCCTGAGAAGTGATGTCACACCTCTCTCAAATAGAATAGGACATGCTGAATCAAGAATAAGTGGAACAGAAGATATTCATAATGAACTGCTGAAAAGAATCTGATATCATGTCCAAGAATTTTGAGCTACTGGAAAGAGAAATCACAGACTTAGGAGACAGGAATAGAAGGGAAACATAGGATTTTTTGGCCTACCGGGAACATAGAAGACACTAAATCTTGTGCAGACTTCTTAGAATCATGGATCCGACAGGTCCTTGGCATTTCCTTTGATAAATATTTTGAGATTTAGAAAGCCCCATGAATTTCCACGTGACCTTCGGCTTACACAAAAAACTTGCATCTGCTAAATTCTGCCCTCTAAACTACAAATATACTGATGTGATTTTGGATTGCATGAGGAAAATGAAAGTAATAGACTGGAAAGGAACCAAAATTGATATCTTTCAAAATTATGCAAAAGCCACCATAATTTGTAGGAAGGGACTGAATTAAGATCGCTTAGCATTTCCTTTTCCTTTGTGGGCCCATCCAAGCTGAAAACAACTCATGAATGGAAAAGACCCAGCTATGCTGGAAACCTTCATCAGGAACAAATGGATCTCTGACTTGTGGTCCTCCTTTCCTCGACGATCTGTAACTCATCTTCTAGACCTTCCATTTGAAACACACCGTACATCAGACCATTGGTTTTGTCAACACTGGTATTCTAATTAAGCTCATTTTGTCTGCTTTCCAATCCTACTATATTCACCTTTGGACAATCTCTGACATTTTTGTACACTTTTGCAGTGGCGGCTACTCCGCAATGACGGAGGAGCGTCGCCCCACTGCCTGGCTCAGAGCCAGTAAATGAAAAATAAAACAATGTCATTGTTTTATTTTGTATTTTCCGGCTCTGAGCCAGCTTGCGAAGGGAGGGGCGGGGCCTTGGGAGGAGGAGTGCGACATGCACTCCACTCCCTAAGTGTGCATATGTGTTTTGGCCGGCCATCTCAGGCTGACCAACATAGACTCCCTGGTCTGAGCAGGGCATCTTTCCTGCCTGATCAGGCCAATACCTGCGCTGCTCTCACGTGAGAGCAGCGCGGGGATTGCAGGGAATCTGTGACATGGCCCCAGTGCTTGTTGGGAACAGGAAGGACTGTGCCGAGTGCGATGCGGGAGGCAGCTCCAGGTAAGTTTTTATTTTAAATGTATTTTTTATTATAACCCCCCCACGCGCTCCCCCTCCGACACTCCCCCGCGCCCCCTCTACCCACCCCACCACCTCTTTATTGTGGTGGCCAAGACTGTGCCTCCCCTTTCTACCAGGGCAACACAGTGAATATCAGCGCATTGCCCGGTTAGAACCCAACTGCCTTCATGGAGGCTCCTGCCACCTCCAACCACCCGACACCCACCAGGTCCAGCCAGAAGGGAACAGAAACTTTAGACTACGGGTGTTCATCTCCAGAGTTCACATTAAGACATCTGCCATTTTGGCCCACTCGTCCAAGACATCCCTGACTTCCCAGTCACCTTATTGAGCTCTAGATGTGATTTCTCATTTAATGAAGGCAGCTTTAGGTTGTTGAGATAGCTCTGATGTATTGCTTTTCGCATTAAGATATTGACAAGGGTCCTCCCAGCGTTGTTTTCTTCATGAATATTCCTTGCTTTGATGTGGTTTACCCATTTATGGGCTCTTTCACTGAGTATTTTGTTAAATTAATTTTTGATGGGCTTTAAGTTGTGTAAAATCATTACATCCTGGGTGTGAGTAATTTGTGTTCTAGTTTCTAAATTTCTAGCTCCAGGATAATGAGCTGTAAAATTCATTTCTTTGTTTTTCCTGCACATGATGCTGATCAAAACACTTCTATGGCCGCTTTCATTGCATCCCACAAAAAGACTAGGGAGAAGTCTGGTTTTTTATTCCCTTTATAAAACATTATGATCATTCTTCAATTATCTCTTTCACCTCACAATTGTTCATCTTTTCATTCTCCAAATTCTGTCATTTACTTGGGGTTTTGTGATGTCTAAATCAAGGGATATGCAGGTATAGTCGGAGATCAGAATTGGTTCAATTTTAGGGACTGAAGCCTTGGGTGATAAGGTATTGTTAGTTAGCAGGTAATCTATTCTTGTTAGTGTATTATAGAGATGAGAGTAAAAAGGTATAGGTGCCACATATCATTTAGGTTGTTTCATTTACAGAGTTGTTTTATTTGTGCATGTGACCTATTTGGTCTGTAGTTAAAAGATGAAATATTGTGCAAACGTAGGTCCAAAACGAGATTAAAACCACCTCCCACTACCATACCAACACAATTGGGGACTTCAGAGATTTTCTTGTTGAGGTTCAAAATTGATTATTATCAGACTTCTGGGCATAAATGTTGATTACGTAAAAGTCTAAGTCATTTTTAGTTAGTTTAGAAATAAATTACTTTGCTGTCATGGAAGGCATAAGTGTCACAGACCAATGGTCTCTTTGATTTAAGTGTGCATCGGCCTGTACTCTTTTTGTTTGCCGGAAAGTAAGTATATTCTTGGATCCAAATGTTCTACATACTCTGGTTCTCCATGTTTCCACTTCTTGTTTCCTGTAAGAGGAGTATGTGTCCTTTAAGTTTATGGAAGTAATTAGAGATTTTGTTCCCTCTCAGTGGGTGATTGAGACCCTTTATTCAGAGACAGGACTTTCAGAGAGGTATTGGTTATTATGGAGAAATACTATCTGCAGGTGGAACCTCTCTATACCATAAGTTGAGGTGTTCCTATTGCTAGTTGTTTGATAGACTTTGATCTCATGATGATTATCCTAAAAAAACATTCCATAGGTGATAGAAGACAGTAGTGAAGGACAGAAAATGTAGAGAATAAAAACTAAGCTGCATGGCCCAAGCACCACACTCTGTACCCATCCCACACCCCGAAGAGGAGTAAAGAGGAACAGTGGAGGCCTTGAGTGGCTGTCATCAAGAGCTCACACCCAGCCAGGAGAAGTTGTGAGGAGAAACCAAGATCACAATCAAGCATAATAACAAAAAACAACAAAAGAGCATTATAGTGTTTTTACATTATAACATAATAGCATTATAAATAAGCCCATGTGCAATTTTTATTTTGCTTGTGTAATTTGTTTAATTTGGGAAATTCACATTATGCTTGTTATGTGAAATTCCTGAAATATGTTATGATGCCACATTCGGTAATTACGCTGTGTTCATTGTACAATTTTACGGCATGGGCGTGGGAGCAACACGAACAGCCAGAATGAGAGTAGATGTTGCTCATGGCACTTATTTTTTTGTGCTATTTTTAGCAAAAATGCGTTCCTGCCTCAAAAAATGACAGGAAGCTGCATTTTGCAATAAACTATAACGCTAAACAACAGATTTGCATTTTCTGTCATTACTCAGAATTTCTCTAGCTGTTAAATGAACCAGAAGCGATAACTACTTTGAGTATTCCCAGTGAGAAATTTTGGGATTCATGAAACAAAGTTATATAAAGTAGTGAGATATAATCGATTTCTTCGGACTATAAATTAACGCCTAAATAGAGCTAACATACTGGTTTGTGCCTGTAGATTTTACTGCCATCTGAGTAACCCTCGTAACATCCATGCAGAGTAAAACCAATTGATTTGGAAATGTTCTATAACAGGTAAAACAAATTATGCTTTGAAAGAGTGTTAGTCAGCATATGTTAGATAATCTGAAGTTTAGAGAATGGTAAGGAAAAGGAAAGTTAATACGTTTGGTGAGAAGTGAGACAGTTGCGAGTATGTTAATGGTGTACAACAGCTTGTTATGGAATTATAGCATTAGTTGTGATAAGTATTGATAGCTTGATAATGATGCTAATAATAGTCTCCAGCAGAAGCCCACACTGTTATAAGATTGGTCAGTCCTTGTTATTCAAAATAGAAACTTAGGCAAGCAGTCCTGAGTTGGCTTGTATTGTAGTCAGTGGCGGCCGGTACGGTACACGGTTGAAGGGTGGGGGTGGAAGTGGGGGAGTGGCTGGGGGAGGGGATTGGGGAGGTGACAAAGAAATTAAAATTCACTTACCTTATCTCGCTGTGTCGCTCCTCCATCTCTCCCACATCGTGTCTCTTCCAGGAAGCACCTAGGCTCCCCACAGCCAATCACAGCCCTGCAATGCAGCATTGTGATTGGTAAGCACCCAGGCTCCCCTGAGCCAATCCCAACACTGAAATGCAGCGTTGTAATTGGTCTGAGCACCGTGGTTCGGCGCTAAGATAGGGGCTGGGGGCCTAGGCATGTTCTCCACCCAGGCTCTAATGCAGCCAAAGCATCATGCGCAATTCAGAGTGCAGCAACCACTCCTCCTCCCGACATCAGTGGAGCCAAGCCCCGCCCATGACGTTACTAAAAATAAAATGATAATAGCTTCAGGTATTATCATTTTTTTTCTTTTACACTGCTGAATGAGCAATCGGGCAACGCTCCTCCGCATTAGCGGAGGAGCCGCCACTGTAGTTGTTTTGTTATTTGCCTTAATTTTGTTCACTGCTCACGAGCACTGCGCCTTCACTTCACACTTTCCTCATAAACAACTCTTCTAATATGGTTAATTTTGAGCTCATCTCATATATAAGAATCTGTTATAAAAAAGATATTTTATCATATGGGCTTCAGACTCATTGTCAGTCACGAGTCAGTCTCCCATCTGCCATCGCTTACTGCACTCCATGGCCAACTGAATTGTTTCTACACCAGTCAATCCATTCCGGTAAAGGTACTCTTCTTCCACGGAGGACTTAAATTGTGGCCCATTAAAACTCAGTATTTTCCTAATTAATCCCCCTACCAGGGTGCAAAAATGTACCTCACATTTGGTGCGAAAAAGTCATAAAACAGCGCTATGTCCACAATCTAGTCAATAGCATATTTTGCAAACGTTGTGAATCAGAATACTAATTTCTATTTTAAAATAAATAAGGTTGCAATAGCACTGTAAACAAATCATATAGTTCAGCATATAGACATATCAGAACACAAATTAGTGTGGCACATTAGAAAAAAAATACTTTTTTAAACACCATGGCGTACACCATTATTTGAAGATCAGAATATAATTTAGTTAAAGTTAAAAAAAAAACAATAGCCACATTGCAAAAATATTAATAAAAGCGACTAAACAAAAAGAAGGTAAACAGGAGACGTTACAAGGGATTGAAAACTAAAAAAAGATGGAACGAGGATTAAACTAGTTAGATATGCAGTGAAATAATGAGTATCCTTTGCTTGACACATAATTTCAATTAAAACAGAGCTTGTACATGTATATTCTATGTCAGCATGTGGTGAAGCTTAATTGAATGAGCTGCAGTTGTAATTCAGAACACAGTGTATAAGAAGTGGATATTTGATGTGTTTTGAGGCCAATAGACACATGCTGTGTTTTTCTCTTATATCCTGCCTGTCTAAAGCTCATTACAAGACGTTTTTCTTTTTTATAGGGGCTTAGAAAGAATTATAGCATTCTTCGAGCTGTTTTTAGCAGGAATTCACTCATGTAAACTCCTATGCCACTCCTATGCCTATAATTCTACAACGTTTACAGCAATTTCATTGAAATTGGGACATGTGCTGTCTATTTTTGAATTTTATGTTTCTGATGCTTTCTTCCTACATTCTAAATTAATACTTAAGCAGAGCCTAACTGTGAGAAAGTGCCCTCTTTCTGCATGGTTGCCCCCACTTTTTGCTGAATTGCTGATGTACTTTGACTGAGTGTGCCCTGGGCTCCTGCTAATCAGGTACCCAGGGCCTATGTTCTTTCCCTAAAACTGCATTGAAGCCTAAACCCAATTGGCATCTCTGGCCACAGGTCAGCCCCTGGTAAATGGTACCACAGGTACCCAGGGCACTGTGACCAGAGAAGGCCCCTAAGGGCTGCAGCACTTATTGTGCCACCCTTAGAGGTCCTGTACCACTACACTCTCACACTGCCTTTGCAGGCTGCGTGTTTTGGTGCAGAACAAAGTGAAGAGTCAACATGGCACACATCCCTGTATGCCATGCCTACAACTCACTGCCCTGGCATAGATCAGTCACCCCTCTTGCTGGGTGCACTATACCAGTGGTGAGGGTACAGGTGCATGGGCCCTGTACCCCTACAGTGTCTAAGTCCATTCTTAGACACTGTAAGTGCAGTGCTGCCATTAAGAGTATATGGTGCGGGGCGTTTGTCATTACGAACTCCACAACACCATAATGGCTACACTGAAAACTGAGAAGTTTGGTATCAAACTTCTCAGCACATTAAATACACACTGATGATAGTGTGGGATTTAATGAAAAATGCACACAGGGGGCATCTTAGAGATGCCCCCTGAAAACCAACTCACCTCTAGTGTCCTGGCTGAGTGGCTGCCTTCAGCTGCCACCACCAGACATGTTTCTGGACCCCTGGGTCGAGAGCCTGCTGCTCTATGGGGCCTGAAACAATGTACTTCCTGGGACGAGGTGCCAAGCCTCCTCCCCCAGGATGGGCAGGGTTCACGAAGGGGAAGCTTCAAAGGCTTGCCGCCTTTGTGAGCTTCCCCAGGCCACTTGCTGCTTTCAGCAACTGGTCCCCACTGGTTCTGACCCCCACTTTGGGCGGGAGAACTGGCGGGAAAAACAAGTGAGGAAGAGAGGTGTGCCCACCTCTGCCAACTCCACCCCTCAGGTGGGGGAGGCGAGGTGAAGCACAACTCTCATTCCATGCCATCTTGAAGATGGGGGGACTCAGCCAACCAGGGACAGGCACATGCCCCCCTCCCACTGGAGGGTGGCATAATAGGGGGTGTACCCACCCCAGGAAAGGGACCCATCAGTCCCTGCCTTTTACCTACCTGTAACGCCCCTAAATCTAGTATTTAGAGGCACCCCTGAACCTTGCTTCCTCAGATCCAGACAAGAAACAAGAAGAAAAGAAGAAGGACCCAACAGCTGTGCAGCAGCTAACAAGAGGAAGACGCCCACTGACTTGGCCCCAGCCCTACCGGCCTTTCTCCCCCTCGAACCTGCTCCTGCGAAACCCTGGTGTGTCCTGCAGCCAGCAACCTCAAAAACCCCAGAGGACCTGCCTGCCTTCACTTCCAAAGACTGCTTCTCCCTTGAACACCGGATTTGTTCAACGGCAACCTCTGGCTCCGGCCGGACACCGCGGATCCACCCCACTCTGCACCCGCCGTCCACGGCCCAAGCTCGAGTGGGCAAACACCACGAGGAGGTCACCCCGGCGATCCTGAACCGAGATCCGGCAACCCCTGACCTGCCTCAAGCCTCCAGCAGACGCCTGCAGTCTAAAATCAGAAGGCCCCCCTAACCGCGACCAGGAGCTGGTAAGAAAATCCGACCCCGAAAGGCACACCTGCACCCGACGCCCCACGGCCTTGTGTGCCCAAACCAACGGTGCCTAACCAACCCCTAACTTCCCAACTTACCTCTTGAAGTGGTGGTCGCACCCAGAAGTCCTTCGTCTCCCTGCCTGCAGTGCTTTTGCAAACCGGAGGCTCTCCATTGGAAACAACAGGGCATCCGACGTTGAAACAGCACCCTGCACCCGGCCGCGCTAGTGCCACTGAGGGTGCACCTTTGGTGCTAATTTGTTTCCTCATTTACCCTGAGTTAAAGTCCAGGAGCTTTGCTCTCACAACCTAGTGGCCTGCTTGCCAGCAGCCACCAACCGGAGGCCCCCTATCCCCCAATGGATAACATTGGGCCTCAACACTCTGCACCCGGCCGCCCTAGTGCCGCTGAGGGTG
This sequence comes from Calotriton arnoldi, assembly GCA_963921515.1. Lineage (NCBI taxonomy): Eukaryota > Metazoa > Chordata > Amphibia > Caudata > Salamandridae > Calotriton > Calotriton arnoldi. Next base: position 286,039 of record CAWUFW010010370.1, on the reverse strand, counting down.
TAACAAGAGTGCATCACTGACCCTGGAGGACCCCTGAGTCTACCCCCAGAACCACAACTCCCACTACCGAATACTTACCTAAAAACCGATAACCATATTTTCCTCCATAGGATAACATTGACACTTTTTCCTGAAAAAGTTTCTAAGTGTGGAGTTTTGAAACCTAAAGAAATTCTTTGAAATTGTACAATTTAACAAAAATGCTTTTACTCACCTGTTTACAGGAAATGTCCCAGTGCTGCATCTAGGCATACAGCACTGAGTAAGAAAAGTAATCCAAAAGTAACTTACCTGCTATTTTACTGAAAATCCCATTCAAGTCTATGTACTGTATTTACAAGTGATTGCATTTCTCTGAAACAATACTGTAAGTCAAACCATAGTACATTTACCATTGCAATTGAACTGTTTTACAATCAGCATTTATTACTGTGAAGTATTTATTGCTTACCTGTGCCAGGCTTGCTTGGTTCTAGAAATAAAATAACTAAAAAAATATTTTTATGCAAAAACAATTGGTCTGAAGTTCAGTCTTTGAGTGTGTGAATTCATTTGTTGACTGAGTGCGTACAACAAATGCTTAACACTGTCCTCTGATACTGCCTTACTGCTCGACCACACTACCACAAATAGAGAGTGAGGTTCTATCTAACTTTACCTCTGCCTACCTTTGGGGATCCACTGGACTCTGTGCACACTATACCTTACTTTGGTATAGTATATACAGAGCCAGCTTCCTATGGCCAACTGAATTGTTTCTACATCAGTCAATCCATTCCAGTAAAGGTACTCTTCTTCCACGGAGGACTTAAATTGTGGCCCATTAAAACTCAGTATTTTCCTAATTAATCCGCCTATCAGGGTGCAAAAATGTACATCACATTTGGAGGGAAAATGTCATAAAACAGCGCTATGTCCACAATCTAGTCAATAGCATATTTTGCAAACGTTTTGAATCTGAATACTAATTTCTATTTTAAAATAAATAAGGTTGCAATAGCACTGTAAACAAATCATATAGTTCAGCATATAGACATATCAGAACACAAATTAGTGTGGCACATTAGAAAAAAAATACTTTTTTAAACACCATGGCGTACACCATTATTTGAAGATCAGAATATAATTTAGTTAAAGTAAAAAAAAACAATAGCCACATTGCAAAAATATTAATAAAAGCGACTAAACTAAAAGAAGGAAAACAGGAGACGTTACAAGGCATTAAAAACTAAAAAAAGATGGAACGAGGATTAAACTAGTTAGATATGCAGTGAAATAATGAGTATCCTTTGCGTGACACATAATTTCAATTAAAACAGAGCTTGTACATGCATATTCTATGTTAGCATGTGGTGAAGATTAATTGAATGAGCTGCAGTTGTAATTCAGAACACAGTGTATAAGAAGCGGATATTTGATGTGTTTTGAGGCCAATAGACACATGCTGTGTTTTTCTCTTATATCCTGCCTGTCTAAAGCTCATTACAAGATGTTTTTCTTTTTTATAGGAGCTTAGAAAGAATTATAGCGGGAGGCGCGCGCGACGCCGGACAAGATGGCCGCCTGAGCTTGGAGCTCCGCACCGCGATGGGAGCAACCACGGCATTTTTTGCCGTTCCAGCGCGATTTCTCTATGGTACGGTGCGTATTTGAGAACGGAAGTCCTCCTGAGTGGACTTCTTTAAGAAAAATGCCTGTTATTGCTCCTTTTGGTGGTTAATTTATACAACCCCTGCAGCAGATATACGGCCGCCATTTTGTTTTTATTATGCATTGAATTTTTCGTATTTCTCCTCAAACATGATGCATTTTTTATTACCTTGACCTCAACATGATGTTACCTCTAGTATACTGAGGTCTTTCTCTGCGCATTTGGCTTGGATGTGACTTTATTTTTCCTCAACAATATCCTGCATGCGCCTCCGCTATACATTCTGGAATTTTCTGACTGGCTGTGATGTTCTTTTTGTGTTTTCTCTTATCTAAACGGAGTTTCTCTTTTCCCTTGCCTTATGGGCAGGACTAAGAAGCTGCTTTTCACTAGCAACAGACACGTTGCTCATACTCCTGTTTCACCTCATACAACTTCTTCGTTTTACGATACACCTAAAATGGCGCAGCCTGTTTCCTCCAAAACGGCGATTTCGCCAACGCCTTCAATCAAAGCGCAAATATCCTCTACTAACAAACGCCTCAAACAGGACTCTCCTTCCCCACCAAAGGCTAGCTCTCCAGTCTCTTTAGACATGGTTCTTGATGAAATTCGCTCTCTGCGCCCATTCATTGAGGAAACTAACTCTCGTTTACAAATGTTGGACTCTAAATGGGCATCTATGGAATCCCGCATCATTACAGTGGAACAACATGTCGAAGTCTTACAGTCTTTACCTACTAAAGTGTCTACTCTGAGAGAGAGGTCCTTACACTCAAAAAATCAACAGAAGACCTTGAAAACAGGAACAGACGCAATAATCTTCGTTCATATGGTCTTCCTGAAGGATTGGAGGGTAATGACCCGTCAACTTCTTCAATAACTTTTTAATAAAGCTTCTTGACCTTCCTCCATATACAAACTTGAATATTCAACGAGCACACAGGCTGGGTCCCCGCCTATCTTCGTCATCTGCTCCTTCAAAACCACGAGGTGTAATCTTTCTATTTTTGCAATTTACTGATTTGTTGCTAGTCTTAAATGCAGCCAAACATAAAAAACAACTTGTTTGGCTAGGTTCTAAGCTTTTTATTTCACAGGATGTCTCCTCAGCAACAGCCAAGCGACGGAAAGAATTCCTTGATCTTCGTCCAGCTCTACGTACCCTCGGAGCACGCTATGGACTATTTCATCCGTGTTTATTCAAAGTTACATTCCAAAATAATACTTCTACTTTTGAGGCTCTTACTACTTGAAGAAATGTATTCACCTGCACTCCAATACGTCCATGGAAACTTCTGGTCCTTCTTCCTCTGCATCGTCTTCCAGGCCTTGACTCACTTCTTTTATTTTCTTGATACTATGCTTTGACTCGTTTTGACTTACCTTGGTTCTTTTTGCAGGTTCCTGTTAATATTTGTATTATCACCTGTTCATATTTCTCATTTCCCTTTTGCTTCTTTTATATTTTTGCAGGCGTTCCTTTTTGACATGTCTTTGAGTTCCGTTTCCTATTTGTTCTCATGAATCCCCGTTGTGGTGCATTCTCCCTGGTTCGTGGTGTCATCTTCTCCTTCATGTCGCCACTCCTCGTATTTTTCTTTTGTGTCATCCCAAAGGTATGTATTGCAGTCGTCATTCGTTCTGTTTTCATTTCTATCCCCATTTTGTATTAATTGATGACTTGTACTGTCTTCTTCCATTGTTCTTTCCTTCATCCTCTCTCTTTTTCCTCCTTTTCATTTTCTCCTTCTTTTTCTTCTTCTTCCTTAAACACTCTTCTTTTTCTTTTCCCCCTTTTCTTTCTTGTTTCTTTTCTTTATCCTTTTATCTGCAACTCTCTCCTCTTTCTTCACTATTCTGCTTTCCTATTGCTCTTATCGTTGCTAGTATCTTTACAAATATTTGTCAATGTCTTCCTGTTGTTAAATTCATTGGTTCATATTTACTGAATATTCTCAAATCTAAGACTGAATACTACATTGTATTCTCAATGGTTAATTATTTTATTTCCTTCCAGTTAAATTCAGAGTTACTACATGGAATATTAAGGGATTAAGTAACCCTATTAAAAGACAACGAGTACTGTCCCATTTAGCTAAGTTAAAAACTGACGTTGCTCTACTCCAAGAAACTCATTTGTCTGATGCTGAAACTTCTAAATTAAAGAAATGTTGGGTAGGCAATGTATTCTCTTCCCCGGCTTTGGGTAAGAAAAATGGTGTTTTAATTCTTTGTCATAAAAAGTTTAATGTTTCAGTTGTTCATCAAGAAGTTGACTCAGATGGTCGCTGGGTTATTGTTAAATTACTTATAGATAAAATACCATTAGTTTTCTTTAAAGTATACGGTCCAGTTTCTGTTGATAATACTTTCTGGTTGCAAATTTCCGATAAATTACTTTTGTTTGATGATGATTATATTATATTTGGTGGTGACTGCAATCAAATTCATGACCCCATTTTAGATAGACATTCCCCAGTCAAATTTGTAAATACTAAAATGCATTCACAATTCACCTCTACCATACGTCGAAAATCCTTAGTTGATATCTGGAGACTTTGTCATCCAGATCTTCGAGAATACAGTTATTTTTCTCCCCCACATAAATCACAATCCCATATTGACTATCTCTTTTTAAGTAAATCTTTAACTCAACATGTTCTCCATTCTGAGATAGGTTCTATTTTAATATCAGACCATGCCCCGGTTTTTGTTGATTTTGACTTAATACCTTTTATGACATGTGCCGGTAGATGGCGCTTCAATAACTCATTACTTATGGATCCTAATTTCTCTAGCCAATTCAGCTCTTTTGCTTCTGAATTTTTCACTATTAATACAACTCCTGAGTCCTCTCCCACTACGATTTGGGACTCTTTCAAAGCAGCTGCGAGAGGCTTCATAATCAATTTTGTTTCTCAAAAGAAAAAAGGTTTTGAAAAACAATCGACTCAATTACTCGCTAAAATTAAAAAACTAGAATATGCTTATTATCACTCTAACACTGAATCCTCTTTAAATGATCTTATTGCTGCTAAGATTACTTTAAATAAATTATCCACAGAGGCTGCTTCTTCTTATCTCCTAAAGAGTAGTTCCTGTTACTATGGAGGTCAAAATAAAATGGGGAAATTACTGGCTATTTATTTAAAAACACGACGAGATAGAACTAGAATAGAATCCCTGAAAAATTCTAATGGAGATACTCTTTTTAAAGACGAAGATATACTAAACGAATTTGTCTCCTTCTACAAGAATCTTTATACTCCTGAGACCCAACCACTTCAATCTAATTTATCCTCTTATTTTCAATCTATTAATTCTCCCCCTTCTCAACATATTGATTTTGATTCACTAGAAACTGATATTACTTTGGCAGAAATTTCTCACGCTGTTTCGGTACTAAGACGGGGTAAAACCCCTGGACCTGACGGATTTACTATTGAGTTTTATGAGCACTTCTCTAAACTTCTTCTTCCAAATCTTCTTCTTTTATTCAACTCCTTTATTACGAACAGATAATTCCAAGTCACCTTTCAGGAAGCCATGATTTGTTTAATTCCAAAATACAATAAGGACCCTTCTTTATGTAAAAATTATCGCCCCATCTCTTTAGTTAATACAGGCTATAAGATTTTTGCAAAAATCCTCGCCTTATGCATTGACCCCATCTTACCTGAACTCATTGGACCAGAGCAGTCTGGCTTTGTAAAAGGTCGACTATCCTCTGAAAATTCTAGAGTCTTTTTCAACATTCTTAGCAAGGCCTCTTCCCTAGATTATCCGCTCGCTGCTATAGCACTAGATGCTGAAAAAGCATTCTATAGGATTGGATGGGAGTTTATGTTTCATGCTCTAAAATGGATAGGGTTTCCTCCCAAATTAATTTCCTTGATCTCTTTATTATACTCTGGTCCTAAAGCTTCTATTTTTGCCAATGGTAAAGTCTCAGATTATTTTTCTCTCTCTAGAGGAGTATGTCAGGGTTGTCCCCTATCACCTTTATTGTTTGTAGTAGCACTAGAACCTTTCTTAACTAAAATCAGACAGGATACTCTGATCACGGGTTTCCAACTAGGTTCACATCAGTTAAAATGTCTGTTTACGCAGATGATATCCTTTTATACTGTTCTAACCCAGACACTTCTCTTCCCCCTTTCCTCCATCAAGTTGATACTTTTTCGCAGTTATCGGGATACCGCCTCAATCGGGATAAATGTGAAGTTTTGCCCCTTAATGTTTTATGTCTTAAGCACTATTTCCTCCAGACGGGATTTTCATGGCAGCCCTCTAAATTGAAATACTTAGGACTATGGTTTTCCTCAACTATCTCAGAAACTTTAAAACTAAATTTTGATTACATTACCAAAACACTAAATGACACAATTACTAGATGGCATCCTCTTTTTCTCTCCTGGTGGGGTAGACTAGATTCGATTAAGATGATGCTTGCCCCCATTATCCTATATTCTCTTTCTATGATTCCTATACATATACCAGGATATTATTTCAAGAAAATAGACTCACTTTTATTAAAGTTTCTTTGGAAAAACAAACCCTCCCGAATAGCCTTACCCTCTCTCAAAAAAGATAAACTTAATGGAGGACTTAAGTTTCCTAACTTTAAATCTTATCATTATGCTTTCTCCCTAAAATAAGCCTCCCGCTGGCTTTCTTCTGATCTCCCTACACATCCCCCGGTATGGTTGTCCATTGAAAAATTCCTCACTTCCCCTTTTGACTTTCAAGAGACTCTTGCATTCACTAATAATACCTCCTCTTTGCGTTCTTCTGTTATTTCTCATACTCGTAAACTTTTAACTCCTCTCCTACCGTCTTCTTATCCTTCCTTTACTTCGCTATCTCAACAACCCATTTGGCATAATAAATTATTACGCATCAAAAATCGTACTTTTTATTGGAAATCATGGAGATCCAAAGGTCTGATATAGATTTCTCAACTTCTGCTTAACAATAAACCTTTATCTTTTGCTGATCTCCAGTCTAATTTTTCTCTTCCTAATTCTTTTAAAAAACAATATGATCTTTTGCTCCCCTCTCTCCAGCAATATCTTCTAACTCTCCCATCTCTCCCTAATCTTCCTATAACATGTTCTACAATATTTCCCTTATTAGATACTTCCCCTTCTGCATCTCCTATTTACAAATGCTTACTATTGCCCTCAGAAAGGCTTAAATCAAAGACTGAATTGGCATGGGAAAAGGATTTATCACAATGCTGGCCTGTTTCCATGTGGGATAAATTATGGTTAAAGATTCACAAAACCTCAAGCGCGGCTAATACTACCCAGACTCTTTATTTTGTCTATCAACGATTATTATATTTCCCAGCGACATTAGCCTCCTTCTCTCCTAATACTCCATCTATTTGCTGGTCCTGCCCCTGCTCAAATGCTGATTTAAAACACATGCTATTTGACTGTCCTAATGACTATAAATTCTGGCAATCAATTTGGTCTCAAATTAACATAATGTTTAAAATTAATATCCCCTTTTCCCTATCAAATATTTTCCTAGTTTCCCTGTCACCTTATTGGCCTCAATCACCATCAAATTTTAAGTTGTTAGATTTATTATTAGCTATAGCCTTCCATTTAATAACCTCAAACTGGAAACACGCAGATAAAGTCACTTACAGAGCCTGGTGGAACGCCATATGCTTTCATCACAGACTCGATACCAATTATGTCACCCCTATTTCTCTAGCAATTACAAGAGATTTGTTGTGCCTCCCACTCACCACATATTTATCTTGGTCTGCTTCTTTAAATACTTCTAATGCTACTGTTGTGAATACATCAGATGATGTCCGTAAACCGCCATGATCATGCCTTGTTGTCTTTTTCTTAATAAACTTAAGATGTTACTATGTCTTACACATATGTAATTACATAATCATATCTTTTTATTGAATATTTACTTGCATACAATGTTTAATTTTAGAGTCCATTTTTCCTTAAATCTTTTTATTGTGATAGTCATATTATTTTCCCCCTCCCCTCTTTTCCTCTTTCCCTCTTTTTACCCTCTTGAATAAAATGTTTATTGTAACGATTGCATTTCCTATCCCTTAATATGAACTTAATTGTTAACTATGAACTAATTTGTTTACTACATTGTTGTTCTATTTCCTCTGGTTTCAATAAACTCAAACTTAAAAAAAAAAAAAAGAAAAAAAAATTATAGCATTGTTCGAGCTGTTTTTAGCAGGAATTCACTCATGTAAACCACTCCCATGCCTATAATTCTAAAATGTTTACAGCAATTTCATTGATATTGGGACATGTGCTGTCTATTTTTGAATTTTATGTTTCTGATGCTTTCTTCCTACATTCTAAATTAATACTTAAGCAGAGCCTAACACTTTGAGAAGGTCACAGAATTGAACGCAGTTTTAAATCAACCTAAGTTTTTAAATGTCCTTTACCTACTGCAGCCATTAGACAACAAGCCTGACTATCAAAGTGAATGCATAGAAAATATCTAAACTTTACTTCGCAGCTTTCACTTGGGACATACATAAGCATGAATCCCAAATCAAAAGAGGGAGCATTCTCGGACAGCTGAGAAGTGCAAGTGCTGAAAAAGAACATAACTGTACTAAAGCAGGACTAATTTGGCTAAAAACAGTATCTTCAGAATGTAACAGTACTTACAAACCGAAATGTTTTTTTTAGGGATAAATGAACTTTTAAAACTGTCTAAGGCAATATTAACGATTAACTGGCGGCATCATCTAGGCGCTGCTGGTGAAGTGGCATTTCAGTCATATATTGCCTTCAAAATTTAAGGCATCATTTTCATTAAAAAAGCTGATCTCTGAAGACATGCAATATAGAGTTAGAAGAGGCACGTTCAAAATAACCATAGTGCATTTTCAGCATATCCAAAAGAAACACACTATTTGTTTCTCCATTTAAGAGATGTCTGTGATATTTTTGTTAAACTCACATAAAATGTATTCCACAATCAATTTCATTAAAATATTTTGTAGCATTAGATACTACAATCCGAGAGAAGTTCAACTTCTTTTATAGTAACCAAATGTTAATTGTACTCTCTTCATCCGCTTCTACTACAGCAGAAGACATTCCTGGCCTTGGAGAGCTGTCGACACTAGCTAGCAAGCTGCAGGAGGACTGTCTGAGGAAGAGTTCTTGAAAGCAAAGCAGGAGTGCCCCTTCCTTGAGACCCAGACCAATGGTGACATCTCTGGTCATCACCACATTTATTGGGTGAATGGTCTCCTGCATAGTGAGCCTAAGGTCCCTGAGCCTGGGTCAATCCATGTGTTGGTGGTCCCCCAGTGCTATCAGCTCTTCCTACTGAAGTTGGCTAATGAAGATACCCTTGGCAGGACATCAGGTGAGGGCCAAAAACTTTGACCTCCTGATCACCCACTATTATTGGCCGCAGATGAGGGCCAAGACAAATGGATATAATCCAGGTCATGTGTTACCTGCCAAGCCTGTGGTAAGGCAGGGAAAAAGCATAAGGCACCCCTGCAACCTTTTCCTGTGGTAGCAACACTCTTTGAGAGTGTGGGAGTGGATATTGTTGGGATTCTGGACCCCAAAACAGCAATTTGCAACATGTTCATCCTGGTTTTGGTGGATCATGCAATCCAGTACCACAAATCTATCCCTCAGAGGACGGTGACTGCACCTGTGGTGGCCAGGGCCTGAGTGGGTTTCCTGAAGGAGGTTGTGTCTGACAGGGTCACCAACTTCATATCTGCCTACATGAAGGCCATGTGGGATGAGTGTGGGGTAACCTACAAGTTCGGCTCACCATAATGCCCCAAACACATGAGCTTGTTAATAGGTTCAAGAAGACCCTGAAGGGCATGACCATGGGCCTGTCTTAGTACTCGAGATGTAAGTAGGACATCTTATTTCCATGCCTCCTATTTGCTTACAGGGAAAAGTCTCAGAAGGGATTGGAGTTTAGTCGCTTCAAACCTCTGTTTGGTCGCCCTGTCAGAGGACCTCTCTGCCTTGTCAAGGAGGGATGTGAGCAAGCTCCCATAGCATCCCCTTTGGATGTAGTGAGTTACATATAACCCTTAGATCTCAGATTAAACACTTCTGGAAAGAAGCCAGTAAGAACCTGGAGGTTCCCCGGAAGTGATGAAAAACTGGTTCAGCCAGAAGGCCACTCTGGTGCTGTATCAGTCTCATCAGAAAGTATGAGTGATGGAGCCTGTGGAGCCCCAGACCTTACAGGACCGGTGGACCGGATACTATGAGGTGAAAGAGCGGAAGGGAGAGGTCACCCACCTGGTGGACCTCGAAACATCCAGGAAACCCTTGAGAGTCCTGCATGTGAACTGCCACACGCCCTACTATGAGAGCTTGAAGTGACTATGCTCTTAATGACAGATGATGGTGGGGAGGAGGGAAATTAACCCCTTCCAGACCTAGGAGCATATGTACAAAGAAGTGGTAGAGTGAGGCGTTAGCTATCATGGCTTAACGCCTCACTCCACCTCTTCAGAAATACAAGGCTGCACCTTATTTACAAGAATATGCTGCAGCCTTGCGTTTCCCCCTGCGCTGGCTCTACACTTAGCTGCCTAGCGCCAACGCAGGCACCCTTGCACCATAGTGCAAGGGTGTCTGCGTGCAGGGGAAGATTGTTTATGTGTAGGAAGGTGTCCCTTCCTGCACATAAACACACTTTAAATGCCGTTTTGTCACTTCTATGTGTGCTGCTTAATGCAGCAAACATGAAAGTTACAAAATTGATTTTCTTTATTTTTTTAAGATTGTTTATGTGGAGGAAGGGACACCTTTCTGCACATAAACAATCGAAGGCATTTTGCTTTTTCCATGTGTGCTGCAAAAGGCAGCACACATGGAAAAAGCAAAAACGAGGAGAAATGCTTTATTTTCCCCCTGGTCTTAATTTTGGCACTGTTTCCTATTTACGCCACCCTTGTAAATTGGGAGCAGCGTCAAAATCAATGGGTGTTGCGGTGGAATGCCCAGTGCAACACCCACTCCCCACCCCTTTCACACTAAGCATAGCTGGAAAGGGGGCTTTATTTACAAGGCAGCGTTAAGCCACGTTAAGTGGCTTAACGCTGCCTTGTAAATAAGGCGAAGCCCCTATCGCTACAGGAACGTCGGAAAAAGTGATGTACCCGTGGCAATAGGGGCTTGTACATATGCCCCCTACTGTCTTCTAAGGAGCAGGAAGGGTCAGTAGAGGAAGTTTTCCTCTCCACCACACTGACCACAGAACACCAGAGGGACTATTGACAGTTACTGGAACAGTTCACCTCTCCTTTCTCATTACCTCAGAGCTCACCAACTGGTGCACCATTGACATTGACACTGGGGATACAATACGTTTCAAAAACAATAATTACAGGCTGTCTGATAAAGTGAGGGCCATTATCAAGGATGAAGATGCCACGATGCTGTAGATGAGGGTTATAGAGCCTCCCTGGAGGCCATGGTTCAGCCCCATGGTCTTGGTACCAAGTGCTGCCCCCGATCACCGCACCAGAACTCAGGATCTGTCTGGACAATAGGGGCCTCAATTCAATCACCAAGACTATTCACCCCATCTCCAGAGCTGATGAGCTCATTGATAGATTAGGGGCTGTCAAGTTCCTCTGCATCTTTGACTTGACATCCAGGTTATTGGCAGATTGCCCTAACTAAAGGGGTCAAGGAGAGGTTAGCATTCTGCCACCAGATGGGCATTTCCAGCTGAATTATTCTCTTTGGTTGAAGAATGCCCCTGCCACCTTCCAGAGGTTGGTCAACTGGGTCCTAGCTGGGTTGGAAAACGTCAGTGCATCCTACCTCAATGACATTGCTGTCTTCAGCTCCAGCTTGGATGACCACCTGTACCACCTCAGAGAAGTGCTGCAGGCCCTGTGGCAGGCAGGCCTATCGAGGTCAGCAAGTGACAGATAGAGCAGGGCTCTCTGGTGTACCTGGGGCTCCAAGTTGGCAGAGGCCATGTACAACTTTGCCAGCCCAAGATACAGGCCATTCTGGCTTGGGACACCCCCCGAAGACTCAGGTGAAAGCCTTCTTCTTAGGCCTCACTGATATCACAGATTTGTCGAGGGGTATGGCACCACTGTTGCCCCCTTGACTGTGTTGATTTCCAAGAAGTAGCCTGAAATGTTAATCTGCCAAAAAGCCTTTGACATCCTTAGGGAAGCCATGTGTACAGCACAACTACTCAATGCACCTGACATCTCAACAGAATTTCTCATGTAGGCAGGTGCTTCAGGACATGATATAGGGGCTGTTCTCTCACAGGTGAAAGATAAGGGACTGCACTGAACTTTGGCCTTCACCAGAAGGAAGCTACTTCCCAGGTAACATTGGTGGAGTGTTATTAAGAGGGAGGCATTTGCAGTGGTCTGGGAATTGAGGCTACTCCTATTTGGGACTCATTTCTGGGTTAAGAGAGAACACATACCCTTCAGATGGCTGATGCAAATGTGGGTTGGGAATCTTAAACTTTTGAGGTGGTGCATCTCACTACATGTTATGGATTTTAGAGCAAAACATTGCCTTGAGACAGACCATGTGTTAGAAATTGGGTCTCTTGTTGGCAGAGGTATGCACCCTGTCCAAGTAGGGACCATAATCCTAGTCAGGGTAAGCTAGATACACACTAAAAGATAACCTGTGCTCACCCTCTGGAAGCCTGGCACAGAGCAGTCAGGCTTATATAAAGAGCCAATGTGTAAAGTATTTGAGCAATACACACACACAAAGTAACACAATGAAAACACCACAAAAGTACTCTACATAGGTTTGAAAAATAGAGAATAATTTTATGAGTAAAACAAGATCAGAATAAAAAAAATATAATAAGTAGAACCAGAGCTATGAATTTTTAAAGGTTAAATCAAAATCTAGTGCTTGGCAATGGTGTCGATGAGCTCCCGCGTCGGAGAGCAATGTGTTGGTTCTGATTGGCATAAAGTCGTCAGTGCATCAATTTTGATCCACTCTCCCTCCCACCAGTTCAGGGGTGATATCCTGAACCTAGTCCTGTAACCCAGTGTCTGCACCCTTAGGCTGAAGAGGTGTCTGGCAGGCCAGAATTTCCAGGGGAGGATAACTACCCCCAGTAGGGAAGCACACTCTGAATGTTTTGTGCAAGAGTCTGCCTGGTGCAAGTCCCCAGCACTCTGTCCATGTGACAGTACATGGAGCCCCGCGAAGCCAGAAGTGGCCTCACCAGTGTCAGTCTTGGGATGCTCTGATCACTGATAGGAAGCTTGTAGCAGCTGCCCCCCCAGCTCTCGTGATATTGTGGAGGTCCCATCAGTGGGTGGTCTCTTGGTACAGACCAGGCTCCTCTGCTTATGCTTCCTCTGGGAAATTTTCAAGCTGTGGGGCTGGAAATAGGTCACGCTGGACCTCTGCCTAACCCCACCTCTCCCCCTACTATTAGAAGTGACATGGGACCCTTCCCCCCATTTTACTGAGACTTGTATAGGTCATAGCAAACCTCCCTCTCACTCTGTTGAGGGGAACCTGAGACATTCCCCTTAGGATCACTTCCCAATGCCTTCTCAGACACTCTGGTTCTCACCAAGAGGTCTGCCTTCTTTGCAAGTTTCCTGGGTCAGAGAATGTACAAACAACCAGGTGTTACCATAGCTCTGAAAAACAGTGACTAAAGATGTGCTCTCTGGCAATCAAATTGTACAGCCCCTCTAAAGTGTTGACCATGCTACTCTTCACATAACCATTCAGTGCCTTGCAAAGGTACCCCACAAAATCCTTCGAGGACAGGTGAGACAGATTATGCCTGCCCCTGAATTTTAACCTTTACCCTTCTGGGGTGAATCCATACTTTTTAGCAAGGTTCCCCTTCATGGTGGGTTACCTACTCCTGACCCCCTTCTCTGGGGCCAATTGAGCTTCCTTTCCATCCTCCTCTGGGATCCTGTGCCCCTCTAGAGATACCTCATATCCCTGAAACCACCTCACTATGTCATCCCCTCCTTGAAGTCTGGCACCAGGTCCCTGGGTATGTGGACTCTTTCTTCCACACTAGACAGAAAACTATTGCTGCCACCATCTCTGCTAGACTCTGTCAGCTGTTTAGCCTTCAAGTCCAGCTCCCTGAGACTCAGTTCATGAACCAGCAAGATCTTTATTTTTTCCATGGCTCTCTCAGCCTCAGCCTCAGATGCCCCCATGGCAAGTATTTCACTGGCTAAGGCCCTTACATGCTCAGCCCTTCTCCTCTTCAGCCAGTTGGGCCAGCTGCAGCTTCAGGTCCCTCTCAGCCTGTCTATCCTTTAACTTTAACGCCTTGGGAGACAGGGTTTGGGAGGAGACACTGCTTCCTGCAAAGGATCCCACAGGTGACTCCCTCTCTGTGGGATCCCTTCCCTCCTCTGGAGCCTTTGCCCAGCCATTTTTCTACACCTGTCCCTCCTTCTCAGGGCCACTGCCCTCCTCGGGCCCTGATGCTAATTTCAGTTATAACCAGGATACTGCATTCTCTAGAGTAGTGAAGCAGTCCTCTTCAACTCTTCTTTTGGTGCGGATCGCATTCTGCAGACCTCCTCCCAGGCTTTATGGGCAAACTGATACTCAAGCTTGGGATCACCCTCAGGGATTTGTAGTCCTCTCTCTATATATAACCTCCTCAGTTCAGTCATGCTGTAGCTCTCAATGGTGTTGATATCCAACTCCATATGTGACAGGCTCCTGGTAGATGCACTGCACCCTGTCCCATGGGAGGGGGGTCCTCACTCAGCTCAGAGTTCCCCTCCTCTGTTGTTGCTTGAGGCTTCTGACTTCCTCATAGGCTCTGAGGGCTATCTGTAGGTCTACTTTGGAAGCTTTACTGCCCTCATTCAGCCCCTTCTCCCTGCAGGGCACATTCAGCTCAATCCCAGTTAGTATGCTAGGAAGTTGAGATCCAGACAAAACGGCAAAAATCCAATAAGTAGTACAGGAGTTATGAATTTTTAAAGGATAAATTAAAATCTAGTGATTAGAGTCAAATAGCACTTAGAGGTTGAGGTCGCGCTGGGCTGGGGTAAATTCATAGTTCAGGCCGACAGCGATGGAGGGCAGGTTGGCTACAGGACTCATGCAGGTCTCACTGAAATATTACCTGGGATGGAGCAACCGTCAACGTCAAAGACTGGATGCAAGGAGTCGAGGAGGGGCCTCATCATCGTCGATACTGTGGATGGAGGCGTCACATCAGTGTCGACCGCACAGTAAATAAATGCTTCATCGACAAAACCCTTTACGATGCAGGTGCTGCGTCATCGTCGAACCATGCTCTCTGTGGTTGTCGAGTCGCACAGTCCGTCGAGGCAATGCCGTCAATCGGCTCCTGCATCTGCATCAAAGGGCAATGCATTGGTTCCAATTGGCGCAAAGTCATAACTCCATCTATTTTGATGGATCTGGACGGCAGAAATCACCTTTCAAGGGCCCCGGACTGGATTGGCACCACATGGTAGGGCAGTACTCACAGATGGCAGAGTCCAGGTGCTGTAGCAGAGTTAAGGGAAGTCTTTGATGGCCCTGAGACTTCAGAACAGGGGGCAAGCCAGCAAGCCCTTAAAGTCTCTCTGGATTCAAGGGTGATGGGCCCAGTCCTAGCCCTCAGCAGGGAAGATATCAGCAGGCAGCAGGACAGCACAGCAAAGCAGAAAAGCAGTTCTTCCAGAGAAGCAGTCAAGCAGAGGGGCAATCCTTGTAACACAGCAGTCTTTACTCCTGGCAGAGTTCTTCACAGGACCAGTAGTGTAATGTCTTGGTAGGGTCAAAGCCCCAATACTTATACCCAGTTGCACCTTTGAAGTGGGGGTAACTTCAAAGAAGAGTCTTTGAAGTGCACTCAGGCCCTTTCTTCCCAGCCCTGGTTCTAGATTATCAATAGGAGGCAATCAGCCCTTTGTGTGGGAAACAGGGCATCGCCTATTCAGGTGTAAGTATCAGCTCCCCCTCTCTTCCTACCCAGGAAGAGCTTTCAGATTGCACATGAATTCAGATGAGGCCTGTGTCACACCTATCCTTCCTGTGTTTGTGGCTGTCTAGAGGGAATGCACAAAGTGTAGGTGTCACCCACCCCAGATATGTATTGGAGACAGGCTGCAAGTCACACAGAACAGAACAAGTAGAACAATGTCTACTTTCTTAAAGTGGCATTTCTAAAATAGTAATGTGACATCCAACTTACCAGTAAAGAAGATGCATCATTACCATTCCAAAGGTATAAAACATGATTCAGCTACCCCTTTCTGATTAGGAATTTCAGCTTAAAAGTTTTTTAAGGAATTCCCAATGTTAGCCTATGAGAGGAGTAGGCCTCACAGTAGTGAACAACAAATTTGGGTGTTTTTCACTACCAGGACATGTAAAAATTAACAGTGCATGTCCTACCTTTCACATACATACAACCCTGCCCTATGGGCTACCTAGGGCCTTACTTAGGGTTGATTTATGTGTAATAAAAGGCGAGTTTAAGGCTTGGCAAACAGTTTTAAACACCAAGTCGAATTGGCAGTGTTCTGCACAGACAAGCATTGCAATGGAAGGCCTGAGACAGGTTTGAGTTTTACTTGTGTGAGTGGCACAATTAGTGCTGCAAGCCCGATAGTATCATTCAGCTTACAGGCTCTGGGTATATGGTATACCGCTTTACAAGGGACTTACAAGTAAACTAAATATGTCAATTGGGTATAAACCAATGACACCTATGTTTAGGGGAGAAGCAAATGCTCTTTAGCACAGCTCGGCAGTAGTAGAGTGCTCAGAGTCCTAAGGCCAACTAAAAGAAGATCAGAAAAAGAGGAGGAGGAAGGCAAAAGATTTTGGGTGACCTTTCAGAGGGAGCCATTTCCAACACCATTCCAATGCTGATGGTCTTTCCAGGTTTGTCTACCTTACTAATGGGAATTCCCATGGGGGTGGGTAGTTCTCACCACCTTTCGCTGGGCGGGGGGACCCATGTTGGAAATGCCATTCTTCTGTCTGATACCACCTCTGATTTTCTGCCTTGACTGTTTTTGCTTGCTGTAGAGCTCTGTAAATTTTACCCCTGCTAACCAATGGTAGAGTGCCTGAGCTCTTCCTTTCAACATGATGAAACTGGCATACAATTGATTGTCATATTTAACTTACCTATAAGTCCTTAGTACCATCTTCCCCAGTGTTACCAGGGCCTGTAAGTTAAATGTTACAAGTGAACTGCAACACTCGTATGATCCAATATAATGGCAATGTAAATATGACTACAGGCCTGCCATCAGTAGCCTGATGGTGCAGGTTTAAACGGGAAGTTCAACCTGTTAACATAACCCCTTTTGAAAGGCCTAAACTCTCCTTTTGCGTATTATTAAGTGAGCCGTATGTTGTCACATGTCAGGATATACAGTATTTAAAAGTAGGACATGTAAAACTTTAATATTAAGAATGTTCTTGCAGTGAAAAAGCCTTCAAAGCTATTTTCACTGTAGCAATTAGCTGTTCCATAGGAAAGCACTGGGATGCAATATTACATTTAATATATGGTTAGAAGATGGCTACATAGTTCATCTTTGGACTTTTAAAAATATTTAATACTAGACCAATCTAGTGGCAAAGTCAGATTTTTAATAAATATTTTAGAACAGGTTATTTTAGAAAAGTAATATGTTACCTGCCTAATGTCTCTAGAAGACCATATTCATGAACTTTCAACTGTCATCCAGGAGCTAAACAGCCCCTGATGTGGTGTGATCTTTCCCCCAGAAACAAGGGCCTTGGGTGTTGGAAGGTGTTCTGTTTCACTGGCAGGCTAACCATCTGGGTTATACTGAAGAACCTAATTAACTTCAAAGGGGTCTTCCCCATCACAGGCAGATGTTAATGTTAATGTTAATTTGGACTTGTAGAGCGCTTAATACCAGCAGGTCTCTAAGCGCTTCAAGAAGATCAGCGTCAGTTCCAAGGAGAGTACTGTCAGAGCCGGGAATGTCAAGCCCATACTTCCGTAAATAAAAGGGTTTTGAGTTTTTTTCTGAATGGAAGGAGACGTCTTTCTGCCCGAAGCTGGCCCGGCAGCCTGTTCCATAGTGGTGGTATTAGGACAGAAAATGCACGGCCACCTTTAGTAGTGTAATTAAATCGCGGGCATTTTAAAAGGCCTTCCGTGGAGGACCTTAGTGAGCGGCCGGGAACATATTTCTCCAGGCGTTCCTTGATGTAATTGGGTGCCTGACCAAATAGGGCCTTATGTGTGATGCAGAGGCCTTTGAATTTAGCCCTCTGCTTAATTGGCAGCCAATGGAGTTGTTGCAATAGGGGTGATGCCCGCGTGCGCCTCGGTAGTTTGAAAATTAACCTGGCAGCATCGTTCATCACCACCTGAAGTTTGCTCACCAGTGAATCTGGTAGACCGATATAGAGCGAATTCCCGTAGTCCAGCCGAGCCAGGATCAAAGCGGACAGACTGTCTTCATGGATGAGAAGGAGAGGATAGGGGAGAGTCTCCTCAGCTGCCTGAGTAGGCCGACACAAGTTCCAAACACGGTGGAAACTTGATTGGTCAGTGAAAGTTTGGCATCAATTTTGATTCCCAGACTTTTTACCACCGGAGCTGGGGCTGGATTGTCACCCAGTTCGTGTGGCCAGTACAGGGAATTCCAAGGGTTACTCTCAGTGGTGACGGCCAAAACCTCCGTCTTGTCCGGGTTGATCTTGAGTGAGTTGGCCGTCATCCACTTAACCGTGAATCGCAGTATGTCTTGCTAACACCTGGGCCTACCCCCTTCCCTAGTCCACCTATCTGGTCAGGTACCATGCCCAGTGGGAGATGAGCAGCCCCGGAACTGGTTTAGAGTGACCACAGCTCTGCACAGGGCAGAATTCCTTTGCTATGCTAGCTTTGGGCACAGAGAGTCACTGTGAGATTATTTATAGCAAACCCCACAGGAAGTGCTGCACACTTGGGCAGTGTCACACCTGGGGACTTATACCCGATTGGTTAGGGAGTGGCTAAGAGTTTCCTCCACCCACAGGCTAGCACTGGGTATAAATGTGGCACCCACAGTACCTGTTTCAGAACACTGCTGGACCTGAGGAAGATTCAGAAGAGGACTAGTCTGCTGTCTGAAGACCTGAAAAGACTGGACCTACTTCATTTATATCTAGGACATCAAAAATGACTGGCATCCTGTTTGAGCTGTAGGACACAGCAAATTTCAAGAAGCCTTTTCCTTCCATTCCCAGCTAACCAGTTCTGCCTGGACCAGCTCCTTACCCTGCTTCTGGCCTCTGTTGGAGTGAGTTATGACCTCCAAGTGCTATCCTCCAGCCTTTGCTGGTGTCAAAGTGTCCTCCTCCTTAAAACCTGAGACTTAGAATCTTTCTGTTAACTTTGCATGTTGGGAACTATCGGGAGACCATACCAACTGACCTAGCAGATCCGACGAGGGTTTATCGCTGCTGAGTCTGACCATTACGTAGCTCAAAAAGACTGCAACTGGTGCAAAACCAAACTGCTAGATTAATCTATTGTCAGCCAAGATGGAAAAAGTTACATTGGCTCCCGGTAGTCGAACTCAGTGCATTCAGGTTGGGATGCTTCAGCTCCTTACTCATAGCTATTTACTGAGATTTTGCAGACAGTCCCAAACACACATTTTTGTTGTTTTTCTGAGGACATCATTTCCCTCCACAGTGCCTCACAGGTGGGTATTATTTCTGCAGCATGCTGGGATGTGTAGTGTCTGGGAATCAATTCTTCCCCTTTGGTGGGTTCTGCTTAATCCCAGTATATTTTAATCCATGTTTACAGCCCTCTGGTGGGCCTCAGAAAGGAAAGTGCATGGTTTAAATTTCAAAACTGCTGTGCCACCTTAGGGTTTGCATAATTCAAGTCCCTGTGGTCCCATCCTTATTCCGAAGATGGTGCAGTCCTCCACAGTTGGATTGCCGTGAAACATGCTTCTATTGTGTACACAAATGAGGATGCACTCCACAGCAGTTGATTCAGCAGAATCTTTATTAGCAGGGGAACCGGTATTTAACAGTTCGGATTTCTCTCAAAACCTGACACGTTTCGGAGCCCCAGCTCCTTACTCATAGGTATTTACTGAGATTTTGCAGACAGTCCCAAACACACCTTTTTGTTGTTATTCTGATGACATAATTTCCCTCTGCAGCATCTCGCAGGTGAGTATTATTTATGCAGAATGCTGGGATGTGTAGTGCCTGGGAGTCAATTCTACCCCTTTGGTGGGTTCTGCTTAATCCCAGTATATTTTAATCCATGTTGACAGCCGTCCAGTGGGCCTCAGAAAGGAAAGTGCACAGTTTAAATTTCAAAACTGCTGTGCCACGATGGGGTTTAGATAAGTCAAGTCCCTGTGGTCCCATCCTTATTCTGAAGGCGGTGCAGTCCTCTACGGTGGGACTGCCGTGAAACATGCTTCCATTGTGTCCACAAATGAGGACACAATCCACAGCAGTTGATTTAGCAGAATCTTTATTAGCAGGGGAACTGGCATTTAACAGTTCGGATTTCTCTCAAAACCTGACTGCACCGACTTCGGAACAAGGATGGGACCACAGGGACTTGAAAATGCTGGTTTTTCGTGGACACGGGGGTGTGTTGGTTTGTTATAATCCTCGTAACCAAAAAAGGTATGTCACCAACACCAGCTTGGAAGAATCTCACCTGGGTTGCATTTTTGGGAGTGCAAACCTGAATATCTCAGCATAGGATGAAGGGGGAAGCTTGCGCTAGGTTCCTCAAGTGCAAGTCCCATCAGCCCATGAGCCAACCATTGCATTTAGGCTACAAAATAATGGCTTTCTAAATTGGGAGCCTACAGACCTCCCCTATCAATCACAAGAAGCAGCTTGGGCAGCGCTACTCTTTGGCGGCTAGTGCACCAAATGAGATCACCTTATTAAGGGCCTGATTATGAGTCTGGTGGTCCATGGTCTACCAGACACACAGTGGCGTGGCGATCTGGTCACCGCCGCATTGGAGGACCAACCGTTCTATTACAACTAGGGCGGTTGGACCACCATTGCACAGCTGCAACCGCCAGGGATCAGAGAGCCCTGGCAGTGGCGCGGTGGTCTTGAGGCCGCAATGTGCTTGGCAGGACTGCTGCTATCCAGCCAAGCATATTACAAGTTTCCTCTCCACCACAGTTTTCATGGCTGTTCCATGCATGCACCCCAGTAACTGCACAGCAGACTGCACCAGTCTAGCTGTGCAGGAACTGTCTTCATAGGCACCATGGTGGGACCGCCAAAGAACCACACGCCAGTGACTATTAAAGTCATAATCTGGTAGGGTTTGGTCAGTGTAGGAGCAATGTGGCAGTGTGGCGGTCCCGCCCCCACACCACCAAACTCGTAATTGGGCCCAAAGTGTCTAGGTTTCAAAAGGACTTTCAATCTGAAAATATTGTTAGGTTCACAAACTATAGCTGACAAGGTAACAATATGATTTTAGAGATTGCAAAATAACACACAATGGAGAGAGGTAGCCTCCTCTAGAATGTCACCTGGGCTTTGACAGAGAATCATTACCCTCCCAATGTTTCATTCAAATATTTTCAACTGAGAATGGCATTTTTGATACCAAGGTATCTGAAAGAGGGACATTCCCACTTGATCTGATGGCCAACTAGTTTCTTATCGAAGGTGGGAATGGTCGGGCCCCAGCAGGAGTAGGCATGACTTAGCCCATCTAAAAAAGAAGCTGTTCTAAATTCCTCAAGAACGAAGTTGATTTCGGAATGGTGATGTCTGAGGTCTCTGATGAAAAGCATGACGTCTGGGTAAAGTGATAATGCATGTGTTGTACCTGATATGGTGATACTCCTGCCCGACGCTCAGCTCTAATCCAGACTGGAAGCGATTCCATGGCTAGCTCAAATAAGAGAGCGGAATGAGGACACCCCTGCCTAGGTCCCCTACCAACATTAAAAGGGGCTGAAATAAATTTGCTGGGAAGGACCTGTGTCACAGTGTCAGAATAAATTAGCCCTTAAATACCTTTATGACCGGTGTCCCAAAACCAAATCTGTCCCGCACCTGAAAATGGCATTGCCATGGAAGGATGTCAAAGGCCTTCTCAAGGTGCAAGACCAGGGAGTCAATGTGCAACCAAATGGGCTATGATGTTTCTAAAATGCGGTAAAGCCTTCTGATTTTGAGAGATGTACTGCACTCAGGACAAATCCATTTTGATCTGAATTATTTAGCTGTGGGAGAACTAGACAGATTTGGCTCACAAATATTTTACCAAGGATTTTATAATCAGTGTTCAGGATTGCACATGGCAAGGGGCATGGTTGGCAGGGGAGTGCACTGGTTTCAGAATATACATCAAGGAGGCCTCAAGCAGAGAGGAGGGAAAACTACCCGCCACTAGTTCCTCCTCAAACAATTGGGCTAGGTTAAGTGCCAGAAATGCTTCATCAGTCTTATAAAATTGAACCAGGAGGCCATCTGTTCTCTGGGTTTTTCAGGACGGCAACTTGCAAAGGACTGCTTTAGTCTCTTGGATTATGATGGGCCTATCCCCCTCAGTGGAATTTTTGGGAGGGCCATACAGTCAAGCATATAGGTCACAAGCAATGGCCGTCTTTCGGGCACCATGCTATATGATTTACTGTAGAGGCGATAAAAATCTGGGTGATGTCCTACTGTGTATACTTCAAATCACACATTTGGGCAAATGCTTCATCTTGTTATTGTTTCGTCAGGCTAAGTAGCAACCAGAATAATAACTTTCCAAGTGGACACACACAGTATTGGCCATATCATTTAAACAACTCAGTTTTTCATATAGCTTGGTTTCTGTTCCCCACAACTCAAGGTGAGGTTCCATTGTTGACCTACTTGTGGTGAGCTGACACAATATTTCAATGTGACAAGCCTCCAGTTTGGCCAGTTCTTTCTCCAGGGTTCTCTGGGTGCATACTGCCTAGAACTGCCTGAATGCAGTGGCCCGCCTACCCCTTTAAACACCCCCCATTCAAATGTCTTGAAGGAAGCTGAACCCTTGTTATCAGTGAAGTAATCATGTATTTGGGTAGCAAAGGTTTCCCGCAATGTGGAGTGCTGCAAATGTGAGGCCTGGAGGTGCCAGGTTGGAATAGGCAGGATGGCCTTTCCCCATTCTAAACAAAGCTGCTGGAAATTATAATGAGAAATGTCCTTGTCTAGATAGTCGGAGGAGGCTATTTGGGGGTTGGTTGGGCAGGAACAAACAATTCTCTTCAGCATGTGTGTCCATCATGCCAGGTGGGCACACAACTGGCGTAGCAATACCTTCTATTTTGTGTGCAGGGTGCAAATACTCTGAATGACTATTGGATCTCTGTGCAATCTACCCTTCAATAGAATAGCGCTATCAGCCTTTTCAGGTATTACTGTGTTTACTGCGAGGGGAATATATGCTCTTCTACTGATTAAATCACATCTTGCTCATCTGGAGAAATCGTCAGTATAGACCTGTACCCTCCCGTACTTTTGACATTTTACTCCTTCACCTCTGATTACGTGTGATTCTTTCAATAGAGGTACCTGCACATTCCTATGCTACAGCAGAGAATCGATGTTTTAGTGCTTTGTTGGATTTTTGCGTCTCACGATGTACCATGTCAGTACGTTAAAAGCCTGTGCTCACGCCATGGGAATTACTGGAGCTTGGGCCGCTCCCCCCCTATGTCCTACCAGTGGAGTCAAACTTCCCCAAATAACATCACCCCTTGTGATAACTTAACTTGTGAAAGGATATGGCAATTGAAAACAGTTACAAACAGCAACTGAAGGAATACAGAGGCAGGAACGCAAATGGCTGCACTCCCTACAACTACTTAAAAAGTAAAAGAAGCTCTTTGGGATTTTCAAGTGGCTAGATCTTGCATGTCATTGGGGAAGCTTCATCGGGCACACTTAATTGCAGGATTGTTGTGGTCAGTGCACCAGGCAACCAGAGGGCTCTCAGGTATGGATTTAGTCGGCTCAAGTTGTTCCTGTCTGCCGACACCGGCATCGATGGATTGCATCTCCCTACAAGTTTCCCCTGGGTGAGCATTTAACTCCTGAGGCTCCAGGCTCGATGAGGATTTCTGGTTTTCAGCCCAATTCCAGGCATCTCTAGGCTCAGTAAAGAAGTAGGTTTTCTGGTCAGATATGATCTTAAGTCTGGTTGGAAGCAGTAAGGAAACCAATTTCTCACAACTTTCTCCTTGACTCCAACCAAAAGACATTTATTGGCGCTGCACCACCAGAAAGATTAGAAGCTGATGACTATTCTTTCTAGGGTCCACACCTGGTGTGCCACTTCCAGAATGTCATCTCTGACTTGATAGTGGAGGAGCTTTGCGATTATCAGCTGCAGTGGGGCTCTAGGGGGAGGATGATTGTTCAGGACCCAGTGGGCCCTCCCCAAGGAGAAGGGTGAGAGGTCTTGTTGTGGATCTTCCGCTCCCTCTAGCATTCTGAACACTCTAATATTGCTGTGTGGGAAGTGCCCCTTTTCTTCCGCCGCTCTGCCCTCTTGCAACCAAATTCTAGCTGTTAGATCTTAAAGATGCTGCCATATTTCAGTCAAGCAGGTTTTTCAGCTGTGTGACTCTACCAGTCAATCTTCTGTGATCCTCTCACAGCAAAACAACTTTAATGGCTATAGCATCTATTTTGGCCTCTTTGTAATCTCGAAGGCCGCATGCAGCTAGAATGTTATCCAATTTTTTTAGATGCAGTTGTTTTGGCATCCGTCTCCATGAGGGCAGTTATCTCCTGGGTTGACAGGTTTCCAACTTTGGTTGTCTACAACTTGCCCATTGTAGACTGACTCTAGGTCGCTTGTTGGGGCTACATGACAATTGTAGTCCGTCGAGCTTGACAGTTAAGTGGCAAGTTAACCAGCAAGGTCTCTGCCAAGGGGTGCAGAACTTCCAAAGGGTCTCCTATCTGGAGCGGAGGGCACCTGCAGCCTCTAGACCTGGATCCCCATGGGCAGCATGGGCAACTCAGGAGGGGCTGTGAAGGGACTATCCAGGGACTGTGTGCAAGTAAGACAATGACCTACAGTAGAAATGTCTATCATGTTGCAAGGTGCCTTGGGGGCTTATGTCTGTTTTGATTGTGGCCACTCTGTGTCATGAAGGAATTATAGGGATTTGGCATGGAGACCATCTGCACTGCAATCGTTTGGACTTCAGCTATTGAGATGCCACCCCCAGCAGTTGGCACAAAGGATCTCCTGGCACAGCCTGCTGGGGAGGGTGTGCTTCCTTTCTTGCTGGGCCCCAGTATCAGGGAGACGAAAGAGAAGTCTCTGCAATGTCAGCTGCTAAAGCTAGATGGCTGAAGTCAGCACTGCTGATATAATACGCACCCCACAGAGTGAGTGAACAAAGCCGTCCTGTAGGCCCCAGTGAGCCCAAACCCTGTGTTCTGCTTCGGTCCCTCCAAACCCCTCTCTCAGTGGGCCGTAAGCTGGTTTCTATGTCTGTCTAGACTAACCACCCAGTGAAAGGCGCTTCTGACATTATGAAGGGGCCCTTAAAAAAGCCTGGTCTCTGTGATCCAATTGCTGCTATGGCCAATCCCAGGAACAGCCTTAGATGCACCATCTAATCCTGGGGTTCAGCGGCCTTTATTATGCTAGCTGTGTTTGTAGTGTCTGCCCCCTAGAGGGCTCCCATACAAGCAAAGGGTATCTATCCTTAGTTATAGGGGTCCGAGCGCCAAGGGGGCACCATTGGGACCGGTGGATCCAGCGCAACAGCAGTGGTCTGCCACAAGGAGGGTGCCTGCACTTACTACATGGGCCGCGTCTTGCTGATTCCTGTGTCGAGAGGTGGGCAGCGGTTGGGCATTACTGTGGTCCTGATGCCGGTGATGGAGCAAGGTTTCAAAATTGAAACTTGCTTGTATGCAATCTTCCTCATAGTATTAATATATTAAAATTTGTACTGTCAATACTAATCCTTGCATTCACAAACACGAAAGGGATAGACGCTTGCCTATGTGTTTTACTAATGAATAACGCTTGTCCATAAACCAAGATGGCCGCTAAAAGCGCGGGACTTTATTGCGCATGTCACAACCTGATCACATGGTGTGACGTCTTTCTTTGCTTGGTGGGAAACTTCTGCTTCTGCGCAGTGTGTATTAAAATGGCCGCTAAATGTCTTCACATGCTTAAGCTTGCTCTCATGTCATTATTAAATTGTCATTTTCTTAACGCTACTAATGCAGGATAGTATTATGATTAAATGGGAATAGAGTTAGGGAAAGTGGGTATACAGTGAAACTTTTTATTTGTGATTTTAATATTTTCTTCTTGCACTTTTAGTAATTCGTAAACTTGGGCCTGGGTTGGTGTCTTGAAACTCGAGAGACAGAGGGTTCTGCGCATGTGTCCTGTATGCCTGCCAAGTGAAGTCAACTTGGACGTCTCCCAAGGCCACGACCTATTGGCCGAAGATGATGTACCCAATGTTTCCGGCGGAACAATTTGTTACTTTTCTCCTGTAAAATATATAACATTTGTCATGAGACGGGTGGGAAATAAAGCGAATGTATTAATTTGAAGGGGAGGGAACGTAAAGACAATAGGCTTTACAATTTAGGCCAAAATGATATGGTGCGAGAATCCACCCCCTGTCCCTGTCCAATCAGAAGTAGTGGTCCCATATTTTAGCAACATTAAGGGGAGGTACATGGGCGTAGAAGGGTATAATAGAATATAGTATTAGTAAATTAGTCAGAGCAAGATTCCAGAAGAGCATGCGTTTACGAAGAACAGGCGTCCATACTGCCAGAGCGCTCTCAACTCCAGACTGCCCAGCTGATCGGTTGCTGACTGAATTCCTGTCCAGAAGAGGTCCTGAGGAGGGGGCGGTGGAGTCCATTAGACGGGAGAATCGAGAGAAGTCGAGTATCAGAGAGGGGAACGGCGCAGGCGTCGTTGTAGAGAGGTCACCGGTCCTGTCCTGATCCTGGAAGAAGTCTTTACTCTTCATCCTTCCTGGGTCCTATCTTTTCCAACTCCTTGGCTAAGGGGCTTGGTTCTCGCATTTTAGGTAATTATACTGCAACCTTTAGTTGTGCTGCTGTTTCTATCTTCTCCTCTTCCTTAAACACCGTCATTTATTAGCTAAATCATTTCTATGCTTTTTCTTGGGTATTTCAATCAAGTACCGTGTTTTCTGTATTTTACTCTGCCAAAACTTTAGATAAACATTTTAAAACTTCCTGAATCAGTGGTTATTTCAGGATTATGTACTATAATGAATGTCACTCATTTTAAATTTCCCAATTAGCAAAGGATCCATTGGTAAGTTATTACTCTTCAATCAGAAGGTAATTGGTAGCAGGGACTTTGATAAAAGAGTACATCTGACACCCAGCGTAAGTATTAGTGTGGTGTGAATGTATGGGCCCAAGTGAGTATATGGTGTATGAATGCGGTTGGCTAATATTGCGCTGGATCAGTTTTCTGGTAGCAGAGGATGGTTGTTGTTACTCTTTGTTAATTGGGTAATGAGAATTTTATTTGTATTTTTATGAACTAACATCCGCTTAAATTTTGAGTTTTTGTTATATGTTGTCCAGAATACCCCGGGGTAGGGAAAAAGAATAGTGGGTGTCAAGTGGAAGCCATACTGCAGTGAGGTTATCTGTCAGGTAGAAATAGTACTGAGAAGTTAAGCAGGACTTCAAGTACTCGTTAGGGACTCTATGCGTGTGAGTAATAGCAAAAAGGGTACGCTGATAACAATTTGATGTTATATCACCTAGTAAGGGTAACATTGGAGAAGTAACAGGTACTTCTGGAGCTTGTGTGAAGAGTAGACGGAAGTGTTTTACTCGTAGTGTATGTATTAGTAAACGGAAAGGTTTTACTAAAGTGTGGAAGAAACTATCTTTTTTTGAAATTAGTGGAAACTGGCACGATAGCGAATGTTTTATGTTGTTACTGAAATTTAATTAAGATTTATAGAGAAAATAAGTTTGCGTAAATTTTTGTAAAGGGAGGGTCAGTTGCCGGAGAGGGAGCTGACGTCACAAAACGCCGCGCTGTGGTAGGTTGAAACAGCGGGTGTGGAAAAACCCTTGTAAAGGAGGGGTCAGTAGTCAGGAGTAGTACTGACGTCAAAGGAGCCGCGCTGGGATTGGTTAAACCAGCAAGGACAGAAAAGAGCAGATTGTAAAGGAGGGGTTGACAGAGAAACGTCACCAAAAAGCCGCGCAAGGATTGGCTCAGAAATAAAGGATAGCAGACATTTGATTGGTCGAAAATATAGAAGCAACATTTTTAGTGGATAAGGATTGCATTTTAACACGTGATCCGACTTTAACAGGAACTCGTCCGGATAGGAGATTCCTAGGTTTTGCAGAATATAATTTTGTACACAGAAGATTAGATAGAATGTACGGAGAAAAGAGAAAAATGTCATTCTTACAAAAGATTAAGAATTATTTTAAAAAGGACAAACCAATCAAAACTAGAGAAGGAATTATTATTCCACCAGCTAAAACGCCAGCATCATTTATGATGATGGAGAGAGGTTATCATACCTGTGTATGGATGGAGAATTGGATAGAATACACCAAAAATGATGGAGTATTAGCATTTCCCCAGAATGGCACGTTCAATGGGCGAATTCTTCAGAATTTGAGATTGAGGATGAATGACTTAGAACCCAGACCTAGATTAACCCAGTACGAAGCTCTAGAAGAATGGGAAACCGAGGCATTTGAGCGGGTTAGATCTAGAAGTAATAGGAGTTATCCAGGATTTTACCCCAGATATTTACGTGAGTCGAGAGAGGGTCAGATGAAACAATGGAGAAGGACAATGATTACAGAGGAACTGTATCCATTATTCACAGAAGGAGAGAAATCAGGAGGGAAATGTACGGAAAAGACAAAACATTTAATGAGAAATGAGGATTCAGAAGACGAATTTATGGAAGAAATGTTAAGAAATCCCCCACCATATCAAGAAGGGACAAGTGGATGCCCTCCTAGTGCACCACCACAAACTCCCATGGTACCAAAGGTAATGCATGAGTTCACCCCGACTAGAATACTTCATGACAAAGAAAAAGAAGCCCTAGAAAAGACCAGAACAGAATTAATACAGAAAATAACTCAGATAAAAGTACATCCTGATTCGTTGACCATACCAGTAACAATTGGTCCAGTAGTTCCATTATATGGTACTCAGGGAAATTGTCCTCAACCCATATTTGCACCTACTCCTGTGAGTAATCCCAGACCTGAAGCTCCAGTTATAATTGAGGATCAATTTAGTGACTGTGAATCCACAATATCACTTATGGATTTGCCTATTCGAGGTTCTGTAAATAGTACTCCAAGAAAAGATGTGCCTGGAGGTTCAAAAGATGTAAGTTTAGTAACTTCATCAGGAGCAAAAAGTGCTACCATAGTAACACCTGAAGATCTAGAAAGATGGGTACAAGGGTCAGTTAAACAGTGCACACCTCCAAAAGTACTGGATATCTATAAATTGAAAGTTGAATTAGAAGAAATAATAGCAGGAAATGTAGGAGTAGAACGCTTGAATACCTATGATGAAGAAGAATTATTATTCTTGTGCAGAAGTATCACTAGAAATGTAAAGATATTCCATGAAAAATTGTTCAACTTAGCATTACAGATGGGAATCGAAATAGGGAGATCAAAAGTATTACAGAAACCCTATAGAGCAGAATTTGCAGACAAAGATTTAGAAAATATGAATGCATCTGGAAGAAGACTACAAATAAGAGAATTAATGTTAATTTTACAAAAATGGGGAGATCTAGATAAATGGAGATCTAGGTGGGCCAAGAAAAAGGAAGAAGCACGAACAAGTAGAACAGCATCAGAATATGTGATGAAGGAAGCAGGAAAAGCAGACCAGATGTATCCAATGCGAGAAGTTGCGGGAGGAGGATATGTACATGTCCCATGGAGCAGACAGGATATTTGATCATTTACGAATGATTGTCCAAAGCTGAGAGAGAAACCAATTGAATGGTACAAGCAGGTTGAAAGGTTTGTGAAAGTGTCAAAGGTATTGTTGAAGGTTTTAGATGGTTTGTTTGACATAGTGGTACCTGCCGATTTATGGACAGATTGTAAGATCACAGTCGATTGGCCTAGTGATGAATATCCTAGAGATCTGAAAACAGGTGCCCCGTCAAATGATGTGATGAAAAAGTATCAACAGGTGATAACATACCTGAAAGGGAAAATACCCCCGAAAGAAACAGATTGGGTAAAAATAGATCGAACAACTCAAGAAGCTAGTGAAACAGTACATTCCTATTATGAGCGTTTATTGCAGGTATTTAAACAGTATAGTGGATTCGAGGACATTGGAGACAAAAACATGAGTCAGTTTGTGTATCGATTTGTTTACGGTCTGAAGCCAGAGATTTGCCAGATGATTAAACAACATATGCTGTGTTGGCAGGGAAAGCCCATAGATGAGATTCTGAAGTATGCAAAATATTGTGGAGACGATATTGAGGATAGACACAAGAAATTGCAGGAAAAAGTGATGTGGGCACAGGTGAAAATGGCAGAGAAGCAGGGAATTAATTTGGAAAATCCGAGTGAAAATCCAGGAAAAGATTCTGGAACGAGTGGTTATTTCAGGATTATGTACTATAATGAATGTCACGAGTGGTGATACGGGAAATGGTGGAAAATTTAGAGGACGAATGAGTAGAGAAGAAGCTAAAAAGAAATTTCCTTGTCATGGATGCGGAAAATTGGGGCATTGGACGGATGAATGTAAAACGATTCGGAATAATAATGGCCCAAATCAAAACTTAAATCCACAGACGCAGAATGACTCACAACAGGGTGTAAATCCCCAGAGTCAATTACCACCTCCACCTGTTCAGGGTAATGTAAGCAGAGCAAAGCATGGTACAGACATTGGATACCCAGGAGGGAGTGGTAAGAATGATTATATGACATCACAATTTCTTTTGCAGGACAATTATTGTAAATTCGACTCATGACGGTGCCTAGGAGAGGGGAAGAAGGAGTGCATACTTGGCGCATCCTTACAGGTAGATCAGTCTGGTCCATATGTTGAAGGAAATGTGAAAGGTAATGATATTACTTTCCTTTTGGATACTGGTGCTACCAGGTCTACTGTGAGATCAGCAGACATCCCAGACCTTCCTCTCTCTGGTGAAGATATCCAAGTAGTAGGGGTAGCTAATCAAAGAATTAGAACACCTCTTACCGAACCAATGGAAGTTAAAATTGGAAACTTCAGAGAAATGCACCAATTTGTAGTGTGCGATTCTAGCCCAGTGAATTTATTAGGTAGAGATTTATTGTGCAAAATGAACTGTACAATTTTTTGCACGCCGGATGGTGTGGCAGTTCAGACACCAGATGAGGACCATGTATATAAAATTATGGTTGCAAAACAAGGTACAGAAATAGATTAAATGTTTTCGTTGATAACAAAAGATGAGTTGCCAGAAGAATTAAAAGGTACAGTAAACTCAATAGTATGGGATTTCACCGGAAAAGAAGTAGGACTTATGGCAAAAATAGATCCAGTTCAAATTACAGTAAAAGAAGGTGCGATTTTCCCAAATACTAAACAATACAAAATGAGTGCAGAAGTAAAAGCAGGAGTCATTGAAGAAATCAATCGAATGGTAAAACAAAACATCCTAAAAGAAGTAATGAGTAGCCCATGTAATTCACCAATCATGGGACTAAAGAAACCTAGTGGAAAATATAGGATTGTTCAGGACCTACGTAAAATTAACAAAATTGTGGTATCTTGTTGTCCCATAGTACCAAATCCTGCAGTAATTCTATACCAGATCCCTTGGAATGCAGGATGGTTCACAGTAATTGATTTGTGTCAAGCATTCTTTTCAATACCATTGCATCCAGGCAGCCAGTATCTTTTCTCATTTAAATTTGAGAACAAAGTCTATGTGTGGAACCGTGTTCCTCAGGGATACACAGAAAGTCCTTCAATTTTCAATCAGATACTGAAAAAGTGCCTTGAAAAACTAGTGATGCCAGGAAGCTCAGTTTTAGTTCAATATATCGACGACTTGTTAGTAGCTTCAACCACCAGAGAAGACTGTGTTGTTGACTCCATAGCATTATTAAATCTTTTGGCTGAGGAAGGGCATAAAGTCTCACCTGAAAAGTTACAGTTTTGCAGGACAGCTGTTAAATATCTGGGACACCAAATTGAGAGGGGAAAAAGAAGAGTAACCTCTGAAAGAGTAGAATTAATTAAGAGAATGCAAATGCCTGTAACTCAAAGACAAGTGAGAATGTTCCTAGGAATAGTAGGATACTGTCGACAATGGATACCAAATTTTTCCATGTTGGCTAAACCCTTAATTAATATGATGAAAAAGAAAGCAAAGGACCCTGTTGAATGGGAGGATGAAAGTGTAGAAGCTTTTGTAAAATTGAGAAACGCACTTTGTTCAGCACCTGCCTTAGGCATGCCTGATTATAAAAGAGAATTCACATTATTCTGTCAAGAGAGAGAAAATTGTGCACTTTCTGTCCTAACTCAGAGACATGGACTAGACAGACGTCCTATAGCATATTTTTCTGCTACATTGGACCCAGTAGCAGCCGCATTGCCAGGATGCTTAAAAGCAGTAGCAGCGACATGTTTGAGCATTGAACAAAGCGAGTCAATTGTGATGGGACATCCTGTAAAAGTGTATGTTCCACATGCAGTTGTCATTCTGTTGACAAGAACCCGAACTCAGCATCTTACTCCTAGTCGGCTGACTAAATATGAAAGGATAATAATGGGTGCTGAAAATGTGACCATGGTAAGGTGTACAATAATAAATCCAGCAACTTTATTGCCAGACCCCTATCATGAAACAAATAAAGATGACGAAGAAGATGAACATGATTGTGTACAAATTACAGAATTATGTACAAAACCACGCCCAGACATAGAGGAACAGCCTCTTAAAAAGCCAGACAGGGAGTTATTTGTCGATGGTTCATGTCAAAGACATGAAGATGGTAAACTAACTGCTGCCTATGCGGTATGTGAATTAACTGGAATAGTTGAAGCATCTTATTTACCAGGAGTCAAATCTGCACAAGTAGCTGAATTGATTGCTTTGATAAAAGCTTGCAAAATTGGGAGGAATCAGAGAGTGACCATATTTACTGATAGTCAATATGGTTACGGGGTCATGCATGATTTTGGCCAACTGTGGATGCAGAGGGATTTCATGACTTCTTCAGGATCCCCCATTAAAAATGGACAATTTGTAAGGAAATTGCTAGAAGCAATACAATCACCAAAAGAATTGGCTGTGGTGAAATGTGCCGCACATCAGTCAGGAGATGACTGGGTGGTAGTCGGCAATAGATATGTAGACTTGGTGGCTCAACATTGTGCCAAAACCAGAACGTCAGTCAATAAGAGGGTGGAAAGAATGGGAATCAGCTGCCAACTTATGCTGTATATGCCACCTGAAACTTGGAATGAAGTGAAGAAATTGCAAGATGAGGTTGATGAAAGTGAGAAGAATTTGTGGATCAAAGTGGGTTGCTCCCAAAGAGGAGAAGATGAAGTGTGGATCAGTGCAGATGGCAGACCAGTCATGCCAGACTGTTTACTCTCACAAATGGCTAGAATGCACCATGGAGACTCACACATAGGGAGAGATGCAATGATTAGGCTGTTCAGACAAAATTGGTACAATCCCAAATTCAGGGCTGTTGCAGAGAGTCTTTGCCAGAGATGTCTAACTTGCCAAATGCATAATCCCGGCAGGAAAACGATAATTGGGTTTGGAAAAATTGGAAAGGCAGAGGGTCCATTTATAAGACTCCAGTTCGACTTCATACAGTTACCACCATGCAGAGGACTAAAATATGTACTAGTCATAGTGTGTCTGTTTTCAAAGTGGGTGGAGGCTTACCCTACTAGGAGTAATGACAGTATTACAGTTGCAAAACTGTTGTTACGAGAGCTCATACCTAGGTTTGGTTTCCCAGTATCTTTGGAATCAGATAGAGGAAAACACTTTAATAGCGAAGTGATCCAGATAATCTGTGAAGCATTTCAAATAAAGCAGAAATTTAACTGTGCATATCGCCCAGAGGCTTCTGGAGTGGTTGAACAATTCAATGGCACTCTAAAGTCAAGATTGGGAAAAATGTGTGCATCAACATCATTAGAGTGGCCAGACGCATTGCCACTTGTCTTGATGGGACTCAGAAGTATACCTGACAGAACGACAGGATTGAGCCCCCACGAAATAATGATGGGAAGAGCAATGAGACAAACACATGTTCCCACAAACAAACTGGTGAATATATCTGATGATATGGTTTTGGATTATTGCAAAGGATTGGCTGACCTAGTGCGTTCTGTCTCTCATCAGGTTGGAGAAGACGCAGTTTCCAGGCAGCCTGAACTAGAACATGATCTGAATCCTGGTGATTGGGTGGTAGTGAAGAATCACACCAGAGAAACGTGTCTATCACCCAGGTGGAGCAGACCTTGTCAAGTCATATTGACCACCAATTCAGCAGTGAAGTGTGCAAGATTTCCTAATTGGATTCATGTAAGCCACACAAAGAGAGTACCAGAACCTGAAGAAGAGAATCCACAGACAACGCCAATCACTGAAGAAGCTGAAGGTTGCCCAGCTGAGGAATCTCAGGCTAGAGGTTCGAGAGAAGCTGACGGAGAACAACCGAGCACAAGTCAGGATTGGATACCAGTGGTAGAAGTTCCTGAAGTATATTACAGAACGAGAAATCAAACAAAATTGGAAGAAATTGAAGAAGATCAGATAGGTGAAGAAGAAGAAGTTCAGGATCAAGAAGAAAAGATAGTAAAAGATCCTGAACTAAATCAGATAGGGAAAGAAAATTGGACTAAAAACAGTGAAGATTTAATTGACTTTACACAGGGAAAGACAGGTTTAGAAGAATCAGGTCAGGCTGCAGAAGTTCACAGTGCGATAAGCCCTGATCAGAAGCAGTTAGATCAAGAAGAATTCACTAAAGAAAAAGGGGTTAATACAAATGAACATAAAGAAATAAAAAAGGAACAAAGCCAACATCTTGAAAGTCATTGTGGAGCTACTGAAAAGAAACCAATCAGACCTGAAAAAGAACAGACAAAAGAGGCAGTAATCAAAGAAAACAAAACAGTATTGAGCAGTGAAAATAACGAGATCTTTGAAGACGTAAACAAAGAAATAGTGCCAACAAAGAAAACAAGAAAAGGAGATCATTGGCCAAGTGTCATTAAAAGAGTAAAATACCACATAACAACCAGAAGTGAAGATCCAGAACAAGTACCTGAAGTAACAAGTCAAACTGAACAAGAGAAAAAGTCAGGAAAAAGAAAAAGTAAAAGACTGAGACTTGTGAATAACAAATTCAAAGGTCCTGACTGGACTTATATCATTCTTGAAGATTTTGAAAGCTCAGAGTCAAGTGACAGTGGTGGCGAAGGAACAAGTGCAGAACTAACATATGAAGAAGAAACAAGACCACCCTGACTAAACAAAAGAATCATCTAAAGAAAAGAAGAAAAGATAAGAAGAGCAATCTTCCTTGTCGAAAAATGCCTGATGATAGAGTTACTGGGAGACCAAAACGAAATTGTTGTAGGAGATGCTGTGCAATCTGCATATGTAGTCTAGTATTGGTGCTTATAGTATGGTTAGTCCTGATTGTAGCAATTCCTTACCTTATGATAATAGATAAGAAGATTAATAATGAAACTAAAGGGAGGACAGCAAACATGAAGGGCAGTAGAGTAGAATTAATGGCAGAAGATGAGACAGAAATTCATCATAAAATAGCTGATAACGAAACTAGTTTAAATGTTTTCACAAAGTTATTGTTTCAGTATGTAGACACAATGGAAGTTAGTAATTGTTATGTCTGTATGAAGTTACCTGAATCAGTAGCGGAAGGATTAACATACCATCACTTACCACTGACATATGGCATACCGTGTAGTGTTTTGTCTAGTTTATTTTATAGAACAGGGAAACTTCAGTATTATTATTCAAACTTAGATGTGATATTTTCTGAGGTTCCGATTCGCAAGAGTATGAACCCAGTGCTTACTAGTCAAGACGCACAGTTTATGGGAGAGTTTTTCTTAACAATGAAATCGATAGACATAACACATGCAGATAGACACAATCTAACATGTTCTTTACTAGAAGAAGAAAATATATTTTTGAATTTAGTAGAAGATAGAAGACATGATTTTCAAAAGAAAGCTTCAGAGCATAAGGCTCAGTTGCCACCTTGGGTGAAAAAGGAAGGGAGTTATACACCTGGTAGAGCTCAAGCTGCAATGGCTCTGGATTTCGTAAAGAAAGGGAAAATTTGTCTTCATAGGTTAAAGACTGATTATAACAATGTTTTCATCGGTACCAGTGAATGTGAACATAATTTTCTAATTATTGGAGGTTGGGGACTCAAAGGAGGAACAGATTCAGTTTTTCCTGGAATCTATTATGTATGTGGGAATAAGGCTTACTTTAGGCTTCCTGCAAGGTGGTATGGAAGTTGTTATTTTGGAATAGTTTTTCCAAAGATATACCACGTAAAAAGAAACACTGGAAGCAATGAAAACAATAATGAGTTAGTACGTAGAAAAAGAGCTAGTTTTTCAGAAATTGTAGGTGATATATTTGGTGCATTGATACCTTCAGTGGGAATAATTCTGAACTCAAGGAAAATATGTAAATTGTCTACAGTGGTTGATCGTTTATCAACGGATACTGCTGGAGGTTTTCTAATGATTAATACAGAGATGGTTGCGATTAGATCTATGGTGATGCAAATTCGACTTGCTCTTGACATTCTATTGGCAAAAGAGGGAGGAGTCTGTAAATTATTGAAGACGAAACATTGTTGCACTTACATTCCTGATAAGAGTGCAGAAATTGGAACGTACATTCAGAACATAACTAAACTTGAGAAAGAACTTAAACCACTGGAAGTTGATAGTGTATGGGAAAGATTGACAAATAGTATATCGTCAATTGGAACCTGGTTTGCTAATATAGGGAAAGGACTTATAGGTCAAATATTAGTACCTTTAGCAGGGATAGCAATAATAATTTTAGCAATAACAATATGGTGCAAATGCTGTAGAAAGAATGGGACATATAAAGTGACAGGAAAAGGAAAGAAGAGAAAACTAGATGAAATTGAACTAGAAGAATGGAGAAGTGATTTATACAAGAAATTAAAAGGAGAGTGTAAGAATAGAAAAAGTAAAATTGAGAATGAAACGAATTGCTAGAAGTTGGCATCTGATTGAGGGTAGTATTTTTGATGGCTCAGAAACGCAATCAGAGAGGGGATTGATGGAGCAAGGTTTCAAAATTGAAACTTGCTTGTATGCAATCTTCCTCATAGTATTAATATATTAAAATTTGTACTGTCAATACTAATCCTTGCATTCACAAACACGAAAGGGATAGACGCTTGCCTATGTGTTTTACTAATGAATAACGCTTGTCCATAAACCAAGATGGCCGCTAAAAGCGCGGGACTTTATTGCGCATGTCACAACCTGATCACATGGTGTGACGTCTTTCTTTGCTTGGTGGGAAACTTCTGCTTCTGCGCAGTGTGTATTAAAATGGCCGCTAAATGTCTTCACATGCATAAGGTTGCTCTCATGTCATTATTAAATTGTCGTTTTCTTAACGCTACTAATGCAGGATAGTATTATGATTAAATGGGAATAGAGTTAGGGAAAGTGGGTATACAGTGAAACTTTTTATTTGTGATTTTAATATTTTCTTCTTGCACTTTTAGTAATTCGTAAACTTGGGCCTGGGTTGGTGTCTTGAAACTCGAGAGACAGAGGGTTCTGCGCATGTGTCCTGTATGCCTGCCAAGTGAAGTCAACTTGGACGTCTCCCAAGGCCACGACCTATTGGCCAAGATGATGTACCCAATGTTTCCGGCGGAACAATTTGTTACTTTTCTCCTGTAAAATATATAACATTTGTCATGAGACGGGTGGGAAATAAAGCAAATGTATTAATTTGAAGGGGAGGGAACGTAAAGACAATAGGCTTTACAATTTAGGCCAAAATGATATGGTGCGAGAATCCACCCCCTGTCCCTGTCCAATCAGAAGTAGTGGTCCCATATTTTAGCAACATTAAGGGGAGGTACATGGGCGTAGAAGGGTATAATAGAATATAGTATTAGTAAATTAGTCAGAGCAAGATTCCAGAAGAGCATGCGTTCACGAAGAACAGGCGTCCATACTGCCAGAGCGCTCTCAACTCCAGACTGCCCAGCTGATCGGTTGCTGACTGAATTCCTGTCCAGAAGAGGTCCTGAGGAGGGGGCGGCGGAGTCCATTAGACGGGAGAATTGAGAGAAGTCGAGTATCAGAGAGGGGAATGGCGCAGGCGTCGTTGTAGAGAGGTCACCGGTCCTGTCCTGATCCTGGAAGAAGTCTTTACTCTTCATCCTTCCTGGGTCCTATCTTTTCCAACTCCTTGGCTAAGGGTCTTGGTTCTCGCATTTTAGGTAATTATACTGCAACCTTTAGTTGCGCTGCTGTTTCTATCTTCTCCTCTTCCTTAAACACCGTCAATTATTAGCAAAATCATTTCTATGCTTTTTTTTGGGTATTTCAATCAAGTACCGTGTTTTCTGTATTTTACTCTGCCAAAACTTTAGATAAACATTTTAAAACTTCCTGACTCAGTGGTTATTTCAGGATTATGTACTATAATAAATGTCACTCATTTTAAATTTCCCAATTAGCAAAGGATCCATTGGTAAGTTATTACTCTTCAATCAGAAGGTAATTGGTAGCAGGGACTTTGATAAAAGAGTACATCTGACACCCAGCGTAAGTATTAGTGTAGTGTGAATGTATGGGCCCAAGTGAGTATATGGGGTGTGAATGCGGTTGGCTAATATTGCGCTGGATCACCGGCTTACACCCCTCTGGCTGGTTTTGGTAGGCCTTGTGGAAGGGAGGCAGGGTGGGGCTTGGCAGTTCTGCTTCAGGTCGAAACCACACTGCCTGGTCAAGCACTGATCCTGCCTTGTCCAAAACTGCAGACCACAGAGCACAGGCCGTGCAGTGATCCGACCTCCTCACCAGAGTTCTCAGCTGCTTTGCACTGCCTATCACATATGGATGCGCTCAGAGGTGAGCAGAAATAAAGGATTAATGGGGCCCAGTTGTTGGAGCACACAATAAGGTGTCCTTCATTTTGACCTGCTCGGCCATGCCCCAAACACATTTATTTAATAGTTAAAATAATTCAAGTGCACCCCAAGTGTTACAAGTGCCCAACAGACCTGTCAACTAGGATTTAACAGTATAGTTTGCTACTCTGAGGCATTTCACACCAATTCAGGGCTTGAACACAGGCTGGCAGAGGCTTATGCTAATTAGCCTTCTGATAATTCAGTAAGGTAAAGGGTAACATTCTAAAAATCCATCTTCATCACTGAATTAAAAATAGTGATTTATTTTTCGAGCTGGTTCCATTCTCAAGATACAGTGCTAATATTTCAATCTAGGTCTGCCACAGTGGACAATTGCTTTTAGGGCATTATCACTGTGGGGGCATGGTAGTGTTGGAATGGGTAAATAGAGATGTCAATGAATACCATGATATGTGCAGGACCGACAGCGGCAATACCAATAAAGGAGATGTTAACGTACGCCATTACCTATGCCCACACAATAATGTCAATGCCCATAAATGCGATGTCGATGTATGCCATAGTTTATGCCTGCACACCAGCGATGATACC
Source organism: Calotriton arnoldi (assembly GCA_963921515.1). NCBI lineage: Eukaryota > Metazoa > Chordata > Amphibia > Caudata > Salamandridae > Calotriton > Calotriton arnoldi. The sequence goes on along the minus strand of CAWUFW010010370.1, from coordinate 246,547 downwards.
GGCAGTAGCAATGCCAATGTATGCCGTAATCTATGCACAAATGACAAAGTTGTTACCAGTAAAAGCAATGTCGATGTACGCCATGATTTAAGAATGCATAACTATGTCAATATCAATAAAGACAATATCAATGCACGTTATGACAACTGTACACACAATGTTGAGAATGTCGATAAAAATGATACCAGTGACTGCCATATTATTTTCAGGAAATCCAGTTAAGTTGCATCATTACTGTCAGATTTACCCAAGATGACCTCCCTGTCAACCCTGAGTCAGAGATATATAGTTAGGCAGGTCCTACAACCCACATTCATGCCTATTGAATACCACATCACAGGTGGGGTCTCTCTTAACCCAAAGACAAATGTACACCAAGGAAAAACCCTGATCGATCCCACAGATAGATAGTTGCATCACAAACAGGTCCAAAGCAAATGGCCCCAATAAAACACGTTTGGCCAAAGGCTTGCGTTCCCCAAAAATACCACAAAGCTAGATGCCACATGTAGATAGAAACACTCAGCCAATGAGGACACGACATGCACACCACACATAGTGATCACACCCTCCTCATGCTGGATATTTGGATATACACACACTTGCCCACACTAGCTCTCCCCAAGGTCGAGAGCCATCAGTGTCCTTATCCGATGGCCAAGCTTGTTAATTTACAACTTTGATGCTTTTCAGGAATGCAGAAATTGTTTTATTGTACCTCACAAAATGTATTTAAACTTGTACACTGAGAGACTTTCTTCAGACGCATTCTGTCGAGACTCTACCGGCCGCTGTGTTTAAATAAACCAACTTGTTCCTGTTTTGCCAAATGCCTCTCATCTTTTTATTTCTTTAAGGTAAATTCACATCCAAGCAACAGGGACATTAATTTTCTACATGTCCCACTTTAAATTACCATGCACCCTACCTTGTGGGCTACAAGGCTTATATGGAGTCAATTACTAATATTTAAAAGGGAGATTTTTACCCGTTAAAAGGGGTATTGTAACAGGTTGCGCTTCAAGTTTGACACTGCAGCCATGTTTTTAATGTCACCCTAGTAGTTGGCACAATAAGTGCTGGAATACACAGGTGACATTTAACTTTTCATACTTTCAAACAGGCAGAGGGAGCACCATAATTCTAATAATGAGTCTATAACGTATACATTGCCTACTCGGTCTGAAATAAAATTCACACAAGACTATATTTCTTCATGTTTTCCAAAGGAAGGCATATCAAGACACATCATTTCTTAGTGTTCTTTCTTTATTTTTTCATTTTTAAAAGGAACAAGGACACAGACAACGCGTTTCATCCCGCAACATGGGGACTTCTTCAGGGCGGTTAAAATCATATAAGACAGCAACTTATAGGCAAGCAGACAAAATGAACATTTAGCAAAAGTAAACTACAAATATTACATGCACATATAGGCAACAAAACAATTACCATTCTTTAAAAAAAACAAATAACAAATATCTCAATACCATTAAAAATGCTCCAAAAGGTTTGAGCCTACTACGCATATATAATGCTACACACGAAAGTATATGCAGAGTGTCTTGGAAAAAGTTGTGTAAAAACATCCACCTACCATAAGCTGGTAGTGGAAAAGGAACACAATCACAATTGTTTTGTTGCTTATATGAGCATGTAATATTTTTTATTTACTTTTACTAAATATTCCTTTTGTCTGCTTGCCTATAATTTGAAGTCTTGCTGTGAGCGAAATCATCACTATGCCTCACCAACCTTTGCTAAACCAATTTTTTTCAACAATGAGATCAGCCACTTGGCTCTCAGACATTTGTAAAACCGACCAGAAAACATAAAGTGCTGTATTTCCTCCTTAGTGGAGCCATCACAGATTCATTTTTCAGCATTAGACTTTTATCCACAACACTGCATGTTTGTTTAGAAGTAGGACATTAGAAGTAATTAGGGTGTGAGTTGAGGGGGTTGATTCCCACCTCCAGTCATAGTCCCAATACTTGTCAAGGTGAATCCATAAAGTCACTAAATTAACCTGAGCTCAACCCTCTGGTGCCTATGGCACAGAGCAGATCGTCTTTTCTTACAGGCAACGTGCAAAGCATTTATGTAGGACCAAAACAGTAATAAAGTCAAAACACAATACAAGAACATTTTCAAACCAATTTAGAAGGGAAGCCAGAGTTATGAACTTTTAGATTTTAAATGTAAAAATAGTGCAAAAAGTGTTAAGCTCCAACAGTCATTTGGTTGTGCGTAACCAGTAGCTAGGTGCACATTAAAGCTGAACGTAATGAAGCATGGGTCAGATACAGAAACCAGATTCAACCGGGTCAGAAGTTTTACTTTGGGACTTAGTCCCTGAGATGGTAGTCAAAAATCTTCAGCGGGTCAAGGCAGTAGGCTGTGGCAGAAGAGGGTGCCACATCATCGGATAGCACTGGATGAGGTCTTGATGTAGCTGTTGACTTTTAGCAGGAAACCTCTGACTGGGAGAAATTTGAATTTTGTGCCCAGAGAATGTCCCTGTCCGACCAGATATTTTTAGCACCTTCGCCCAGTGAAGATTTCTACCTTCGGATTAAGGCACTTTTTTTTATCTCGGATTCTTCCTGCGGAGCAAGTTTGCAGGCTGTAGCCAAAGAGGACTCCATGAGGACAGGTACCTTTTCATTGAGGTCCCACTGAATCTGATTTGCTATTGTGGAAACGCTTGATTTGGGAGCTATCTGAATTTTTGGGCCAGTGGCAACATACCTACATTGGAATGACTTAGCAGGTTGTCCCAGTCCTCCGCAAGTCTTTGGAGCCAAAACGTTTCGAAGTCCCAGGTTTCAGAAAAAATTAGGAGGTGTGCACTTTGACTCTATCCAAGGGTTCAGGATCTTGCAGACAGCACTTGGGCGTCAAGACTCCCTCCCACAGAGGCCATCAGCAGGGTCCAGGGCAGGTCCATTTGGACTGGTCAGCTGGACAGTTGCAGAAATGGCCTCTTGTAGCTTGTTGTGTCCCGGTAGCTTAAATAGGAGGTCAGCCTTTGGCCCTTGGAGCCTATGTCTTTGTTCTGGGTACAAGAAGGAGAGCAGGTCCAGTCTTTCAGGCTCTTCCCAAGTCACAGACATCAGGTCCAGTCCTCTTCTGTTCGTCCACAGCATAAGAAAGTATTCTCATGAGTGTACAGGGAATGTCACACTTACTCCTGGCATCAGTCTGGGGGTAGTGAAAACTCCTGGCTTCTCCCTAACCAATGGTGTATACGTTCCAAGGGGAGACCCCAATGGCTTTTGCAGCATTTCCTGTATGCCCTGCTGCAAACAATGTCACAGTGCCACACTCTACTTTAAACCAAAGCGGCAGAACCTTTCTTCCCCTGAGCAGAGTTCATGTGACCACCGCTAAGATGTGGCTGTTGATATCAGCAACCCATTCAATGTGGTCACCCAATACCAGTTCTATGGGCAGCTCCTCCCCTATTGAAATTGGTGCTTGCCTGACTGGGAGAGAAAGAACAGCCCTGCTCAGGTGTCAGTTAAACATTGCCTGCGACAGGGTAGGACTCTTTGAAGTAAATTTTGCACTTTGTTAGGTTTCACATTGGTTTTACATTTCTGCACAAATTAATTGCATTGCTTCCACAACAGGAAACAGTGGAATCATGCTTGACAGAGACTTATTATCATTCATTGAACAAATATGGTATTAAGGTATTCCTTAGAACAAGAATATGATTGCTTACTGTTTGATTTAATTGTACTACATGATATTAAAGAGTGCTTTTTTATTGCAGTTTTCAACCTTTAGTATAAACATCTAAGAAGCTAAGACCAGTTATGGATTGTGTTGTGGCACTATAAGTCTTCCAAGTTGTTCCACAAAACGGGTGCTCCACTCCCTAAGTTAACTGTTCAAAAAGACCTAAATATCACAGAACTGATATACACCAATATGGGAGAGACACTCCGTAAGTAATAAAACAACTCTTAATTTGTCAAAGAAGAGAATTATGCACTATAGCACAAAGGCAGCAGCAAGATGTCTAGCATAGGTTTTGTATTGGAAGCAGTGCTTTATTTTAGCTGGTGGTTGCAGTTTGGGCCCCAGCACTCAGTTTGTTTTGGGACCAGCACTTATTTTTCCTCAAAAGACTTTGCTCCAGAGCAAGAGAGAGAAAAACACAAAAGGGGGGAAGAAAGAGGATGAGAATTATGGAAAAATGACAGAAGGTGAAAGCAGGGGTGAAAAAAGAACTTGCAAGAAAGAGATAAAGAGGCAGGGATTGGAAGGTGGTGGTTTAAAGAGGTTTGATATGGAATCACACACAGCCTTGGTATTCAGCGACCTGACCTTCGATAGTGCCATCCACAAAAAACGTATCCTTTTCCAAATTGAGCACTAACTTTTTAGAGTACCCTTCAAGTACCAAATACTATGCTTAGACATAGTTTAAAACTTTTCAAACATTGTATGTGTGCTGTAGATTTACCCACATGCAAAATTTGGATAAATAAAAACATCTCTCCAAGTGAACTCCAGCTACAAAGAAGCATTATTTTTTAGTGCCAAGCGCTGTCTACAAGTGGTAGTAGATATGGCTTTGCCTCATATACCGTGGGTGGGTGCATGGGAAAGTCCAAGTGCCACCCATGGTATGCTTCTTTGGAGCAAAGTGATGTAAAATAGCACAAAATACTAATTTGAGTTACTTTATGACTAATTTCTTGTTGGAAAAGAAATCCCAATTTTAGACTTTGTACTGGTTTGTGTCACTTTTCTGACCTGGCAAACCTGGGACAATTTGTAAGTAAATCCGTATCGATATGTGGTGTCTTTTCCAAAATTACAGACGTACCTTATGATGTAGAGGGTTTGCATACAACATTTCACGTTTCTGAAGGTAACAATACAATTGAGTTCTGCAATTTGGGATCCGCAAACACAACAGGACATTTTATATCAAAAGGTTACATTTGGAATACAAGAACAAAGGCAGAAAAAATATTCATTTGTTTGACAACTATACTACTAATACATACTGTGTTGGATGTGTTTCCATTTAAATGTAGGCCACTGTCAAAGAGAGGCGAAGAGTCACCACTACTGTGATCACTAGGTGAGCCTAAAGCACGGTAAAAAAGAAGGAGTAAATGCAACTTGTAGAGCGCCGTTCAAACAAATTTAAACGTACTTTATAAAACGGCAATATTAGCTAAAAGTAGTGCAAATGTATAATTTAATATTCTAAAAACAATAAAGCATTATGTGGCCTTTTCAGTGGCATAACTGTGTGAAACATGCTAATACATAAAATAAACATTCAAAGATATAGTTCATGTACATTTCAATAAAAAATTAGACAGTGGTTTTCTATACTTACTGTAAGAATGTAATAAAAATAGTTGTGGTTATTCGGAACACCTCTGCTTTTGCTGTTATCTTAAACATGCTTTGTGTTTCCTAGGACTACTTTTCTAGATACATTTCTAAACTCTACTCTCTATGGATTTCTCCAGCTAGAAAAAGTTTTCACAAATATTCACTTGTTTCTGCATTCTGAAAACAACCCACCTATCCCAGAAGGAAACTGTGTAAAGTTTGCCAAAACATATATGGAAAAAAAGATCAAACAGGAACTTGGAAGCATCTGGGGCTGAAAAAGCAATGTTAAGCGTACAAGTATGTTTCTCCCTCGTTTGTGGGAAATGGTTTTATTAAAACAGTTGTGACTGACCTTGACACATGGCCTCTCGGCACACCTGCCTAACACCAACCAATCCACGCATGACTCACTACTACCTGACCTTATGCTAGCCCTGGGAACAAAATAGCTCTACTAGAATGGAAATCCACCACAGGAATCCCCTTCAAGAAAGGGTGGAACATGTTATGTGCCACCAGAAGCACAGACAACATTATGTACAACAAAATACACAACAGTATACGTATGCGTGGCCTATGAAATGCACTCGACCTATATGTTCAAAACGCGGACCCACCATAGCTCCTGAATATCAGTATGACAACCTTGCCCACTCACCTTACACCTTGTAGATCTGCCTTCACCACTCACCATTGGAACTTACCCCCTCTTCCTTCCCTCCCCCCAACCGCACCCCTGTATCTTCTCTCTTCCTGTCTCTCCTATCTTTCTCTTTTTTCTTTTCTGCTTCAATTTCCTGCACACTAAGGAATTTCAGTTCCTGCCCCACATATGGGTGCTTTCGCTTTGCTCTCCTCTACCATTGGGTAGTGCTACATATTTCTCCCACAGTTGCTCTCCTTCCACATTTGCTACTCACAACCCCGGAGTTATCTCTCCTCTTATTGTTAACTCTTTCCAACATACTGTATTTTGCCTATTTTATTACTGCTTATCCACTGAATTTTATGCTGTTCTAGACCTTACCCTGTACTATACATATGCTCTCTACTATGTAACTCATATATGCTTTTCAATAAAACTGTTTGAACAAAAAAAACTTGTGAAAATGAAAACATGATTTTATTCAAATCCCTAAGTGTAGAAACATCAACTGGTTACTTGTGGGCATCGGATTCAATTCAAAATGTTCTTACACCCCAAAGACGCCTGCACTGCAAGGCTTAAAATATCTATTAAAAAAATCCATATAGCTGCCTGTGTGTAACATGCTCTCTGGCCCAAAAAACACAAAGAGATTTTTCAAAATCTACTACACAATCAGAGAACCAACCTTTCCCAACTGACGATCAAAATTTTGAACTCAGTTTTAAGCACAGCCTACATTTATCAACAGTGCTTGAAACAGTGGGAGAACATTCAGTATTTTAGGTACTGCAGACGTTACCATTGGTCTCAGGTTATCAAAGTGGATATCGTGATAAATCAATTATCATGTGTTAGAAACACATTGATAGCTCTCAACCAGTACCACCACTTCCTGAAAGAAACCAAGAAGAATGCCCTAGCAGACCACATCAAAGCAAGTTCAAACCACAGTAAAGAACGCTTTGCCATTGTGAAGGAGTACATCAATCCAGCAGCCTCCGAGAATGACAACACTCCCTCCCAAGAAGTGTTTGATAACCTCGCTGACTTCTTCCACGACAAGATCTTGGCTATCTATGAAAACTTTGAATGCCAACCCTCCGCCGCAGACAGCATCAACCAGCTCACACCCACGAACACAAACCCCAAACGCCTTCTCACCCACTGGGAACTCATCACCACACAAGACACTATCTTCAGCCTGAACTCTGTTGCACTCTGGAGCATACATGGACCCATGCCTCCTCCACTTCGACCTCGGAAGCAAGACAATCGGCGACAAGCTCAGGAAGATCCTGATCACCTTCATCACTGCGGCCTCCTTTCCTAAAGACCGAAAACACACTGAAGTGTGGCCCCTCCTGAAAAAAATCATCCGCCGACCCAGCCAAACTGAAGAACTACCGGCCTATCTCACTGCTCCCCTACTCAGCAAAAGTCCTCGAGAAAGCGATCAACCAGCAACTCACCCAACACCTAGAAGACCACAACCTCCTGGACCACTCCCAATTTAGATTCCGAGTTAACCACAGCACTGTGACAGCCCTATTCACAGCCACCGACGACATCAGAGCCCTCCTGGACCATTGGGAAAGAGCAGCCCTCATCCTTCTGGACCTGTCGACCACGTTTGACACCGTCTCCCACCACGTCCTGGTCAACAGACTCCACCACATCGGGATTCAAGCAAAACACCCTCAAATGGATTGCCTCGCACCTCACTGACAGAACGCAAAGGATCCGTCTCCCACCGTTCACCTCAGTGCCCAACAAGATAATCTGTGGAGTCCCCCAAAGGTCATCCTTCAGCCCGACCTTCTTGAACACTGAAATTACCCCCCTGGCTGACACCGTCAGATCACACGGACTCAACATCATCTCCTATGCTGATGACACACAGCTCATCCTCTCACTGTCCGAAGATTCCTCCACCACAAAAGCTAACTTCCACAGATGCATGATGAACATCGCAGACTGGATAAATGTGACTGTCTCAAACTTGACTTGGAAAAAATGGAAGTCCTTATCTTTGGGAACAACACCTCGCCATGAAAGGACTCATGGTGGACCATTGAGCTCGCCACACCCTGCGACCCAACAGACCACGCCCGCAACCGTGGCATCATCCTGGACAGCAAGCTATCCATGAAGAAACAAGTCAATGCAGTCTCATCCGCCTGCTTCCACACCCTCCGCATGCTCTGCAAGATCTCCAGGTGGCTCCTGGTAAACACCGGAAGGACCGTGAAGCAGGCCCTCATCACCAGCAGACTAGACTACAGTAATATGCTCTACGTAGGAATCACTGCACGCCCCCTGAAGAGACTCCAGACAATACAGAACTCAGAGGAAAGACTCATACTCGACCTGCCTAGAAGGACTCACATTACACCCAATCTCAGGAAACTACACTGGCTCTTGATTCAGAAGAGATGCCAGTTCAAGATGCTGACCCATGCCTATAATGTCCTGCACAATGAAGGACACATCAACAAACGCCTGACGGTCCACCAATCGAGCAGACACCTCCGATCAGCCTCCCTCTCCCCCACAGACACCCCACGGATCTGTCGAGCCAACTGCAGAGGACGCTTCTTCTTATTCCTGGCAGCCAGGGCTTGGAACAGCCTCCCCCTGCACCTCAGGACCACACAGTCTGTCCAGATATTAAGAAGAGAACTAAAGACCTGGATGTTTGAATAATCAAACCTCCATGCAGCAGCAAAGAGCTCCAGCGGCTCAAGAACCTCACGGGTGATTTTCTGTGCTATATAAATATCTGATTGATTGATTGAAATGGGATTTCTGGTTTGGCTGAGGCATGCACCCAGGCCAGGCATGAACCACCACTCTAGTCAGGGTAAGTTAGATGCACAATAAGAGAACCTGTGCTCATCCTCTGTTAGCTTGGCACAGAGCAATCAGGCTTATCTACAAAGGCAATGTTAAGTATTTGTTTAACATTCACAAACAGTAACACAATGGATACACCACAAAAATAAAGAATATTTATCTAAGCAAAATGAGACTAGAACAGCAAAAATCCAGTCAGTAGAAGTTTAAAGATTAAATAAAAAGTAGTGCTTAGAAGTCACAAGAGGTCAAAGGGGTACTTGAGGTCATAGGGTACCGGTGCAAATCCAAAGTTCAGGCTGACCGCGATCGACAGCAGGCCGGCTAAAGAACCCAGACAGGTCCCGCTAAAGAAATACTTTGGCTGGAGCAAGATTCGACGCCAAGAGCCTACTGCATCATCGTTGAACCACCCAAAGGGGATCTCAAGTTGTCATCGAGCTCAAAGTGAATGCAATGCGTCGTCATCGAGCCACGCAGGATATAGATCCACTGTCATCGAGCAGCCTCTGAGTCGAAGGGTGATGCAGCGGAATTTCTCACACAGTTGATGCAATGCTTCAGATTTTGATGAAAGCAGCTGCATAACACACTTCTGAGGCCCAGAGCTTGGAGGCTGCACCTGCAGAACTGTAGGAAGTATTTTGTGTCACTGAGACTTCAGAAAACAGGAGGCAAGCCAGCAAGCCCTTGGAGATCACTTGGAAGGAACGCAGAGTCCCTCCAGCAGAGTCTGGGAACAAAAAGCAGCAGGGCAACAACCAGAAAAAAGTCCTTCCAGAAAAGCAGTCCAGTTGAGTTCTTTAAGCAGCACAGCAGTCCTCCTGACAGATCCAGAAGTGTCTGATTTTTGGGGGTCAGAGAGCCAGCACGTATACCCAAAAGAGCCTTTGATGTGGGGGGTGACTTCAAAAGATCTCTCTGAAGCACACAAGGTTCTATTTCAACCCAGTCCTCTCTGCCAGGCTAAACCTGGGGGGTAAATCAGTGCTTTGTGTGTGGACAGGACACCACCTATTGAAGTGTAAGTGTCAGCCCTTCCCATTCCTCCCTGCCAAAGGAAAACCCATCACAATACAGATGAATGCAGATGATTTCTGACAATTAAGCTGTGGAATGCCCTCTGTTAGACTTTGCATCTTTGGCGTGGTTCCCCTGACTTTTTTCCACTACCTCTGGTATTTTCGATGCTGTGCTGGATTTCGTTTTTGATGGCTTAGATGCTTTGGGCACTTTTCAACTGCTGATCAGTGTCAAATTGCAAGTGCTCCCTGTGTAAATTGTGGTCACAATTGGTTCTCCCTGATTGGCATATTTGATTTACTGGTAAGTCCCTAGTAAAGTGCACTGAATGTGCCAGGGCCTGTAAATCAAATGCTACTAGTGGGCCTGCAGCACTGATTGTGTCACCCACATGAGTAGCCCTGCGTGCAGTTTTAAACTGCCATGTCGACCTGGCAAGTGTACACACATGCCAGGCCCTAACAATCCCTTTTCTTACATTTAAGGCACCACTATGTAGGCCCAAGGTACCCCATGGGCATGGTGAAGTATATGTGTAAGTCAGGACATGTACTGGTGTGTGTGTGTGCCATGTCCTGATAGTGAAATACTGTCAATTTCACTTTTCACTATTGAAAGGCTATCTGCCACATAGGATATAATGGGAGCTACTTTGTAACATCTTCCAAGTATAACTTCCCATTGGGACAAGATTGAAAAATAAAGTTTAGGCTCTCTGACCCCAGAATTTAATAACACCTCTTTTTAGTAAAGATGATTTTTAAATGATGTGTTTGAAAATGCCACTTTTAGAAAGTAGGCATTTTCTTGTTTAACCATTCTGGGTGCCTCTGCCTGTTGGGAGATTGACTGTCTGGTTTTTAGAGTGACAGGGGCTGGGGATGTGCATTCACTGTAGACAGCCACTTTGGGGGGGGGGTGAGGGGTGTCTGGCCCTTCCTGGATGACTCAGAACTGAGCTGATGGGGCTTGGCTGCATTTAGAGTAGTGGGAGGAGATTTCCTTGCACCTGAATAGGGCATGTCTCCCTTGCGCAATGCTGTCACCACCCCCTGTTGTCTTACTGCACCAGTGAGGACAGAAATGGTTTGGACTGGGCTCAGAGACCCTAGCACAAAGAGAACAAAGACAAAATGGGGTATAGGTAGTAGACCTTAAACCCCAGAACTTTAGATCACTTCTGGACTCAAGAGGAACCTTTGTTAAGGAGAAGAGCTGAAGAGCTGTGAGGAGAAGTACTGTCCCTTTGCTGTGTGCTGTGTGGGGTTGACCTGCAGTTCCTGTTTCTGCCAAGGAAAGGACAAAGACTGGAACTTTGCTGTCATCCTGCTTGAAGAAGACTCTCCAAGGCTTTGTGTGTGCTGGCCTCCTGTTCTGAAGTCTCAGGGACACAAAGATTTCACCCCCAGCTCCCCTGGACTCTGCTGTTGAGAGTTCTGACCTACCAGGAAGTGCCTGTTCCAGGGTTCTGGAGGTTGTTCCTGCTGTTGGGAGCTGAAAGAAACCTGAAGACCTGAGAAAATTGACGCATCTCTCTTCTTGCGGCTGTTTTTCCCGATGCAGTACCGCCGTGCGAGAAGAATCGCCTGGCATCCCCGCGCCACTGCCGAGACAATGCAGCGCCTGTCATAGCTGCAAGAACTGACGCATTGTGGGATCGCAGCTGAAGAATCCCATACAGCACCACTTGTTGCCGCCGCATTGATCGCAGACGCATCCTAGATTTCCCCGCATCGCACCTGTGCAGCAAGTTTTCCTGACGCATCACCCGTGGACCAGAACCGTCTTGGAGTCGAAGCACCACTTCCCCCTACAGTCTGGATTTGACGCATCACCACTCCTGTGTGCAGCAGAACTGTCGCATTGCCATTCCAAACATATGAAACATGAAAAAGCTACTCCTCTGTGATCAGGAATTACAGCTGAAAAGTGCATTACTGAATTCCCAATGCTGGCCTATGAGAGGGGTAGGCCTCACAGTAGTGAAAAACGAAATAGGCTGTTTTTCACTACCAGGACATGCAAAACATACGAGTACATATCCCACCTTTTACTTACATGGCAACTTGCCCTTAGGGTTATTTGGCCTACCTTAAGGGTGACTCATATATAATAAAAAGGGAGTTTAAGGCTTGGAAATGTATTAAATGCCAAGTCAAAGTGGCAGTAAACTACACACAGAGGCACTACAGTGACTTGCCTGAGACAGGTTTGAAAGGCTACTTCTGTGGGTGGCACAATCAGTGCTGCATCCCACTAGTAGCATTTGAAGTACAGGCCCTTGGTATATGGTATACCACTTTACAAGGGACTTACCTCTACAACAAATATGCCAATCAGGTATCGGAAATTCTCCTGATGGAAAGATGGCTCAACATTTCTGAAATCTGTGAGTTAATTCAAAATGATTTTCTTCTCCTTGACTCTTATAGAATGTTATATAAAGCTTTTAGCTATTTGGATTTAGGTCACATAAACAGGAGTAAAACTATTGTATTCGCACTATTTGAAGCGTATACAGATAGAAGTCCTGGGGAATAGAAAAAACGCTTTGCTTCTATTAAATGCCTGGACCTTACCCAGAAAGCAATTGTGAAATAGGGAAAATACGAAGGGCTGCAATTAACAGCTAAAATGTGGACTGAAGTTAATAAACTTAATTTCAGTGTGTTACATGGAGGTAATTGGCGTTGGATGTTATTTTTAGTAAATGGCTGCTGTATAGAACCCCACAATTCTTCTCACAGGTTAATCCTAACCAGTCGAGTTACTGTTTTTGATGCTTAAGTGGGCCAGCAGCCAGTTGGATGCACATATTTAATCAGTGACCTTTGGTCCAGGTGTTCTGGAATGAAATATTTCTGTTTCTGGAGACCAAATGGCAAATCAGACTGGCATCTAATAGTTGGTTAAAAGTCTTGGAATATGATCCATCTCTTGGCCTAATTGATAGATGGGTAAAATTAGTATATATTGCAAAGGCGTTGGCCATATCCCTTTTGCTTAAAAAATGGCGATCACACAGGTTCCAGCAATGAGTGATTGGGTTTGTAAAATGAATCAAGTCAGAAATAGAGAACGGCTATATTCCATGCGAAATGGGGGATCATGAAGTTTGTGGGAACGGTATTTTGAGTAGAAATAAAGGTCTGAATAGATGATCTAAGTGTTATTCTGCCATTTTGCACAACATATCCCTGTTTTAGCATTTTAAATGATTCACACTGCTTATTTTAAGAGGCGGCTAGAATGATAGTATACGTATTTTAGGAATAATATTTTGCACATCTTATCCTCGCATGTACTTGTCTATTTTTGGAGGCTGCTGGAATGATATATTATACATATTTTATGTTTTTGTTCCTGGTGATTCTTAAAGTAGCACCATTCTTTTTCTTCCCTTGCTTTTTGTATCACTGAATATGAATATGTATGTTATATTTATTGATTATCGGTGCATGACCAATATTTTTTGTACTGTGTTATACAGATAGATTTGAAATTATGTTGGATCTCAATAAAAAAAAAAATATATATATATATATATATATATATATCACAAACACATGGTACCTCACTTGAGATGCACACGAGTTCGCACAAGGTTACCAGCCTTTATTGAAGGTATGGACACACGTCGTAGGCAGGCTGAATCAGCAGCTTTCCGAAACGCCGACGCGTTTCGAGTTTCCTCTTTTTCACAGGCTGTCGGAAAGATCGTGCAGTGGTGGGCAGCTCCTTAAATATATACGTAGTCCCGCCCCAATGGGCTGAGTGTAGACTTGTGGGAGTTGTAGTCCCTAATATTCCACTATCAGGACATGGCACACACACACACCAGTACATGTCCTGACTTACACATATACTTCACCATGCCAATGGGCTGAGTGAAGACTTGTGGGAGTTGTAGTCCCTAATATTCCATCAAAATATGGGTGCACTAATTACTGCCAGATGAAGCCCCAAGTGGGCCCCCGCATATTCCGGTGTCCTCAATCCTATGTGCAAACTCCACATTATGGACGGTGAATCCCCTCCACGTGGCGCCCTTAGAATCCTGGGCTGGTGCTGTCTCGGCGGATGAGCCTCCGCCTAATTGTCAAAAACACATGGTACCTCACTTGAGACGCACACGAGTTTGCACAAGGTTACCAGCCTTTATTAAAGGTATGGACACACGTCGTAGGCAGGCTGAATCAGCAGCTTTCCGAAACGCCAACGCGTTTCGAGTTTCCTCTTTTTTACAGGCTGTCGGAAAGATCGTGCAGTGGTGGGCAGCTCGTTAAATATATACATAGTCCCGCCCCAATGGGCTGAGTGTAGACTTGTGGGAGTTGTAGTCCCTAATATTCCATCAAAATATGGGTGCACTAATTACTGCCAGATGAAGCCCCAAGTGGGCCCCCGCATATTCCGGTGTCCTCAATCCTACGTGCAAACTCCACATTATGGACGGTGAATCCCCTCCACGTGGCGCCCTTAGAATCCTGGGCTGGTGCTGTCTCGGCGGATGAGCCTCCGCCTAATTGTCAAAAACACATGGTACCTCACTTGAGATGCACACGAGTTCGCACAGGGTTACCAGCCTTTATTAAAGGTATGGACACACGTCGTAGGCAGGCTGAATCAGCAGCTTTCCGAAACGCCGACGCGTTTCGAGTTTCCTCCTTTTCACAGGCTGTCGGAAAGATCGTGCAGTGGTGGGCAGCTCCTTAAATATATACGTAGTCCCGCCCCAATGGGCTGAGTGAAGACTTGTTGGAGTTGTAGTCCCTAATATTCCATCAAAATATGGGTGCACTAATTACTGCCAGATGAAGCCCCAAGTGGGCCCCCGCATATTCCGGTGTCCTCAATCCTACGTGCAAACTCCACATTATGGACGGTGAATCCCCTCCACGTATTTAAGGAGCGGCCCACCACTGCACGATCTTTCCGACAGCCCGTGAAAAAGAAGAAACTCGAAACGCGACGGTGTTTTGGAAAGCTGCTGATTCAGCCTGCCTACGACGTGTGTCCATACCTTTAATAAAGGCTGGTAACCTTGTGCGAACTCGTGTGCGTCTCAAGTGAGGTACCATGTGTTTTTGACAATTATGCGGAGGCTCATCTGCCGAGACAGCACCAGCCCAGGATTCTAAGGGCGCCACGTGGAGGGGATTCACCGTCCATAATGTGGAGTTTGCACGTAGGATTGAGGACACCGGAATATGGGGGGGCCCACTTGGGGCTTCATCTGGCAGTAATTAGT
This sequence comes from Calotriton arnoldi, assembly GCA_963921515.1. Classification (NCBI taxonomy): domain Eukaryota; kingdom Metazoa; phylum Chordata; class Amphibia; order Caudata; family Salamandridae; genus Calotriton; species Calotriton arnoldi. The sequence goes on along the minus strand of CAWUFW010010370.1, from coordinate 231,401 downwards.
GCACCCATATTTTGATGGAATATTAGGGACTACAACTCCCACAAGTCTTCACTCAGCCCATTGGGGCGGGACTACGTATATATTTAAGGAGCTGCCCACCACTGCACGATCTTTCCGACAGCCTGTGAAAAAGAGGAAACTCGAAACGCGTCGGCGGTTCGGAAAGCTGCTGATTCAGCCTGCCTACGACGTGTGTCCATACCTGATGATGATCCTGAGGTTCTTGCAATGGGTACTGGGGGGTGGGTGGTGTTGGTAGGTGTTGGTCCTAGCTCTGTTGGCCAACAGGTAGATTACCTACAGTGATGCTCTGTTCCAGAAGATCACAATTTTGGTCTTGTCAGTATTCAACTTTAGACAGTTGGTCTTCATCCAGTGGGTGATTTCAGCCATGCAGACATTGAACTTGACCCGGGTACTGGGCGTCTTGTCTTGAGGGAGCGAATGAGTTGTGTGTCATCTGCATAGGAGAGGAATTTGATATTGTGTGAGCGGATGACGCTGGCTAGAAGGCTCAGGTATGCATTGAAGAGGGTCAGGTTCAGGGAGGATCCTTGCAGAACTGTGCAGAGGAGGCTGTGGGCATCCAAAGTGTACTGTGGCAGGCTCACTGATTGGGTCCTTTCAATAAGGAAGGAGCAGATGCATGAGAATGCATGTCCTTGGATTCTGATGTCGTGTAGGCATTGGATGACTCCTATCTTTCTATCACTCCACCCTCAACCACCTGTTTGATAGTGGGAATTTTGGAGATGAACTATCACTTTGTAAGTTTACATTTTTAACTGTCATTCATCTTAAATTAGATTTAGACAGTAGGTGTCAAATGCTATAAAATACATTTACTTGCATTTAAAATCAAACTGTGTATGGCTGTCGCAGGACAAGGTGTGAACATCAAGATTTGCTTATTATTATAGATACAAATAAAGTACATGTTGATTAATATGTACATAGTGTACATGTTGATTAATATGTCTCTTTGACAACTGTGACAATATTACATTTTGAGGCATTGTTCCAATCATTTTCTTAGAATAATAATTTCTTCCAATCATTTTCTTAGAATAATATTTCTAAGGACAATTTTTTAGATCCTTGTTTCTCCCTATTCTTTATGTTCCCTTTGTAGTGCCATAGAAATGTTATGTCATGCCGCTTTGTAGAGCACACTATCACCTGGGATGGTATCCTGGCAATCTGTTATGATGTAGGTATTGACAAATGTTTACGCTGCCTTGTTACAATCATTGCTAGTAGTTCCAAACTGAAGTGGTGTAATCAATATGGGAAGGTATCCAATCAATGGATTTTCGTTATAGGAAAATGGCTTCCATGTGAAGAAAAGAAAAACAATAATAAAAAAGCATGACATTAAACGTTTTCTCTAATTCTACACCTGCAAACATGTGTACTTTGTGGACTGCCAGCACTTTTATAGTTTGCTCTGACATATGTACTCAAAGGAAGCTAAGAAACTAGGAGCTAGGTTCACTAACCCCTAGTGGACATAGTTATCTAGCGACTCAGTGTGTGACTACATTAACTTGACAGAAAAAGAAGACAATGGGGAAGGTCTTCAGAGAGTCACACTTCTAGTTCGGTGAGATGAAGATATCATCGCATTTTACGGACTTAACAAAGACATGATAATGTCTCTGTTGGATATATTTGTTCCCAAGTTGGGGTCCGCCACTGCCTGGTCAGATGCTATAACACCTCATGTGAAGCTCTTGGCGGTACTTGGCATTTTAGAGCACAAGAGCTTCAGTAGCAGGCATATTACAGAATGCGTTCTGTATTTCTATGTTAGTTATGAACACCATTCTCAAAAATATGTCACAAAACCTCGACCAGAATAAATAAGTTAGGCAAGGATATTACCAAATAGTGCAATTTCCAAATGTATTTAGTACAATAGACTGCATACATGTGAATTTAGTTCAACCAGCAGCTATTGCTCACATCTACTGTAAATGGAAACACATCTACTCTATCAACATGCAGCGTATATGAGATTTCAGCTATATTTTTTCTAATGTTGTAGCTAAGTACCCTGAAAGTATGTATGTTATGTTACATAGGCTTGTAAAGATCACTGTCACCAGAGAGGGTGTCCTGGCTCTCAGCTATTGTGAGTCTAAGCACACCTAGTGCCTAGTGGGACTACTCAAAAAGACAGTCTTTCAGTTTTTTGTGTAATTCAAGAAGTGAGAAGGAGGCTCTTATGTGTACCACACGGTAGTTCCATGATTTATCAGTGATGGAGGGGAAGGCTTGTTTGCCAAACCTGGATTTCTGTATGTATGAGATTTGTGCAAGTAGGAGTCCAAACGAGCGAAGGTGTCTGAAAGGTTCGTTAAAGCAAATGCGATTGTTGAGGTAAGCTGGGCCAATATTACGTAGTGCCTTGAAAGTGTGGTTGAGGAGCTAGAATTGTGCTTGTTTGTGAATGGGGAGCGAATGGAGTGTGACGTGAGTGTAGCATGGAAAGTTTAGAATGATTCTGGCTGCCGAGTTCAGAATGTTTGCAGCCTTCTGGTAAGTTTGTTGTTGATCCCAGCTTAGAGGGTGATCCCATAGTCCAACTTCCTTGTGACAAGGGTCTGTGTGACGGATTCTGGGTGCTCATTGGGAACCATTTGAAAATCTTCCTCAGCATCGTCAGGGCATGGAAGCATGAAGTGTGGACAGCATTGACTTGAGAGGTCATGTTGAGTTTGCTGTTGATGATGATCCTGAGGTTCTTGCAATGGGTACTGGGGGGTGGGTGGTGTTGGTAGGTGTTGGTCCTAGCTCTGTTGGCCAACAGGTGGATTACCTACAATTATGCTCTGTTCTAGAAGATCACAATTTTGGTCTTGCCAGCATTCAACTTTAGACAGTTGGTCTTCCTCCAGTGGGTGATTTCAGTCATGCAGACATTGAACTTGACCCGGGCACTGGGCGTCTTGTCTTGAGGGAGAGAATGAGTTGTGTGTCATCGGCATAGGAGAGGAATTTTATATTGTGTGAGCGGATGACGCTGGCTAGAAGGCTCATGTATGCATTGAAGAGGGTCAGGTTCAGGGAGGATCCTTGCAGAACTGTGCAGATGAGGCTGTGGGCATCCAAAGTGTACTGTGGCAGGCTCACTGATTGGGTCCTTTCAATCAGGAAGGAGCAGATGCATGAGAATGCATGTCCTTGGATTCTGATGTCATGTAGGCATTGGATGACTCCTATCTTTCTATCACTCCACCCTCAACCACATGTTTGATAGTGGGAATTTTGGAGATGAACTATCACTTTGTAAGTTTACATTTTTAACTGTCATTCAGGTTATATTAGATTTAGACAGTAGGTGTCAAATGTTATAAAATAAATTTACTTGCATCTAAAATCAAACTGTGTATGGCTGTCACAGGACAAGGTGTGAACATCAAGAATTGCTTATTATTATAGATACAAATAAAGTACGTGTTGATTAATATGTCTCTTTGACAACTGTGACAATCTTTAGGCATTTTTCCAATCATTTTCTTAGAATAATAATTTATTCCAATCATTTTCTTAGAATAATATTTCTAAGGACATTTTTTTTTATAAAAATAAAAGTTTGTTATAATGAAAAAATATATCAACATTGTTCAAATTCACTCATTGTTTATTACAATTTTCTAAATGTTGTTAAATTAAAAAAAAGATTCCAAATTTGTTAATGTTCAGAATGGACCATATTATATTTAAATGTTGTTATACTTTATTATAACAAAATGTAAATATAATATGGTCCATTCTGAACATTAACAAATTTGGAATCTTTATTATAAATTTCCTAATGCAGAGTAGATATTTCTTGCGACATTAACAACATAATGTGCATATGATAACATGCATAGCTTCACTCAACAGAAAAATTTAACTATATAAATATATATAAATATATTAGTCCCAATTATAAACAAAATATTGAATAGGTAAAAACATAGTCATTTCTACAGGAGGCTGTGAATGTTAAATGCACTATTCCGTCAAGGGATCTTCATGGAAAGCTGCACCTGTCACAGATTTCCAGGTGGACTCCTCTTCAAATGACGGAGATCCCTAATCTGGACACCATTCTAAGTTTATGGAGATCTCCGTCACTGTGCTGGAGAAAGTAGTAGTCAGATAGGAGTTTGGAAAATGTAAAAAGTTGTCCATGTTTGTTAGCGTACTTAAACGACCAAGATAAGACACAACTTGAAACATCTCTTTACCCACCATTGAGTATATTTATGTTGGGGGAGAACTCTGAACTCGTGACAAAGATCTGCACCCCCATAGATGAGTTTGGCCCACGGGATATAACTTTGAGAATCACCTGCAGGCATTGAACGAGTTCATTTGGTTATAAATGTTAGTTTTTGGCACAATTACTTTTTGTGAATAGGGCCACAGACACGCCTATACATACAAATTAGGCTAATTTACAGGTTTACCCTTCTCTTCTCAAGCTTTGTGCTGATAAGTTAGAGGAGACAAAGTTAAAGGAGCAAAAGAAACATTCATTAATATCTTTGACTCTATTTAATGAATCTGAATGAAAACTGGCTGGCAGTCAGAAAGCTGAGCTTCTAAAGTACGTGGCCTTTCTAACATCTTTAAAAGCATCCTGATGTTTTCATTGGTTAAATGTTTGCATATCCTTCCACGAGACAAAAAAAGTGTCTGTGTATGGCAGCAAGAGCCACGTCCTCCATTAGGAGAAAAGCAGGAGGGCTTACACCTTCCTACCTCAATGGAACTGCAACTAGGAGAAGGCACGTGAAGGTAAAGCAAGAAAAATAGAAAACAGATTCAATGTGTCCATCATAAAATACAGACGCAAACTTCATGAAGCCAGGACACACACGGCAAAAACCTTTCCTGGACAGATGGTGCAGCAAATTGAGGAAGAGGAACCCCACCACCTCAGCATTTTTGTTTTGTACTGAATGCAATTCATAACTAATGCTTGGTGAAGCAAGCAAAATCCCAGAATTGTGAAAGAGATGATGGAATTCCACTAAAAAACATTGTTGTTGAAAAAAGTGTTCAAAGTAAAAAAATGGCCATGTGCCACTTCATGTTGTGCAAAGTTTATGGAAAAAAATATATAACAAAAACTAATAGAGGGGGGCGTGGCCAAGATGGCGACCGGAGCAGACATGCCTTTAAGCCTGGGCGTAGCTCGTGAAGTAGCGCTACGCGAAACGCAAAGTGCAGTTCGCACTACGCGAGCTACGCGTAGCACTACGCGAACTGCGTAGTGCACTGTTCGCAATGATTGCACAGTGCCGGATGCTTGTCCACACTGTGCAATCATTGAAAACAGCATCTTGCACAGTGCAAGCTGTCTTTTACTGCCTCTCGAGTAGATTTTTACTCGGCGGCAGCTTTCTCAACGCGGACTGGTAGTTTCTCATCGCGAGCGGTCGCGAGCATACGCGACCACTCGCAATGAGAAACCTGACCTCCCCGCGTTGAGAATCTCGCCGGGAGGTTTATTTTCCACGCTCGCGATCGGCAACTTGATGTTGCTGATCGCGAACGAGAAAAAGTCTCGCCGGGATGTCATTTTGCTTGCTCGCGGTCGCCAACTTGACGTTGAGGACCGCGAGCAAGCAAAAATGACCGCTGCACTACGCTACGCTATGCTACGCGTGTTTGCACTGTGCTACGTGCAATTCGCGTTGTGCGAAGTAGCGCAAACTTCGTAAACTACGCGAGCATAGCGTAGTGCTTTGCCCAGGGTTACATGCCTTAACCTGCTCCGTTCCGGCCTGCCGGAAAAATCCTGATTTTCTGCATGTTCCACGGCTCCAATTGCACATGAATGACCAATACAGTGCTGCCAGCAACCTGATCGACACAGCCCACAGTTTCTGAGCGCTGGTGCGGGCGGAGCAAGCCCGCTGTGTCACCTCACGGTCCGGCGGAGTGGCTTGCCCGTGGAGGCCGGCGGCGACTGGGACCGGGGTGCGCGCCGATTTGACTGCCCCCACGATGCGGTTGCGGAGTGAGGAACCGGGAGACCGGGCCGAGGCAAAGGTTCCTGCTGATACCACAGTCATCGGAGAGCGCCCAATGGTAAGCGGGGAACTGGCTGCCTGGAGGGTTGCTCCCCGCTGCTCCGATCCTTCAGACATCGGGGGCGACCGTAAACTGACGACGCGGTTGGATTGACCCTGGGGTGGTGAGACTCATCCAGAGCCTCAAGTGCAGACACCACTTCGGAGCGGGCCTGAGCCCTGTGTCGTGGATGTCGAGTCGCAGCCCCCATTAGATGGCAATACGTGGTGGCAGGCTTGGGCCACAAACATAGAAAACAGCACAGCTCCCAGGACGTAGCCAGCGTGCTGCGGGGGGCCCTGGATGTGGTGCTGGGGGAGCCACCTCAGGGCCTCCAGGGTCTGGCGACACAGACAGTGCGAATAATCTTGAACCACATGAGCCGCGGATGAGCTGGGCCTGTGGAAACTGACACAGATTACCAAATCTACATATTAAATAATTGGCGCTTGCACTGCAAGTTGATCTGGGTTTTGTGCCGATGTACCTGCTTGGGACTCCGAGAGCGAAGTACTGCCGGGGGACTCAGCTCTGAGTTGGAGGGACCGCCTGGGGCATGAACGCTGTGCTGAAACAGACTGGGCCTTTATGCTGTGTGGCCCATCCAGAGCTGTGACAGTCAGAGACACGCTCTGGCGGAATTGAGAACCACGCCTGGAGGGCCCCCTGGCCCCTGAGATATGGCAGCATGCTGCAGCTGACTTGGGCCTCGGGACGGTGGAGCCCCCTGGAGACTCAACAGAACGGTGCTGTGTCCATACAGGGGCCGCCCACAGGTGTGCTCTGTCAGCGCTGTGAGACGGATCCTGCCCCGGACCGCCGGGCCTTCCCCGGTGCGGCACAACCCCGGACAGTATATTGTCAATTACAACCACTGTGGGGGACTCTGGTTCTCTGTGTGGTGGGACTAACCACATCACATGGTCTACATCGGATGCCCGGGAAGGAGTGGTGAATTCAGACTGAGTTAGCAGACCGGGTGCCACCAGCTGCGTATAATAAAGCAATATAATATGCTCTGTGAACAGGCACAGCTGTTTCTTCTCACCTTTCTGGAGCAAGGAGGCTCCCCTTTGTCACGGCACACTCGGCATGTGCAAAATAAATAAATAAAATAAATAAACTCTGCGATCACAACACCTGACGCACGCCTTCCTCCTTCTCTTCTCCCTCCCCCCAAAAGCCAAATAAGTCTCAGGTACCAGTGGGGAGCGCATCTGACTCAGCAGCTGCTCCATCTGAGCCTGCCACTGTGGCGGAGCAGTGCCCGAAACCTCACCCGCTCATGCGGATCGCTATGACGCAATAATGGCTGCCATATTGAACATCAAAGCCACCCTGGGCCCCAAAATAGACTCGCTTTGAATAGAGGTTGGACTTCTGCGGGAAGATTAAAAATGCCTAAAAGAGCGAGTGGAGAACTCAGAATCAACATTGGCTTCCTTAGGACCCACGGTACGGGGAACGGAGGAACAACTCAAGACACTGCAAAAGGAGTTGGCATATCTACGCGATTGAGTGGAGGACCAGGAGGGTAGATCACGGAGAAATAATGTGTGCATAGTGGGCCTCCCGGAGCAGGCGGAAGGACAAAGCATGGAACTGTTCTTAGAGAAGTGGTTTGCTGACACAATCCTGCAAAGCAAACAGTCCAAGTTCTTCTCAGTGGAAAGGGCTCACAGAGTGCCCTGGGGTCCTCCTTGCCCGGGAGCCCCGCTGCGTTCGGTGGTGGCCCGTCTCTTCAATTATCGCAACAGGGATCACATTCTTCAGGTTACAAGAGCACGCGGACCCTGGATGATTAAAAATGCTGCGATCCACATGTATCTAGATTACACCCTGGCAGTACAGCAACACAGGTCCTCCTTTCTCGCAATAAAGAAAAGCCTACATGAACACAACGTAAAGTATGCACTGCAATTCCCGGCCACCCTAAGGATTCAATATGCTGTCAAGACCACCCTTTGTACTACACCGGAGGCCGCATGGGAATATATGGAACAAAACGGCCTGGTGAACGATAAAGATTCGACCTCCATATCTCAAAAGCAATCATTGGGGCCCACCAAAAGCACAGGCGGAGAAGGAGAGAGCACAAGCGGTGAAGAGTGCTGAACGGTACGCAGCACTTCAATCTGCCACATCCTCTAGGTCCGATCCTTATAACTCAGCGGAGGACACCCTCTCCTTAACAGGGTCTCAAAGGGCAGCTGCAGAAGCAGGTGGTCTGGACATCACGCCCCAGATGGCAGATGACTTCATGTAACAGGACTTAAACAGGTTTGCTGTGGCAGTCTGGGGTTGCATGCACTACCCGGGGTAGGCACCCTGATACCCCCCTGCTCGAGTGCATTCATACAGGCCATACTGGGACTCAGCTTGGGAACCTATACAGGCGGGCATCAAGAGAATGTCCAGTAGACTTCCCCCTCACTTACCACTCACATTGTGTGGCTGTCATAGACTTGGTGCTTGTTGCTTATTATTACATCACATTTTAGGATTTCTTTTCTCTTTTTTTTTTATATTTCTGAATGTTAACAAAGTATTGTATTGCAGATTAGTGCGGATGGCTCGCTGCCAGTTGGCACAAAGGCCTGGAGGTGGGAGTTGGGGAATGTTAATAGTCATAATGTTTAGTTATTGCCCAAACATGAAGAATGTCATTATGAATGGACGTTATCACTCTTATGTTAAGCACTATATACACATGTGCATTGGATCGGTGGATGCATCATTATGGAGGAGGGGCATTTATCTTCACACCATTATGTTATTAGACAAATGACTACACGAGCAGATAATATTACACTTATAACTTGGAATGTGGTGGGCTCGCGGGATGCACCAAACGTCATCGGGTCTATCAGTACCTCAAGAGGAGGGGGGTTACTATTGCCCTTTTACAGGAAACACATCTGACTACACAGACAATTACATCCACACACAAGAGATGGAGAGGCATGGTGGTGGGAACCACATTCTCGGGCTATGCCAGAGGGACCTTGATATGGGTGGCACCGGGGACACCACTTGTGATGCAATCCACTCGCATTGATCCAAACGGATGATGCACAATTTTAGAGGGGATAGTTAATGGCCACCCAATAGCGCTGATATCACTTTATGCCCCAAATTCAGGCCACGCTCAGTTTTTACAAACACTCACTCCGACGTTATTACAAAACCCACCGTGCCCACATACTGGGGCGGAGACTTTTATCGCACCCCAACATATCAATCGACCCTTCACGCCCACCACTGAAAGGTGCTCAATCCATCACCCTTTCACAACATCTACAAGCTTGGTCCACTAGAATGCATTTATATGATGCGTGGCGCAAATTACACCCCACGCTCAACGAATACTCTCATCACTCAGGACTTCACGTCCTGCACACTAGAATAGATCTGATATATTGCTCGTCAGAAGCCCTACTATTGGCATCACATGCCGAATATCTTCCCCGCATGCTTTCCGACCACAACCCTTCGCAAATAAGGTTGTCGTTTGGTTCAGATCCAGTGGCCCAACTTGGCGTCTCCCCCTGGAAGCGCTCAAAGATACACTACTCCGAGAATCACTAACACAATCCATCACAACATATTTCCTAGATAATGAAGGCACGGCCTCCTACGTTGGTGTGGAATGGGATGCTTTCAAGGTGGTCCTACGGGGACAAATGATAAAATCAGTGTACGGGGCACGCATGACACAGAAATCCGAATTTATGAACAGCAGCTACCTAACAACCCAGAGGTAGCATCCAATCTGGCCCGAGCACGTTTATTTCACAAAGAGACTTTAGATAAGTTATGTGCATTGGATTATAAAAGATACCTGGCAAGAAAACATGAGGAGGGCGATAAAGCTGGCAGGACACTGGCTTGGTTACTGAAAACGGACACGACCCACACACCAATCACTACCATATACACTCCAGAGGGCCGCATGGTTAATACACAAGCTGAGATAAACGCAGCCTTCGAACAATACTATATATCCCTCTATAGAGCCCCCCTGGTGCATACGGAGTTGGATATACAGGCATTTTTAAAACAGATAGTGCTACCCCAAATCCCACCTAATTATTACAAAAAAATGGAGGCCCCATCACAGCTACCGAAATAGCAGAGGCTATACAACAGCTGGAGAGAGGAAAGACCCTGGGAACTGATGGCTGGCCTCTAGAATTTTGTGCTACTAATAGCACGCAAATAATCTCGCACCTTCACCATGGCTACCTGGATGCATATGACCAGGGCGCCCCACCGCCCTCGATGCAGGAAGCAACACTGGTAGTGCTTCTAAAACCCGGAAGGGACCCACAACAAATGGGATCTTATCGCCCATTGTCACTACTTAATACGGATTACAAGATACTAGGGGGCATATTCACAAGGAGCTATCGCCGAATTAACGGCACATTATCGCAGCTAAAGTCGTGATAAATTTACCCCCCCATTCACAAGCCCGTGTTAACAGCCCACAGCACCAGTTTACCCGCGATAGCAGCTGCAAAAAACATTGCCACAGAGGACCCTCGCAAATATCGCTAATAAGATGCAGAGTAGGCGTTCCCGTGACAAAAGCAGAGACAACAGCACACCTCAACATTCACAACAACCAGCCACATCCGCGATAAAAACACAAAACAGGCGATAAGGCGCGTTAGCACCAGGAAATCTACACCTACTCTGACCTGGTGTAAAGTCGGACGGGAGCCAGCACCACAAAAGGGAGCACAGCCCAGGGCCACATCCGAAGGGCAACAGATGCCATGGAGCCACCCATCATGCGGCACTGACACCCAAGAGGGCCACAACAGCCACCTCCACCACCCCAGGACCCCAACCCACACCCGGAACCCCCCCCCCCACGGACCACCTCAGACGCAGTGCAGACAAAGACAGCGGAACCCCAGGAAACGTACCAGCCGCACAGACCCAACACCTGACAATGTCACCTTCCACTACAGGCCGAAAGGGACAACCAACCTACCCATCCTGACCATCATCCCCTAACAGGCCTACGGCAACAACACAGCGGACAACCAACATCCCACCCCACACAAAGCTGATGGTGTGGATGCACCTGTTGGCCCCTGGGACCCCCCATCCAACACCCGCCAGAGTCGGAGGAGTCTCACAGCCAGCCACATACAAGTCCCCCACACCTGCCCTGGACATCACCATTACCCTGGTACCCCAGTCCCCATACGTACAACACAAGGTGCAGGATCCGCTGGAGACCAAGCAAGGACCATACGCCATAGCAGGATGCACGCACGTGTTGGGGCAACACACAGCACACATGTACTACCTGTGCCCCCTGGTGATACAGCACACAATCACTGCAACAGGAAGCACACGTCTCACACCAATGTGCAGGCAACAACAGAACACTGTGGAACTCCCAACAATGTCGCCTCCAAATACACAGCCAGTGTGCATGATATCTTCATCCTCCGACAGTCCATCATCAACCAGCATACCCAGGATGGCAACAAGGGAAATGTACAGCCCCTTGGCAACATACAAATGAACATTCCACACACCTCAACACCACAACCATGCAACTCACAACTCTGGCAATGCACACGTCACAAAATCACATACAACAGGCACAACAATATGCCCACCCACCAGACACGACAGAACAACTTACAATGTCCACATGGGCAAGCCCTGAACATGAGCCAGCAACGGCATGGCACCTCAGCCACACAATAGCCGAATGTGGGGAGAGGTGGCAACCAGGCATGTGTGAAGGATGCAGTAGAACCATGAATGGGAAAGTACACAATCACAACAGTGCCGGAGATGTGCTGGACAACTCGCAGTATGCAGAACACACCGATATCCATGGCGACATACACCGCTTGCGTATGGAGTGTAGTGGACAGTGGACGCCACCATGTCACCACAGCCAATGGGGGACATCGCGGAAATGTTGCCTGTTACGCCCCCCCTAAGCGTCAGCGGAGTGGGATGGCCCTGCGTATGCTACGCCAGCGAAGGGGTGTGAATGAAAAGCACGTAGGCCTGGGTGTGGTCCACTTCCGGAAAGACCAACGTCTCTGCCAGGGCAGCGCCTCCCACCCCGCCACTAGGCTGACGCCGTCCTCGTGAGCCGAGTTGCCCGCGATCCAGTGCGCCTGCCGGTCCCCAGCACGCTGGACCACGAGCGTGTCAGGCCCACCCCTGCGCAGCCAGGCCACACTGATCACCTTCCGACACCGGCGTGTGTCAAGGAGGGCCTCCACATGCCTGCGCAAGCTCCAAGCCTGAGTCCCGCGAACTTGGCAGTCAGCTCAGACCACCAGGCCTCCACGACACAGGCCCGCTTTATTCCCTTTTCGTTGACGTGCTCCACTGCCGCCCCCGGACTACTGTTCGGACCAGTAGGTCCCACATGTGGAACTGTGTCTTGAGTCATGAATGGCAGTGACCCCATATCCCGGCCAGCGGCCACAGCACGAGACCCCCCCAGTTCAGTGAGGCATAGTTCCATATGGGCATCTTGCGACACGTGGTGCCACTAACCCTGTTCAACACCAGCCTGCTACACATGGTGCCACTAACCCTGTTCAACGCCAGCCTGCTACACGTGGTGCCACTGAACCTGAACTACGCAGGCCGGTGGGGCCATCCAACCTATGCCGGCGACACAAGGTGAATGGGCCATGCTGACCACTGCCTGAGGCCTACACCACGGTCAGGTAGGTCACACATTTGGAACTGAGTCTTGATTACACCATGGAAGTGAACATTATTTAAGGCAGAGAACTATTCACCATACACCCTTCGATGTGGTGGCAACAAGTCTGTGCATGGCATCACAACCACACGTGTCTGTGGGCCTACGCGGACCACTGCCCTCGGCCTACGCTGCGCTCGGGTGGGATCACAGAATTGGAACTGAACATCGGTAATTCAAAAGGCTGAATACATGTCTACGCACGCACGGAGGGGCGTAAGAGCATGACACGTTGCAGGCCGGAGGGAACAGGATCATCGTCACGGAGGTGATTGAACACCACCGACAACTGCCACTGTGTCACTAACTCTGTGCCCCGTGAGCCAACGACAGGTGGCTGTGGGCCCATGCTGACAGCTGCCTCCGGCCTACACTGTGGTCCAGTAGGTCACAGGGCCTTGATTTGGCAATGTCGGAGTACACATCTGTGTACCGGCATCATCGCAGACTGCATGCCCTCACACCACCTGTGCCACTAAGTGTGTTCCCCGACATTCATGGACACTCACTGGTCGTACATTGGTGGCGTTCGTGTCAATGTAATAGGGGCTAGTTTTCATCCTCATCTAGCTGATCCCGAATTGTTGGTGACAACGAGGGTTGCGCTTTCCACTCCTCAATTTGCTGCTTCCGGATAACATCAGACCTTCCGCATCATGCCCTGGAGCACACCTTCCACTGTCCCCCGCAACACTCCGCAACATACACCTCGGACATTGATGGGGACCCGTTCAGGTCACATGGCCCATCTGACTGCACCGCATGTCACCATCTTGTGGCTGGGTGCCTGTGCCAGCCGCAGGGCATCCGGGGCCACTAACTCTGTGCTGCTCAGGCCTGGGACCCCTTCTTCTGAGACATTGAATGGCCTCTGTAGCGATGGTCTTGGGGTCATCAACGCCATGTGTCTGTGGGCCTGCGCTGTCTGCATCCTCCGGCCTCAACTGCGGGCCACCAGGGCCCACACAAAGCATAGAGTCTTGACCGGCCCGGACGTCGCATCACCGCAGGAGGCACACGCCACCACGGCAAGGACCACCTCCAACCGCCATCTGCCAGAGTCGAAAGGGTGGTCCTGACATACCTACGGAGTTGCCCAGACCTGTCGTGGATGCCATCATCGGCCTGCTGCCCTGCTCAGCACTCCAGGTGCCAGTGACTCTGTGCACCGCAAGCCATTGTCCGTTACTGATTGAGTTTTGTGCTGTTGTGAGGTTGCGCAGCAATGTCACCTCATGCAGTGTGGAAGACCTGGGACCATGAGGAGGAGGATGTGTCAAGTGTGCGGACGGGAGAAGGCACAGACAATGGGAGGGCAGGTGGCAACAGCCCCAAGGCAGGAATGCAGACTGGTGGTGGTAGTCAAGCTACGCACCCGGATCTGATACTGGGTATTGCGCTGTGTACTGCGGATGCAACTGTCACCTCAGGCAGTGTGGGAGACCTGGGACGTTGATGAGGAAGTTGATGCAGGTGTACCACACCCCACTGCATCTGCATCAGGACTGACCCGAAGGGACACAATCCTAGCAATTCCTTCACATGAGCGCGCTCTTCTCTAGTGCCCCTACCTCAGTGCACTGCAACTCACGGAACGTCCAGACTGTATATTGGCAGACCTCTGTCCTTACTCCGGATCCCTCCATGTTGCTCTGCAATTGACTCTGTTATGCTGGTGTTTTCTGTTTCCATTGCACTGGTGTCCACTGTTCAGGTTGTTGCCAGGACCAAGCACTCCCTGCGGGCTGGCTTATACTCACCCCACACACATCCAGCACAGGCGTCACTGTACATGTGGCCCTGCCAATAAAGGGGCCGGGCGCACGTGCCCGTAGCCAGTTCAACATGATTTGTGTCTCTGTGGAGGTGTGGGTCTCCTTTGTGGGGTGTAGGTGGTCCCTGAAGGGTATTGGACACCCACGTATGTGTTCTACTTCGCATTCCATGGGTAAGGCAACACCCTCACCTGTTGGGCCACCTCCTTTTGGCGTTCGGCCACCTGGCATTGGGGTGCCATGTGTGGGTGGGTGAGGTGTTGTGAGGCAGCTGTGATTGCGGGTGCTTCATGCTGTGTGGTCTGTTGCAGAGTCTGGGTTCTCCTCTGAGTGGCTTGTCTGCCCTGGTCCTGGTGGTGGGTTGTGTGGGATGTCCATGGGCTGTTGTAGGGCGTCGGGGGTGTGGTGTTCATCTCGGGCATCACTGATGGGTTGTCTGTTCAGACCTGCTGGAGGTGTTGTTTGTCCCTCAGCATTGTGAAGGGGAGGTGCATGTTGGCATTGTGTTGGTGCCTTGTTCTTGTCGACATGCAGACTGTGTGACAATGTACATTGTGACTGTTTGGGCGGTGGTGGCTATTTGATTTGGGGCAGTGTACATTTGGCCTACATGGCTGATGTGGGGTTGTAGGGGTAGATGTGCATCTCACAGTTCCCTGCTCTGTCCAATGTGATTGTTCTGTTTCTGCGCCTGGGTGGACCCAGTTGTGTCCCGTGTTCTGCAGTGTGGGTGTTGCACTTTGTGCCACATTGTCATGGTATGTGCTGTGATTGCTATGTGTGTGTGCTGCAGTGTGCTACGGGGATGGGGGACATGTCCCTGGGTACTTGTGGATGTGCAGTGTGCTACACCTCATTGTGCATGTGTGGCATTGTGCCCATCACCCCCGTCCCCCCAGTCCCTGTTGGATCCTCACCCTGTTGTTGTTGTGTCAGGTCCTGTTGAGCTGTGTCCGTACTCCCTGCTCCTTGCACCGTCTCCACACTGATGACTGTGGCCTGGCTTTCCTCCTGCTCCTCCTGTGTCGCTGGACTGCCAACTCCTGTCGCCGCTTCTGCCTTCCTGTTGGCAGCGGGTTTGTGCCTGGTTTAGGTTGTCACGTCCTGGTGGAGCCTCTTGGCCTCCTGGATTGGCCTCCTGGGCTCTGCGACTGCATTCCAGGCGGTCTGCTTGTGTGTCATTTGCTGGTAGTGTTCTGCCGCCTCCGTGGCCTTGGTCTTGTTTTCCTGCGGTCTGCACCCCATCTTCCTCTCCAATTTCTCCTTGGCCTTCCCCGACCCACTTGTTCCTTGCTGGTGGTCTGTGAGGGTTGTGGGGTTCGCGTTGCCCTCTGCGCTTGGTCAGGGTGCATGGATGTTGCTACGTGCTTTGGCTTGTTTCTGGTGTGTTGTGCCTGTGGTTTTTATGGTGCAATTGCCTGCCAGACGCGTGGGAGTTGCAGGCCTGAGGCTGCTTTTCGCAGCTTTTTGTACCGCGATTGGCCTCATCGCATGATTTCTCGCGTTCGCATTTTTTGGGCGTGGTGTTGATTTACACGCTGGCATTTGACGTGTTATCTGGTGACTATCGCATGGTACCGCCTTATTGTGAATCCCACATTGACACGGGGTTATTTTCCAGTGATAGGCTGCGTTATTGGAAGTTGCGTTACGCTACTCTTGCGGTAGTTATCACACGTTCTTGTGAATATACCCCTAGGAAGGGTACTAGCCAATAGACTAACGGAGGTAGCACAATTACTAGTACACATGGACCAAAACGGATTCATACCAGGCAGAAGCACTGGCCTTAATTTACGGCGCCTATTCCGATTACTAGACTGGGCACGCACATCGGGGGAGCAGGCGTGGATAGCCTCCTTAGATATAGAGAAGGCATTTGACACACTGGGCTGGGAATACCTGGACATGGTGCTCACAAGATATGGCATCTGCCCCAAGTTCTTGAAATGGATCAAATTGTTATATAGCGCACCACAGGCCAGGGTAAAAACTGGCCGCTTTATCTCAGACCCGTTCAATATCGGATGCTGTACCATACAGGGCCGTCCCCTCTCACCTATTATCTTCGCCTTGGCAATGGAGCTTCTGTCATGCGCACTGCAGAATTGGGTAATGGATTGGGGTATTAAAGAACATAATTAATGGCATATGAATTCATTATATGGGGACGACGCCCTGATATATATTTGGGAACACCCTGCAGTGCTAGATGGTCTGATGACGTTGCTAGACTCCTTTGGGCGTTCTTCTGGCCTCAAAGTGAACTGGGAAAAGTCCCTTCTGTTCCCAATGGCCCCCCTGTTCTTGGAATCTAGGGAGGGCAATTAGTAGCGCTCGCTCTTCCATGTCATTCTGGATGGATCTACCTCTTTCCCCAATAGGACGCGTAGCCATATCCAAAATGCTGTTGCTCCCTCGTCTATTATACTATTTCGCAACATTACCGTTCCCATTACCGGGCAAATTGTTCAGGGAACGGAAATCAATACTAACCTCCTTGATTTGGTGTACGTCCAGAGCTTGCGTAGCCCGCACAATACTATACACACCGATTACAGAAGGGGGATTAGGGGCGCCTGATTATGAGAAATACTATGCAGCCACACATTACAATGGCTGATGGGATGGCTAGCGAACCATAATACTACCGAACTGTGACAATGGTCATCATATTGCAACCAGACGACATTATTAGAGTGGCTGGGCGGTACGAACGCAGTGATCCCGAAATACCCTAACAATGTCTTAAGGTCCACAGCACGTAACTTTTGCAATCGATATGTACGTTCTGTGCGTTCACCGCTGCCCTATGCTTCAGATCTACCCATATGGTTGAGTCCCAATTCACGAGTAGGTACCCGCCGTCACAAAATGACTGAGTGGTATACTCCAGGACCCACATCATGGGGAGACCTATTTGTTGACTCTGCACTTTGCGAATTTGCAGCATTAGTAGATGATTATGGAATACCCCCCGGATCATTACTACTATATGCATCACTGACACAACGACTATTTCAGACGTGGGGCACTAGGCAAACCGAACAAAAAACCTCCGACATACTCCAAACACTATTGACACACAGTGCAGGCAGAAAAGCAAATACTATGCTATATAGCTCGCTTAAGCCAGATCCTGATATTCCTGTGGCCCCCTTGAGGGGCTATTGGGATGTTGCGCTTGGAACTGCACTAACAGATACACACTGGGTGCAAGCACTGACATACCCAAAAATAATATTAACCAATGCCCGGATCAAGTTCACACAGTTTAACTATCTACACCATACCAATTTAACCCCGCACAGACTAGCTAAGATGTAAGAGGGCTCCCCTGACATTTGTCCCTGCTGTCGTGGCACTGATGCCACATTCCTACACGTGGTGTTGGACTGCCCGCACATAAGAGCATATTGGACTGAGGTGGAAACCACCCTATCAGAAGCCACCGAGACATCAGTACCAGCACAGGGACTGCACTTCCTACCGGGAATTACCAAACGCACCTCAGGAGGAAAAATATCAATAAGTTCTTGGATTCGGCACTTGGATTGGCCAAACGTAGATTGGCCATGTCATGGAAGTATATCTTACCCCTATGCACATGCACATGGCTCGTAGACCTTAAAAAGGCCCTGACTGCAGAATATATACAACACCAGGGCGTCACACATGCGAATGCTGTGGGCTCTGATCCCCCAGATTGGCAGAAATACTTAACATTCACAGAATCAAAAACTTCAACAACTCGATCATAACGACAATCTTATGCAATACGGCTCCCCACAATAACCTCCTGTTTCGGACCTCTCCATCAACTGATCCCCACTGGGGCAGATTTATCTTGTCGCCACCCCCACATATCCTTCCCCCTGCCCACCCACAAAAGCAACAGAACGAAAAGTGTTATACCCCCTGCTAGCACAGATAGGTGGTAGTGTGGTCTCATCTCCTGCACAAACATCTGAAAATATGCTAGACAAATCTATCACAAAATATACTGCCGCGATCCAAGTATGTATGAGTAACCTGCATAAAGAGTCCGCACAACAAATTTTAGGGGCATATACTGTTAATATGTTAAGTAGTATTCTTTTTCTTTCTTTCTTTTTGTAGTTATCTTTTTTTCTGTTGAGCAGTAATGATTTCTGTATGCAACAATGTAACTGCAGAATCATGACCCGTTCTCAATATTTGCGCATATACAATGTATGTACGACTTTATAACTCTGTACTGGATGGCATACCCAAATGCATGCGCAATCTCAACTGCTCTGCTGTTAAAGTATGTTAAATCGAAAACCAATAAACAAAATTGAAAAAAACACAAAAAAACAAATAGAAAACAAAATCTCAAAAAATAAACAAAGGTTATTTTGACAACTATCCACATTATTCCATAAAGGGTGTGCCTCTACTGCTTCCAGGCCCTCTGGCCAACCTCTGCTGCACATTTGCCAACTGCAATTCATGTACGGCCAAAGGCCTTCTGCCAAGACCTGCAGCCAACAGCTACTATGCATGTCTGAAAGCCATACGGAGCAGAGGCTGGACACCCTCAGACGGTTAGCTGCAGGTCAGACCCAGTGCACAGAGCTTCAGACCATTCACAGTGGGGATTTGCAACTAGTGGAGGTTGGCTGAAGGCCCAGGTCACATGCCAGATCCTGCAGCCAACCCCTGATGGTCATGGCCTTTTGCTGTAGTATATAATCAAAAAATCTTTGAAAAAGAGAACTTAATAAATCATGGGATATTATTTTTCTAAATATATATTTGGAGGATGCACATGTAGAAAGAGGATTGTAGATTTTAATGATTCCAACACACAAAGATGCAAGTCCAGAACTTTTCCTAGAACAGAAACAACTTATCATAGCCACATCAAAAAAGCTATGGGATTATTGGTAAAACAGTTAAACATGACAATAAGGTGGAATCCTTGGAAAACAGACTATAAAATGTCGAAGTAAGGAAAATGTATCTGTGACAAATGGAATTTTTTGCAAGGAAAAATCTCCATTTTTGGTCAAAAATGTTTATGTTTATGGGATTTATAGAGCGCATAGCTGCCCAAGGGCTTCCCAGCGCTGAGCGTCAGATAAAACACAAATGTTGGAGGGGATCTGTGGTGCTGCTGGAAGAGCCAGGTTTTAATCTTTTTTCGGAAAATTGATTCGGATTCCAGAAGCCTAAATTCACGTGGAAGAGAATTCCACAGCTTAGGTGCCAGATGCGCAAAGGATCTGCCACCCCATCTGGCTCGCTTGATTCTGGTTGTTTTTAGTAAGCGATTAGAGCAGGATCTGAGGCTTCTGTTAGGGACACAAAGGCTCACTGAGCTACCAATTTTACTGGGGCCCCTGCTGTGTATGGCTTTGTGTGACAGACAAAGTGCTTTGAATTTAACTCTGGCCTCGATCTGGAGCCAGTGTAGAGCTTTCATATGTTTCCCAGCTGTTTCCTGTATTGGGAAGTCTTACTGCAGCATTCTGGACAACCTGAAGTCTTTTGATGACATATTTTGGTGCTCCTAAAAAGAGGGAGTTTCCTTAGTCCAGACGTGACGTAACCAGAGAATGGATTACTGTCTTTCTGAACTGACTGGGGATACGGTCCAAGATTTTTCAGAGCATTCTAAGTAACCCAAAACAGGTGCCTGTGAGTTTCTTAGGTTGGGTTTCCATAGTTAATTCCCTGTCGAGCCAAAAGCCCAGATTTCTAATGGTTGCGTTCGGGACAGGTGGACTACCTAGAAAATTAGGCCAGCTGAGGAGAGGCCTGGGGACCGCATTGTTTCCAAGGATCATCAGCTCCGTCTTGTCGCCGTTCAGCTTCAGACAACTGCTTGACATCCATTCCACAACTCTTTCTAGGCAGGGTGCTACCCTATCTGATTTGCCCTTGGTTCTGGGGTCCAGAGAGACCACCAGCTGAGTGTCATCTGTATATGATATCATAGAGATACCACATTCTTGGACTATCCGAGCGAGTGGTCCCAGGTAGATGTTAAACAGTATGGGGCTAAGCGACGAGCCCTGCGGTACCCCGCTAGTCAGTAGCTTGATATTATACAATAGGTTAGCTTCCATGACTTGAAAAGTTCTGTCCTTCAGGAAAGATGAAATCCACTCCAAGGCTTTGTCTTGGATACCGATATCCAGCAATCTGTTTTGTAGAATAGAATGAACCACAGTATTGAATGCCGCACTGAGGTCAAGTAGTAGTATAGCGGCTGAACTGCCTTGGTCCAGAGTCATTTTTAATTCTTCAGTCACTGCTAAGAGTGCTGATTCCGTGCTGTGTTGTGTACGAAATCCCATCTGAGTGGGATAGAGGCAATGGTTAGTTTCCAGAAACTCTGTAAGTGCTCCATTTACATGTTTCTCTATCACTTTACCAATAAATGGCAGAAGTGATATCGGACAATAGTTCCCGAGTTGACCAGGGTCTAGATTGGATTTTTTTAATAATTGTCTGATAATAGCATGTTTCCAGGCTCTTGAAACTTCACCTGTCTCTAATGAAAGATTGGTAAGTTCGACTAGTGCCGGAAGCAGGACCTCCGTGACCTTACTAAGGACCTGATTTGACCTTATCTATCAGAGATCTCACATCATTTAAATTAGTAGTTGGGAAGCGAGTCAGTACTGGCGTGGGCGGGTTCTGCACCTGGTCACTTTCCTGGCTTATGGCTGTCTCACTCCCCATCTGAAAGGAGCTATAGTTATCCATAACTTTTTTTAGGAAGAAGGTGGCTAGATCATTACATCTTTCCACCGTAGCCTGAACGATGTAGTTATCAGGAGTTAGGAAGGTTAAAGATTTGACCACTTTAAATAGTTCCATAGATGAATTCTGAGCCTGGCTAATCTTTTGCTCAAAAATATTTGCCTGAGCGCCTTTTATATTGTTGTGGTAAAGTCTGATGGCTGCCTTGTCCCTGGCTTTAAGTTGTATATCATAGTTCTTCCTCCATTCCCTTTCAATCCTTTTGCAGTTTTTTCTTAGGGATGCTTGTTGTGCGTTGAACCATGCTGCCCTATTAGACGTAGTTTTTGGTTTAGGGGACGTTTTAGGGGCCAGCTTGTCCAATGATTGCATGATCCAGCTTTCCCAACTAGAATAGGCTTCTTGTAAGTCCGTTTTTATATAGCGAAGCTACTCACCCTTACGGGTCTCAAGGCGCTGGGGGCCGTAGTGGAAATTAAGTGAGCTATTGCCCAGAGTCACATGGTGCTGAGCTGAGCTGCCGCCGGAGCCGGGGATCGAACCGTGAACCCTGTGCTCCGAAGTCAGCTGCCCTGGCCGCTGCACCACACCTCTCCACTTCTTCAACCTTTCCCTGGATCTTGGGAGCCGACGAGGCTAAGAGATCACCCCATGCGTCTAAGTTAAGCTTAGACCAGTTCCTCGTTTTCGTGAAAATCGCAGGTTGGTAGTTTTTCTTTCCAGGTCCCCTATTGCAAAGTGCGAACGGGATAAAATAATGGTCTGACCAAAGCATAGGTACCGGGGGAGATGCTGATATTTTGGGGTCGTTCGAGATTAATGTATCAAGTGTGTGTCTCTTGATGTGAGTGGCAGATGTTATCAACTGGGACAATTGTAGCCCCCAGAGATCTAGCAACAGCCTCTTAACATTAGAGAGGTTCTGATCCTCAAGGTGAAAGTTTAGATCCCATAAGATGGTGATGTGGGCTTTCTTAACCACCAAGCTAGCCAGGGTATCAATCTGACTATCTAGAAAGTCCCCATGGGGACCTGGAGATCTAAATATTAATAGCCCTGAAAAGGTGTAGGTTGGTGAAAAGGAGATGGTAAATTGGCAGCTTTTACAGTCAAGAATGGTAAGAGGATTAATGTCACATTTAAATGTGTCCTTGATCAGGACTGCAAGACCACCCCTTATCTTTCCCATGCGATCCAGTTTGTAGATTTGATACCAAGGGGTATGGGCCATTAAGATATCTGGGATGGAGCTGTAATTTAGCCAGCTTTCAGTGATGAACAAGACGTCGAGATCTGCCTCCTCTAGTAGTAGACAAATTTCGGTTTTATTTTTAGGGAGGGATCAACTGTTGATGAGGCCTAGTTTCCAGGCCATGTTCACAGAGCGAGAGCTGCAAACCTCCGGATTAAGGACAACAGGTACTTTTATCTCAAAGTTGCAGTGATTGCATACTTGCCCTCCCTTAGACCCGATACTGAATTGCCAGCCCCTATCACGGCATGGTAGAGTATGAGGCCTGAGTTCACGTAGCTGGTTTCCAGTGTAGAGGGTCCATGGCCGCTGACATTGGGCAGGGTTCCTGGTCCCGCTCAGGGGCGGACGAGCGCAGACGGGCTTGCCTTTGGCATGCCAGTGGAGTACCAGCGGCACGCCCGCTGCGCGCGTCTGCTGTGCGCCCGCTGCACAGCTGCCGTTTTGAAGCGCCAGAGGTCTAAAGACTAGAATACTGACCTCTGACGCCGAGTGCACTCTATGGTAGAGAGGGGTAACTCTACCTCTCTACTGCACTCTATGATCCCTGCCTGCCTGCCGGAGAGGAGCACACGCTCTCACACTGGTGAGGAATTAGCTTAAACCCAGTACACAGTATGGTGCGGTTAAAGTCAAAGGTCAAATATTTTTAAAACAATAAACTCCTGACAAAAGGCTAAAATAAAGGCTCACTGCGGGACACCTCTTACTTTGTGCTTGTCTCTGCTGCGCACCTGCTGCCCAGCCACCGTTTTGAAGCATCAGAGGTCTAAAGACTAGAAAGATTAGATCCTTTGAGAAGTAAAGAACTCATGGACAAGATCACAGGGCTGAAAATGACACAATAGCAACTCAGTGACTCATATTTGGATTCGCCAGAAGGAAAATGAACAAGTAAGGAAATATGAAGTAGAAAATAGTGGGGCCGATTCACAGAACTAATCTGAGATAAAATCCTAAACTTACTACTTTTGGTATTCACAGAAGGCATTTAGTAGTAGTAAAGTTAGGACTCCTAACTTTACTACTACTAAATGCCTTTTGTGAATACCGAAAGTCGTAAAGTTAGGATTTTGTCTCAGCATACCAGCCTGTCAGGTGTCCCCACATTAGTTAAAGCAGAAAAATGAATTAATAAACCAGCACACCTATGAAAACCACTGAGAACAGCACCATCGTTCAATGGCATTCATAAAATACATTTAATAATTTTCTGTTAACTTCATCACTTTCAATGAAGCATTTCAATATTCAATGAATTGTGTGCATGAGTCTTCTTTCTACTTTTGATCATGCTGCAAAGCAGTCTTAGGACCCAACAACAAAAGTCCCTGCAAACTAAAACCATAAGGTCCCTAGTCCAGAAATCTTTGAAACGTGCAGCAACCCACTGGAAGACTTAGGGTGTCATTTAAACTTTTAAGCTGGGGCTCCTTCAGGAGAGTTTTTATCCTGAGAGCCCCCACAACAATTGGCAGCTCGTTTGTAGTGCCCCTGCCCTTTTTGGGGCACCACAGTGAGAAACAGGCACATTTTTGATGCACCCCAGGGGATTATGGGGAGCTCCTTCTGCCTGAAGCTGTTTCTTTCTTGTGGCCTGAGGCCCTAAACAACTGCTTAATTTTCCTTTGCTCTCTTTTTGTAAAGTGTGCCCTAATCCCCAGTTGGGGCACTCACAGCCATGTTTCTAACTGAGACCAGGAGGGAGCCTCAGAGCCCTCGCAGCCCCAGCTGCTCTTGTTGCCTGTATACTCCATGCTTGAGCCTGCATGGTAACTGGCTTGTTTCGCCTTTCACACCCACCTCTGCACAGGTTAAAATACAGTTGGGTGTGCCTCTCGCTCCCCTCACACATGGACATGGTGAGGGGAGTGCAGATACTTCACCACTGCAAGAATATGGCCCTCACTGGCAGACGTCACAAAAACCTGAGTGTGACAGAGCTCAAAGGTCATCTGTTTCCAGAGAGATGAGGGCCACCGGGCACCTTTAAATTGTCTGAGCATAAAACCACTCCTTGCTTGTTTTTTTGCCACCTTCTATGCATCAGTCTACCGAGAGATGTAGGGACATTCTAAAGAGAATAGCAAGCTACACCGCAAACCTAGACTATTTTCGTCCTGAGTCATGGCCCTTCCCAGGCAGTTTTAGAAAGCTAAGAGAGAGGGGCAAATCTGGCAATGGTATGGTTGGAGATTGAAAATGCAAGGTCATGTGACTAAGATGTAGCAATTTTTTTTTATGGGATTGAAATTGAACTCAAATAGTATTTTGCAATGTTAAATACAAATGATTTGAATCTCCATTTTACATATAAGATTAGTAGATCAAGAGTTATATTCTCCGACACAGAATTATACATTGATGATGAAGGAATTCAAGCACCATTGCGTAGAAATGAGGCACCTACAAACACATTACTGCATGCTGGAAATTACCATCAATCATCCTTAAAATGGAGAATCCCCTATGCGGAATTGTTGAGGATAAAAATGAATTCTTTGAGTGATCAAGAATAAATAAAAAAGGCTTGAAACAAACGCACTGAAGTTTTTAAGGAAAGGGGGAACCTGTTAAAAATACTGATGGATGCAGGAAAAGTTACAAATAGAAACATTGATCAGACTAACTGAATGCCAAAACACTGAGAAAAATGAGGATGAAAAAGATATTGAGAAAGTCATAGCAAAAACCAATAGTGTTCACTGTAATGTAAGAATATCTTGCAAAAATATGTGCAGCTTCTAAGGAGTGATGAAACGCTGAGGACTGTTTTGGGGACAAATCCATCAATTGCATATGCCAAAGTGAAATAAATGTAAGATCTAATGATGAGGATCCACTTGTGGATGGGAAAGAATAACTGAACAGCCTGAATATTTATGAGGGACAGGTTTTTGATATGTGGAAAAAGTAAGTAAGGTACGTAAACATGGAAAGCCAATAAAGAAGAATTGGAGATAAAGGGGATTAAGTTTAGAATTAATAAAAGAAACATATGGCAGTGCCTATGTAATTTACATATTGACAGGCACAAGTCCCAAACATTATGATGGAAGCACAAAATGAAAATTAAAGAAAACAATATTTCACCTGGCATTGTCTCAAATTCCGTAAAGCAAATTGCAAGTTCTTGACTTTTATGTGATTAGATTTGATTACTATGAACAAATTAGGGGGAGCCCGGGAAGGTTTGAGACTTTTCAACCCCATGGACATCATTTGGGTACAGAAATGTGCATACATATTTAAAAAAGGAATATTTGGTATGGACAGAGAACATTTTAGGTTCAATTCAATAATTAATTTATAATTGAGCATTGAACTAGTTACTGGAAATAAGCCCAGACAATAAAAATGAATTGAAAATGACAAATTCAGAAAGGGAGTAGTAAGTATCACACAAAAAGGTTAAGTGAGGAGAAAAATAAAGAAAACATTCAAAAGGATCATGTCAAGATTTCCAGTTAATGGAGGGTGGTCAGCGGAGCCCCCATTACTGACTGCTGAGTCCTGAGATGTAGCCACCTCCGACCAAAGTACACTACATTCTACTGCCACGCAATGCAGCACAGCCCCGGTTTGGCGGTAGCGGCAGTTCCCGGAAGCTGCCGCAGAGACATTGAGGTGCTGCAACTCTCTTGTCCCTCAGAGCACCAGAGGAGCCATACAGGAGGCCGGTTTCCTCTTTTTTTGCATGGAGACATGGCGGCTGTTACCTGAAGTGCGCGCTGAAGGAGCACTGCACACCATATTTACTTGAGGCATTGCGGAGCACGGGAGTGTTCTGGAACCCTTTCAGTCGCCTAGGATTGCTGAGGAGCTGTGCAGCTGTAGTACTGAAGTACAGAGGCTCCAGGGTGGTGCCAGCCGGTGGACTACTGGGTGCACGGGGTGGACCAACAGACCCAAGGTAGGTGGACGCGGTGAGTGATGAGTCACGGGGTGGACTCAACCTAAAGGTCTAGAGGCAGCTCATGCATCCCAATATAATGCAACAACAGCGCCCGAAACAGGCCAGGAGTGTCCCAACTACCCCTGTCATACCAAAACAATGTAAAAAAGTGCCTCAGAGTCTCGTGGCAGGATGGAGACAGAAGAGGATATTGGCAAGTACCAACTTATCATCAGCTACAAGGGAAGTACAGTCCACGGATATGACTGAGTCTGCTCATTCATCGTGCTCAAAGGGAGAGGACACTTTTGTGGAGGAAGGTGGAGCTGTGGCTGCAATTGATCCATTCCAGATGCAATTTCCCTCTTTAATCACCCAGTCCAGTTCCCCCCTCACTGACTCACTGCCTACAACATCCATGGTTAAACCAGGGAAATCTAAAGAGTATCCTCTGTTTCAGAAACTGACCCCAAAGCAAGCTCAGTACAGGCTGGGAGCATCCCAAGTTCAGAAGAATTACCAAATCCTGTTCAGACTCCAATGGTGACTATACCCGACCTATCACTGCCAGCAAGGTCATTCGGAAATTCAGGGCTGGTAGGCATTCTCGAAAAAGCAGCCCTGGGCCTTGCAGGTATCAGCGGTGAGGCAGTGGGGCCGGGTGGGGGGGAGGTATTTCGACAGATGATGACGAGGGAAAATTAATTATTTATTTAATTTTCCCTCCGCATCGTCCATCAAAATTCCCCCACCCAGCCCCACCGCCCCACCGCTGTTACCTGCATGGGCCACGGCTGCGAAAAAGTAACCATGGGTCTAGGATTGGCACAGGATAAGCAACAAGATTTACATCAGGGAGAGCTTATAGGGGGCTCATCGTTGGGAGAGAATAATGCAGAGCTTCCTATAGATACTACATCTGGATCACTACGACCACTGCTGGAAGCAATTTTATTGAGCTCCGTGGGCTGAAAGTACAGCAAGCATTGGACACTGAAACAGTTAATCAAAGACTGTCCAAAAGTGAGGAAAGCCTGATACAGCCACCTAAACGTCTTCTGGAGGCCGAGCAAAGGATATCTGATATCGAGGACAGATTTCAAACATTCAATAGGAATATTCTCCCAGAACTAATCAAACTATGTCAGTTGGAAACTTAAGTGGAGGTGAAAATCACTAATAACATGGTAACTTAAAATGTATTGGTATTCCAGAAGTAAGCGAGATGCAGGGTGAGATTCAGAGTGTTCCCCAGCTGATGAATCTTCTCATTAAGAAATTTGTATTGCCAACAGCACCAAACGATGTAACTATTATACTTAGAATGGATGCCTTAAAGGCTTTTGACCTGGTAGAATGGCATGCTCTATTTTCTATTCTGGAAAAGTGGGGATTTCCATATCAGCTGATTGCTAGGCTGAAAGAAGTATATAATCAGTCAGAGTCCAAAATTATTAATAATGGGGAGGAAGTCGGGTTGGTCCACATCAATCGGCAGGGATGGCCGTTATCTCCTCTTTTGTTTTCTCTCTTTTATTAAACCTCTAGCGGCAAAAATCCTTACTAATGCGCTGATTATACCTCCCATTAATGGGATGGCTAAAATTAAATTGTACTTGGACGATATAGTTTTGTATCTTAAAACTGAAGGTGCTAATATACAGAATGTGCTTGAAGAAATTGAGAAATTTGTGCAAATTGTGCGTTATAGAGTAAATAAAGCAAGAAATGATATTCTTACATTTAACTTGAGTATCTCTGAGACCCCGGCCTGTTTACAGCATGTTCTACCACACCCTATAACGAACAAATATGCTCAATTGTTCCCGCTGAATTATGGTAATATGTTGTTGAAAGTTAAAAAGTTATTAGATTAATGGGCTCTTTTAAATCTATCACTAATAGGACGGATTTCAATGATAAAAATTTCTATACTCCCACTATTCATATTTCTTTTTATTAACCTTCTCCTTAAAATTCCTAGTTCCTACTTTAAGGAACTGGATGAAACAATGCGAACGTTTGTCTGGAACAACAAGCAATCCAGGGTAAAATTAGCTATAATTAAATTAGATATAGCACAGGGGGGTTTAGCACTACCAAATTTTGTGACATACTATCAGGTCTCTATGGTTAATTTGACAATACAATTAGCCGAAACAAATTCGGTGTATGATCATTTTTTATGAAATCATATGGTAAAGGAGAGTGCAATCAAGTTACCAGTTTTTTTTACGGTCTGCAAAACTTCCTAAAAGATCTAGATATAGGGTCTTATTACCCTTATCAGTAGGCATCCAGCTACTTTTAAGATATCGAGATATATTCCAGCATATCATGCCTATACCCCTATCCAAAATTGTGTGATGGGGGGTTAAATATTGTCCAGGCACTCATGGCAAGATCTAGGTTTTGATCAGCTTGGGAATTTTTATAATTATGATAGACTAATCACGTGGGAAATTATATCGGCACAACATGGGAACCAAAGCGGTGCTTTATGGATGAGTATTTGCCTGATAGCTAATTTTCTAAAAAGAAATTATGCTATGCTCAGTGAACCAGCGCTTCACATCATCAGGCAAATGGTAAATAGGATGGTGGGTGTGGGATCCTGGTATCATTTACTGCACCAGAAGGCTAATGAGGATAAATGCATTACGGATCGGCTTCAGAAAATTCATCATGTGACAGGAGGTAAATTTAATATAAAAGAGTAGCAGCAGCTTAGTGAGATGTGTCACAGAGCACTGCGAGGGGCTAACTTCAAGAGAATGAATTTTCTATTCGGATGGATGGCATACTATTCGCCATTGCGATTATACAAAATGTTTCCAACAGTGGGTAATCAATGTTTCAGATGTCAAAAGCTGGAAGAAGGTGGCTGGGTGCATATTTTTCTGGAATGTATTAACCTGCAAGATGTGCTTATAACTATTAGTTGCTGTATGTCTATAACAATTGTTCCCTCTTGTATGTTGGTTTTATTTGGTTTCTCAGGAAAAGTAAGATGTTTAAAAAATATCAGCAGAATTTAACATCAATCTCTATAACAGTGACAAGGTCACTCATCTTACAGAACTGGAGAACAAATATACAACCGACGATCAGGCACTAGCTCAAGGAGACGTGTAGCACCTATGAATTTGATGAGGCTTATGCAAAGATTGTAGGTGCCACTATAAGATTCAGGGCGACAGGGGCACATTTTTCCTCACACTTTATAAAGTAATGCATTCTATTGTGGGGCAGATTGTATCAACATATGTAAGCACTCTTGCACTTTTTTAATCAGTAGGCTGCCAACTGTGTATGCACTTTATTAACTGTTATATTATTAGCTGTGATCAAATTTATGCAGAGCTGTCTCAGGATTCTGGTATATTAGTAAATACTATGCTGCTAGCTGTATTTGCTCTTTAAAGATCTATTTCGAATGGTGCTAGAGGTAATGTTTTTTTTTATTCTGGCTGATAAAGTTATAGTACTGTATTCTGATGGGAAAAAAATTGGTTGTTTTTAGCCCGTGTTGAAATTGCACAATGTAAGGTAGTGTTTAATGTACCGCACTTACCCATGGGAAGACTTGTTTTTTATTAGTAGTGTGCCATGGTTCAGTGTCGGTGGCTGCTAGGAAGTTTGACTATGATATGCTATTCTCTATATGTTGTACTTTTGATTATTTATACAATAGGTATTAACAGTTTTTTTTCTTTTTTGTAATCTTGCTCTTTGTTCTACTCTATTAAAGGAAAAAAGGTTTCCAGTTAACATGTTAACATGAAATTGTTTACAAAGTCACCAGAGGGTTTAATTAGAGTGGAATAATGAGCCACAATTCACCGAAATACTGATTTCAAATAAATGCTGTGACCTACTGGATCGTACTAGTTTTACTTTGGTTTAAATTAACACAATAATATTTTCACTGAAATCTGACGGATGATGAAAGATTTGATTGTAAAAAAACTAGAAGCACTATAATGTAATGTTTCTTAGGAGAACTAGACATCAATGACAGCTATACTCATTCATTTCACATTGATGGTTTTCACTTTGTAGTTACAGTTAGGACAACATTTCAATAAGAAGAACGTTTTTTGTTTGACTAATAACTCTGGAGCCATTTGACTAATCTGCACAATACGTTCCAAAAAATGTCATTCATCCCATCCACCTGGGGTGGTCTGTCAAGTGGGAGACAAAAAAAGAGGGGGGTTTAAAAACATTAATTTCCCATGTTAATTCCCATAGGAAAATTCTGTAGTTGATACAGAAAAACATCTTAGCAGAATTATACCAAATCCGGTAACAAGTTAGAACTATACTGAGAAAGCGTGCGTTTTGCCACTTGGTGTAAATCCATTCAGTCTTTTTTCTGCATTTAAAGAAGGGGTCATGGGTGGTTATGAAGTGGTTAAAAAGCAATAGGTAAATCTGGATTGTTGGTGTCCAGATATGCTCTTGACTGGCCACTTAAAGGGGGCAGAGTAGGAATACCCTGACCCCCAAGCCTTGGGGCACCAGAGGGACCCGGAAGAGCAAAAAAGCATTTAAAAAAAACATTACAGCGCATTCACGAAATTTTGGGCAAAATCAAGTGCGGGCTCCAGCACTTGTTTTGAAAAGAGCCCACAGGTGGGCCAGTTCCCGTGGGCAATTTCTAACAAACGGATGGAGCTCACAGGGCCCCCCTCGTGAGTCTCTTTGTGCCCCAGGGACCACCAAATCCCTGGGGCTTATTATTAGTTTGGGAGGGGTTCTGCAGGTATCCTCCTCCATGGGCTCAAATGAGCACCAGAAACCACCACATCCCCTAAGCTTTAATTAATTAAAGGAGGGGGCTGCACAGAACCCCTCCTGGGCTGCTGCAAGCTCTGGTGACCACCACCTACCCTGGGACAAAATAACATTTTAAACAGAGTGGGGGCCTGCCTCTCGGTCCATATACTGCCCTGGGGACCACCATCTCCATGGGGCCGGCCCATGAACAACAAATGAGGGGGGCTGCACAACCCCTATCCTGGAGCCATATATGGCCCTTGGGACTGCCACCCCCCAGGGCCGGCTCCTGCTATGTCCCAAGTTGGCCACCCCTGGACATAGCTGTTTGCTTTTGCTTGGTGGGAGCTGACAGCTCCAAGTAAGCAAAAGCAAACACTCCAGCTCCAGCAGGTGGGAGCTGTCAAAGTGCACCCACCAGCTGGAAGTTTCATCTTTTTCCCTGCCTGCAGACATTGGGGCAGGAAAAGAGATGAAAGTATTGCCCCTGCACGAGGCTCTCCTTCCCTATTGAAATTCCGGTGGCCCTTCTCCTCCATTTTAGAGGGAGAAAAATGTTAACAAGGGAAAACAAAGGGCAGAAAAACAAGCAGAAAAGGCAAAACAGAGTGGAGAAAAAATAGAAGAAAAGGCAAAACAGAGGGCAGAAAAACCAGCAGGAAAGGCAAAACAGAGAGCAGAACAACAAGCAGAAAAGACAAAACAGAGAGCCCTCAGACACTCACACACCCACTCACGGGCCCACTCATGGACTCATGCATGCACTCACAGACCCAATGAGACACTCCTACACATACTCACAAACTGACTCAGAGATTCATGCAACCACTCACAAACTCACTCGCACACTCATGGAGGCGCTCAGAAACCCACTCAGACACTCTCACACCTACTCATGGACCCACTGAGACACTCACTCAGACACTCATGTATGCTGTCAGACACCCACTTGGAGACACACACCCACTCACAGACCCACTAAGACACTCATGCATTCACTCACTGACTGACTCACATGCACATGAAGGCACTCTCAAATCCACTCAGACACTCTCACACCTACTCATAGACCCACTCTGATACTCATGTACCCACTCAGACACTCACTCAGATACTCACACACCCACTCACAGACTGACTCAGACACTCATGCACCCACTCACACACCCAGTGAGACACTTATGCAGCTACTCCTAGGCCCACTGAGAAACTCACACACCCATTGAGATACTCACACACTGACTCATACACCCACTGAGACACTCATGCACTCACTCAGACAAACACTCTCAAAGGTTACAGGTTACAGATAGGAAAGAAAATTTAAAAACCTTAGAAATTCACAACAAAACCAAAGGTTACCGGGAGATTATAGTTAGGGAATAGAATTAAAAAACATTAGAAATTTACTGAAAAAAACAAAGGTTACATAGACGTTAGAGTTAGGTTCAGATCTCACTCGTACAAAACCATAGAAATTTAACAGCTATAGTTACCTGAGCTAACTATACCTTACATCCTGGCATTGCACTGCTTATTACTTCACATATTATCTCACTCATGACATGGTCAGTGACATCACTGATGAGATCTCAAATGACATCACTGATGATCCACAAAATCACACACTCACCCACTCACAGCCCCATAGAACCTCTAATATACCCACTCCCACACAACCCCTCACATACCCATTCACAAACCCATACCAGTCTCAGACAACCAATCACTCAACCATAGATCCACTCACACAACTGCTCACTCAGACTGCCACTCACACACCCACTAACTCACCCATACAGGCACTAATGTACCCACTCACTCACCAAGACACCCACTCATATATTCAGTCATACAGATGCTTAGACACCCACTCATACACCCTTACAGCCACTCACACACCCACTCAAACACCCATATAGAAACTCACACAGCCACTCATTCACCCCCACAGCCACTCACACTGCCACTCACTCACCAATACAGCTACTTACACACCCACTCACTTGCCCATAAAACAACTGACACAGCCACTTACATTTAACCACTCACACACCCACAGAACCACTTACATGCCCATTCACCCACTCACCCTTACAGCCAATCCCACACAGACCTGCACTCTCCCAAACAGCCACTCACACCCATTCAATTACCTATACACAGTTAAACAGCTGCTCACTATCCTATACAGCCACTCACACACACTCCCTCACCCATACAGCTACTCACACAGACACTCAGTCACACTTATAGCCACTCATACACCCACTCATACACCTATGCAGCTACTAACACAGCTACTAACCTGACCCATACAGCTACTCACATACCCATTCACTCTCCAAAACAGCCACTCATTCACCTATACAGCTACTCACATACCCACTAACACATCCATACAGCCACTCATATACCCACTCACACACCCATACAGCCACTCAGACATCCACTCACACACTGATACAGACAGTCAGACAGAGATTCAGATGAAATATGTTAGAAATAGTATGACTAATTGCTAGTACACAAAAGAATAGTAATTTAACTTATGCTGTAGCTTAGTATATGTTTTTAAGTCTCAGAAGCGTTGACGAAACACTTACAGTCATGAATGATGTCAACAGTGATGTCATCAGTGATGTCATTTGAGATGTCATCAGTGATGTCACTGACAATGTCATGATTGCTGTAATATGTGAGGTCATGAAAAGTGCATTACGGGTGTGTACGTTACAGTAAGCACAGGTACCTGTAACTGCTGAATTTCTATGGTTTTGTAAGGGTGAAATCTGAGCCTAACTATAACGTCTCTATAACCTTTATTTTTTGTGTGAATATATTTATACATATATATGTATACATATATACACATATATACATATGTATACATACATAAAAAATATATATATTTAGACTGCGGAAGGATACCAAGAGGATTACGTATATTTGTGCTTCCTACTTTGAGTGATTTGGATCCGGATTTATCTAAACAGTGGCAAAAGAGGATACCAGTGAATGTTCAAATAAACTTATGGAATCTTAATTATACACGCTGAAAGAAAATTATCAAAGGCTGTTGTAAAAATCAAAGAACTTGAACAAAGCCTTAGAGAACGCCCAAGAAAAGGAATAAATAAAGAATGCTTTAATTAACATGGAGAAAAAAATTGGTGAAACATGAACAGGAGGTGGAACAAAAGAAAGCAAAACTGAAGAGATTATGCTGCGGGTAGAATTTACACATTAACAAAGAGAGGGGTGTGGATGGACTCGACCCTCAGCTTTCAGGACCACACCAAGAAAGTAGCTGACACGTGTTTCGGCTTACTCTGGGGATTGAAACCCCTGCTGGGGTACTTTGACCCGTCCACCCGACAAATGATTGTCCAAGCGGCTATCCTGTCAAGACTGGACTATGCCAGTTCGCTCTACCTGGGGGTAATTAAGGCAGAGGTCATGCGTTTGCAAAGGGTCCAAAATGCGGCAGCCAGAGCCCTGCTTGGGCTCCCTAGAAGCTGCCCGACAACTGGTGCCATTCGACGGTTAGATTGGCTGCCTATGGCCAAGCGTATTGAATTCAAGGCCCTTTGCCTGGCCTTTAAAATTCTGAAGTACTCTTCCCCGGGTATTCTGGTCAATCTGTTAGTGCCATACACACCCATGCGCCATCTGCGCTCCATGGGGCAATGCCTGGTTATCGTCCCTTGGGTGAAACGTGTACGTGCCTGGGGATGGTCATTTCGCAGCTTAGCAGCTAAGCTCTGGAACTCCCTTCCCTTCCAGATCCGCGTGTTGACAACTATCTGGTGTTTCGGAAGGCTATCAAAACCTATCTCTTTCCTCCGGCTTAGGCTTTAACCTATATGTCTTGTTGCAGTCAGCGCTGGGACGCCTCTTCGCTGAGGCAGCTGTTGCGCTATACAAGTTGGGTTAACATAACATAACATAACATTCAATCACCTTTTCTCTAGACAAACTGCAGATACCAAAATGATGGGGTCAATATCAGCTGCTTCCTGTGTAGAAAGCTTCGAAGTGAGTTTGGGGGACAAAGAGCTCATGGGCACGTGCCCTAGACTGGATTTTTCAGGGGAGATGAGACTGTATCAGATGAACATCAGACAGAGAGGAAGTGGGAGAATGAACAAAATGCAAGAAAACCCCCCAAAACAAGAACAAATGGGAGCAAAAGAGGGCGAGGAACACGAAACAAAACAAAATAATAAGGGGAATGGAAGAAGAGAACAATCTCATCACTACCTCCCCCCCAAATGTTTGAATGAACATCATATAAAATTATTGAACTAAGGATTGGCCTTCTGCCCCACATCAAGATTTAACCTTGTCAATGCCAGAATTGATCTCTACAAATTTACTATGGGAAAATGAAATTAAGGAAATTCTATGCACTAAAGAACAACAACAAAAAAAAGGAAAAATAAAACCCATGCTTTCAGAGATAACGGCTAAAGAACTAACTCCATTATGAACATTAGTGAGTTTGGAAATGGAAGCATCAGGGATACATACTCAGGACATTGACAACATGTCAGAA
The DNA here is from genome assembly GCA_963921515.1 of Calotriton arnoldi. Classification (NCBI taxonomy): domain Eukaryota; kingdom Metazoa; phylum Chordata; class Amphibia; order Caudata; family Salamandridae; genus Calotriton; species Calotriton arnoldi. Next base: position 195,569 of record CAWUFW010010370.1, on the reverse strand, counting down.
ATAGCTCTATGTGAACATATGGAAATTCCAACAGATGTTGCTCCAGAGATTGGAGTAAAACTGAAATCGAACATTTCTCCACAGCTCCCTGCAGGAAATAACATTAATTTATTTCATGAAGTTATGGTGGAAAAGCTGACAAAAATAGTATCCAAGGGAAAGAAAAATAAGAAAAATAAAATGAACCCCCATAACAACATAACGAGCAAAGAATGTGAAGCTTTGATAGATTTACAACAGGATGAAAATATAATTATAAAATCTAGTGATAAAGGAGGAAATATCGTAATACTAAGGAGCCAATTCCGATGTTGTTCAGAAAGGCTCTGAATGGGATTCGGTATCTCAGAATCTGATTCGGAACCTATATTTTCGACCGAATCATACACATTTCCATTGACCGATTATGATGCCCGTAAACCATTTGGGCTGTCTGATTTGGTTCCGAAAGGCATTCGGACAGTCCGAGTCTTTCGGAGCAGAATTGTACAGCTCTATGGACACGGTTTCCAAGCGAGCGATTACGATGACCGATTCAGACATGAAACAGCTGTCGGAATCTGATGTTGAGGGGCCGTTGCAGGCCCACCTTCACCCGGAATCCTCCAGTTGGGGCCCATGGGGGTACCCAAGGGACCCCTCTTTCCAACCATGCACAATGTGGCAGGCACCATGGGTTGCCCGCCACAGGGTGCAAGGTTTTCCTCAACCACCCCTTTTTTTCAATGGGAGCCTGTGTTCTCGTTCGGAACACAGGCTCTCATTGAAGTCAATGCGAGTCCAACCAAACGATGTTGGGAAGCATCGCAATTGGATGGTCGGACTCGCAGAACCCGATTCAGTTGAAAATGATTCGGAAACTGATTTCGTCAGAAGAGTTTCAGAACAACATCGTAATCGGCCCCCAAGTCAGGAAAAGTATATGGCAGTCACCATAAGACAACTGAACAACCAACACCATTATTGGAAACTTTCTGAAGATCCAAGTAAAGAATATGCACATTTTCCATCTTATGATAAATGAATGGAACAACAATGGTCTTCTTGGCATGGAAGAACTCAATTATCTGAAAACGCTGCATCCAATCATGCCAATGATTTATCTTCTTTCAAGGGTACATAAGAACCTGGTGGATCCCCCGGGAAGACCTATTGTTAGCTCAATAGGATAGTTGTTAGAAAATACATCGAGATTCATAGAAATATATTTTTATTTCCTTATGTAATGAACCTCCTCTCTTATTTACGCGACTCACAAGACTTTTTAAACAGAATTAATGACATACCATGGAAATCAAACTATCACATGGCAACAGTAGATGTAGTTTCCCTATACACCTCCATTCAACACATAGATGGGATAGAGGCTTGCAAATATTTTCTGCAGACTCGCTCCGCTTCCCTACTAGAACATCCAAGCATGCTGTTAGAGATGATAAATTTCTGCCTCCATCATAATGTTTTTCTATTCAACAAGTATTTTTTACAGGTGCAGGGAACTGCAATGGGCACGTCATTTGCGCCCACATATGCAAACCTTCTAATGGGTTGGTGAGAAGCAGAGATAGCATGGAATGAACAAAACAAAATGAGCATGGAGCAAATAGTCTTGTGGGTCCGCTTTATAGATGATTTGCTTCTAATTTGGTAGGGAGAAAAGACAGATTTGGAAAGCTTTCTAAATTCTTTGAACCCCAATAAACTGAACCTATAGTTTACCTTTGATATTCAGGAGAAAGAAAGAAATTATCTGAATATGGGGGTCTATATAGACAAAGAAGAAATCTGCACAAAACTATATCGAAAACCCACGAGTACCAACAGCATATTACACGAGAAGAGTGGGCATCCCCACTCTTTGAAATGGAGTGTGCCCTATGGGGAATCTAAGAGAGCTAGATATAGTTGCTCAGAAAAATCAGATTTTAAAATGCAATCTCAAGAAATGTAGAAAATATTCCAAATCAGAGGCTATCCAGACATGATTTATAGGACGCCCTAAGGAGAGCTTGGACAAAAAAACGAGAAACATTGTTAGTGGCAAAGAACAAAAAAGCTAAGTCTGATAATGAAACACAACTCATCAGATACATTGCAGGCTTTGTGATATCTAATCAGAAAGTAAGAGAACTGTTAGGAGAGAACTGGGAACTTTTAAAAATGGACGAAGATCTAGGAACTATACTCTCAGAGTTTCCAAGTATCACCTAAAGGAAATCAGCCTCTCTAGGTGACCTCCTCACGAAAAGTTACTTAACACCAGAGATTATGCTGAAGGGGAATTCTACAAATTGGCTTATGAACGAAAAGAAAGGCTTCAACAATTGTCCCAAATGAAGGCTTGAACTTATGGCTATAACATCAAAGAATATAAAGCAGCTACATGGTAAAACAAAGGAAATAGAGCAATAGATTACATGTGAAACAGACTTCGAATTTATATACTGGAATGTATTTGTGGTATGAAATATGTTGGGAGTACCATCAATAAACTAAAAGTCTGTATACTTCAACATTTACGAGCAATAAAAAATCAGGACTTTCAATATACCATGGTCAAACACATCTGGGAATTCCATGAAGGGAAAGCAGGGAACATGACATATTATGGAGTAAAACATATCATAAATAAAACAAGAGGAAGAAACAAAGAACTGGAACTCCGACCAGAAGAGTCAAAAATTATAATATTGATGTGCACAAAAATTCCTCATGGACTGAATACTGATGCAGAGTTGCACATTCATTTATAAGTATATGTATATTTGAAGGATTAAGGTTTTTCAATACCCTCTTTTCTTATATCATGGGCGATGTAATAGAATGTAGAAGAATTTTAGGTGATTGCCTAGGAACGATTTTCTCAAGAGTTTGTACACCTGTACCCTAAGGAAGACAAAGTGTTAACCAAGAATAGGGAAGATATATAATATGAGGAAGCATTATTGGGATATTCCTGTTCTCACTCTCATTTTTACAAAGCTTCTGTGATAGGAGGATGGAGAATGTAGAGATGTATGACTTGAAATAGATATCTTCCCCCTTTCCTTTTCTTTTCTTTAATGTATATCTTCTCTCGATGATCTAGTTTGATCTTGAGGTTAATCATTATATTTATGGAAAAATAACCTAAAGTATAATTTTATAGGCAAATTTGCAGGGAGGATGGTGGTTCTACTTAGAAGAACAATCTATTTAAAATTAAAAATATCTAACCATAGGATCTATTCCACATAGATATGAATTTGGGATCTTTTCTGCATAATTTTAAAATGCATTTTTTGCACATAAGAACAGTGATAAAGATAAGCACCTTAGGCAAAATGTGCATAAAGGACTGCTTTGGAGAAAGAGCATTATCTGTAGAGAAGAACGAAATTCTTGAAAAATCAAGCTGTAATTGAATAATAAAAGGATGTTAGAAACAGTACGGCATATTACTCTCTGCCCAAAAGATAAGAAAACATTGCTTTGATGCAAAAATTATTAATAGTTAAGTACTGTAAACTAATTTGCACTGATGATCAAGAATGTTACCAAGAATAGCATCTCCTCACAATAATATGTGGGTCTAGAAACCTAATAGAAAAGGTGCTACAGGCAATTTCTTGCACAAGATTTTCTGCAGAAGTTTCTTTGCACAGGTTCTAATATATCTTTATATCTGTATATATTTTATATATGTATATACCTATGTATTTATGTAATCTGATAGTTATATGATTAGCTGGAGCCAGTCCCATTGTAAATTGAATGCTTAGGATGGTCTCTTGAGAGAGAGATATATGCAATTTTGCCCAGAAGAATGAAGATGTTTACAATCAAATTGCTTTTTAGAACTTCCCCCATTTCTTATATCAAGCTTATTCTTACCTTCCTGTGCCTATACATTTCTTTCCTTTTTAGTAATAAAATGGGTAATTTACCATAAATGTAGAGGAAAAGTTCAAAAACATAACAAAAATTGAACAGATGAAAAGACAGGAATGAAAAAGAAAAACATTAGAATATAAACTGTGACAATTGAAAATTCAAGGAATTTTGCAATGGAATATGGGAGATCCACAGAAATGGAATATACATATATCTTTTCCGCTTACTATCAGAAACATTGTGACATAACTGAAAAGAAGGCAGCAGTCTAGTCATTGCCTTTTAAATGGTGGTAGAGATAAGGGACTTGTCCCTTTAAAAGTACAATCTGTACTTGTAAAACTCTATGACCCTGTTGAAAGCTATGGCTGAAATGTGCTAGTCTCATGTCCGCACCCGAGGGTGAAACTTACGGAATAAAAATAAGGATTCTAAGAAACCTGGCTGTCCTGCTGTATCCTTGCTGCATCCATGGTGAAGAGCTGCAACGGAGACACATTTTGCTGTATATATACATATATATACATGTAAATATATACATTTTCTCACATTTGTATTGTTGCTCACTGTAATGCGTTTCGGCAGTATCTCCTGCCTTGCTCACACCAATATAGATATATATATATACCACACAAGAAAGGTTGCCCTTCAGTGAAGACGCCTCACCATATATATATATATGTATATATATATTTTTTTTTTCCACTGAAAAAACCACATGGTTCAGGGACGTTATAGTTAGTTGGACATTCCACTCGTACAAAACCAGAGAAATTTGGCTGTTATAGTTAGTTGAGCTAACTATAACTCACGCCCCCGCAATGCACTGCTGATGACGTCACATATTACATCATCCATGACATGGTCAATGACATCACTGATGACATCACTGATGACATCTCAAATGACATCACTGATGACATCATCCAGTGACTATGTGTTTCTGTAAAGTTTAAATATGTTTTATATATATATATGCCAAGCAGTATTGCAGAATGAGTGGGTGCATAAGTGTCTGAACGGATGACTTAGTAGGTGCGTGACTGACTGTATAAGCGAGTGATTAAACGTGTCTTACTGAATACATGGGTTAGTGACTAAACTGTGTGAATGTCTGTATCAGTCTGTCAGTTGGTGTGTAAGCGGCTGCATGGGTTGGTGAGTAGCTACATGAGTATCTATATGGGTTATTGATTGGTTGTCTGATTATCTGTATGGGTGCCTGAGTGTCTGTGTGGGTGGGTGGGGGTGTGTGACTGTGCATAGATGCGTGAGTGGGTGATACACTGTGTGTACGGGTTCAAGAGTGCATCTGCGCAGGGCTGTATGGATGGGTGAGTGTGTTTATGGGTGTGTTGGTGAGTGAATGGATGTCTCAGTGGTGCATGTGTGAGTAACTACATATGTGAAAGGCAGTATATATGAGTGTTGAAGTATATAAATGACTATATGTGAGAGTGAGTGATTGTGAGAGCAGCTGTATGGATGAGTGTGTCCTTGTATCAGTGATTGTATAAGAGAGTAAGTATGTGTTAGTATCTGTATGAATAAGTGAGGTGGTGTGTGTATCACTGTATAGGCGGGTGAATGGGAGTGTGATTGATTCTTTGCATGACCGACTAGATGTGTGAGTAACTCTATGGATGAGTGGCCGTGTGTGAGTGTCTGTATAGGTGTATGAGGGCAAATGATAGTGCTGTATTGATGAGTGACTGCATGTATGAGTGACTGTATGGGTGAATGAGTGGATGTGTTTGTAGACCTAGGAATCAGTGAGTGGGTATGTAGTAACTGGTATTGGTGTGTCTATGGTTTCGAAAATGGTAGTCCGTATTTTAGAGTGGGTGTATCAAAGATTATATTAGGGTGTGAGGAGGTGCATCAGATTATCACGTGGATGATGTCATCAGTGCTGTCATTTGAGATGTTATCAGAGATGTCATCGCTGATGTCACTGACCATGTCATGAATGATGTCATATGTGACGTCATCAGCAGTGCATTGCGGGGGCATGAGTTATAGTTAGCTCAACTAACTATAACGGACGCATTTCTCTGGTTTTGTATGAGTGAAATGTCCTACAAACTATAACGTCCCTGAAACCTGTGGTTTTTTCAGTGAATTTCTAAGGTTTTTTAAATGCTAATTTCTAACTATAACGTCCCTGAAACCTATGGTTTTCTCAGTGAATTTCAATGATTTTTTAAATGCTAATTCCTAACTATAACGTCCCTGAAACCTCTGGTTTTTTCAGTGAATTTCAAAAGCTTTTTAAATGTTAATTTCTAACTATGCCTACAGAGGTAGGACATGTGCAGAAAGAGGAAGAAAGGCACAGGAAGAAGCTAGAGAAATACAGAAAGAGGCAAAAGAAGTCCAGAAAGATGAAGAAAGGTGCAGAAAGAAGCAAGAAATATGCAGAAAGAACCAACATAGGTGCAGAAAGAGGCCTTGTTGCAAAGTCATCCTGTGCCCCCAACATTTTGCTGACTGGTACTGGTGGCAAATGACTCTGACTAACCAGGCCAGGAGCCAGTGCTATGCTGAAAGACACTTAGAATACAGTGAAAACACCTACATACACCAGGGTACACTATGGGTTGGGGTACCCCTGTGATTGGCATGACCTCCCCTGTAAGGCCCTAGTACATAATAGGGCAGGGGAATTAAAACTACTTCTAAGTCAGAGGTGCAGAAAGAAGCAAGAGCAGTGCAGAAAGAACCAACAGAGGTGCAGACAGAGGCAAGAGGGGTGCAGAAAGAGGCAAGAAAAGTGCAGAAAGAAGCCAAAGAGGTGCAGAAAGAGGCAAGAGGGGTGCAGAAAGAAGCAAGAGAAGTACAGAAAGAAGCAACAGGTGCTTAAAGAGGCAAGCGGGGTGCAATAAGAGGCAAGAGAAGTGCAGAAAGAGGCAAGAGAGGTGCCGAAAGAGGCAAGAGAGGTGCAGAAACAGGCAAGAAAGGTACAGAAAGAGGGAACAGGGGTGCAGAAAGAGGTAAGAGGGATACAGAAATTTACAAGAGAGGTGCAGAAAGAAGCAAGAGAAGTGCAGAAAGAAGCAAGAGAGGTGTAAAAATAGGGAAGAGGGGTGCAGAAAGAGGCATGAGGGATACAGAAATTTGCAAAAGAGGTGCAGAAAGAAGCAAGGGCAGTGCAGAAAGAACTAACAGAGGTGCAAAAAGAGGCAAGAGGGGTGCAGAAAGAGGTAGGAGAGATGCACAAATTGGCAAGAGAGGTACAGAAAGAGGCAGGAGGGGTACAGAAAGAAGGAAGAGAAGTGCAGAAAGAAGCAAAAGCATTGCAGAAAGAACCAACAGAGGTGCTGAAAGAGGCGTGAAGGGTGCAGAAAGAGCAAGAGAACTGCAGAAAGAAGCAACAGAGGTACAGAAAGAGGCAAGAGAGGTGCAGGAACAGGCAGGAAAGGTGCAGAAAGAGGGAACAGGGGTGCAAAAAGAGGCAAGAGAGGTGCAGAAAGAGGCAAGAGGGGTGCAGAAAGAAGCAAGTGAGGTGCAGAAAGAGGCAACAGAGGTGCATAAAGACGCAAGAGAAGTGCAGAAACAAGCAAGAGAAGTGCAGAAAGAGGCAAGAGAATTGCTGAAAGAAGCAACAGATGTGTAGAAAGAAGGAAGAGAAGTGCAGAAAGAGGCAAGTGAGGTGCAGAAAGAAGCAAGAGCAGTGCAGAAAGAACCAACAGAGGTGCAAAAAGAGGCAAGAGGGGTGCAGAAAGATGTAGGAGAGTTGCATAAAGAGGCAAGAGAGGTACGGAAAGAGGCAGGAGGGGTACAGAAAGAAGCAAGAGAAGTGCAGAAAGAGGCAAGTGAGGTGCAGAACGAAGCAAGAGCAATGCAGAAACAACCAACAGAGGGGCAAAAAGAGGCAAGAGGGGTGCAGAAAGAGGTAGGAGAGGTGCACAAAGAGGCAAGACAGGTACAGAAAGAGGCAGGAGGGGTGCAGAAATAAGGAAGAGAAGTGCAGAAAAAAGCAACAGAGTTACAAAAAGAGGTAAGTGGGGTACAGAAAGAGGTAGGAGAGGTGCACAAAGAGGCAAGAGAGGTACAAAAAGAGGCTGGAGGGGTACAGAAAGAAGGAAGAGAAGTGCAGAAAGAGGCAAGTGAGGTGCAGAAAGAAGCAAGAGCAGTGCGGAAAGAACCAGCAGAGGTGCAAAAAGAGGCAGGAGGGGTGCAGGAAGAGATAGGAGAGGTGCACAAAGAGGCAAGAGAGGTACAGAAAGAGGCAGGATGGGTGCAGAAAGAAGGAAGAGAAGTGCAGAAAGAGGCAAGAGAATTGCTGAAAGAAGCAACAGAAGTGTAGAAAGAAGCAAGAGAAGTGTAGAAAGAGGCATGTGAGGTGCAGAAAGAAGCAAGAGCAGTGCAGAAAGAACCAACAGAGGTGCAAAAAGAGGCAAGAGGGATGCAGAAAAAGGTAGGAGAGGTGCACAAAGAGGCAAGAGAGGTACAGAAAGCGGCAGGAGGGGTGCAGAAGTAAGGAAGAGAAGTGCAGAAAGAAGCAACAGAGGTGCTGAAAGAGGCGCAAAGGGTGCAGAAAGAACTAGAGAAGTGCAGAAAGAAGCAACAGAGGTACAGAAAGAGGCAAGAGAGGTGCAGAAACAGGCAGGAAAGGTGCAGAAAGAGGGAACAGGGGTTCAGAAAGAGGCAAGAGAGGTGCAGAAAGAGGCAACAGAGGTGCAGAAAGAGGCAACAGAGGTCCAGAAACATACAAGAGAGGTGCAGAAACAAGCAAGAGAAGTACAGAAAGAGGCAAAGGAATTGCTGAAAGAAGCAACAGACGTGTGGAAAGAAGCAAGAGAAGTGCAGAAAGAGGCAAGTGAGGTGCAGAAAGAGGCAAGAGAGCTGCAGAAACAGGCAAGAAAGGTACAGAAAGAGGGAACAGGGGTGCATAAAGAAGTAAGAGGGATACAGAAATTTGCAAAAGAGGTGCAAAAAGAAGCAAGAGCAGTGCAGAAAAACAACAGAGGTGCAGAAAGAGGCAAGAGGGGTGCAGAAAGAGGTAGGAGAGGTGCACAAAGCGGCAAGAGGGGTACAGAAAGAGGCAAGAGGGGTGCAGAAAGAAGGAAGAGAAGTGCAGAAAGAAGCAACAGAGGTGCTGAAAGAGACAAGAAGGGTGCAGAAAGAGGCAAAAGGAGTGCAGAAAGAAGCAACAGAGTTGCAGAAAGAGGCTAATAGAGGTGCAGAAAGAGGCAAGAGTGATGCAGAAAGAAGCAAGTGAGGTGCTGAAAGAGTCAAGAGAGGTGCAGAAAGAAGAGAGTGAGGTTCAGAAAGAGGTAAGAGAAAAGCAGAAAGTGGAAAGTGAGGTGCAGAAAGAGGCAAGAGAGGTATAGAAAGAGGCAAGATAAGTATAGAAAGAGGCAAGAGAAGTGCAGAAAGAGGCACTTGAGGTGCAGAAAGAGGCAAGAGAGGTACAGAAGGAGGCTTGAGAAGTGCAGAAAGAGGCAAGAGAAGCGTAAAAAGAGGCAAGAGAAGTGCAGAGGGAAGAGAGTGAGGTGCAGAAAGAGACAAGTGAGGTGCAGAAAGAGGCAAGAGAGGTACAGGAAGAGGCAAGGGAAGTGCAGAAACAGGCAAGAGAAATTCACAAAGAGGCAAGAGAGGAGCAGAAAGAGGCAAGAGAGGTGTAGAAAGAAGCAAGAGAAGTGCAGAAAGAGGCAAGTGAGGTGCAGAAAGAGGCAAGAGAGGTGCAGAAAGAGGCAAGAAAGGTGCAGAAAGAGGCAAGAGAGGTACTGAAAGAGGCAAGAGATCTGCAGAAAAAAGCAACAGAGGTGCTGAAAGAGGCAAGTGAGGTGCAGAAAGGGGCAATTGAAGTGCAGAAAGAGGCAAGTGAAGTGCAGAAAGAAGACAGTGAGGTGTAGAAAGAGGAAGAAAGGTACAGAAAGAAGCAAGAGAAATGCAGAAAGAGGCAAGAGAGGCACAGAAAGAAGAGAGTTTTGTGCACCATTAGTACTAATTTAACACCCACATTTAGCAATAAGTAACACCTGACCATGCCAGCTTTGCAAAGGGCCTTCCACCACGCTGTAACACGTGACGCTGCATTTTTGGGAACATTTAAGCTGTTTGAGCTAGAAACAAGGCTTTTTTTGTTCAAATCTGCAGATTAGGCACCAGATGATGGAATATTTGCTCAAAATGTTTAATTATGTGAAATTTGGTGCAGCCGAACAGTCACATAATTCCAGTGGCCCTGGTCATACCTCCGACTAGGTCCAGAAGTGCTCCTCAGTGGTTCCTTTTTTTTGTGTCTCATTGAATTTATAGTTTAGCTTCTATGGAAACGAGGAAGACTAAACCTGAGGTTACCACTCCACAGCACAGACTACAATACCACATAATTACTCTCCAAAACACATAATCCCACTCCACATAACTCCTATAAACTAAATACCACAAACGTTCTATTCACATAATTTCACTGCACAACAGACCACATAATTCCACTACACACAACGTACATCCACTCTACACCAAAAAACATTAGTTAAAATCTTTTACATTTACAATGCCAATAGCTCTAACTCTTGCAAATGCGAGACCTATTACATTACAAATGTTTCTTTAACTGGTAGTCGCGTTTGCAGAGTGGTGTAGAAAGGGGGCTGGGCCTCCGACCAGCGCTCAGGAATTCAGCTGCGTAGGACTTACCAACGCAGTACCAGGAGGGCTTCATGGCCCCCAAAGTCCCTCAGGAGTAAAGTGGACTTCATCCCCCAACCAGTACTGTGCCAGGAGGCATGTTTGCAGAGTGTTGAAGAAAGGGGGCGTGGCCTCCAAAGACCTCTTAGCAATCCCACTGTGTGGGACTTAGTGGAGGTAATAAGAGAGGTAGTTGGCCCCCAAGGACAACCTTGGGGGCCAACTATCCCTCCTATTACCTCCAGTAAGTCCCACACATTGGGATTGCTAAGTTGTCATAGCAGGCCACGCCCCCTTTCCCCACCACTCTGAAAACGCACTCCCTGGCGCGCTCTTGGATAGTGGTTAAAGTCCCCTTCGCTGCTGGGGGTCCTTAGGAGCCAGCTAGCCTACCTGATACCTCCAGTATGCCCCAGATAGTGGGATTGCTGATAGGTTTACCCAGGCCACACCCCCTTTCCCCACCACTCTGCAAACGCACTCCCTGGCGCGCTGTTGGATAGGGATTAAAGTCCCCTTCGCTGCTGGGGGTCCTTAGGGGCCAACTAGCCTGCCTGATGCCTCCAGTATGCCTCAGATAGTGGGATTGCTGATAGGTGGACACAGGCCATACCCCCTTTGTCCACCACTCTGCAAACACTCCTCCTGGCGTGCTCTTGGTTGGGAGATGAAGTCCCCTTGCCTCCTGAGGGTACCTGGGGGCCAACTAGCCCACCAGGTACCTCCAGTAAGCCACACACAGCTGGATTGCTAAGAGTGGTCCAAGGCCACGCCCCCTTTTTACCTCACTCTGCAAATGCGCCTCCTGGTGCACTGCTGCTCGGAAGATGAAGTCCAGTTGCGTCCTGAGGTCCTCAGGACACAAGATCACCTTATCACCCCACCAGCAGTGCACCAAGAGGTGCATTTGCAGAGTGGTGTAAAAAGGGGCGTGGCCTTGGACCACCTCTCAGCAATCCCACTGTGTGGGGCTCTCTGGAGGTACCTGGTGGGCTAGTTAGCCCCCAGGGACCCTCAGGAATCAAGGAGACTTAATCTCCCAACCCAGAACGTGCCAGGGGGTGCGTTTGCAGAGTGGTGCAGTGTGGGGGCGGGGCCTCTGGCCCGATGCCGTGTTTTCTTTTCTTTTTACATTTTTAAAAGGGGGCTGTGTGGCCCCCCTTCTTTTAGTATTTTTTGGGCCCTGGGGACCCCATCTCCCAGGGCCTGACCAATTTTCTTTTTTTTACAGGAAGGGGGCCACGCGGCCCCCCTCCCGAGTCCGATTTAAGCCCTGGGGACCCCATCCCCTGGGGCACGGCCTTGTTTATTTTATATTTTTTTAATTATTTGTCAGAAAGTGGGGCCGTGTGGCCCCCTTCCCCTGGGCCATTTTCGGCCCGGGGACCCTATCCCCCGGGGCTTGGCCATTTATTTTTTATATATATTTTTAGAAGGGGGCCGCGTGGCCCCCCTTCCCTGGGCCTCTCTTGGCCCCGGGGACCCCATCCCCCGGGGCCTGGCCAGCCTTTCTTAATTTTTGCAATTTTGGCCCCGGGGACCCTATCCCCCGGGGCCCGGACTTATTTCTTTTTTAATTTATTTCTTTTTAATTACAAATGGAGGGGGGCTGCGTGGCCCCCCTTCCCTGGGCCACTTCTGGCCCCGGGGACCCCATCCCCCGGGGCCTGCCCAAACGTTGGGGACTGTGGGGGGCCCCAATGCCCCCATGGTCCCTGCCGGCTCCCCACCTCCTGCGGGAGCCAGCATTGCTTTTGGGCAATGGGAGCTGCTAACATGCAGCTCCCCTTTCCCAAAAGCAATTCTGCTTTGCTTCTTGGAAGCAGTGTTTGCTATGGCAGGGCGGTAGCCATGCTCCAGCTCTGTCATAGCAAATGGCAATGTCCCAGGGGTGGGCACCCTGGGACATTGCAGGAGCCGGCCCTGGGGGATGGCGGTCCCCAGGGCCATCAAGGGCTCCAGGAGGGGGGCTGCACGGCCCCCCTCCCAATTGATTTAAGCCCCGGGGAGGTGTGGTCCCCGGGGCTTGGGGGTCCGCCACAGGCCCCTGCATTTAAATAAGCAGTGCCCCGGGGAGGTGGTGGTCCCTGGGGTTGCAGGGGGGGGCCCTGCATTTAAATCATATAGCCCAGGGGAGGTGGTGATTTACCCGGGGCTTGGGGGGCCCCCCTGCCCAAAATAATGTAAAGCCCCGGGGAGGTGGCAGTCCCCAGGCTTGGGGGCACCCGTGAGGCTCCCCACCCTAAAATGCAAATGCCCCGGGGAGGTGGCAGTCCCCTGGGCAGCATGGGGGGGCAGGTGCCCCCCGCATGCAGTTTTAAAAAAAAAACCCGGGGAGGTGGTGGTCTCCGGGGCTTGGGGGGGCCCTTGAGGCCCCCCCACCCAAAATAATGTAAAGCCCCGGGGAGGTGGTGGTCCCCGGGGCTTGGGGGGGCCCGCGAGGCTCCCCCACCCTAAAATGCAAATGCCCCAGGGAGGTGGCGGTCCCCTGGGCAGCATAGGGGGCAGGAGCCCACCCGCATGCAGTTTTAAAAAAAGGCCCCGGGGAGGTGGTGGTCCCTGGGGCTGTGGGGGCCCCCACGGGCCCCTGCTAATTAATTTGCCATTTGCCCTGGGACCTGGCCCACCCGCGGGTTTATGGAAAACGAAGAGCAGGAGCCCGCGCTTCATTTTTAAAAAAAATTTCAGCCGGATTCGCGCACCCAGCGCAAATTCGGCCGATTTCTTTTTTAAAAAAAATGCTTTTTTTGGCCCTGGGGGTCCGAGTGGGACCCCCTGAGCAGGCCTAGGGGGTCAGGGTGTTTCTACCCTGCCCCCTATTCTTCATTTTGAACCTTTTTTTTGACATTTTTCTTGTCACTCGGTACCGAGTCACAAGATGGCTGCCAACACATTCTGGTTTGGAGTGTTGGCAGCCAATCAGAGTGAAGCACGTGCTCTGGAGTGTTCACGAATCCTCCTTGTTGCTCAGATATCAATATTTTTATTTTTTGAATTTCTCAGGAACTACTGAACGGATTAACACCATTTTAAAAAAGCACGCTTTCTCAACCAAGACCTACCTTTTGGCCAAATTTGGTGTAATTCTGTTCAGCAATCCGGGCTGTAGCTTTGTCTAAAGTTTCCTATGGAAATTAACATGGGGAAAATGTGTTTGTGGGACCCCCCTTTTTTCTCAGCCCCCGCTTGACGGATCACCCCAAAACTTTCAAGACAGGAGCTGACCTGAGCTGGTCATTAGTTTTGAAAAGTTCGCAAAGATTCATCTAACGGCGCCAAAGATATTGGCAAAAGAAAAAACGCTTTTTGAATAGAAACAAGGTCCTAACTATAACTACCTACTGGCGACCGCCAGTAGGTCATGTATATGTTTATATATATACAAATATATATATATATATATATATATATATTCACTGAAAAAAAACATAGGTTTCAGGCACGTTATAGTAAGAAATTAGCATTTAAAAACCTTACAAATTCACTGAAAAAACCATAGGTTTTAGGGACAGTTATAGTTAGTCGGACATTGCACTCGTACAAAACCCGTGAAATTCCCCCGTTATAGTTAGTTCAGCTAACTATAACTCGCACCCCCGCAATGCACTGCTGATGACGTCATATATTACATCACTCATGACATGGTCAGTGACATCACTGATGACATCATTCAGTGACTGTTTGTTTCTGTAAAGTTTAAATATTTTTAATATATATAGGGAAAGGCGTATTGAAGAATGAGTGGGTGTATAAGTGTCTGTATGGATGATTTAGTAGGTGCGTGACTAACTCTATAAGTGAGTGATTAAACGTATCTTACTGAATGCATGGGTTAGTGACTAAACTGGGTGAATGTCTGTATCCGTCTGTCTGTTGCTGTGTAAGTGGCTGCATGGGTTTGTGAATAGCTACATGAGTGTCTATATGAGTTATTGATTGGTTGTCTGAGTATCTGTATGGGTGCCTGAGTGTTTGTGTGGGTGGGGTGTGTGCGACTCTGTGTATAGATGTGTGAGTGGGTGATTCACTGGGTGGATGGTTTCAAGAGTGCATCTGTGATAGACTGTATGGGTGGGTAAGTGTGTGTAAGAGTGTGTTAGTGAGTGAATGTATGTCCCAGTGGTACATGTGTGAGTAACTACATATGTGAAAGGCAGTATATATGTGTGTTGGAGTATATAAATAGCTATAAGCGAGAGTGTGTGATTGTGAGAGTGACTGTATGGATGAGTGTGTGCTTGTATCAGTGATTGTATAAGAGCGTAAGAATGTGTTAGTATTTGTATGAGTAAGTGAGCTGGTGTGTGTATAACTGTATAGGTGAGTAAATGGCAGTGTGTTTAATTATTTGCATGACTGACTAGGTGTGTGAGTACCTCTATGGATGAGTGGCGGTGTTTGAGTGTCTATATAGGAGTATGAGTGCATATGATAGTCCTGTACTGAGTGACCGTAAGTATGAGTGACTGTACAGGTGAGTGAGTGGATATGTGTGTAGACCTAAGAATCAGTGAGTGGGTATGTAGTTATTGGTGTTGGAGTGTCTATGGTTTTGCGAATGGCAGTCTGTAATTTAGAGTGGGTGTATCAAAGGTTATATTAGGGTGTGAGGAGGTGCATGAAATTATCACATGGATGATGTCATCAGTGATGTCATCAGTGATGTCATTTGAGATGTCATCAGTGATGTCATCAGTGATGTCACTGACCATGTCATGAGTGATGTAATATGTGACGTCATCAGCAGTGCATTATGAGGCGCGAGTTATAGTTAGCTGAACTAACTATAACGGGGAATTTCATGGGTTTTGTACGAGTGCAATGTCCAACTAACTATAACTGTCCCTAAAACCTATGGTTTTGTCAGTGAATTTGTAAGGTTTTTTAAATGCTAATTTCTAACTATAACGTGCCTAAAACCTATGGTTTTTTCAGTGAATTTCAAAGGTTTTTTAAATGCTAATTCCTAACTATAACATGTCTGAAACCTATGGTTTTTTTCAGTGAATTTCAAAGGTTTTGTAAATGACAATTTTTAAATGTATTAATTGTTATATTTATTTTTTTGATACTGATTTACTACATTTTTTTAAACTATTTATTTTTACATATTTTATTTTTTAAATTACATTGTAATTACATTATACATTACATTACAAAATATACCTTCTCAGAATGAATTACTTTGCAAATAGGCAATAGACTTTTAAGTACAGTAGTTACAGTTGTTGCAATGGGCAACACAATTTCAAACACAATGCAACATTGAGCTCAATGTGAATTTCTAGTTAAATGCAATTAGTTACTTTATGGATTACTTTTCTAACCACAGGACTGGATCCTAGATTCAGTCCTGGGACATCTCCTGTAAACAGTTGAGTAAAAGCGTTTTGGTTACAGTAATGATTTTTTTATGAATATTATTGTATTTTAAAAGTTGACAAAAACTTTTTCACATAGAATTACCAATGTTATCCTATGGGAGGAAATTCACTTAGCAGGTAAGTAGTGTTATCGTTACTTTTTCTTACTCAGTGGTGGATCCTGGATCCAGCACTGGTGCATCTCCTGTAAACAGTTGAAAGAATGCGTTTAAGTCAAACAGGCGATTTTTAAGGAATATTTGTAGTTTGTGAAAATCGACACTGAAACTTTTCTGCTGAAAACCAGACAATGGATTCCTATGGAAGGAAATACAAGTTACTGGTAAGTACGGTTAGAATGACTTTTCAGGGTCAGTACTGGGCTAAAAGATGCAGCACTGGGTTCTCTCCTAATAACATGTGAGTAAATCGGAATTCGTAGTTCGGCTGATTTTAGAGGAATATTTGCACAATGGTGAAGGAAGGGGGTGGGGCCTGAGGTGACATGTCTGCAAACACGCCCTGTGGCGCGTTTTAAGTTGGAGAATTAATTCCTCCTCAATCCCGAGGGTCCCTAGGGGCCAACTAGCCCACCAGATACCTCCAGTATTCGCCAGAGAGCTGCGTTGCAGAGAGGTGTTCAGAGGCCATGCCCCTTTTTACAACACTCTGCAACGTAGCTCCGTGGCGCTTACTGGAGGTACCTGGTGGGCTAGGTGGCCCCAGGGACCCTCAGGATTGAAGGGATTTAATTCCCCATCTTAAAACGCGCCACGGAGCCTGTTTGCACACATGTCACCTGAAGTCCCGCCCCTCCCTTCGCCACTGTGCAAACGCGCCCGTGGTGCGTTTTAAGTTGGGGATTAAGTCCCCTTGAATCCTGAGGGTCCCTGGAGTCCTACTAGCCCACCATGTACCTCCAAAAGTGCCACAGAGCTGCGTTGCAGAGAGGTGTAAAAGGGCGTGGCCTCTGTACACCTCTCTGCAATGGAGCCCCCTGGCGCATACTGGAGATTCCTGGTGGGCTAGTTGGCCCCCAGGGACCCCCAGTATTCAAGGGGAATTACTTCTCCTTCTTAAAACGCGCCAGGGGGCGCGTTTGAAGACTGCTGCAGGGAGGGGGCGAGGCATCCGGCACGATGCCGGTCTTTTTTTTTTTTTTTTCTTTTTTTTTGTATGGGAGGGGGCTGCGTGGCCCCCCTTCCCTCAGCCACTTTTGGCCCCGGTGTCCCCATCCCCCGGGGCCTGAGGATTTTCTTTTTTTTTAAATTAAAATCTTTGGAGGGGGCTACGTGGCCCCCTCCTCAGGCTCATTTAAGGCCCCGGGACCCCATCCCCTGGGGCCGGCCTTGCCCATTTTTTTTTTTTTTTTTGGGGAGGGGGGCTGCGTGGCCCCCCCAATCCCCACACGGTCCGGCCGGCTCCCGCGTCCTGCGGGAGCCGGCATTGCTTTCCATAAGGGGAGCTGCTGACATGCAGCTCCTTATGGAAAAGCAATCTGCTGCTTCATTGAAGCGAGAGCAGGTTTCCTGCTCTCGCTTCAATGAAACAAGCTAGTTTGCAATGACAGGACGGGAGCCGCGAGGCTCCCGCCCTGCCATTGCAAACAGCAGTGTCCCGGGGTAGGCACCCCGGGACACTACAGGAGCCGGCCCTGGGGGTGGCAGTCCCCAGGGCCATCAAGGGCTCCAGGAGGGGGGCCGCGCGGCCCCCCTCCCATCCTGTGCACAGCCCCGGGGAGGTGGTGGTCCCTGGGGCTCGGGGTCCTAAACAGACCCCCACATTTTATTATTTAGTGCCCCAGGGAGGTGGCGGTCCCCGGGGCATGTGGGGGGGCTCGAGCCCCCCCACACAGGTTATTTTAAAAAAAATAAAAAGAAGCCCCGGGGGGTGGGGGTCCCCGGGGCTGCGGGAGGGCCGAGAGCCCTCCCGCAACATTTTAATTCAAAGCCCCGGGGGTGGCGGTCCCCGGGGCTTGGGGGGCCTTAGAGGCACCCCACATAAATTTATATTAACCCCCGCATGCCCCCGGGATTTGGGCCACCCGGGGGCAAAATAGCATCAAAGCGCGGGAGACCGCTGATTTTAAAAAAAAATGCTTTTTTCTGCCCAGGGGGTCTTTGGGGACCCCCTGAGCAGACCTAGGGGGTCAGGATGTTTCTACCTGCCCCCTTTGTGCGTTTTGTGCACTTGTTTCTTGTGCCTCGGTTCTACCGAGGGACAAAATGGCTGCCAACACTTCCTGATTTGTCGTGTTGACAGCCACTTGACAGCCAATTAGCATGCAGCTCGTGATCGGGACGGTGCGCACAGGGTGCGCGGATCCGACGATATATGTGATTTTACTTGTGATTTTCTCAGGAACTACTGAACGGGTTTACACCATTTAAGCAAAAGGCACGACTCTGAACCAAGGGCTAGCTTTTTGCCAAATTTGGTGTAATTCTGTTCAGCAGTTCGGGCTGTAGCTGCGACTAACGGTTCCTATGGAAAAATGAATGGGGAAAACACGTTTTGGGACCCTCCTTTTTTCTCGTCCCCCGCTTGACGAATCGCCCCGAGACTTTCAGGATAGGAGCGGACCGGAGCGCCCCAACAAGTTTGAAACTTTCGCGAAGATTCGTCAACCGGCGCCAAAGTTATTTCAAATAGAATGTTGCGGATTTCCTATGGAAAATAGGTCCTAACTATAACTATCTACTGGCGACCGCCAGTAGATAATATATATATATAAATACATAGAGAGAGAGAGAGAGAGAGAGAGAGATAGATAGATAGATAGATAGATAGATAGATAGACATGTAGGTGTGCTGCTGCTCTGTTACATTAATACTAAATTAAATACCCAGTGGAATAATGAACTATAATATTTTTCACACTTGACACTTGTACACATTATATATTGCTGAATGTCTAATGTTTACTTATGCCTATATTCATTGTTTCCAATATTTCGTTTTTTAGATGACACAACTATAAATGTGAATCCTATTACCATTGATGTGGTACTATTAATGTGTACATGTGCTATAGTACAGAGCCATTTACAACAGTACATATCACATATACTTGTGTTTTAATTTACTGTAATAAACTAGAACACAGCGCCATATTCTCCTTAATATATTGCAGTGTAATACAGGCACATGTTGCATATAACATTTGTAATAGAAATTTTGGCAACTGAGATTATAAAAACATAGTACCTTATGGAAAAACATTTATCACATTATTTTTCACAAACAGTCCAGTTTGTATGAGAAAACTCTGCAATGTAAATGTGATAACTGCTGAAAATTATATCAGACTATTCATTTATCTAAACTTCGGTGTGATAATTATATGCAGTGATTCCTATGTTCAACACTGTTGTTTGTACAATTCCATTTAACTCACTATCATCACTTGGCATACATTTAAAGTTTGTTAATTGTGATCCAATTACAATAATACTGATTCACTATCATATAATTCTTCTCATACCTCTAAATACTGTATAAAGGTTAAGTTAACCTTAATATTACCTAGGAAACCTATGATGATATATTACTGCAGATGTCAGCAACAAATGTTAGCCAACTGATCCAACAATAAGTACTCCTTAGTTTCCAGTAGTCATACAAGTCCTTACCCACATCTCTCCCTGTAGATGCATCCCAAGCGATTGTCTACATGGTTTCTTTTTTATCCCTACTCCATCTTTGTTGAAGACAATGTTGCCTCCTTTGACTACTTATAGTACCTGTATGCTGATGACACATTTACTTTCTTCCCTTTTCCATTATAAACCCCCATGGTAGGGCCTCTAACTGCTTCATACCTTTCGGCAGAGTTGATCATTTGTTCCCTGATGCTCAATAGTCATTTATTCCACTGTTTCCCATTTTCCTTCTGCCCTCCCACCACCCACCTCTATCTCACCAGCCAGAAGCCTTATTGTGTCATTTAACTCTAAAATGTTTCTGGAAATGGTCATTTCTACCACAAAAATTTGAAAGATTCCAACTCTGATATACATATAGATCATTCACCCTTGTATCCCTATAACTTACTACAAAGATACAAATCAGGACACTAATTGTGAGTATATTGTATCATTGCAATAGGCTTCTTGTAGGCTTTCCAATATATAATTTTCATTCTAAAAATAAAAACTCTTTACCATATGTCATTTTTTAAATATTGTATGCCAACCAAATTCTTCTCAGCATTGTATGAAAGCCAGTTCTCCATCTTCTATGAGTAGAGACAAAGTTTCTGATCTTGACTATCAAATCAGTGCATGATCTCCCCCTCATGCTCTAATTTCACTGACTCCATCTCATATTAATCTCCAGCTTGCACATTGTGCTCATGTTTACCTCTGCAGGTATTAAAACCATATAGTGCTCCACCAGGCTTCTTCTCACTTACCATGCTTCACTGCATGAGCTAGAATTACCTGTCGCCTGGTGTCAGACACATCCCTACCCTACAAATACTTAAAACAGCTCTTTAATCTCATCTCTTCAACATTGGAATCCATCAAATTTGGCAAACGTTCCTATGAATATGGGGCCGCACTCAAAAAAGGTAAGTTTGTATGTGTACATCTCTTCGTATGTACGTCTACACTGACACCTTGGTGTAATTCTCCCCATAGATGAAATTCACCATTTCGTTATGTATATTTATACCTAGATGTAGATTTAGGATTCTCAAATGAGGGATTGGAAACTACTATAACAGAACTTAAAAGAGTAAAATTGCTAATAATAATTTTCTGCATCTTTGTGGAGGTCACCGCCATCGGAGCAGAGATCTTCACTCAAAATACATAGGACCAGCGAAGATTTTCAGCAATAGAATTGTGAATAGAGCAGTTTAGGTACTTAAAAAAGGCTTCTATGAATAAGCCTCAAAGTTGTAAATTTAAATGCATAGGTATGAAAGCATATGTTTGCATGCTAATGTCTGACATCACAATAATTTCTTCATAGAGCACCATAATATGTATGTATCCATCACACTTTTTATTCTGTGTAAGAAGACGTCACTTTATTCTGTTTTTCTGTCCAAAATCCTCGCATTGTGACAAAAATATAAATCAATGAGGTATATAGATTATCACAAACAACTGTAAAATTCTCTGATTTACAAAAATAATCTGCTGTAAAATGCTAGATATTTTAAAGTACACTTTTGCCTGTTTTATGAGGATATTGTACACCACGTTTATAAATGATGATGGATTGCTGATTAGATATAGTTTAGGCTACATGTATTTTTCAAAACTTTCTAGCTTCACTTCCTTGAAAGCCATATTTTTTCAAAATATCCCCATATCAAGAGTTGTAAAATACAACTAAAGCCACATACACAGGGGCATGTGAAATATTTTATCACTAACAATATTGTGTGATTATGATAAACTACATAACTGCCATTCAGTCAACTTGACAAAACTTTATCTGCAGGTGAAATCATGTCCCCACCAAAAATATTTTATTGGAGCTTTTTCTTACAAATATTTTCTTTCTGTGCTGAATTTCAGCAAATCCTACTGTTTGCAGGAATGGTTTCTTTTTTTTTTTAAAGAACTTTGTAGGTTCACCTTCTTGTAAAATGTATAAAAGGCATTCACTGCCTTTCCTTGACCATTTTTGAAAATTATGTAGTTAATTTTATTTATACTCTTTCATGTGGATTAAACACAAGAATGGCTATGAAATTGCTTCCAGGATGTTCTTACCTAAAGGGAGCTTCAGAAATGATGGAGCTTCTCGAAGATACTGAACAGTGAGTGTAACTTCATCACCTGCATTGCGCATTAAATGCACCTGCCAATGAAAGACACCACACCAATTTTACATTTTTATGCATTCAAATATAAAATACAAAAATATAGATTTGTCAATACACAAAATAATGGTATTAAGGGTTAGTTGCAGCTTCAAAATGCAACAGTCCACATTAATCAAAATAAATGTTACAACATTAATATTGTCTCTAAATAATCATGAGACTCAATTATTGTTACTAGAATATTGTGATGCAGAATATTGCAGGTATGAAAATGTAATGTATTTTTTAAATGTTGCTGTAAAGAATGTTGATTGTGTTAGTTATTAGTAAGCTCTTTTAGATGATTGTTTTTTTAGCTTATTGCTACTCATTTACATTATTGACAGGGGTTATGTTTGTAGGGGACAGTGTAGTATGCTTACTGCCAAGATAATGGTCCACCCACCCTGTTTAGATGCGGGCAGACAATAGGTTTGGCTATGGCGGTGACTACTCTGTCACTGCCATAGCTAAACCTCTCCAAAGGCCCAATGGAGTAAGGGACATCAGAGAAATGGCTATATGTCAGCCCACCAAATTAGGATGAGCGGATATTTAGCCATTTTCTTAACTTTAAGTTACCACCAGCCAAATCCTGGCAGTGAGGAACAGTAAAAAAGGAATAATGCATTCCTCGCCGTAGGAGATGACTCCTATGGTGAAGGGGGGCATTTTATTTTTATTTTCAAAAAGAAAGTCCTGTTTCTGGATTTTCTTTTTGAACTTAAAAAAGTAAACCATTTGGTGCAAAGATCCGTCATGTTAATGGAGCCCTGCACCAAACAGCGAATAGTTCTGATTGGAACCTCCACGATGGCAGTTCCTGTCAGTGCATTATAAATTACCCCCAGCATGGCGGTCATTTATAAACTTGGCGGATGGTCCCTCCATCAATGAGGCAGAGTAATCTACTCTGTGGATGAAACAGCGGGCCATCCACCAAACTATAAACTATCTTTAGTTTCAAAAATGGAAGTCAAAATCCTTCAGCTGGGCAAGGAAGAAGGGTTTATCTGAGGAGGGCTCTACATCATCAGATAGGCATTGAGGTCCAGGTGAAGCCATTGGTGTTGGCAGAAAAAGTTTCCAAGCAGGAACATTTGAATTTCATGCACAGGGAAGTCCTCACGCCAGCTGGATACTTTTGGCAACTTCAACTAATCAAGATTTCTATCTTCGGACTTAGGCCCAGATTTATATCTTGGTGCTAAGCATACTCTGTTGCAATGGTGACGGAGTAATGCCAAGATAATTGTGCGCCCACCCAATTTAAATGCAGGCAGAAAATAGGTTTAATCACAGTGGAGAGTACTTTGTCTCTGATGTATTAAACCCCTCTTTAGGCCCTGTGGAGTAAGAGTCATTAGAGATAGCACCCACCTGATTTAGATGGGCTAAAATAGAGGCGAGTTTGCACTGCCTGCCACTGCCAGGGAAACCCTGGCAGTACTGGGTGGTGAAAACTGCTAGATTGCTTCCCTCAGCATGATAGAGCATTTTTATTTTTATTTAAAAAAAAAAAAAATCCCGCTTTGGGATTTTCTTTTTGAAAATTAAAAAGAATTCATTTTTGTGCAAGGCTCTGTCATGTTGACGGAGCCTTGCACCAAACTGTAAAAGGCATTGACAGGAACTGCCATGATGCCAGGACCCCCCTCCTAAAGTACTGCTTTTCAAATACCGCCAGTCTCCATGTTATAATTGAATGTTCCTATATGTGAGCATGATTACTCCATAGAATTAATCAACTCTTTCAATATATTTTATGTCGTTGCACTTTATTCATAGGACATGGTAATTAGACATGAATACAACTCAGTGATAAACATAAACCTTCTTTCTCCAATGGATTTCGGGCCAATTTGGCCCTACTGCAAACAAGCCCACAGTGCCCTTCACCTACTAAATCGAAAGGAGGAGAAACTCTTAACATCTAGTACGGAGCCTCTGTGCCCACGCAGAGGTGTGGTCAGGGTAATGAGCAGCCACTCCTCTTCTGTGGTCCCCCCAAAATGGTTCTTGGGGCAGCTTTCCCTATTTGGGTTTGGTGTTTGCCCGACTAGGAGGACAAAAGAAGGGGCCTATTCAGGTGTCATCAGACATATGCTTTTGACAGGGGCAGTCCCTTTGAAGTAAATTAGGTTCCTAGGCACAGCCCAAGTGGTATTCCTAGCAGGGAAAAAAACACCTCCCCATACCCAGACTATTGTCTATTCTATGGGAGTTGGTTTCACACCTTCTAAGGGATAAGCACTCGTTAGACACTGCTAGAGAGCTAATGAAAATCAGGCTCGAAGAGCTTTAGGCAGGGAAAAAGTAACTTTCTAAAAGTTAATTTTTCTTAATAAGTATTAAAATGAGATGTTACCATTGAATTGGGCTTTTAATAAATATTAAAAATAGTGGTTTATCATATTTCTAGCTGGTCCCAATCTAGAGATATCAGAATTAATATTTAATATCACTTCCAAGTGTTTTTATATGGGCTAGTCAGTCTTGCTACAGTCAAAATAGCTCTGGGTGCTAGTCACTGTAAGGATATGTTAACTTTACATTTCTACTTGTCCTACTTTTAAATAAAATGGTGGCATGCAATGCCTACATAGGGATAACTTATTAATATCTGTCCTATCAAAATGGTTTATTTTGACAGGTCAACTTTCCACGCCATGGGTGTATTTGGACACAAATACTATAATCATGTTGATATTGAAAAAATCAATGTCAATATGAATAATGATACAAGCATGCAAAAAAACAAAGGGCCAGATGCATCAAGCATTTTTTGCGATCGCAAACAGGCTGATTCGCAGAATCGGCCCATTTGCGATTGCAAAAAATGCTTTTGCAATGCATCAAACCCAATTTTACGATTCGGTAACCTGTTACCGAATCGCAAAATGGGTTTGCGATTCGCTATTTGGAAGGGGCGTGTTTAGGGCGTCCCTTCCAAATAGCGAATCCTAACGTATGCATAAATGTTTTGTGACCATGAATGCGGTCGCAAAACATTCTCATTTTCTCACCTACTTCAAGTAGGTGGT
This sequence comes from Calotriton arnoldi, assembly GCA_963921515.1. Classification (NCBI taxonomy): domain Eukaryota; kingdom Metazoa; phylum Chordata; class Amphibia; order Caudata; family Salamandridae; genus Calotriton; species Calotriton arnoldi. The sequence continues at coordinate 170,823 of CAWUFW010010370.1, read as the reverse complement.
AACCCATTCCCCTTTGTGAATGTTTGTAAAAGCATTTTTAAGAGCAGGCAGTGGTCCCACGGACCACTACCTGCTCTTAAAAAATTAAAAGAAAACTTTTCATTTTTCTTTTTGTAAAGCATCTCGTTTTTCTTTAAGGAAAACGGGCTGCTTTACAAAAAAAAAGAGATTGCTTTATTTAAAAGCAATCACAGACATGGTGGTCTGCTGATCTCAGCAGAGCACCATCCCTGTGAATTTTACGATTCCTAGGGGGTCACAAATTGCGACCTACCTCATTAATATTCATGAGGTAGGTCATTTGCGACCCCTTAGGAATCGCAGAAAGTGTACTACACTTTCATGCATGCCGTTTTGTGATTCCCTAATTGCAAATTGCAAAGATTCGCAATTAGGGAATCGCAAAACATTTTTTTGATAATCTCATCTTTATTGAGGAATTTGCCCATTGTGAACTCCACATCAACCCGACTTGTATGTAGTTAAGCAGGCTCTGAGACCCAGGCCCGAAGCCACTGATTGACAGGTGACTGGTGGGGTGGCACATAGCCAGCAGACCAACACGTGAACAGGAAACCCCAGATCAATCCCACAGATAGGCGCAGCGAAGTCACATGAAGTTAGGAACTCATAGCAAATCAGGAGACAGCACACACAGTACATGTAGAGATCATGTGCTTCCTATGCCGGACATCTGGACACATTACCCACTGGCCGCATTGTGTCCATGCAAGGATGAGGCCCACCTGGATTCCTCATCCAATACATTAATTTATGGCCCCAAAGACAGAGGTTCACATTCCTTACGAAAAAAGGATCACTGGAACTATTTTCTTGCATTCAATGAACTGTATAAAAACACTTTAGACCCATGTTAGACCGATTGTAAATTGAGACAGTCCTCAGACCCTATGTCTGTGACTGTGCTCTCAGCCACATTGTTTAATTAAATGAACTGTTCCTGTTTTGCCAAACGCCTCATGTTTTTTCAAAGTATCTCATGTTCAAGCAATATTTTTGGGAGCCTGCTAGGATCTGATTGGTACCTTGAACCGGACTGCATCCAAAGGAATGGGACTCCGCCGGACGGATTCACATTTATGCAACAAGAAAGGTGACCAGAAACTGCAATTGAGTGGAAATTCCGCTGAATCCACAGGGCGGAGGTCCATCCTGAAGCAGCCATTACAGAGGCTAATGGCAAACAATGGAGAAACTGAAAAAGATAACCAGAGCGTCCAGCTACTGACAGAAATCTGAAATGTTACTTATTTTATATGTCCTAGCTGAGTAGTCGCAAGGCGGCCGCAGAGGTGATGCCACGGAAGTTACCTTTTTTCAATAGTCAGCACGCTAGGAAAGGTGAATATTTATTATATTTATGGACGGATTTGACACCTCGATCTTCTTTTTCAGTCTAAAACTTTTTCTCAGTGCCACCAGTTTCTCAACATCATTGGTATCTGAAAGAGGTGAGAGGAGTTGGTGGCTTGCACTGCTCACTGTAAAACAGATGGTACGCTTTCTCTGCTGGGCATGACTAACCCTGGGCATAGCTTGCGGAGTAGTACTCCGTGGAATTTCACAGTTAGTGGAAAACTCCATGAAATTCTGCGGAGCTCTGTGGACTGGCGGAGTTACATCCACACCCTCTTGTACCCCCCACACTATAATAGGGTCAGGCATGCCTTCACGTATGCGCACTGCAGTTCTTCCTGTTAATTGAATTCTAGGAGCCAGCCGGAGCAGCGGGAGACAAGTGCAGCCAGCAGCAGGAGTAGGTAAGTCCTACACTCCTGTCCTCCTGGCACCGGTAAACTCCACTCCACTGCGAGTGCGGAGTTTTAAAAAACTTCACCCTTTAAACGGAGTGCGGAGTTAAAAAACTTTGCAAACTCCACTGGCGGAGTGGAGTTAGCCGCCCAAGGTTGGGCGTGACACAGCTGGTATGCTTGGACCACTGGGCGTGACAAAGTAGTAATGCTTGGACTGCTGTGTGTGACACAGATGGTACGCTTAGCTCCTAGGTGTGATACAGAGTGAGATTTAGACATTTTGTGAAGAAAGATTTGGGACTGGGAGAGTATGTGTAACTTGTGTTTGGCCAAGAGGGGCTGGTGGTTCTCGAGTTGTTCCCTTTTTTTCACAACTATTGTTATTATATTTGTCCCAGAGCCGACATTGACAGACCATCAGGCTCTCTTAGTCCTGTGTACCACACAGAGCTTTCCCTGGTTACAGGATAGCATGTGCTCGGAGCGCGCAATGTGATTTTTTGACAGTCATCATTTTTTCTCTGATTGATGAGATTGATGTAAGGTATATGTGTGAAGTTGTGGTGCTGTTAATAACTGTAAATTGTGTTTTTGTCGATAACCCAATGTTTCATATGAAGATAATGCTATTTCTTACAAGCTATTTGATGCCAAGAGTCAATATTGTTCAGATACTGTTTTTATTGACAAATTTCACTTTTCCTATGTTGCAACCCTTCATATGCGTTGTTATTTGTGTTTATGAAATGTTCATGCTGAATTGTTGATGCATCTGTAGATAGCGCTGTGCTCGTAGTTACATAATTAGAAGCAGTAACCCAATGTATATTTTCCACATGATTGGATTAAAACCAAAGTTTGCCAAGAATGGCACATACACACAAAGGCAGACACATTTCTCTTGCCAAAGGAGGGAACTTCTGGCACTAACATAATTGAACACATGAGAACACACATACAAACCAAAAACACAGGCAGAGAGAAAAACAAGAGAGAGGCATTATTAGAACTATGGGCCATCTTCGAGAAAGCCCCGATCAACAGTCCTGCACTACAGAGAGGAAATAAGGCGTCAGCACCTCCCCCACCATATGCAGGTATGGAGGTGCTCTTACCCGCTCTCCCTGCATTTGGATACTCCAATACGCCAGTTGAAGAAGACAGCAGGCACCTATCGACCAATGAACAGTTAGGCCCAGGCATGAGAGATTAATAGGCCAGAAGGCCCAGGCAGTTCCAGCACCACCCCAGTCTGGTGTGAGAGTTCCCAGAAGTTCAATCCCCCCGTCTATCACACCGAACAACATAGAACCCCAGTGGTATGGAAAATACGCACTCCCACTGGTCTAGGTGAACACAAGCAAGTTGCATGTAGGTTTGTAGAGGTTCTAGACAGTCATTCAGAAAGCAGGAGTGAGGAAGGGGGCCCCAGTCCTCCGGGATCCAATGGTGAGGGCGGAGCTAAAGGATTTCCTCAGGTAGCCGATGAAACAACAGAGAGGAAATTTGAGGGCAAAGCCCAACCAAAAGGAACAGAGAATAGCTCAGAATGAAGGAGGCAACCTCAAGGGGAAGAAAAGCATGAGCTAAGGAGTAAGCGGGCAGAGTTCGCGTAGCCACGCTACAAGGAACTCCGCAACGCTATGCGGAGTTCTGCGAGCATGCGGAGCTGCTTGTTCCGCATGCTCGCGAGATGTTTCTGATGTTCGGCAATGCGGATTGCAAGTTCAGGGGGAAATATTGCGTGAACTTCACCACACGTTCGCACATGGGCGAAGCCATCTTGTTTTTCTTGTCTGGTTAAGGTTCTGGGGCCTATTTTTCAATCCTCCTAAATCTTTCCAATGCTTTGTCCCTAAAACATTTTTCTGATCTTTTTATTTAATATCTATCTCTCTCTCCTCCCAAGTATATATTTTGCATTTTTTCTACTTTTTTTACTTTTTTGTGTGTTTTACTGCATTTATGCACTGTTTTTCTATTACTTGCTTTTTTTTTTTTTTTTACTTCCCTTCTTTTTCTCCTGACTTAATGTTTACACCTATATTTTCTTTTCGGGACCCTGCCCCCCAGAACCATGGCTAAGACTATGAAGAGTGCTTCCTCCAGTTCCCGGGAAAACAGGAGGAGCCTCCTTACTTGCGGAAGGCGGCGCCTGGAAGGGGTGCAGCCTCAGGCGTTATTCTCTGAGGTGGAGGTGGCTGCACTTGTTTTTTTGTGCAGCGCCACCTCCCCTTAACCCTGACAGCAGACGGCAGGCCTGGTTCCGGATACGGGATCCAGGAGCATCACCGTCGGTGGGCGAGGGTGCGCTGTGCAGTGTTTCGCTGCTCTGAGGTCCTGCGCATCCATAACCAACTGACGCACCGATGGTCCGACATCCTGGACCGGGAGCAGGACCTGCTGGACCTGCTAGGTGTTGAGGTCGTGGGGCTTGGTGAGTAGCTAATTATATTACTATTGTGTGTTCTGTTCTGTGTTATTGCGAATATTGTTTTTCCCAAATAGCAAGAATGCTGCTGCTGCTTACATGCAGGTAAGTTACATTTAAAAATCTTATATTATGTGATGGTTATTCTTCTAGACAGGTGCTCAGGCGCTACTAATCTTACTTGTTTGCAACTTTGCACTCGCTTGGGCTGATTATGTAAGAGAGGTTAGAGAACTTAAGTTAGGTAATGCAGACTAGAGAGACTCCTTTCTTTTGTCCTGTCACTAATGTAGTGCTAGGTAGTTAGTTAGTTACTTAGTATTAGTTGATAATTTTTTAGCGGTCCGCGTAACGCGTCCTCCTCTCACTTGCTGCTGACTCTTTAGTAGAACCTTTTGTAGTTTGTTAGTGAGTGAATAATATAGCAACTCAGCAATAAACCAACAATTTGGTGTATGCAATATGCATGCGTCCATCTTTTGAGGACTAAAATAAATGTAGACTTAGTGAATTGGCCCGTCAAATGGGGTTGATGATTGCAAATGAGATCGGAACTTAGAAGAAGCAAATATAATTTTTGGGCAATTCATTCCAAAATCTTTGGAATAGGCAGGCTAGGTGGTACTTAGGTTTAGGATTCTTGAATCGGAATGGAACTGTGGTAAAATAAAGAGATAGGGCGGTCCGCGACCGCAATACTAGTCTACTACTAGTCGATCAGTTTAGATATGTCCATTTTATTGCAATTGCCGTTTCCTGTCAAAAAATCTTTTTGGAGCGATTTTTTTATATTTATTACTTCACACCAATCAATTTCTGTCTTTTTAATCATGTCTTATATGATCAGCATCCAGAGGCAAGAAGAAGACGGGGTCTGCCGAGGCGGGAGCTGGAGCCTCCCAGGATCGCTCCTCTACAGATGACTCTGCTGGCCCCAGTAAGTCCTCCTGTTGTTAATATTAATAATTATATTTCCCTAACTTTTACCGCACCTTAATTTGTTTGAACTATTATTTCTCTCTCCTAATTCTATTTTTTACCAAATCTTCATCGATCTATCTGTTTCTAAATTCTTGTTATCCCTGCAGCACCTACCAACAAAGTTATTTATATTTTTAGTGTCTGTTTTTTTTTTACATCTGTCTGTAGCTTGCTTTATTCTGGTTTTTCAGTCAGCTTTCCCTCTCCCCTTATATTTTGTGGAATGCCTAGTGGTGGTACTACTGTAAGACCCAGAGAAAACATTGGTCCTTACTACTACTAGTACTACTACTCTGCTGTGCAGATTGCATGCCCAACTAAGGTATTCAACAAACGTTTGTTGAGATTAGAAGGCTTTCTTTTACTTTCTTTCTCATGCTCAGTCAGTAAATAAAATGATTGTCACGTTGGACACCCCGAGGTGGTGCATTTTTACTTTTTCTCATCTAGGCCTAGTACTATTATTGGCAGCAGTTGATGGTGAACAACTGATTACCGTGCACCATGGCTGGAAGGAAGTATGAGGAGGAGGAGGAGGAGGGCACCATTATATTTTCCAACCAAGAGAGAGGACTTGAGAGACCTCATGTCAGATTGACCGCCCAGTTGGCCACTTTTTTTAAAACTCAGATTCACCAATAGCTCTAGCCACTGAGTCCAGTCCTTTGGGTTGTCCTCTTCTTGAGAGGCTTTTCGACAATTGCCACCAACAAAATGCCCAACCAGATATTTTATTATTTTTGATAGGATAGGACATACTGTCTACTCTACTCTGGAACCTGATTTGTACTGGTGATGTGTGTGGTGTATGTATGTATTGTATTTTCAATCTTGCTAGTGAAAAAAATAAATAGGGGAGGCGTATATGGCATCTAAAAAATGTGCAATGTTTTTTCTAGGCGAACCGACCACCAGTGCTGCCAATGCATATAGGTGTCTGATAGGATGCATGGGTGGCTGAAGGATGGGTAAAAGGTGAAAGAAAGGATGCCTGCCTGGGTGGGTGAAACTGTATGGGTGAAAGGAATCTTCCGGGGGGGTTTGATGGGTCAAAGGCAAGCAAGGACGCATGGGTGGTGGTTAAAAAAATGTCAAATGTATGTTGTTGGTGAAAGGTTTGTTGAGATTAAGAAGAATGATAGCCATGTTTACTTTGAATGGATGGATGCCTGGATGGTATTCAATCATAGCATTGGTGGAGACTGTCACTGGATGAAGAGAATGTAAAAGAAAAATAAACCATGCCAGAGTAGCAAAGCCAAGGGTGAAGATTAGAATAATAAAATAATGCTAGAAGAGCAATGCAATGATAAATGGAAAAATTGCTGGGAAGAAACAAGGACTGTTTTTTTCAAGGTTTTTGATTCAAGGTTGTATTTCAGAATAATCCCTTGACTCACAGAAGTTTGCAAGCACAACATATATATTGTGTATTTATGTACCGATACCCACCCACTATCTTTCACCTCCCTCCAACTCCGAGGCCCACTCCCTCTCCCTACCTATGTAATTTCGACTGTGTCTGCCATGGGTTGCCTATCGGCTGCTTGGTTACACAATCAAACAATAGTAGTACCTCACGTCGACCCATATATCATAATTCATATTAGTAATCAGATATCATCTGCCTTGGTGTAGTAATCAGTGTAAAAGTGAAATTGAGCAGCTGCAATTGATTTACCAGAGTATGGCCATAATAGAAAAATAGATAATTGTGTAGTAGAGCTGCCCCACCTGCAGATAGTAGTAAAGTAACGTGGGACTGCAACTGCGACATGAGTATGTCTGTCTAGGGCACAAGCTGACTGAGCTGGCATGCCTACAAGGTTAATTTAGCTAAACAAGAGAGAGAAGAAGAAGTCTTGTCTACTCCATAGTGCCTAGTAATGTCTCAAACTCCCACAAATGTTAGAGGCCGAGGAAGTGGGAGGATACCACAAATGTCATGTACTGTGCTTGCTAGTACTACTGTGCCACTATAAGTTTATGTGTATAATTTTGTGTTACTGTTTTGCTAAGAGTATTGGTTACAATTGTCTTTTTTCTTTCTTGATATAGCTACTCCTTCCCAACCAAAATAACCCACCAGGCAGGAGATAGCAGCCAGGGCCCGGCAACGGAAACTGGTGGCCATTCGGGATGAATATTGGCAGCTGGTGGTTCTGGCGGAGAAGGAGGAGGAGGCGACAGCGACTGCAGCTTCCACCAATGCCCCGGGCCCCAGCCAGGCCCCTCCAGTGCTTCTGGTGGTACTCCGCCATGGTCTGGCAGCCGCCCGCCGCACTTCAAACACTGCTGCCCACCCCTGTTGTTCATGCTAGACATTTCAGCACTGCATGCTCCTCCGGATGGCGCACCTAGAGCCGGGATTTAGGAGTGGTTAAACACCCTAGAGAGGAAGATCCGGCGAGCCCTTGTCTCTTTTTTAATGTTTTTGTTGGTGGGTGGGAATTGGGCTTCTGGGAAAACTTAGGTTTTTTTATGGACATTTTGATATTTTAATTTATGGACATTGGACAATTGGACTTAATGCTGGACACTGGTTGGGGTTAGGGAGAGGGGTGGGTCAGGTGTTGTGGGTTTTTTCCTTCTAGTTTATTTGTAAGGGGAATACATTATTTATAGTTTACACATGATGTAAATTTTTTGTGGGGGTGTTACTCTTTTACTTCACACTGATTGAAATCTGCCAATAGTGTAACACACCAACAGATATATGCAGTACCCTCACTTGTCCTACTAGCACTGTCAGTCTCTCCTCCTAGTCTATGCAGTCTGCAACTAAAACCCCGATGTACTCAGAAGGGTGTGGGTGTGTGAATTAATTAATTTCCATAGTATATACATTATGGCTCCCCCAAACTTCTTCTCTTACCTGTGATTGATGTTTATACTTAGGCGAAGCGATGGCTGCATGGTGATGGTTTGGTTTCCCAAAGTGCCATGGTGGTGGTAGTAGTAGTATTTACAAAAAAAAGAAAATGAGACAGTCAGTCACCTGAGGGAGACTAGAGAATGAGTAGTAGAAGTACAGTACACAAGAAGACTGCCAAACAAGAAACCATAGTGATAAGCAATGCTAAAGTAAAATAAAACAGAATGGAGGGCTAGCCTAGTACAAGTTACAAACTGAAGTCGACTCGAGCTATGAAGTGGACAAGCGGCTTCGTAACCTTTAGTGCTGGAAATAGGATGAGTGATGACTCAATGCTGGCAATCATATTATGATGGATTATTTTACTCTGGAAAACATTTGAATATCGAATACTGTGTATGGGTGGGCAATCTAACCTCTATATATTGCCAGTGTGGGCTATAGTATATATACTTAGAGCAGAAGAAGATCCTTGCCCTGCCTTGAGTTAGTATTGCTTTCACCACATCTGCCCCAGCAAGTGTGTGATCAATAATTAGTGTAAATTTAATTTAGTCTCACCTTAATATAAATCACACAGCCCAGGGGAAGAGGATTTGGGTTTGATGAATGGTTGGGAAGGGGGATTTGAGGGAAAGGTATGACAAAGACAAATACTACACATGGACAACACACATTCATCTTGGCAGCGGACCATCATAAATCTGTTAAGGGAGAAAAAGGAAATGCATGCATGATGATGACTTGATGAGTAGTACTAGACTAGTACAGGGCAGTATATTAATAATTATGCAATTGCCTTGCCTGTCTGCCCCCAGAGAAACCCAAGTTACATAAATTGTATGTTCTGTTGTACTGGGCTTCCTTTGAAAGATAGCAAATAAAATTAAAAAATATCTGTAGGAGACAAATATAAGCAAATATAAACAACACACACAGTCATAATAATAGAAGAGAAAAAATGAATCAAATGAAATGATACTATAATTACCGTCAAATTGGGAGTTGCATCTCCGCATTCCTCTTGGTCCTTCCTTGGACTGTCCGTCTGTCAATCTTGGGTGCCTGGCGGATGCGGTTTGGTAAGGTAAGTGTGAGGTTTTTTCCCCAGGTTAGCGCAGGGAAAAGGCCAGCCTGTAGATGGAACAACAAAAAGGATATTGAAAAATCAAGGAGAAAAGTTAAACTGCATAATTAAGGAGGAGTGCAACAAGAAGACTTTCAGAGGTGGCATGGCTAAATCATGTCTGTCAGTTTCCAGCAGTTACCTCCAACAACAGGAGCAGGCCCCCCCTGCCAACCTCCACTTGGCTTTGAATTTGAGCCAGACAGCACTGAGCACCCATACACACACAGCATCATAGCATTTTCCAAATTAAGTAACAAAATCAATGCACCGCTGTCAGTCACACCACCACACTCGCCTCCACCACTACACAGGCATGTAGGTCTGGTGTTGTTTACCTTTTAGGCCACTTCACGCCCCAAGTTATTCTATCAATCATCTCCGATCCTACTGACTCTCACTGCGAGTATAGTATGGTCATGGTGTCCAACTCTGTACCAAAGGTGTCCCGAGTGAGTCCAGACTCGTCCAGACATCAAAATGTAATGGATCTGCCTGCAGTAGTACAATTTTGTTATTAAACAACAAGAAGGGAAAGATTGACTTGAGTCACTTTTTTGTGTGTAGAATACTAGTAGGCATCATGTGCAACAAACACCAATCACTCAGCATGCAATGCATGCCATCATTTACCTGTTTTTCCGAGGCAGTCCCTCTAGGCTCGGAAAGGATAGATATATAGTCAGGTTTGGACTTTGGACTCGAGGCAGGCACACATTTTACATTTGTTGTATGTATTCTCCATCCAATGTCTTGCTTGAGGGAAATGGATTTAGGGGAAGTGGACTTACTTCTTCACTGACTGCACACAGTTGCAACTCCATTCAGGCAATAAAAGAGTAAGACAGTGGTGATGGATTTGTTGTGATTTGAACCAGAAAGACAGTGACATACACAAATAATAAAGTAAATAATTTTCCTTAGCTATATCTTTTTTGAGGGCTTTTTTTGGGCATCAAAGGAAAAAAGAAAGTAAATTGAAAGCCTAGTTGTCAGGGAAGTAGAGCTTGTCCTCAAACTCTGATAGTCCACCCAGAAGTAGGTCACCTAACACACTACTTCCATGACCTGATTCGCCGTCATCATCTCCCTGCTCTGCTACTTCACGTATGGTATAATCCGGTGGTATAAAATGCTGATTCATTTTGATCATGGTTAACCTCTCCATGTTTTGGGGTGAGAGACTGGTCCTTCTCACTGTCAGAACGGCACCAGCAGAACTGAAAACACGCTCAGCAGAGACACTTGCGACAGGGAAAGCCAGATAGTTTATTGCCAGACTGCTGAGCACTTGCCATTGGCGCCTTTTCCCATACCAATACATCAATGGGTTTTGATGAAAGTAGACCTCTGTTGGGTCATCCAGATAGGCCTGGACCACCTGCTCAATGCTCGTGGGTGCTTCGCTTTGCTCGGCCTCTTTTGCCTTTGCCTCAGCACTGGACTTAAGCCCTGCCTGTAGAAACCATTCCTGTGCCAATTTTGGGGCTGATGCTCCTGTTCTTGTTGTTGTTGATGTTGTTCTTGGTGTTGTTGGTGGTTTTGGCTGGCTGGGAGCCAAACGCACTGCCCTCAGGCTCTGAAGTTGAACTTAAATCCGGCTGCCCTGCAGTACTTGTTGTGCCCTGGAGGAGCGGGCCTCTAATTCCCAGCCATTCTTTTTCTAGCTGACTGGCTTGTACAGCTATCCAAATTTTGTAGCTGGCAACATCCCCATCTGAAAAAGGAATGAAAGTGTGCAGTAATGGTTTGTACCGTGGATCAAGAATTGTGGCACAAATGTAATGGTTGGATGACACAATGCCTCTTTGCACCCTTGTATTTTCAGATAAGCGAAGGATTAAGCTCTCCACCAACTCATATGCTTCTTTTTTTCCTCCACACCTGCGTACATTGCAGACACCCACTTCAGCTGTTCCTGTAGCATGTGCAACAATGGGATAGCTTGGCCCATAGTACAGTCCTCCTTGCTGACTTCACGTGTGAAGACCTCGAAAGGAAGTAGCATCTCTGTCAAGCCCCTTTGGTCCATCTCAATGATCATGCCTTTCACAGTTGCATCCCCTCTTTGCATGACATATTCATTGATTGGTCTGTACTGCTCAAACAGACATTCAAGCATGTAATAAGTTAAGTTACAACGTGTTGGCACCTCCTGGATGAGTGCTTTAACTGGCATTCTATTATCACGTTGAATGATCCTCAGCTGCTTCCTGGCTTTAAAAGAATGGCTGAAATGTGTGCAGATTCTTCTGCAGGTGGTCAGTATGTTGCTGACCTTGTCTTCTTTTTTCAGAAAATCCTGAACAATGATGTTAATGTAGTGCGCCAAACACAGGACCCTTAAATACCCACCATTGGCCATGGCCTTAACTATATTACTGCCATTGTCCCTGGCAACAAAACCAATGTTAAGCACTCTTGGTCGCAGCCAATCAAAGACCTTGTTGTCAAAGTCTTCCAAAATGTTTGCAGCAGTATGAGATTTCTCCACTGCGAACATGGCTACAGTTGCATGTTTTCGAGCGGCAGTAAAAATCTCAGCAGTGTCAACACCTGCAACCCCCACAAAAGAGATTCAAAACTAAAAAGCATCATTACACTACCAAATGCAGTGCTCATGACCTCATCCTTAATGACACTGTTGCAATAACAAATACTCTATATCATCTTAGAGTTGAGATTACATATCATATTACCCTTACCACTTTGACAGAGACAACTTTTGACGTATCATTTTTTTGGTTTAATTGTCATGTTGTTAAAGTACATTTTATTCTTCTGTGTTCATTTTACTGGTATAAATATAGTGAAGTCATATGGTATGCATGGCTGTTCTATGAGTTACATTTGTTTTCTGTTGTGTTTTTCTTATTGTATACCACATCTAATAGTTCTTTATGCCTAACCCTCCATGGAGACCCATCCCATGCTATCCATGGCTGATATTGCACAGCCGGAGTTCAGAACCATCACTGCACCCTACACGTGCAGCCAACAGCCACTCTCAACAGGCCTTGGCCATGCACAGAGGAGGTTTACCACAAGGTTCTGATATCTCGCAGTGGCCACAGAGTCTGGCCTATGACCAGACCCTGCATCCAACCAACCCCAGGCAGCCAAGCACACACACAGCCTTCGTCCTCTGGCCAGAACCGTCAAACAACTTGCTGTAGGTGGGGAAGCCCTCCCGCACATAGCCTTTGACACTGTGCAGCAGGGGTTGGCATGAGGGACTGGACAGTTGCTAGACCAATAGCCCAACCTACTCCATATGTCCAATGCCCATATATGGCCACTGGTCAATCATCTCAATATGTCACAGAATAGTTCTTTCCATATTTCTTCACTGAAATCATGAATCCCAGGTCCACACTTGGTTGCTCTGACCCAGGGGTGGATCCTGGATTTGAAAATTCAACATTGGATCTGGGAATCCCATGATAACTTTTTTAAAATATAAATTTCATTGTCAGAAGTAGTCCCTATAGGCCCCCCACATGGGCCTGGTGTTCAGGGTGTACTCTCTCTTCCCACTTCATGAGCCTTATCATTGGGTTTTTCTCAACATGGTGCTCAGTGCTCCATGTTGGGTAATAGTGACCACAACAGAATTGTTTCTGTGATGGCCAACCAATCAGAATCTGCCAGATTTGAAAATCAAGAGCTGTTTTCAAAAAGCTGTAATGCAGGATGGGAGGAAAAGCTTCCTCGTCCAATATTGTGCCTTTATGTTTATAACTGGATTTGGGAATCCTCTGTGGATCTGGAAATCTATAGAGGATACATAAATTAACAATTAAGGTGTTGCTCAAATATGAATTTACCTTGAAAAAACAAGAGGCATTTGGCAAAACAGGAACAGTTGGTTTAATTAAACACTTCGGCTGAGAGCACAGTTACAGAAGCAGGTCTGCTGACTGTAATTCACTGTAAATGAAGTACAATCAATCTTATACAGTTTTTGGGTATCATAAAAAACAATTTAGGTGATTATTGCATGGTAAATGAATGCGCCCCTTGTCTGTGGAGTCATAAATAGGGCCTCTGATAACAAATGCAGGTGGGCCTCAACCTTGCATGGACACAATGTGGAGCAGTGGGTAATGTGTTCAGATGTCCGGCATGAGGCGCACATGATCACTGATTGTAGTATGTGTGCTGTGTCCTGATTGGCTGTGTGTTCCTAACTTCATGTGGAATCTGACTTCATGGTGTTGTGGGAATGCACACACCCCTCAGCCATGTGGGCTTTTTTGGGGCCAATTTCCCTGGACCATAGTGGTGTTCCTGCACTTATCTAGGGGATGGACCTGAGTTTCCTGTTCGTGCATTCATCTGCTGGCTACATGCCACCCCACCTGTAACCTATCAATTAGTTATGTCGGGCCTCGGCTGCAGAGCCTGCCTGACCACGTATTTCTGAGTTGGGTTGATGGAGAGTTCATGATGTGAGAATTTGACAATAGTGATTCAATTTCATACATATATTCAAGTGTATCATTATATGCATAAGCATCGATTTGTATCAATATCAACATTCCTCCCTAGTTGAGTTTTCAACTGCATTATCCCACACATACTTCATGACAGTCACATTATTTGGGACATGATGCTCTTCAGCTTTGACTATTACTACTTTCCTAGTTGCCTGCATTCTACCTAGTTTGGGGACTGCATTTTTACAGCAAGAAACCCCCAATTGCAGGAAACCACACAAGAAAAATATGAAAATGGGCATTAGTGACGTGCACAGTCCAGTCAGCCACCGGAGAGCCAGGAAACAGTGCAATGCGTAGTTGGCAAGAGTTAGAGCCACATTAGCCAGGTCAGTACTTGGGATAAACATGCAACAGGATGCACCGATCTTGGCACACACCCCTCCCTCCGTTACGGTAATTAAGTCCAACATATATCGATGTTGCATCACCATGACGTGGTTGGTCCTCAGTTCTTCCTTGATCACATTAAGGCCAAGCTCTGTGCTGTTCATCATCTTGAGCAGTTTCCACCTGGTTATTTGTAACCAGCGGTGTGCGCTTTAATAACTGTGAAGAAGGGTATAGACCCCCCCTGCAATGATTTGCGTGTCAGAAAATAGTCTGAATTCTTCTGGAATGTCCTTGTACTGAGCCCAGCCAAAATAATCATCATCTCTTTTTTCTCAGGCCTGACGCAACAGAGTCGTCTTCTTCCTTAACAGTTGTTGATGCAACTCTGACAGATCTTGTCCAGGAATAACCAGGGTCGGGAAGTGTATGGTGGTGAGGGGGCAGAGACCACGCCATCCGGGGATGAGCTGAGTGTAGGCAAAACCACTGCATTGCCAGTATGTGTCCATTAGCGTGGAGGTGCCCCATTGCATGTCTGGAATGTGCAGTACTGTGCCACAGTTCTCTTTTGTTCCCAGAGGAATGGTTCCTTTACCTCTGAAGCCCAAGTAATGCAGTGTAAGTTTCCATACAATTAAGTGTTGCCCCTTCCCTTCTAACCACATATATCTATTCAGTTCAGTATCCCAGATTTCCTAATAAGGGTATCCATGCTGTTATTCAACCCTCCCCTATGAGACTCATTTCCCTTTGTATTATTGAGGTGTATAGCCCTTCACTGGAATTCCATGTCTGGGGTCCATTTGTTATTAAAGAGAACAACTGCAGAAACGCTAAGGCTCACCTTGAGAGCACAGATAGAAGCGGGATCGTACGTGTTTGTGCATTGGTGTGGCAATTTTGCTATCTCCAAGAATCTCTTTTCTGGAAAGTCTTGGGGCCAAATAGCAAACCTCCCTACGGTACCCCTCCTGCGCATCCTATCTAGATCTGCTTGAATGTACCTTAGACTCGATGATAAGGTGCAATGCTATGGGATTGGTCTTGTAATGGATCAGATTCCCTACTACTCTGTGGGGTTCTACTTTGTTGGGTTGAATCTTGGCTCCTACATAGGTATAGGTGGAGAAAGCATTTTGCTTTTTCGGGGGTACCTCTTGGGACAAGTAAAGCCTGTCTTCACCTACTGCATGCGTTATCAGCAAACAGATGTAACATGACCTGGCTGTTGTCTTGGAGCCCACTGTGGTCATGTGCTGATATCACATGTCGTGTAAGACTGCGCAGTGTATTGCGTGTGGAATGCTAGTGTTGGGTTTGATGTAAATATAAGTGATGTGGGAGAGGTCCCTACACAAGTAAAGTGATAGCTTCGGGGTAGACTCCATCAGAGTGTGCAGTGCTTGGGTGATGAATGGATGTGGAAACACCCATAGTAAACAGAAGGTACATAGAAGTGCGGCAATACATACATTTTTGAACATTGCAGGTCTTGGGCTTGGATCCAGGGGAAAGTGTTGGTAATCCTCTGGGAACTGGGGATGTCTTTAGCCAACAAAGTTCAAAGCAAAAGTTTACTGTACAGTTAATAGTTATTAATTCACACACTGTAGATCCTGTTGGGGTGCTGATGTGGCAGCTGACAAGTTGGTGCACTTGAACTTTCGATTGCCAACCTGTTAAGTTGGAGCTACGTTGTTTGGTTCGTTAATAAAACAGTGCATTTTTGCATTTGCCGTCTTTTTCCTTTGGGGTTCCTGTGCTTTCCTTTTGAGGGGTGTGCTTTTTCCCGATTTATTTTGTGCCATTTTGAGTGGGGTACTGGAAGGTGCCCCCAATCGGGGAATCTTTCTGAAAAGTGCGCACAGTTCATGGGGCGCATTCATTTTTCTGGTTTGTTGGGCCTTTAATTTTTATGATATATTGGGTCTCCTCCCTCTCCGTACCAAGTTGGCAGTTAGGTTGGTGTAACATTTTTACAGGGTAATTTTGTGAACATGGAATGGTATTATTTTTAGCAAGTGTGCCATGGCCATCACCAGTCCCTCTCTATGATGTATAAAGAGGGTTGTGTCACATTTGAATACTGTTGCAGATCACAACCTGCCCTGATGTCAAGTGTGAATAACCCTATTATCCTGGCATGCGGTGTGCAATCGTGACCCTCCCTAGTGGCACCAGGTGTCTTGACTATGCCCCTTTCTCTAGAAACTTCCTTTTGGGCTAGCTTTGGGCTTCTTTTTATCTGCCTTTTGGGCGCTTCCCTAGATCTCACATCATTGGCTATCTCATTTTATCAGGAAAAATGGAGGTGTTCGGAGAGCTGTCCCATGGCCTCCATGTGTTTCTGATATTGTGGTTAGGCTCTGTCAGTAAACTCTGCTCCGCTCATGGAGTTTGTGGAATTTGGGCACTCCGCACTCTGCAGAGGACCACGGAGTTCTTGAATTCCCCCCAGCCGGGCATTAGGTGGAGTTTTTTACTGTTCATGCGCCTGAGATTTGTTTTGGCACGTGCTGCGAGCACCATGATACTCTCTGGTTGCTACCAAGCTTGCACGATACTTCACTCTCACTTGCATGGCTTCCGGCTGCGACGGCACCAACGTAATGCAGATCGTGAACGCACTTCTCAAGCAGCTTTTATGCTCGAGAAGCGGCTGAGAGGCTTTTTGAGTAGATTTTCTTCTTGAACAGGCTGTTGTAGTTGCTTCTTTTGTGCGAGAAGCATTTTTTCATCCTTTTTTTTCCAACAGGAAGGAAGTGTCCCAGAGACTCCAACTTCCTGTTCCTGTCCAGCAGGCTCCTCCCACTGCTTTGTCCATTTCATGCTCACTTTTCATTAGGATTTGGAGCTGGAAGGATCACTATCCTTGTCTGCTGCATATACACCATTGGATTTAGGAACTTTGTATTTGAGATTTAACAAGTTGGTTCAAAAATTGTTGTATAAGGATATTGTTTGCTTGATTAGGGGCATGCAGCAGGATTTATTTGTACTTTTATTTTATTTTTTAAATTTATCGTGATGGGTGGCCTGCAGTTTCAGTAGGGGCACAGTTATTTTTTTTGCATGTACTTTTTTCATCTTTCGTAAAGGAAAATCTGTGCACAGTTTAGTACATTTTCTCCATGTTTTTTTAATAAATTTGCAATATTCATGTAATTCAGTATGTGGCCTAGTCTTCCAATGGGACTTCCAGTCAGTAGGCCCCGTACTAGTCATGGGTGCGTGTAACATCTGCTTCTGTGGTGTCTGTTGAGTTGAAACATCATTTGGGCCATGGATGGCCTGGATTCAATTACAAAATGTGTTTTGGGGGGTATTTCATGTATTTTTTTTTGCAAACAGTGTATAGGTGGAGTGATATATTTGATGCCTCTGGAGGATGTGTTGTTGTAATTTTTTTGAGCCCAGTTAGATTTCTTTTTTGGCATTGCTGAATTAATGCTGTATTCTCCTGTGTTACCAATTACCATGCCTCCTTTCTATGTCTGGCCAGTGTCTGAGTGTGTTTGCCATAGGCCACCATTTGTCTTTGTTCCCCATGCCATGTGGCCAGGGGCCATTTCATTTATATAGTCAGTGTCCATATGCCGGTATGCCTCATGCTTGTTGTTGTTTGACCATGCGGCTGGCAACCATTTTGTGTAGCCAGCCAGTGTGCTTTTGCCATAGGCGTGCATGTGTTCTTTGTTGCGGCCATGCTTCATTGCTGGTTGTTGTTGTGACCATGTGGCTGGTGGCAATTTTGTGTTGCTAGCCAGTGTGCTTTTGCCATAGGCCTGCATGTCTTCTTTGTTCCCCATGCCTCCTGCTTGTTGTTGTGACCATGTGACTGGCGGCCATTTCGTATAGGCAGCCAGTGTGCTTTTGCCATAGGCCTGCATGTCTTATTTGTTGTGGCCATGCCCCCTTGCTGGTTGTTGTTCTTTTTGTGACCATGTGGATGGTGGCCATTTTGTGTAGAAAGCCAGTATGCTTTTGCCATAGGCCTGCATGAGTTATTTGTTTTACAGGCCCTGTACCTGGAAAGAGAACAGCTGGAACTTTGAGTCCCACCTCCAGTTCTGAAGTGACGCCTTCAAGGGAGGGCAGTCTTTTCTCACAGCAGCCAACAACACCATCAACCAGAACACTGGCAACAACAGCATTAGAAGCACTGGACT
Source organism: Calotriton arnoldi (assembly GCA_963921515.1). Classification (NCBI taxonomy): domain Eukaryota; kingdom Metazoa; phylum Chordata; class Amphibia; order Caudata; family Salamandridae; genus Calotriton; species Calotriton arnoldi. The sequence goes on along the minus strand of CAWUFW010010370.1, from coordinate 152,634 downwards.
CAACATCTGCATTGTATTGGTTTCAATCGATAGAGCTAGAGTCCGGTGCAGAGTTGATGACAAAAGAGGTTGAGCAAACGGCAACACCAATGACCATTCACAGGATGTTCCAGGAGTTTCTGGATGATCCAAAGGAGGTTACTATAGAACAAAATCCATTGATATATTGGTATGGGAAGATGCACCAATGGCAAGAGCTCAACAGACTGACAATAAAGTATCTGGCTTGTCCTGTCATAAGTGTGTCTGCTGAGCGTGTGCTCAGTGCATCTGGTGCAGCTGTTACAATGAGAAGGACCAGTCTCTAGCCTCAAAACATGTAGAGATTAACTATTATCAAATAAACCAACATTTCATATCATACAATTGCACTGTTCATGAAACAGCACAGGAGGAGGAGGAGGATGATTGGTCAGAATCAAGTCTGTTAGCTGACCAACTTCTGGATGAACTACCTGAGTTTGAGGGTGGAGTCTACTTCCCGTACTGAGTATGTCAGTGCCCCCATAGAACTTTTAAATTATTTCTCATTGAACTTCTCAAAACAAATGTAGCCAGATTTACTTGAAGGGTCTTCTCTTTTTTTTTGGTTCTTCAGAGACCAGAACAGTCCCTCTAGTTATTAAACCAAAAGCTATGCAAAATACTGCAATTCTGTTTCTCTACTTGTTCTTCAACAGTAGTGCACTACATATCTATTTTGCTTGGGTCATGACTGGTCTGGGACGGAGTTATTCGGAGTCAGGAGGAAGATGGAATACCTCAGGGTGGGAGCTGCAGGACTACCTCATCAACAGGTAGAATCAAGGAGTTATTGACTTCAAAGGTAAACCAAGAGTCTGAGGCCTAGTACTCAGCTATGTGGAATGGAGAGAGGTTGCATTTATTTGTGAAATGCTGCTCTGTGTGTGTTGCACTGGTGACAAAAGAGAAACTCTGAGACCACCTCTTGTTTTTTTTTGCTCTGCCTCTAAGTCTTCTTGATACACTCCTCATGAAGCTTACCTTCCTGATGTTCTTCTCCTTGACTCTAAAACATAGTTTCAGTTTTACAATCCATAGGCCTTCTAGTCTCCTGCACAAATGAATGCTAAAGCGCATCGTTGCTAGCAGTGTTCGTGGGGGGACTCCAAGTCCCAGAGAGACCTGCAGTACGCGCCTGGAGGCGCTGTCATCATCGTTGGGTGCCTATTTAACGGCTCGCGGCACCCGCTTCGCGGGAGCCGCATCGTTGCTAGCAGTGTTCGTGGGGGACTCCAAGTCCCAGAGAGACCTGCAGTACACGCCTGGAGGCGCTGTCATCATCGTTGGGTGCCTATTTAACGGCTCGTGGCAACCGCTTCGCGGGAGCCGCATCGTTGCTAGCAGTGTTCGTGGGGGACTCCAAGTCCCAGAGAGACCTGCAGTACGTGCCTGGAGGCGCTGTCATCATCGTTGGGTGCCTATTTAACGGCTCGCGGCACCCGCTTCGTGGGAGCCGCATCGTTGCTAGCAGTGTTTGTGGGGGGACTCCAAGTCCCAGAGAGACCTGCAGTACGCGCCTGGAGGCGCTGTCATCATCGTTGGGTGCCTATTTAACGGCTCGCGGAAACCGCTTTGCGGGAGCCGCATCGTTGCTAGCAGTGTTCGTGGGGGGACTCCAAGTCCCAGAGAGACCTGCAGTACGCGCCTGGAGGCGCTGTCATCATCGTTGGGTGCCTATTTAACGGCTCGTGGCACCCGCTTCGCGGGACGCGCGCAGGAGCGCGCCGGGCGAAGCCCGGGCCAAGGGCGGGCCCATTTGAGCCCGTTCGAGAACGGCAGAGGTCGGGTCGGGCCCCCCCCGTTCTTGGCTGGAGTAAGAGTCAATCAATGTGAAGTGGGTAAGCAGACCTCCGCCATTCATTTATTGCTGTGAGAAAATTGTGGTGCTATTCGGAAATGGGGAAGAGGAAATTGGCTACATGTAAAGGAAATGCCATGGAAAAGACAGCACCAATTACTAACTATTTAAAAAGTGCTATGGGCATAATAAACAATGAGATTGTGCAAGTGGAGGAACAGCTGGCAGCCGCTAAAACTGCTTTAGATGCCGTTCAAAAGGGGGCTAAGTCTGTGGTGGAAGTGCACGGGGAAAGTGATATTTCTAGTCCCGACATCATCCCCCAGGAGCGGTTATATAGCAGCATTGCAAATGATATCCCCAACAATACTAAATCCGATCAATCGATTAAATTAGGGCCTTGCATGTCAACTACCCCTCTTGAAATTGTTAACGTTTCAGACTTACCAGATTCCGACTCACCACCAGCAAAAAAATGCAAACAAAGTTTAACATTAAGGAGGCCTAGCCCACAAAGAGTTGTACTAAAAAAAGGGAAATCAAAAAAATTACCAGGCAATGGACAAGGAGTTAAGCCTGTAGAATCAAGGATCGATAATAATGCTATAAACACACAATTTAAAAAACTGTATGCGAAAATTGATACCATTGAGAGGCGTGTCATGAATTAAATAAAATCAGTGCAAAAGGACATTGCAAAGTTATTGGAAATGGTTACTGCCCTTCAGCCGTCAACTGCATCAAATACGCCTCAAACTGCAAATTTAATTGACAGGAGTGATACACATGTTGGTGTAAATAATTTGAACAGTTCGAATAACCCACAAAGGGTTGGTGCCTTGCCACCTAGTAATGCACATGGAAAGGAAGTACAAGTTTTATCTACACAAAATTCTGGGGGATCCACAGGGAATGGTAATGAGAAGAACGGAGGTCAAGTCCACCAGGGAAGGAAACGGGACGTTACTTTAAGTCTACCCCCACAAGCAACTCCATATGTGATCGTCCTAAAAAACGTACCTAAATTGACTGGAAATACTATTGAAACTTGGGACTCTTTGAAAAATAGGGTGATTCAATGGTTTTCTAGGAATACGACTTGTAGTCTTGGGTGTTTATCACATGAAGTGATTATGGTAAGGCGAGTTAGCTGGGTGGGTAAAACCATTAAAACATGCGAGGGGGATTGTGTAGTTGTAAATTTTCGCAGACCCTATGTGGTGGGTTTATTATTGGAAGAGGTCATAGGTAACCAGGATCGACATTTTACTGACATTGAAGGAAATGTCGTTGCATTACCCCTGGGATATTTTTATGGTTTTAGAATGGTTTCACCCTTCAGTCGAGTCCAGGTTAGTACCAGCACCAGTAACCAAACACATTATACGATTCCGAATATGGTAAATAGGTTCGAACCACTAAGTGGGTGTAGTGAGGTGGATTGACTGGAACGTAATATAGTATTGACAAAAACGGTTGTACAAGATGGTCATGATGTAAGAGCCCATGTCAATAGTACGAAGGAAATGGTTCATATGGTTCAGGATCAACCGCGTGAAGGTACTGTTAATACCATCAGCAATACTGATAGTGAATCCTTCGCGGAATTTGAAATACAAAAATCCAGGAATGAAATCACCCCGCCCACTATTGTGGCCGAATGTAATTCCCATAGCCATTCATTGCAGGAATTATTGCATATTATGACATGGAATGTTGCAGGGATTAGGAGTAAATTGTGTGATATTTCTTGGATTAAAACTATACAAAATTGCGACTTGGTATTAATACAAGAAACATGGCTTACAAAAAATGTTTTTATCAATGGTTTCAAAACGATCTGTACTAATGGGATCCTTCAAAGGCAGGGAGAGCAAGTGGTGGCTTGGTAGTATTAATATCAGTATCCTCTCCTTTGACTGTAAAAAGAATATATAATAATTCACAACATTTTCAGTTTTTACTTCTCTCAGTTGGAGGAAAACAGGATATAATAGTGATCAATTTTTATAACAATATTTTTAACAGCTCAAGGCACGAGATTATCACATTATTAGACAGCGAGCTAGCTAATTTTTTAAGGAGTGAAGGGTCTGATTGTTTTTTAATTCGGGCAGGGGATTTTAACACTGAACTTTGTAAATTTATACCAGGGATCCAATGCGGATATGAGGATGAACTGGGAGATAACCCCTCACATTTCCCACATAATAACTATGGGGAAATCATAAATTGTGTTATGTTCAAGTATAACTTGAAAATTATGGAGATGGATGCAAAAAAGAATGTGCAAGAGGGAAGGAGTATTACCTATACATTTGAAGGAGCTAGGTCATCCTCATGTATTGATCACTTTATAATCTTAAGAAATTGTAGGCCTCTCGTTCATAAATGTAATGTATGCCCCAGCCTACTAAGTGACCATCACCCTGTGTCATTAATATTAAAATCTCCACTCTTTAAAGTAGATGAACCATGTATTTATGCTGCTGAGGTAAAGACACAGGGTGAAAATGGGATTTCTATTAAATGGGCAGGAGTTGATCCAATCGTCTTTTCAGAAAAGATAATCCAACAAAACAACCAGCATATTACAACCGTTTTAGATAATTCCTCTAGTAGTACTGATATAGTTATGGCCTTCCAAAATATCTCGGTTGCAATTGCAGGAAATTTGAAACGTAAGCCTAGGACAAATAGGGTATATTGTCCAAGATGGTTTAACCAGCAATGTTCGCGACTAAATAGGGATCTAAAAGAAGCTTTAAAAGCTATCCCCCGGAATAGGGAAGACATTAGTACTTTGCGGAAATTATATAAGCAAGCATTAATTCAAAGAAAAATGGAGATTAGAGATAATGCGTGGGACAACTTGATTAAAGCTGCTGAAACCAAGGATTCGATACTTTTTTGGAAAACTTTGGATCAGCCACTTTTTAAAGATGTTCAGTCCGTTATAGTTGATGTAGTAGTGACTCCGGAAGAATGGTTAGCCCACTTTGAAGCCATTTTTAATGTGACACGTCAGTCCATTACCATAGCAGAGAATAACAGTATTATTCGATTAAATAATATCAAACCGGAAAGTATTAGTTATGAGGAGATTAGATCAGCTCTTTTGAATAGTGCTAGTGGGAAAGCGGCAGGCCCGGATGGGGTCCCAATTGATGTTTTAAAATATAACATGGATTTTTGGGTGCCCATCTTATATAAATTTTTTAATGCAACACTTAATGGGGTGATACCAGCAACTTGGGCTGAGAGCGTGATAGTCCCTATATTCAAAAAGGGCGATAGAAGTAGTGCGAGCTGCTATCGCCCAATATCTTTACTTGATTCAACATCTAAGGTAATGGGCAGAATAATGCTGGCTAGACTGGAATACTGGGTAAAGGAAAAAAATATATTATCTGTAGTACAGTATGGTTTCAGAAGGGGCATCGGAACGATTGAGCAATGTTTGAATCTTGAGTTGTTGATAGGAAAATATACACTTGCAAGGGATGGCTCTCTTCACCTCTGCTTTGTTGATTTGTCAAGCGCCTTTGATTTGGTAAATCATTCAAAGTTATGGCAGACGCTTGAAGGGATGGGCGCCCCACAGGACATTATTAGTTTTTTATCGCAAATATATGTACATTTATCCTCGAGAATACGCTTTGGGGAAAATGGAGAATGCACTAAGCACTTTAGCATCACACGTGGGATAAGACAGGGTTGTACTCTTGCACCCCTTTTATTTTCGTTATATATAAATGGGGTTGACTCGTTATTACAGAACTTGAGTGCTGATGCTCCAAAGGTTGGCAAGCGGGTCACCCCATTATTATTGTATGCCGATGATGCTGTCTTAATCTCCAGGACAGCAAACGGCCTACAATTATTGATGGATAACTTTTCTAGCTTTATGATGGAAAAGCACTAAAAAATTAATTTTAGTAAAACCCTAGTTATGTCTTGCGGGAAACAGAATATTAAGAATAAAACACATTATATTGATGGTATACGGATAGAGAGGACTTTTTCTTTCTCGTATTTGGGGATTCTTTTTAATAGCAAGGGTACGTGGAGCGCACATATAAACCTATGTAAATTGAAATTTGTAAAATCGGTTGAGGCCATTTTTAGATTTTCCCAAAAAATTGGTAAAAAACCAGTGCGGGAAATTCTTAAATTATATGGGGCAAAGTGCATTACAGGGAGCTGTTACGGGGGAGCCCTGTGGGGTGTGGCAGATACTTCCCAGCTACAAATCCTGGAAAATAACTTCTTAAGAAGATTATTAGCCGTACCAGCTTCCACTGCCACTTTTATAATACATAGGGAGACTGATACTCCTAACATTCTCGATTCGATCAGTATAGCTGCCCTTACTTTGTGGCACCGCATTTGGTCTAGGGAAGAGACACATTTTACGAGGGACATTATATTGGATTGTCTGACCCAAGATTATCACAAGAAAATAACATGGTTAAGTTATATTTGCAGTCTCTTAAATGAATGTAAGTTGGATGCGAATTTGAAAAATCCCGAGGACATACAAAATTTGAGTAAAATGGAATTAAAAACGAGGTTCCTTAATGTTAGGACCTCATCAAGGGATGTTGTTGCGAGTAACAAACCATGTATATCTTTTTATCTTGAAGGGCCAATATTAACGGGTACTCAGCCATACCTCATTTTTATAACTAATATACAACATAGATTTTATTTAACTAGATTACGGTTGAATACTCTTCATTATCTTTTAGCATTTCCCAAAAGGGCCAAGTGGTGTGCCAATTTACCAAAATGCCCGTGTGATGGCAGGTCTCCACAGAGTACTCTTCACCTTTTACTTTTTTGTAAATTTTATAATGATATTAGAAAAAAAAATGTACGACCTATTTTTAAAGCAAATAGCATGTACTCCTTTAAAGCTGCTTTTAATTATATTCGAAAATTGGAGAATGTATTAATTTGTAATGCGGTAACTTGTTTTATACTTTCGGCTATCAAACAAAGGAAGGACCTTGTTTATTTGGAAAAATTGAATTATGAAACAGATTAGCTTTTTTACCTGTTAGCCGACTTGTTGAATTATAAAATGGATTAGATTTTACTTGTTAGTAGATTTGTTTCAAAATTAAATAAGTATTATTTTTTGAAACTTTTTGTACATAAAATGTATTTTTCATCTTACATTGAAATAACTGTATATAAATTTGTTTTTACTGATATTATAGTATGCTTTTATGGACATTTTGTATGTGCCGAATAAAGCTTGATTTGATTGATTGATTGAATGCTAAAGCTGAGTACAGCACTCCTCCTTACCTACCGGACCAGTCCGGACACGCACCCAAGAGTGACGGTTATTCCAGAGGAGAATGCAGATGCACATCCTAATTTTGCAAAACAGTGTCATTTTTCTTTTAACAATCATATTTAGAGAACCTGGTGGGTAGGTACACTCACAACCTAGAAGACAGAACATTTAGATATCTGATAACTTGGGTCTCGGGAGCAGAAGGACTGTCTGCAATGCATTTAACTATACTGTGTCATACCCATTCCTTTGTTTCCTCCCACAACAGATTGATGACGAATGATGTTCTGCTCATTGCCCAGAAAAATGTTGACTTTGTTTTGTGTTTGTGAAATCTTTCCCCAAATCCCCTTTCCCATCTATTCATCAAACCCCTAAACCTCTTCCACCGGGCTTTGTGATATATTGAGGTGTGGCTTAATTTATACCATCAATGGATCAGACACTTGGAGGGGGCGGATGTGGTGAAAGCAACACCAACTCACTTCAGGACCTTCAAAGCAATCACCCACACTGGACCCATCTACCCACCTGCACATAAAAAGTGATCCATATTTTAGATATAAAATGAAGAACATCAGACATTACCCATCAGCATCATTATTTAGGCCTTGTGTTGCACAACGGTAAATGCCTAACCTAAGCTTGTCCACTCCAGATTTTGATGCATATTTACAAGGAAGTGGTGGAGCGCGGCGTTATCCTCCTTGGCTTAACTCCAGTCTCCACCACTTCTGAAATGCAGGGCTGCACCGTATTTACAAAAATACTGTGCAGCCTTGTGTTTCCCCCTGCTCTGGCGCTAATTTAGCTGCCTAGCGCCAACGCAGGCACACTTGCAGGATAGTGCAAGTGTGCCTGCGTTGAGGAGAATGATTGTTTATGTGCAGGAAGGTGTCCCTTGCTGCACATAAACAATTTGAAATGGCGTTTTGAAACGTCCATGTGTGCTGCTTGATGCAGCACACATAGAAGTTGCAAAAAGTCATTTTTTTAATGATTGTTCATGTGCAGGAAGGGACACCTTCCTGCACATAAACAATCAATGGCGTTTTGCTGTTTCTATGAATTCAGCATACATGGAAATGCAGCATACATGGAAATAGCAAAAACGAGGAGAAATTAAACATTTTTCCTCATTGCACCAGGGTAAGATCAGGTTTTCCATGGTCTTAATTTTGGTGCTGCTCCCATATTTATGCCCCCATATTTATGCCACCCTTGTAAATATGGGGCAGTGTCAAAATCAATGAGTGGCTCGGTGGAACGCCCACCACAACATCAATTGCCCTCCCTTGTGAATAAACAGAAGCCCCTATCGCCACCACAACGTCAAGAAAAGTGACGTTGTTGTGGCAATAGGGGCTTGTAAATATCCCCCTTTGAATATTTTATGACTCTAGGATTTTGTAAGTTACTAGTGGGTCCCCATTGCTCAAGTTGGGTCACTATTGCTATTTTTTTCTTATTTTATCACTTGTGTCACTATGTAGTAGTCTGGTGTCAATTATTTTGATGGCATTGATATAACCCACTAACGCAGTGTTTTTATTTCCATATAGTTGCCTGCGATGGATAATCCTTCCGATTAATCCTACAGTTGGAGCTCACTGGGTGGAAGTGGGACCCCGCTTGTGAAGTTGTGATGCCATCCCTATTTTTGCCTCATCTGTATTCATGTAAGACAAATATGGATTGATGTGAACTAGTTAATTTAGTAAGTAAGTAATTTACTGCTACTACAACTAATCGTTTATCTAGGTTCTTGTAGACAATATAGGTCATGGCAGCATCACCCCTAATAGTCAAGATAGTGAGAGAGGTATAATTCTATAACTAAGCAGTGCACTCGTACAAAAAACAGGCTGCATAAAAACTGAAGGCAGCAGTGCAAAGTAAAAGTAAAACAAACTACTACAGGCATATATTTCAATAAAATATAGTTTCCCCTTTATTTTTTTACAAACAAACGCCTCCTTTACCCACACAACATGCCCATCCCTCTCCCTATACAAACTGACCTAAGCCCCAATGTCCCAAAATCTGAAATGTCCAAAGAATAAAGCCCTGCCCCAGCTCCCTTCCTACCTTCTCCAAGAACAACAAGTCCCTCCCACTGAAACAAAATATGGCTAAAAGAGGGCATTCTGTATTTGGATATGGAGCTCGTCCAGGCTCTGCTCCATCATGCCGAGCCAGCTCTCTATGGTGTCCAGCCCCTGCAGGATGCGCTGTAGCAATGGCCTACTGTTGACAGTATGGGAGGGGGCTGCAGCAGTTGTCAGCAGATCTGGGTCTGACAGAGAGGCATCTACTTCATCCTCCTCCTTTTCCAGGGACACCAGCCACCAGTATTCCTGTTGTATGCAGTCCAGCCTCTGCCGCCATAGACAGACCACTATCTCCTGCCTGTTGGAGCTGGGTGCTACGGGAGGACCAGCAGGAGTAGCTATATTGAGAAAAACAAAAAGGAAAAAGGCTAATTGTAAATAGCTCTGTGCAAACAATTGTTTGAAATTAGTGGGTGGCACAGTATCAGTACATTGCTGGTCCCCTAGGGCCATTGGAATTTGATGTGATTATGATTAGGAGAGTTACAAGGCCAATTGTACGTTTCACCCACACATGCCTTGCATAAAAAGCACTGACTATGTGGCAGAAGAGTATTAAGGCAGAATAACAAAGGAATAAAAAAACTGTGATTTGATTTTTTTCCCTTCTAAAGGCTTTTCAAGTAACAATAAACATACACTATGAGTGGAAAAATAAATTACCTCTCATTAATGAGTACAGTATTATGTAATTTGAAGTACAAGGTGTGTGATGTGCTAAAATATTGGAGCCGCCATTGTGTCAGGTAGTTTGCTACTGTCTGCAGCTGTGGCTGTTGTAATTAACAATTATCTATTTTTAATCCCAATGGTCATGCTCTTCTCCAAATGCATTTCTTTTTCTACCCTGACTCCAAAAAGACAGATGAACAATAAATAAGATACTACGTCACACAGCTCACGTATGCTCATGTACGAAATGCAGATATGAATTATCCTGTCTGCCGTAAGTTGACGTTGGGGAAAATGAATGATCTACTGCAGGGTAGGTCAGAGAGATTAAGCGGGTAGGGTAGAGCTTTTGGCATACAATAGAGGGGTCAGTATAGTAATCATTGATTCATCATCTTTGGCTTATTCACTGTATTAGACATAGTCGAAATGGAAAAATATGAACAAGTGTAAAATAAATCTGTTAAGGGAAACCATGAAATATTTGAATCAAATGTGGCATATGCCAAGAATGGATTTTCCAATATTTTGGTAGGCTGGGATGAAAGAATTTAGGAAAAAATAAAGGAGTGAATTACAAAGAGGCGATTGAGTGGGTGAAGGGAAACACACCTTGTGTGTTCGGTTTGCAATGCATTGAAAACTTTGTAAATGCTGCCTTAACTGAAGTAGACACACATTGCACAGCCATCACTTTAGTCACACATTGAACCATGCTTCACTTAGGTCATAGGTGGCAAAATGCCATATGATAAATAATGGGTGGGATACATCTGGCTCACATAAAAAATACAGTGAGTCAAGGGAGTAGAACAAAAGTATGTCAAAAATACCCTCACTTTGAACCATAACTTTAAAGACCCTACATAAACAAAGTATGCGAAGTAGGTGAGCAGCATGCCCCTCGCCATGAGAAGAGCTGCCTAAGTTATTCATCCAAGAAATCCAAATATTCCTTCATCCTTTCATTCTAATTCACCCATAGCCACCATGATTAAGCTTTACTTTCTCTCATGCAGTCTTTCACCAAACTTTCTAATCCATTTTCTATCCATTCAATATCCACCCTTTCTTCCAGCCATCCTTTCGCCCATCTATCCCTTTACCCACCCATGCACCCTTTCACCTACCCACCCTTTTACAGATATACAATTTTCCTTTCTTTTAACTCTCTTTTCTTTCACGTTTCCCTCATGCCATCAACGCTCATTATGTGAGCTTTTTGAAAGTTAGAGATAGAAGCCGCCATAATAACTCAACCACCGCTGCAGCTGGTAAAGCTGGGAGGGTCATGGTCATGAGTTGATGATGCCCTGGCACTGGCTTGTGAGCATAATATTAATTGCCAATAAGCAAGCAATTATGTGACTTGCCAGTGCCAGTCCCTGCCGGCGCTTCTTCCCCCCAAAAGACTCTCCTCCTGCAGCAGCACTGAAGCCGGCTTCACTGGTGGTCGGTGTGGCTAGAAAAAAAACATTATCCATATTTTAGATAACAGATACACCACCCCTTAATTTTTTCAAACAAAAAATACAACCGCAATACATCACTACAGTTCGGTTAGCACTGCAGTATCTTTTTAACAAAAATATCACTCTGGGCATTTGGTTGGTTCACAATGTTAGACAAGCCAGGAGTGAAATAATGGTCAATGAAAGACATATGGTGTTGCTAGGCAAATGTAATGGGAGTGAGACCTCATACTTTTTTTCCAGCCATGCTGCACTGTCATAGAAAACTGCTGGTATACTGTATAAATGAATGACACAGCACACAACATGGGGGGGGCCATGACCATGGCCACTCTCATGAACGCAACTGGGCATGAGCAGGAATAAGAACGTTTTCTCAACAAACATATATGGTGAATATTATTTATAATACTAGCCTACTTGGGCCTGCAATCTTCAAGGTAGACAGTTGAGTACCAAAAATGTGTCTTACTCTTACATTACCACAACATATATAGGAGAGAGGGAAAGATTACCAAAAAAGCAGGAAGATAAGTGAACTAGGACTAGATACCGGAAAAAGTCAGCTACCAAAAAAGAAAAGCCTGTAAAATAAGGGAAAACAAATAATGCAGGGATAACAGGAATGAAACAAATATTGAATCTAATGTGCTATGCATGAGTGGGTTCGTATCCCATCCTCATCACCACACGTGGAAAGAACATGGCAGGTAAGGGTGTCAGAGCAACTTTATTTATCACCAGCAACACCAGCCTCCAGGCAGCAACTTCCAGGCTGGGTCCAGGTGCAGGTTCAAGATGGTGGGAGCCTTTTGAACATGAGGCCAGCAAACTAGTCACTCTGGTATTCCTTGAGTCAGGTGAAGATCCAGGGCTCATCAGCAGGGCTGGCCTCTGAGGGTTCGGGCAGGCTCCAGGCAGCCAAGCATTCTTTCCAGGTACAGCAAAACAGTCTTTCAGAGTGCACAGCAGGTTACAGCAGCAAGCAGTCCTCTGAGAGTCCTTTTGCAGGTCAAGGAGTGAAGTGAAGAGTTGGTGTCTGAGATCCTATTTTTATATCATGGTGCCCTCCTTCTGGAAGGTGAGAGATGCTTCTACACAGTGGCTTTGAAGTACATGGAATTTCATGACTTCCCTGCCCTGGCTCTAAGCTGGCTGCAGTGATAATTTGGAGGCGATAGATCCTTTGTGTGAGGGCAGCGCACTACCTATTCAGTTGCAAGTGGGGCTGTGCTCAGCTACGCCCCCGCCCACATCCTGCCAGCAGATGGCACATTCAGGCACACCTAATCCCTTTATTGTGTGACTGCCTGGGAGGAATTCACGTAATCTAACTGTCAATTACACCCAGTCATGAGACCGCGAAACAGGCTGCAGGCACAAAATGGCCAAGGGCAGACAAATGCCAACTTTCTAAAAGTCCTGCTTGGACAACAATTTGAATTAGCAAAACAAATTCACTTGAAAAATACAAGAAACATTCATTGATTATTGAATATTAATGTCTCTTGTATTTTTCAAGTGAATTTGTTTTTCCTAATTAAAATTGTTGTCTCGTCATTGTGCTGTTTATACTAAACTTTACTGCGGTCTTTTGGGTTAGCCATTGTTTTGTAATGGGAAATGTCTAAAAGTGGCATTTTTAAAATTGTAGTCAAAAACCCAACCTTACCATTAAGTAGGGTTTTTCATTACAATTGCACAGTCACCAACCATGACATAGCTACCTGCTCCCAATTAGAAATTACAGCTACTTACATATAATAAGGAATCTGCCATGTTTTCCTACGGGAGGGGTGGGCCTAACAGTAGTCAAAAACAAATGTAGAAGTTTTTGGCTACCAGGACATGTAAAACCTAAAGGTATATGTCCAACCTTTCAATTACACGGAACCCTGCCCTGTGGGCTACCTAGGGCCTACCTTAGGGGTGACTTATATGTATTAAAAGGGAATTTTAGGGCTTGGCATGGAGATTTTATTGACAAGTCAACATGGCAGTTTAAAACTGCATTCATGCTACAGTGGCAGGCCTGGGGCATGTTTTAAGGTGCTACTTAAGTGGGTGGCACAATAAGTGCTGCAAGCCCACTGGGAGCATTCAATTTACAGGCCCTGGGTATATGGTTTATCACTCTACAAGGGACTCATAATTAAATTAAATATGCCAATTGGGTATAAGCTGTTTTAACCAAGTATTAGGGGAGTGAGCACAAGCACTTTAGCACTGGTTATCAGTGGTAAAGTGCACGGAGTCCTAAGACCAGCAAAAATAAGTTCAGCAAAATGGAGGAGGAGAGGCAAAAAGTTTGGGGGAACACCACCATAAGGCTGACAGATCTAACACAACCCATACATAAATTTGGCCACCAGAACAATTTGTTGTTCTCACAGTTTTGCCGTCAGTACTGTCATGTTACTTGAAGTTACTAGTTATATATAAGAAAGTAACTGAAACTAAAAATATGTCAACAATAAGTGTTGCCAATCTTGTAATGATAACATTCTATTGTCATACATTTTCTGCTGTCATTATGAAACCTAAAATTCACTCTGTTTCTCCTGAATGGGACTGAAATTGCACCACTTCTCAGACAAAGGAGCCATTATTCCTTTGGAATTAATGTATTATCAGATAATGATAAGGAGGTCCTTATGACCTATATGCAAGAAATCTGCAGAACTCCAATTCATGGAAATCGTCTCCTTCAACTAGGGACAACACTGCCCCCAGATCTTCCTTGGTGATTTCAACCTCCACTGGAATGACCTGAATGATGTAGCAGTGATCAGCCTAAAAGCCTTCTTAAAGGATCTCAGCCTGATTCAAATTTGCAACAGTCCTACTCACAACTAGGATGCAATCTTAGATCTAATCATACCCAAGCCCATTCTCCGGAATCCATCGTCCCCTGTGATTGGACAGACCATCACCACATAACTAAAAAGGCCCAACCAAAGAAAACTAAACACCGGAAAAGGAGCTTAAGAAATATAAATTCGAATGATTTAACAGTCATCAGCAACATCTTCTTATCTCCTCCGGAAGAATTGCTGGATGCCCATGAACTCACAAACCATTTATTCAATTCTATGACGAACATCCTGGACTCTATTCCGCCTCTCCAGATAAAAAGAGTGTCCACCAGAGATTCTAAACCATGGTATAATGATAAACTCAATGCAGAAAGACGCAATTTGAGAAGGGCTGAACGTAAGTGGAGATTCTTCCCATCCCTCCATCACTTGAAGCTTGAGTTCACTTAGGCATACTTATAACAAACACACATCTGGAGATCAAAATCGAACTTCTTCAGACATCAGCTTGATAATGCTAGAAACCAATCTAAAAAACTATTTTAGCTGGTCAAACTTTAATCGAATAGTCAACCCAATATGACCCCCACTGGATCTAATCTGCAAACACACTGCAAGGATTTTGCCTCCTTCTTCCCGGAATAGACAAAAAAAAATTAAATTGAGCTCAAGACAGCTCTAGACCTCCTTCCAAACTCTCTACATTCTAGCATCTCCCCACCCTTGATCGTGGAGCCCCCACCTCTCTCGGGGCTTTCCCCCAAAAACAACATTGTGTGGAGCTCTTTCAAATTTTATACAGAAACTGACATTCTCAAAATTCTCACAGCACTAACACCCTCAAGCCACTTCAACGACCCTCTGCCATTGAATTTCTTTAATGACTTCAAACTGTCCCTACTACCACTCTGGACCAAGATTGTTAATGCCTCTTTACCTCTAGACACTGTCCCAGACTGCTTAAAGTCTGGCCAGGTAACTCCTTTCTTAAAGTTGATAATGCACTAAAAATGCTGGATCGAAATGAATCCTGCCTACTTATTCTCCTTGACCTATCGTCTGCTTTTGACACAGTTAAACATGACAGCCGCCTTGATCTTTTGGAATGGAGAATGGGATTATCTGGGTCCGTCCTTACTTGGTTCACTTCCTTCCTACACAACAGATCCCAAAGATTCAAGGTTAATCTCTCCATTTCCACTTCCTCAACTGTCACATTGGGGGTTCCACAGGGATCAACACAATCATCCACCCTCTTTAACTTGTTCATGGAGCCACTAACGGAAACGCTGAAGTTGTCCAATATTCACTATCACATGTACGCTGATGACACCCAATTGCACTTGAAAATCTCTTCCCGTGTTGATATGGGATTTCTTTACTCTCCCAAAAACTCAAAACTGACTTATATGCAACTACTTCAAACTAAATGCACAAAAAACAGAATTCTACTTAATTGCCCCACCCATACAATCAGCTGATATCAGAGAATGGATGAAGCAACTAACAACTCTAAATTGCCTTCCACACATAATATATACTCCACAAGATCACTTGGAATAACCCTTCACCAGAACCTGAATATGTAGGAGCACATCAGCTCTGTCACTGAAGGTGCCAACTTCCAAATGAACATCATAAGGAAAATCAAACCCTTCCTCCCCCTCAATGACTAACAAAGCAGTGGTTCAAGCCCTAGTCATTCCCAGGTCGGACTATGGAAGCGCAACCCTCTGTGGCCTACCTATATCAACGCTGGCCCCTTTAATGGCCTCCTTTAACTCTGCTGCAAGGTTCGCCACAGGATCCAAAAGATAAAACCACATCACTCCTGATCTACTTGCTCTAAATTGGCTCCCGTTTGAAGCAAGGATTTAGTTAAAAATTGCATGCATAACCCATAAAACACTACATCATAACACCCCGTTGTACCTAGCACAAAAACTGGAACTATCTGGTGGCTGTAGATCTTCCAGAAGCTCGGGGGCTTTATTGCTAAAAGCACATAAATTCTGTAAAAAGAACTCCTATAATCTTGTATATTTTGTGATGATTTGGTCATGTTACTGACCTCCTGTCTTTTTGGGACCCACCACATCTTGGTTAGCTTTCGATCTTGTTGTTTGTTTTACTGTTTCTTCCTTCCTGACATATTGTAATGCATTCTGATACCCTCTTGGGTCATGTTTGCGCTATTTAAAACTTTATAAATAAATATATTGTAGCATCGCCATCATCAGCACACAACATCTATAGTCTTATCCACACTTCGGCAGCATCAGTTAACTTGCAAACCAGAGAATCTACATTAGAAAAGAATTGGGGCCTGATTATGACTATGGCGATCCATTGAACTACCGTAGTCGTGGTGGTGGTCCGTGAACCACCAGACTGGTGGTCCAACCGCCATATTACAACTTTGGTGGACCGCTGGACCTGCTGAGGATTCTTGATCCCGCATCGGTGGCGCAGAAGTCAGAGGCTGCAATATGCTGGCAATGCTGCTGCAGCACTGCCAAGCAAATTACGAGTTGCCTCACTGCCATCATTTTCATGGAGGTGAGATCGCCATGGAAGGGATGGCGGTGAGGCAACTCAGGGGGTTCTTATAGGGCCCCCTGTTGCCTCTGTGCATGGGGGTGCATGCAGGGGGGTACATGGTGTGCCCCCCTATATTTCTGCACCCCCTGTTGCTACACGGGAATAAATGCACAATGTGCATTTCCTTTTGTGCTGGAATGTGCTGCAGTGCTCCCATATTGGTGCCTTTCTAAGGCACGCAGTGCCTTCTAAGGCTCTCCTTCGAGCCTTAGAAAGGGACAGCCCACTAGGATTAAACTCGTAATCCGGCAGGCAGTCTAACTACTGGTTTTGCGGTCTTCCTGCGGGGTGCTGGTGTGGCACCCAGCAGGAAGACCACCAAACTCATAATCAGGCCCTTAGTTTGCATACTATGGATTTAGGTTGAATTGTTCTGGGTTGTCAATGGAATGGATAAAAAATTCAGCCATCTTGGAATGGCCTTCTCCCACAAATATTAGATACTCAAATTGTCATGGGTATGTCAACTTTTATCAGCAATTTATCAAAAGAACTGCTCAATTGAATAGTAGAAATAAAACTTGGAAAACATTTACACATTTTCAATGGGATAGGGATATCATCATTAATGTACTGTCTGTGAGTGTTAAGTATGTACACCCACCTCTGCTCCCTTATTGTGAAGATCCCAGTGGTGTTGTGGGCCATTCTCACGTTCTCTAACACTTTCCATTTAATTTCATCTTCGTTGTGGCCTTTAGATATAAAGTGATTGGTCATTTAGGTTGTGTTCCAATGGCACCTTATTGTACTATGATGTTCTGTCATTCTCAAGAGAACCTTTCTAGTGGTAATTCCCATGTATCTTAGGTTACATGGACAAGTAATCATATAAATTACATTGCTTGAATTACAATTAGTGTGGTTTCTTTGTTCCCACAAAAACCCAACGCCGAAATCCAGAGTGTCTGTGTGTGTGGTGTATCAGCACACCGTGCAATGGCCACAGGGAAAATATCCTCTTCCAGTTGTGAGATTCCAGAGTGTGTTTTGTTCTACATTTGTGTTACTTTTAAGTCTTGTGTGAAATATTAATTTCCTTATGCTTGTGTTACGTTTGAAAGACAAAAAGGGTATTTCTAAAGAGAGGTTGTTGCTATTCAATATTCCATACTGTGTGTTGATAATCTTCTTCAATTTGTTTAAAACATTTGTGAAAGTTGTCACACATACCACTTTTTATTGTCACGTTTTTCTCTGTCTGTCAGAAGACAATCCCTGTCAGTGTATCTGGCACATTTCTCCACCTTCTGTATCAAGTGTACAGGATAATGTCTAGTTTCTCTGTCAGTGCTTTTGCCTCTTATTTAAAATCATGGAGGCTAGAACTGTTCCTTCTAATGCGTAAGAACTGTCATGCAGGTAGATTCTCTCTTAGTACTCTAGGGTGTGCACTATCAAATCTTAAAAGACTGTTTCTGTCTGTGGGTTTTGTGTAGACCTTGGCAACCAGAGTCCCGTCAAATGCTTGTATCAAGAGGTCAAGGAAAGGTAACTTAAAGACAGTTGTTTGTTATGGTAAAATTAAGGAATTCAAGGAAATCTCTAGCTCTTTGAGGCATTCGTTGCCATATTATGAAGATGTCATTTATATATCGTCGCCATAACCTGATCTCTTCATGAAAGGGATTGTTTGCTCAGATGTAATTAGTCTCAAACATATTGAAATAGAGTCTTGCTATACTGGGAGCAAAAGTGCTTCCCATGGAAGTCCCATGTTTTTGTTTGTTCATAGAGTGTGCCCTCAAATTCAAAATAGTTCTTTTTCAATCCTAATTTGGCCAGAAAGATTATGAAATAAATAAATGCTGCCTATCCCCATTGTTGTTGTCTCCAAGGTTGCGCACCGATGATGAAGCATGACACCAATAGGGTGTGTGAGGTCCACAATAAAAATACTTAATACTCCCTCAGGGGCAAGAGGACAAGGTCATTATTTCATAATTATTTACTGAGTGGAAGGATACCCATTGTGAGGTGATACCTAAAGAGTCAACACTGGCCCCCTTAGGCATCTCAAAAACTCTACATAACATTTTCCTTTGTATAAAAGAGTGTGAAATTGAACAAGCAAGAAGGTGATAGCTCGATCTGTATCAACTGAAGATCTGCAATGAAAATTATGCATCCATGTAAACTGTGCATTCATAAAACCATGATGAATTAGAATTGACAGCTATAATCGACCTAAATCCGGAATTGCGATAAATAAAATTAGTTAACAACTCAAATAATAGTAATGCCATATATTGCTTACTAGTTGTGTAAAAAATAAATTAAAAGTAAATGTACTGTTCAAAATATAGTCTGTTCATCTAATGGAACCTCAGAATAAGATGTTATTACATCACATTCTAAACTACAAAATAAATGACAAACTTAAATGGAGTGGGAATTTTCGCTGAGATCTTTTAGTGCCCTCATTGGCCCACATTCCAATAACTTAATACTTAAATGGGATTACTGTGCCTGTTACTGGAGTTACTGAGGCTATCAATACCTCCTAGATGCAAAGCTACCAGGGGGTTCAACGTTATACAAAGGGGAATAACAAGGAGAAGTCATTATTGGTGAACAATTTTCCATGTGATAGTCTAAAATTTCAGACATGTTTGAAGGAATAAATTACTCCAGGTTTGACCTGGTGGCTTTATCGCCCCAATCACCTGTTGCTCTTTAATGGAAAGCTTCATAACAATTATTTGAGTGGACATCTCCGCTTTCACACAAATCAGTATTAAGGGGCCACGTGTAATGCGCACATTGACACTCACAGAGCATGGAAGAGCCAATTTTAACAGTCCCACTCAGAAATAAACTGAAGACAAATACAGTATGGAAAGATTAACCCCATATTGTAATAGGACAACATATTTCCAATAACTTCAGCAATTTCCCTTTCTATGAGAGAGGACATATTTTCAATTAATCACTATTACATCTAGTAATTCATCCTCAAACAGACAGTTCCAATTACAAAGTGTAAAAACAAAATCTCATTTAAATCTGACAATTCACTTTTTTTTAACATGCAAATCTTGGAATCAGGTATTGTTCAAAATGAGGCTCGAGAAATGTCCGAATTTCTAAGACTGAATAATTGAAATAGTACAGAGCACTTCAATAGAATGGAAAACTACATGTCTGGGTAATTTGTATATTAAATATTCAACAAAAAGCATTTACTAAAACATTTTATAAAGCATACTTTGCTTGTGCAGATTCGCAATATGTGCGGAAGCCAGGTGGCTTTTCCAGAAAATTCTGTGGGTCCTTTTACTCTTTAATCCCTGAAATCAGACCTGCATAATTTGTTCCCTAATTTCCTCAATAGTATGGTATGTTATGTCATGTCATGCTATGGTATGTTATGTTATGTTATGTTATATTATAGGAATTGTTATTGAGCAGGAGGTTATCCTGGCACCTGGGAGGTCTTCTATCTTCTGAATCCTATCTGGTCTGCTTTGAACACTCCCTTCTGAGGTTGTCCGTTAGGAGACTCTACCACTTTTGTATTGATTTTCTTATATAGTGGTTGTCTCCATGGTATTGTTTGATAAACCTTAGTGATTTGTGCTGGGTCCTTGACTTCTTCTGTTTTGATATGATATTTCAAATTCTCATAAAACATGCTTTCTGAGCATGCAGGATGCTCATAAACTCTTTGCTATGAGCTGCAATCTGATCTTTTGGCATCCCCTGTTGGGTAAGCGTTCAGTCAAATCAATTATTTTTATATACATTCATCATCATCATTGCACCTAATCCACATCATTTCACCCTTCAGATGTTGATGATTGTAGATTTGGGATTGACAGCTGTTGATATTTAGTATTGTCCTCTGCAGGAATATGCTTTGTCAGGTCTAAGAACTCCACCATGGTTTTAGGTATATGAGAGTTCAATTTGATATTGAAGGTGTTCTGATTCACAAGTTGAATGTATTTCTTTAGGAGTGTCACATTCCCTTGAGGGATTACCAGAATGCCATCTATGTATCTTGATCCAAAGACAATATGTGAGGTGTGAAAGTCTTCATCCCACCATCAGTGTCTTATAGCCTGTCTCAGAAAGAGGCAGGCATAAGTGGGTGCAAAAGTTGCTACCATTGTGGTCCCCTGGGTTTACATGTTTATTTCTTTGTTGAACATAAAGATGTTGCACTGTAGGCAAAATATTCAAGATCATTATGTTGGTGTCTCTGTAGTGTGCTAATCTTGTGTGTAGTGCCTTTGTTGTGTTGCTACTGTCACACCTTTGCTTTTAATGGATTTGTAAAACTCACTACATAGTCATTCTGCCATTTTAGATCTTTTAGTGTGACTACAACTACTTCAGTGACAAATATGTAGCTTGGAAGGTGTTTCATAAATTTCTGCAGGTAGGAGTTAGTGCATTCTCCCAGTTTGAAGCAGTTGGGATCAATGGCAGAAATTAGTGACCTACCAGGGTGTGGGAAGCCACCGTTGTGTAGATTAGCGAGTAGTCATATTTGGAGATTCAATGTATCTGTTGTTTTTTTATTATAGTGATATAAGACCCTTAATTCACCAATTGTCAAGTTAAGGTGTCAAGGTGGCTGCATCGTGCTCACTTCCATATTTGCAATGGGGACAGTGACACCCATTGGGGTGTAATCAGGAACTTCTGGGGTCCTTGTCATGCTCACAGACTACATCTACCATAATGCTGTGCAGGTTGACGCCCACTGGGGCGGGACTATCTATTATAATAAATGGAGTTCCCCCACACAGCTGCTGTCTCCGTGCCTCAGTGCTATACCAGTGATCAAGGGCTCACCGCCCGAAATGCGTTTGGTGTTTTGAGGGAAGTGAGCTGAGCAGCCAAGTTGCCGCCGCCGGTGTTGTTAGTGCGATAACTCTTCTTTGTGCGACATTTCCTAGGGGGCAACCTTCTTGTTTCGATATATATATATATATATATATACTGAAAAATCCAAAGGTTACGAGGACGTTATAGTTAGGCTCAGGTTTCACTCGTACAAAAGCTGTGAAATTCATCAGTTATAGTTAGCTGAGCTAACTATAACTCGTGCACCCACAATGCACTGCTTATGACCTCACATATTCCATCACTCAGGACAAGGTCAGTGACATCACTGATGAACTGATGACAACTCAAATTGCATCACTGATGACATCACTGTTGAAATTATCCAGTGACAGTGAGCATTTTTAAAACATTTATGAGTGTTAAATATATGTACCAAGGTATATTGGTGAATCAGTGTGTGTATGAGTGCCTGATTGGATGATTCAGTGGGTGCGTGACTAACTGTATAAGTGAGTGATTAGGTGTCTTAGTGAATGTATGGGTGAGTCATTGGTTGTATAAATGTCTGTATCTGTCTGTCAGTTGCTGTCTAAGTGGTCGTATGGGTGTGTGCTTGGTACATGAGTTTCTGTATGGGTGAGTGATTGGTTGTCTGAATACCTCTATTGGTGTCTGAGTGTCTGTGTTGGGGTGATGGTGTGTGTGACTTCCTGTATAGATGACTGAGTGGGTGAGTTAGTGACTTTATGGATTAGTGAGTGTGTGTGTGTGTGAAGGGCTGTATGGGTGAGTGAGTATTTATATTGATGGTTGTGTCGTGGGTGAGTGCATGTGTCAGTGGTATATGGGTGAGCAACTGGGTATGCGAAAGGCAGTATATGTGAGTGATGGGGTATGTGAGTGACTGTATGGGTGAGTGAGTAAATGTGAGAGTAGCTGTATGGGTGAGTGTATGCTTACATCAGTGACTAGATAAGTGAGTGAGTATGTGTTAGTATCTGTATGAGTAAGTGAGTGAGTGTGGGTGTAACTGTATGGGTGAGTAAGTGGCTGTGTGATTGATTGTATGGGTGAGTGAGAAGGTGTGTGAGTAACTCTATGGGTGACTGACTCAGTGTGTAGGTGGCTGTATGGGTAAATGAGTGGATATGTACAACTGTAGCCTTTGTTTTTTTCAGTGAAAGAAAATATATATGCATATCAAAGACAAAGGAGATTTTGTTGTGGGGATTCTGCACCTACACAGAACCATGCACAGGAAAACGGGACCTCGGTGTATAGGGGTGTACCAACCTACCACCTTAGTGCCCAAAATCCCAAAACCGACGAGCTATAGTGTCTCATTCGTTCTCCTCCAAAAATCACAGAGCTACAAATGATTAGACAACCCAGAACACAACACTCCCGACTCTCTCAGGAATCCCGGTAGCAAGACATACTCTTTCGCTCGCTCACTCGTACTTGTCCACAACAAGATTAGGCAGAGTCACTGTAATAGTTCAAAATGTTTATTTTAACAATCATGCTCTACAATACAGTATAAGAGCCACTACCAGCAGCAAAATGCATAAACTCAAAACAATTAGCATTGTTACAATTCCATATAGTACAAAGGGGGAATTCATTTTATAAAGATAGTGGAAAAAGGGCTATAAGACCTAACCACCCTCCCCTTGACTGGAAGATGTTTATTAGAAAAAGGAAGATCTCTGGGCTTTGTCAGCAGACCCCATACCTTAAGGCCTAGATGCAAGGTTTACATCATAGGAACAGCATAGCTCTTCTCCATGGAAAGGGCTCTCTCCAAGTGTGTGTTAAAACAACATGCATCCCGTAGTATCACAGCATGAGTTTCCAGCATTGCAGCTGTGTTTAGCATGTTATGTATAGGTGCTAGGGACTGACCAGAACAGAATAACAAGGGGCATTGTTTATCGACCTAGCACATCATGTTCAGACTAAACTCCAGGAACTTCAGCAAAGAACACGAAAAGCAGACAGTTCTCATGTGAAAGGCACAAACAGCGTCTTGCAAAAAGAAAGTCATGCAGTAACGTGTGCAAAAGCAGCATCATGGCAGCAAAGCTCATGCTAACTTAGCAATGTCGACAATGACCCTAATGGCCATATAACACCCTCCCCCTGGTAAGGCCATATGACATAGATAAAGGACCAAAACAGAGTTCATAAAGCCAAGCAGACCAAAAACGTATAAAAAAAACAAATTGGAAGAAATGTAACAAAAATTGTCATCATTTCTCACGGCTTAAAACTAAGTGTTGCGTCTCCAGCAAAATGTCATGATGAAGAAGGTGGTAAGTCCATCAACGTACGTGAACTTAAGAATGCAATCCCCTCCAGAAGAGCATCTCTATCGTTAGTTCAAAAAAGGGATGCCATCTAATCAAGTAGATCGAAGGAACAAACGTGCTCCTCGTAATCTGATGCTTCCAAAAGCATCATCGGACAACTTGCATGATATTCAATGAAACTCTGATGTAAGAGGTTTTGCGCAGCCGCACAGATATCCCATTCAGCCAACACTCCAAGTGCTGCTGCAGGTGCCATACAGCCATCCCCAGAACAAGCCTGGTCATGAGCCTCTAAGGGGCCCATCAACTGGACATGATGTATTGGAGAGATATAAATCCATAGCCCAATAGAAGGGGCATCGTCGGCAGTAGGAGACTGGTTGCACGCAAGTAAAGTAGGCAAAGCGAAAAGTTAATCCATAACTCACTCCAAGCGTCGCTAACGGCAGGCATTCAAAAACTTGTCGCATCCGATCACGGGACAGTTGCAATTGGCCTGGTCTGTGCAGGACCACAAGTGGAGCAGCCATTGCGCAGCAGGAGCAGAAGAAGCAGGATTCCACCAGCTAACGCTAGTAATAAAGGGAATCCACCGAAGACGCTGGAAAAAATAGAATGAATAAAAGCCGGTATTACTCCAAATATTGTCTGAAAAGAAGTCACAAGGCCTGCTCCCACTTGTTTAAAAAAATGTGCAAGGCCTTTAGTATCAGACGCATTAAATATTTGATGTATAACCTCCCCAAAGTGGAGTGGGAGGTTAGTATTCAGAAGTGACTCAATCTCACTAGATGTTCTAGCCACCTGTAATTCGAAGGTCTTTCGGGCTGAAGTGAGAGCCACTTCTTGTTGGAAGAAAGGGCCTTTAGCCTGCTTAATTTGTTGAAATCTGTTTTCAAAGTAGGAATGGAAGGCCAAATGGAACTATCTACACTCCCATGCGGGGGCGAAAAAACACATTGCTACAACAAGTAACGCATTGTGAAACAGTTACCAAATACGGGACATTGGCCCGTAAACCACAGCAGTCTTGGTTGTTCAAACTAAGATAGCTACCATTAGTAAGCAGGGTGAAAGCGGGAATTATTGATGGCACTGGAGTCCCTTTCAAAAAACAAGCAAGATTAGGCGCTGATACATTAAGACGTGCTGTGCAATTTAACGTGTTAACAAACTAGGGCATGTCCTACTGTTGAATCACAGTCCTCCCCTGTTAGGAAGACCTCCTTATCTTCCCGTTGACATCTGTAAGTAAAAGGTAGGGACCATAATTCATGCAAAAAGGCACAACCCAGGGGTTTGAAGCAGCCAATTGGAAAATGTTGCATGCAAGATTTAAATTGAAACAGTGAGAATGGGAGGGAGATAACTCCATGAATTAACCAAACAGCAGATTCCGTCTCCGCCACAGAAACGGCAAGGGTTCCAATTGTTCAATGTGTAATAGCGTGTATGTAGCATCTTTCATTGACATAAAACGCTGTTTATCAGTCAGATTAAATGGCAAAAACAGAGCAGAAGCATTCAAAAAATCCCAAGGGACCTTTCCCATTTTAAGGGTCAGCAACGTCCATGCAAACTGCATAGCAGATTCTAATTGGTTTTGACCATGATACAATACAGACACATCATTCTGAACAATATCAATAAAAGAAGAAACAATGTTATCCAATGTATAAATGTGTGATTAAAGCGTATTGATGCTATTGTCGACCACGGCTAGAACCTTTTCTAAATTAGCTTGATCAATTTGACGAACAGGAAAGGCTGCTTCCATCTCTGAAAGTTTCTAAAATTCATTGTACGCTGCATATATTAATCTTTTATCTCTGGGAACCCTGGGTCCCAAGAGAAAATCAGCCAAATTAATGTCATTCGACAAGAGCGACAGGTGTTGCTTTACTGACGATAGGGTTGAATGTTCCAACCATTGTTGGCATAATATACCCACCGAGTATGTGGTAACCGAATGTGAACGTGGATAACGTGGGTCCGGTCTAGTCTGGGTGAAACCATGTGTTACATTATAAAAACGCAATTGACATGCATTTGAATGGTTTGCCACACCAACCAACTGGATGAATCAATTCCTGAGACATTAAAGGTGTCATTTTGGAACAAAGCCCGCAAGGCATCAATGGTATAATTCGTGCAAGCACGCCAATTGTAATATTCCGCTAAAGACGGAATGGATGGGATATTTACATTTTTTACCGTAGCCATACCAAAGCACGTGGTTTGATAAACAGTATCATTTAAAAATAATATTTGAACCGGGATTAGACAGTCACGATGCAGTGCCTCAGTTCCCTGGACCTGCCAGTGTTTTGTACCCCATATTGATTTTAAATCAATGGTCTCTTTCCAGTGATCATTACCCTGTGTGGCTAATTTAGTCCTGAAGGAGTTGGAATAAATCAATTTAGTGTGGGTTAGTATAAATTTGGATTGAGAAGACAATTGCAATTTAAAGAAATATGATTCCGCATTGGACGTGTTATCTGTAAAATATGTAAACTCATTCCCAAAAATTTGAACTCCCTATTATGGGAGTAGGACAGTGTTCCCATTGAGTGTAATTATAAACCGGCCTCAAAGTATTTGTTTTATGTAAAAAATGATGCCCATAGTGTTGATAACAAAAGAGATCAGCATAATTGGCAGAATTTAAGTACAAATCTTCAGCATCAAAAGCAGCGTAATACTTCAAATCAGAAAATAATGAATGTACTGCTTGCACATCCCAATCATCAGAATGTATGTCCTGTGTTACCACATCTCCTAATGAGACGCAAAACACGTATGGCACCCTGAGCACCTCTGTCGGGCCGTGGACTTCAAAGGCTACTTTATCCCCAAATGATGCCATCTGCAACCGGGAATGCTGAAAGGTTCACATGAGCCTGATCACGTTTCATGATGTGGGACGATGTGGGTGGGGCCAGAGTTCCTTCGACCAAGTTCACAGCAGAGCGTTCTGGCAATTAAAGACCATTGATGAGTGAGAAGAACACTGTTACATATCCAATCGACATGAAGAGGAAAATTAGGATAAGCACCCACCAGATGTAGGTCCATGGAGGGACCAAGTACGTCTTCTTGAACCAAGAGATGAAAACACTTAATTTAGACGGTGGTAATGCCAAATTAGAAGATGAGGAGGATGAGTCATAAGAGAAGCTGGCATGGTCCCCAAAATACCCATTTTCACCTCTCGGTATTAAAGGCAGGTGAGAGGTATCAGCATGATGTTGGCAAGGATCGCTCGGCACTCCACTGTTAGACTCATCGACGGGATACGTATATTCGACATCTGTGGTGGAAGAGGTAGGAGGCAAAACAGGAGAAAGGTCAACAGCAGTTTCCATCTCAGCTTCACTGACACTGTTTTTATTCGTGGAGGTTGAGGAGACCTTATTCAAAGAAATAGCGTTGCACGAAACTGCAGGTGTGACACTATTCAGAATCGGCCAGACGGTGTAGCTTGACATTGTCTACTGAGGTGTATCTGTTGTCTCTGCGACCATGTAAAGGTGGTAAAATGACTGTACGAGTACCCTTCAATCCAAGTACCGGAACCGGTGCACGATAAGAGGGACCAAATTCTTTCTTGTTCTCCAACTTTTCTCGTACCAGATCTCCAACCTTAGGAAGCCAGCCGGCAACCAGAATCAGCAGTGCTGGATCGTCGGAT
This sequence comes from Calotriton arnoldi, assembly GCA_963921515.1. Lineage (NCBI taxonomy): Eukaryota > Metazoa > Chordata > Amphibia > Caudata > Salamandridae > Calotriton > Calotriton arnoldi. Next base: position 125,029 of record CAWUFW010010370.1, on the reverse strand, counting down.
GAGGGTAAACATTCAGTTGCATATCTGTCACGGGTCTTTTGTAGATCCTGTAATACAGTAGAATGATTATCTACGTCAAAGATTGGGGCAGCCGCCACAACGTCTAGACCATCAAGGTCTGGCACAAACATTTTGATGCCGAAGAGCATTTCGTATGGGGTCCGCCCACCCAGATATCTTCTAGGGAGATTATTGAGTGCACGTTGAACACCATACAAATGGGCCAGCCAGTTCCTGCCAGTACCTAAGACTCTAGCTGTCAAGGATTGCTTTAAGTCACAGTTCATTCACTCCACAATCGAATTGCCCTCAGGCCTGTATGGTGATGAAAACTGCACCAGCACCCCCATTGACTTCATCGCGTCCTTGTACGCCTTAGAGGCGAACGCTGGACCTTGGTCCGAATGGAAGGTGCCATAGGCAAACATCCCGACAAAGACACGCAAATCCCTGATAACATTTCGAGCGTCAGCACTTCGTTGTGGCCAAACCCAAAGGAATCTTGTGCACGAATCAACTGCAACTAAAATATATTTATATGCAGTATCAGAAGAGAACGGACCGCAGTGATCAAGATATACACAGCCAAATGGTTGATTAGAAATACATAGCTGTGTCTGTGGTGGGCGTGACACCGTAGATGGTTTGATTTGTTGACAAATGTCACAAGAAAGCACATAATTACGGGTCTGTTTATATAAACCATGCCACCAATAACGTTGCTGTAGAATCGAGTCTCTCGCAGACACCCCGGCATGTGCAGAAGCCATGCCCTTGTGTGCGGCCCTGATAAAAGCAAGTCTGCGGTCCATGTTTGGAATCAGCCGATCCCCAACAGATGGAATAGAAGCGTAAGGAACTTGTTCAGGAGATACATGATAAGAGTATTTCGAAGGGAAACCCTGAGGATAAGCCGTTCCCTCCCTCGTAGCAGCCACCGCTGCCAGAATATAATTATCTATTTTAGTCATGGACCTTGTAACTGCTGCTACGGAACACGTGGCTACTGCAGATTTGGCCGCTTCGTCAGCCAAAGAATTACCAAGAGCATGTGCTACCACACGATGTCGGCCAAGAGTATGGATAACATGTGTGAGGGCAGACGCTGTTTAAGCTCTGCCACTCGAACCCAAAGCGTTTTATGCTCAATTGTGCTGCCTTTAGAGTCTCAATAGTCATTTCGAGTCCAAAAGAATAAGTTGTCATTAAAAGATTGAACACAGTAGTAAGAATCGCACACAATAAGAGTATTCACATTAGGATCAGCAAACTCGAGAGCAAGAATAAGAGCGCGCAGCTCCGCCAATTGTGCCGTACAGTCCCCAAGTGCTTGAGTATGCATGATGGAAGACTTAAATTCTCCATTGACAATGGAGCCAGCCACAATTGCGCATGCCGCTGAATAAGCATGCTTGGAACCGGTGGCCGGTTGAGCCAAACATTCGGTGTAAATGATACATTTGTATTCATGTAAAGGAAGCAAGGACAATGGAAGAGGATACACATGTTCATACTGTAAAAACTCCTGTGTCTGAAGTGCAGGGTCAAAGATAAGCCTGACATCAAATGATGTCAAAGACGTAGCCCATTGTATCCAACGGGGATGTAATGCTTTAGAGTTAGGTACACTTGCCTTAGTCACGGCCTCCAAAGCAGGGAAGGGCATGACCATAAGAATGCGTTTACCTTGCGCCACTGAGCGTTCCTTCAGAATCGCCATCTGGACCGCAGTTAACACTTTCTCAACATTGGAAAAATGCATTTCAGCTGCCGTGTACAAATGTGATTTATATGCAATAGGTACTGTGTCCCCCTCATTGAACGTCAAGTATGTGAAACCCACCTTCCCAGGTATGATACGTATCACCAGGTTCGTGGTGTAATCACGCGTCAATAAGTAGTTAGTTACAAGCATGTCAGATTGCAGAGATTGTAGGATAGAGGTATGTTCCGGAAGCCAGCTGGCAGAAGAATATGTCGGTTGTATCAACGCATAAAGCGGCTTGATACGCTGGGCATAATCAGGAATGTAAGTCCTCCCAAAATTCAAAAATCCCAGCAAGGACTGAAGTTTTGTCAGAGTAGAAGGGAGTTGCAAATGTGCACATTCCTCCAGGAAGTGGGGGGCTAACCCCTTTCCTTCAATATTGAGCTCATAGCCCAAAAAGAGCACCGCCAAATGAGCGATGTGTGACTTTGTAAAATTGAATTTATATCCATAGTCGGCTAACACAGAAATTATGCGGTCGACTCGGACAAGATGCGGCATAAGCTCATCGTCCGTGAGATAGATATCAACCACGTTCAAGAACGCATATGGATCTATGTCGTGTAACAAAGACACAACACGCGCAGCAAATGCCCTGGGGCTATTCTTATACCCTATGGGCAATTGTGTACATTTTTTCTGATTTCCGACAGCGGTGAATGCTGTCAAGTCATGGCTCTCAGGAGCCAGATTGTGACTGTAGAAACAATTGGATATGTCCAGTGTAGTTTTGTATGTTCACCAGCGCAGAGCTGTGGGTGTTTTGTACTGCCAAAGTGTGACAATGACTATTCAAATTTCGGTAATCCAACACAATGCGATAAGAACAGTCAGGCTTTGATACCGTAAATAGAGGATTATTCATCGGTGATGTACAGGATGCAATCACACCCTGATACTCTAACTGCATTAGAATGTCACAAACGTGCGCCTTAGCTTTGCGTTTGATTGGATATTGCAGTTGTGGCTGTGGCGTAGACCGTAAAGGTATCTCATGTGCCGGTGAATCTATATCCCAGCCCACCTGGTTACGGTACACGGCTGGGGCAAGGGCCAAAGCCCACTCAGCTGCTAAAGCCTTTGCATGCTCCTCAGAGATGTAACGCAAAAAACTCAGAAGTATCACGTCCTCCCCTCTAGAAGCGGCTAACACAAATGGGGGAGGCCAATCTGCCTCCGCCAACAAAATGTCGTACGAGGAGGTTAGATTTTCCCAGAAAACTGCCCTGATTGGACGTTGTACATCACCTTCAATTTGAAAAATAATGTCATACAGTCTCTCCGGGGGGGCAACCCGGGTATTTGCTGTTTCCACAGTTATGAACGTATCAGTTGCTGTCGCCTCCAGACAGGGACGCAGTGCCTCCTGCACTATGGTAACTTCCGCTGCGCTGTTGAGCAGAGTCACCGCCCATGTCCAGTCCAGGAGTCGCGTTCTCAACGTCTGAGGCATATCTTGCTGTTAAAGCTGCAACCTTTTTCTTCTGATACAGGGGTCTAAAACGAGGCAGATCCTCTTGTTTGGCTTTAGTGTCAAACTGTCGAGGTTGATCTCGTCCCTGTTGACCAGTTGGACCTTTGCCACGATCCTGGCGCTCCCCTCGACCGACTTGAGAGACCGTTGTGTCCTGTAAAGAACGAGGAGAGCGCTGATCAGGGACTTGAAATCTATTAGGACTCTTAATTTCCACACGGTCGCGCAAATCATAAGTACGCTCAAAAGACTCAGGTGTCGGTGAACCAGAACGCGACTCTTGCTTTTGCTGTTGCTGCCCCTGTTTCTTATTTTTCCAGTTCTTTTTAGGAAAGAACGGGCACCCGTCCTTTTCAGGTTGGACCTTTTGTGTTTGCGATTGAGTCTGCGTTTGAGTAAAAGGCTTAACTCCCAGACTATTGCAGCCAAAAGTTTTATAAGCCTTCGCAATAATCTTTGGTAATTCGCGTGGCTTATTTGCATCTGCGACTGCCTCCAAGCGATAGCCACTTGTAAGATCATATCAGCAACCACGTCGAACACCCCCACCAGTCTCATCCCTAATTCCAGAGCCGCTTCGGCTCCATGCTCATCTTGAATACGTTTGATCACGGAAGGGAGGACGGTCATGGAAGGAGTGCCGAAGGACTTTGAATATACTGCTGCAAACACTTTGCCCCAAGTGTTACAATCAGCCAATTCGGGAATTAAGTCTTTAGGCAAACTTATTGTTAAGATCCTGTGTTTTTCTACAGGAGTGGTATTCGGAAAAACAGCTTCGATTTGTCGAAATTTCTCAGCAAGCCAATAAGCTAACTCATCCTTATTTTGTGGACGCTTGCCTTTTACAGAATTAACCATAAGCGGACTGATGGTTATACCACCAGGTCCAGCCGGTTGGGCAGCAACACCAGGTGGTCCCAGCTGGTAGTTGCGCGACATGAACTGAATAACGCTCGATGTACGCGTATCAAAGAAGTATGCAACACGCGAAGCTCAGCAAGCGTCGCAGTTGTAGCGTAACGGGGGTGAGGGATATACCAAGCCAAAACGGGCCACGTGGCCCCATCTATCGATAAAGGGCCTAAATGGACCTGCGTTATTGGGTGAGGAAGGGCGCCGTTAAACCAAATTTGGTGTTGCCAAGCCGTGAGCAGAATCTCAAAAGTTTCTATATGGACTATATACCCACAGAATCGCGGTGGCAGTATATGTGTGAAACAAATCGTCCGTTCCATCGACTGCCGGGAAAATAACCCAAGAATAAAATACATCAAAGCAGAAAGCAGGATCCGCCTCTGCTACAAAGATAACGTCAACACCTGCATTAGGCACTCCATACTGAGTTAAGTACGCCTTGAGCGGTGTGCGGCTAGGAGGGGTTATGTCAACCGCCATAATAAAGAAGAGAAGAACAACCTAAGCGTGGCAGCGCAACAAAGGGTTAAAAGATAAGAAAGGCCTTTTAAAATTCAAGCTTGAAAAACCTATAATATATCACAAAATAGGAGGCTACACCGTCACAACTGTCTCCGGAAACATATGTGAGGGGAATTGTGGACAAGCACTACTCAAGAGTCTCGCAGATAAGAACCAGACCAAACATTGGCGGCGCCATGTTGCGGGGATTCTGTACCTACACAGAACTATGCGCAGGAAAACGGGACCTCGGTGTATAGGGGTGTACCAACCTACCACCTTGGTGCCCAAAATCCAGAAACCGACTAACTATAGTGTCTCATTCGTTCTCCGCCAAAAATCACAGAGCTACAAATGATTAGACAACCCAGAACACAACACTCCCGACTCTCTCAGGAATCGCGGTAGCAAGACATACTCTTTCGCTTGCTCACTCGTACTTGTTCACAACAAGATTAGGCAGAGTCACTGTAATAGTTGAAAATGTTTTTTTTAACAATTGTGCTCCACATTACAGTATACGAGCCACTACCAGCAGCAAAATGCATAAACTCAAAACAATTAGCATTGTTACAATTCCATATAGTACAAAGGGGGAAGTCATTTTATAAAGACAGTGGAAAAAGGGCTATAAGACCTAACCACCCTCCCCTTGACTGGAAGATGTTTATTAGAAAAAGGAAGGTCTCTGGGCTTTGTCAGCAGACCCCATACCTTAAGGCCTAGATGCAAGGTTTACATCATAGGAACAGCATAGCTCTTCTCCATGGAAAGGGCTCTCTCCAAGTGTGTGTTAAAACAACATGCATCCCCGTAATATTAAAGCACGAGTCTCCAGCATTGCAGCTGTGTTTAGCATGTTATGTCTAGGTGCTAGGGACTGACCAGAACAGAATAACAAGGGGCATTGTTTATCGACCTTGCACATTGTGTTCAGACTAAACTCCAGAACTTCAGCAAAGAAGGCTAAATGCAGACAGTTCTCAAGTGAAAGGCACAAACAGCGTCTTGCAAAAATAAAGTCATGTAGCAACGTGCGCAAAAGCAGCATCATGGCAGGAAAGCTCATGCTAACTTAGCAATGTCGACAATGACCCTAATGGCCATATAACAATTTTTAAATGCAGTCATTGCAGGGCATGTAGGATGGTCGCAAACACATCGGAATAAATTTCTTCCTCAGATGGCCAATGGAGGAGTATCAATGGTTTTTATAATTGCAATACTGATCACTGTATATATGTTTTAGTTTGTCCTTGTTCACTCATGTCTGTGGGCAGTACCATCTTTCCCCTTAAAAACATGCATACTAGAACATCAACGGGCAATGAGAAATCATGATTTTAGTTATTCAGTGGCAAGACATTTTTATGAGAAACATAACAGCGATCCAGGAAGATTACATTATTTTGCAGTAGACAGAGTACCCCCCCAATCCAAGAGGAGGAAATAGAGTGATGACTTTGAGACATCTGGAATCCAGATATATTATGGATTTACATACTAAATTTCCCAGAGGATTGAAAAGAGATGAGGAGATGGAAGTACATGTGGGGTAATTGGTCTTAATCTTCTGTTGCCCTCTTACTAGGTGTTCTTGTTTTAAATGAATTCTAACTGATCAATCAATCAATCAGGGATTTGTGAAGTGCGCCACTCACCCGTGAGGGTCTCAAGGCGCTGGGGGGGACTGTGAATCTCCGTCTTACCCAAAGAGCCATGTCTTTAGGCTCTTCTTGAAAGCTAGCAGAGTGGGGGAACATCTGATGCTGAGCGGGAGTTCATTCCAGGTCTTTGGTGCGATGTAGGAGTAGGCTCTTCCACCTATTCTGGATCTGTAGATGCAAGGGGTTTCAGCAAGGGCAAGGTCCGGGGAGCGGAGGTTTCTTTTGGGTATATAGAAGGAGACTCTTTCTTTGAGGTATTGGGGTCAGGTGTTGTGGAGGGATTTGTAGGTGTGAGTGAGTAGCTTGAAGGTCACTCTCTTCTCGATGGGGAGCCAGTGGAGGTCTCGGTGGTGCTGGGTGATGTGGTCTTGCTGTTGGATGCCAAGGACAAGTCTGGCAGCAGTGTTCTGGATGGTCTGGAGTTTTCAGAGCAGGGATTTGTTGATTCTGGCTTAGAGGGTGTTTCCATAGTCCAATCTGCTGGTTATGAGTGCTTGGGTGATGGTCTTTCTGGATTCGGGGGCAATCCATTTGAAGGTCTTGCGGAGGGTGTTAAAGCATGTGGAGGAGACGGCGTTGATCTGTCGGGTCATGGTGAGGGAGGAGTCGTGTATGATGCCAAGATTGCGGGTGTGGTCCTTGGGTGTGGGGGGGTTGCCGAGGGCAGTGGACCACCAGGTGTTGTCACATGCAGAAGGCGTGGATCCTAGGACGAGGACTTCTGGCTTTTCCGAGTTGAGCTTCAGGCAGCTGCTGCTCTTCCAGGATGCAACATCTTTCATTCCTTCCTGGAAGCTGAGTCTGGTGGTGTCGGGTTCCTTAGTGAGGGAGAGGATGAGCTGGGTGTCATCGGCATAGGATACTATGCTGAGTCCATGCTGTCTGACGATGGCGGCGAGGGGGGCCATGTAGATGTTGAAGAGCGTGGGGTTGAGCGATGATCCTTGGGGTACTCCGCAGCTGATCTCTGTGGGTTCGGAGAGGAAGGGCAGGAGTCTGATTCTTTGGGATCTGCTCATTCCTCACCGGCCAAACCCAAAGAATGTATCAATGAAAAAAACACAGGTTTCAGGGACGTTATAGTTAGTTGGACAGAATACATATATAGGTTGAAATTTGGCGATTTTATTGTCAGTAAACGTGTTTCGGCTTTCACCTTTCTCAATACCAGCAAAATCATCATGAACATCTCAGGGATGCTTGCAAATTCAACAATTGCGTTCCCAATGGTTGCTTGAAAGTCATATGAGAAAGGGGACTGCTGCCGTCCTTTTGATAACAAATGTCCATGGTAGCCATTTCTTCGTGTGTCACTTCTCATTAAAACTAATGGCAACATGAGCACTGGAGAATTCATTTCTCATACTGTTTCAATTGACACAGATAAAACATCATGCCTTGTATAGGTATTCCATGCCACTCAAGTTCGTTATTCAATGCCACACAGATTTTGAAATTGTAAGCAGTCCCATTTTTTGTCAAACATATGTTTATTAAGTTTTTCCAAGTACAGCGTAAGGTATCAGCATCATTTCGCTCATCGCAGTGAGCGCCAACTTATCGATAAGACACAAATGGTGAAGCATAACACAATACCCAAGAGGAGCCCCGGACCCAATTCCGAAATAAATGCTAATGGAAGATACAGCGGCTCTCAAGGAGGGGGTGCGGGCAGTCCCCTGTGGCATCAGACATGCGAAACAACTTAATTGGGTGTCTCAACGTGTGTCTGTAATGACATATAAACAAATCCTTCCAGCTGGAGGAATCTAATAAGGCGTACTCGAGGCATATAAAAACAACTCCCCGAACCCAAGAACCCAAACCCCAACCCCCCCTCCCAAACTGTGGTGGCAGCAAAACCAAAGCTAGAAAATCAATTGGAGGAAGTGGCGATGTAATCAGTATTGAAAGAGGTGTAGTGCGTGGACCGTAGGAGGACAAACAGCTGACGGGAGCCCCCTGGAAAGGAAGGCAACTAGCGGCCCCCACTTGAATTCAAAATTCTTATAATTATCTTGAAAAATATCAGACATTCTTTCCAGGCTAAGAAGCCGCCATAACCGTGAGTTGCAAAGGGAGATCGCCGGAGCTTCCCCATGTTTCCAGGCGGCCGCCAGAGTCACCTTAGCTGCTCCTATACACAGCCACATGATGGCCTTGTCCGCACGGGTCTGGTACTCTAAAGTAGGGTCTCGGAGCCCCAAAAGAACTTCTGCCATAGTAGTTGGAATGGGGTACCCCAGAATGTCTTTAATGTGTGCCAATATTTCTGCCCAAAAGGGGCGTATAGTCGGACAATCCCACCAAATGTGCTGAAAATCACCCAAGAGGCCGCAGCCTCTCCAGCAGCGGTCAGAAGTGTTAGGGAAGATCTGCTTAAGCCTGGATGGGTGGAGATACCAATCCATCATGGTCTTTAGGTGGGCTTCTCGGAGGTCCACGGAGTGATTGAATCTAAAAATGTCGGACCACAAGTGGGACCAGTCTCTCTCTGACACATTGCGCTATAATATCCCCTCCCACATAGCCATGTATCGCGGACGCTGTGAGGTGGTGGTGGTAAGTAAAAAGTTATAGATGAACGATATCACCCCTTTCATTGTGGTGGTCTTGGAGAGGAAGGATTAAAATCTAGTAGGTGGACGAGTGGCTGCATCCCGAACCTTCGGGGTGAGAGCCCAATGAAGCAGTTGGGTATGGTGGAACCGTTCTGTGTCGTCCAAGTCATAGTCCCGTTTACAGTTATCAAAGGTCAGGGGGTCATAGTTATGAAAGAGGTGCGTCAAGGCAAGGCAACCCCCCCTCTCCAAGTGTCAAAGGGTCCCTCCTGCATGCCAGGGGGTAAGGCAGGATTGAAGTGCAGTGGTGTAAATGGCGAGGGGAAAGTAGTCCATCGATCATCCCCCACAACAGAGTCCCACACTCGCAGGGTGGTTCGCGTAGGAGTGCTACAGTACGCGTTCTTGGGTCTGTCTTGTTTGGGGTGCCAAGCTAGGTCCCATATAGTCCGCCCTGCGATACTACGGTCCATATGTAACCAATGTTTATCGGATTCCGGTTTGGACCACTCAATTAGTACTCTCAGTTGCGCCGCTTTATAATATAGATGAATGTCGGGGAGACCCACGCCTCCCTCCGCTCGGGAGCGACGCAGTAAAGAAAACGACAAGCGGGCACGTCCTCTTTGCCATATGAACTGTAGGAGAATAGATTTAATTCGGCGAAAGAAGTCCCTCTCTGGCTCTATCGGCAAAGCCTGGAACAGGTAGAGAAGTTTAGGGAGGAGTGTCATCATGACAGCATGTATGCGGCAAAGCCAAGAGAGAAAGAGGGGCTTCCACCTCGCGAGTTCCTCTTGAATTCGGGTGAGACTGGGGGGGAAGTTAGCAGCGTATAGGCCTTCCACCCTGTGCGTTAACTGGATCCCAGGGATACTGTATGGATGAGGCGGCCCATTGTAAGGGAGTGAGGGGCTGGAGCCTGTGCACCTCCGCCGGCGGAAGGGTAAGGTTAAGAATATATGACTTGCCCAGGTTTATTTTGAAGCCTGCTACCCCTTCAAAGCGCTCCAGTTCAGTTTGTAAGGGGGGAAGAGAGTGCGCAGGTTCGGAGAGCGACAAGAGGACATCGTCCGCAAAGAGGGAAATCTTGTGGGAGTCCCCACTAAAGGGGATGCCATGAATGTCGAGGTTGGCTCTAATAGCCACTGCTAGGGGTTCGATGCTCAGGGCAAAGAGTAGGGGTGAGAGGGGACACCCCTGTCGAGGACCTCTAGAGTGAGAAAAGGCAGATGAGGATATGCCATTGACTTGTACCCGGGAGCGAGGTTGAATGTAGTTGGCCCGAAGCATAGTGAGAAATTTAGGTGCGAACCCAAAGCTCGTGAGGGTAGTAAATAAAAATGCCTAATCGACCTGATCGAAGGCCTTTTCAGCATCTAGGCCTACCAGTACCGCAGGAATATGTCGTTTGCTAGCTTTCTCTATGAGGTGAACTATGCGGCGGGTGTTGTCGTGCGTTTGCCGACCCTTAATAAACCCCGATTGGTCCGGGTGGATGAGGTCCGGCATGAGGTCATTCAGACGTTTAGCCAGAATAGAGGAATAGAGTTTCGCGTCGAGGTTTAATAGGTTGATGGGGCGGTACGAGGTGCATAAGTGAGGGGCCTTCCCGGGTTTGGGTATAACAGAGATCACAGCCTCGGATAATGATCCAGTAGTCTCTTCCTCTGTCGCCATCTTATTAAACAAGCGCGTGAGGTGCGGGATGATGTCGGAGGAAAAAGTTTTATAAAACAGGGTGGTGTAACCGTCTGGACCCGGGGCCTTACGGGGCTTAAGGGCTTGTATGGCGGTGTTCACCTCTTCGGAGGTGATAGGAGCAGTACGGGTTTCATTCCCGTCAGGCGAAACCTGGGGGAGGCATAGTGTCCGTAAATATTCATGTTGGGCATCAGGATCTAGCTGGTCCCTCGTATATAGAGTTTTGTAGAAAGAGCCGAAGAGCTCTGACTTTTCTTCATCTTTGTATGTAATCTCCCCAGTGGGCCCAAGAATACCTCCTATATATTCCCGTTCTCGTTTGCCTTTCAGCTGTCTAGCTAGATGTCTACCCACCTTGTTACCCTGGGAGTAAGAGAGGTGTCGGAGTTTGAGAAGTGTGAATTCTGCCCTGTTATTATAAATAGCTCTAAGTTTGCCCCTCAAAGCCGTCAGTTTGCGAAGAGTATCTCGAGTGGGGTTTGCTTTATGCATGTGCTCGACAGAAGCCACTTCAGTTTCCAACGCCTCCCGCTCTCTAGCTCGTTGTGCGTTCAGTGCCGGTCCCTCGGAGGACCGCTTTAAACGTGTCCCAGTTGGTGTACTGCGAGGTATCCTCAGGCTTATTAAGATCAAAAAAGTCAGTAATGCTTTCCCTCAATTTAGTGCAGGATTCTTTATCGTGCGTGAGAGACGGTGGGAAATACCAGCGAGGGGAGGAGGAGACATTACCGTGCGAGGCCACGCAAATGGAAAGGAGACTGTGATCCGACACGGAGAGGGGAAATATCTTAGCCTCTTGGAGGGCGCCCAGCAGGGATTGGCTAACAAAAATGTAGTCCAGTTGGGAGTATGTGCAGTGGACGTGGGAGTAAAAAGTATAGTCACGAGAGTGGGGGTGGAGTGTCCGCCAAGCCTCTGTCAGGCCTTGATCATGAAAGTGTTGTTTAGTGGCGGGGGTAAAGGAGCCCAAGTCAGAGCGGTGTGGGTGAGTACTGTCGAGATCTCTCTGCCAGGTCAGATTAAAGTCGCCCAGGATTACTAAGGGCCCTTCTCCGAAGTCCAAAATTATCCCCGCCAGAGTGTTTAAAAACGCCGCTTGCCCCGTGTTAGGTGCGTACACTGCTACGAAGGTGCAGAGCTTGCCCATCAAACGGCTCTTGACCATAACCCAGCGGCCATCTTTATCAGAAAGGAAGTCCAAAGGTTGAAATTTGGTGGAGGAGTGAAAAAGGAGTGCCACTCCCCTATGTTTCGTTAGGGCAGAAGCTTTGTATATTAGGGGGTAGTGTTTGTGACGGAGGCGTGAGTCCTCTGATCTAGCCAGATGTGTCTCTTGGAGGGCCACTATATCAAGGTGATGGTCTATAATATACTTCCACACTTTGTGGCGTTTCTGAGAGGAATTAAGCCCCTTAACGTTCCAGGAACCGATAGTGATCGTCATTGCACTAAAGAAGGAGAGAACACCTCATAGTCACCTCCAACCAACCCAGCCAGGTGTGTGAGCGGGACCACCTCAGGCGTGCCTATCCCCCATGTTAGCATCTTGCGTGGGGAGACAGAAATAAAAGAAAAAACCCCCAGCGAATAAAATGAAAAAGCTGCCACCATCGCCCTCCCAACCCCCCCCTCAACCCCGCAAAAACAACATAACAAACAGCAACAAAAAGTGCAGCAAAAAGGCCGCTAGCTGGTCCCTGGACGAGGGCAACCTGCCCATCAGGGACTAGGGGGACGAATAGTCCGAGGACCCCGTCTGCGCAATCCGGATGTAAGTCACAGAAGGCATCATATGCTGTCATGACGTAAATGTCAAGACAGAGCTGGCTGCAGGAAAGGAGTAAAGTCACTGCTCTGAAACATAGAGGCGGATCATAGTCCAACAATCCCACAGTACAGGTAGCGGCATGGGCCCAGACCCCAGGGCCATAGGGGGTTCCGGGGCTTAGGAATTGGATGGGAGTAGATCACCTGTAAACCCATCGAGCTGCTCCTACCTCCGCCCTCGAGCACATCTTACAGTCAGGTGTGGTAAGGTTCGGTGTGGGCTTCCGTTGGCCGTGATTCCTCAATCGGTCTAAAATACGTTCGCTGATATTTTATCTGCGGCCTCTACGTGTGCCCATAAGCCATGCAGCCGTCAGTGAGGGCCCCCGTAGAGCCTCCCGGGAGTTGTCGTGATCGGAGCCAGTCTCCCCCGGGGGGAGACCCAGGAGTTCCAGGCCCTCTTTTAAGTCAGTGACATGGCGCTGTTTGTTGTTGAAATCGAAGCTTAGTCCGAACGGGTAGGTCCACCTGTATCTGATTTTATCATCTCGCAGTTTGGCAGTGATGGGTCGGAACATCTGTCTCCGTGCCAGGGTGGTCGGTGCCAAATCCTGGTAAATGGAGCATGAGTGGTTTTGAAAGGTGGCGGTCCCTTTTGACCTGGCCGCTAGGAGCACTGCCTCTTTAACTTTGTATGAGTGGAATTTCGCCAGTATGTCGCGGGGACGTCTCCTCTCGCCGGGCTGCAGGATTGCCACACAGTGGACCCTTTCCAGCTTTATTGTGAGGGTATGGGGACCCAGGACCTCCGCGAAAAGCCCTTCCAGGAAGGCCTCCAGATCCGGCCCCTCCGCTCCCTCCGCCAGGTCCCTGATGCGTAGGTTCTCCCTCCGGGCCCTATTCTCGAGGTCTTCCGCCTTGAGCTGCGTCTGGTGGAGTTGGTCTTGGAGGGCGCGAACATCTTCACGCAGTTCGGCGGAGAGCTTCTCCTGATCCTGGTGGTGTGCCTCCAGATCGAGCACCCTGGTGCCCACCGAGTCGACATCTTGTTGGAGGGAGGCCAGTCTCCCTGTAAGGTCCGACCTCAGCTGCTCTATTGATGTTTTAATGTCCTGGCCGAGGTCATTGCGCAGCTCAGTTTTAAAATCGTTTAGCATGGACAGGAGATCCGCCTTCGTAAGGGCCATGTAAGCAGCTTCAGCGTCTCCGCGCAGCGTCGGGCGTTTATCGGACGGGCCAAAGAAGTCCGATACCTTGTTGGATGTCCTGTTCATCCCTTTCTTAGGCGGCACGTGGACTGGCCCGGGAGGACCCCTATTGTGGCGACGCCCGCTGAAGGAGGCTCAGGAACCAGGACGTGGGAACCTCTGCACCGAGGGGCCGTGCAGGTGACCGCCGGCTGACCAATGGAGCAAGCAGAGGCACCGTCAGCAGGCAGGCGCTGCAACGCCGGTCGGACCCCTGCTTACTGCTCAAGGTGACTGACGGTGTAGTTGGTGCAGCTAGGTGAAAGCGCACCCCCCTCGGGGAGATTAGAAGCAGGGAATCCGGTCACAGCGAAGACCTCACCCAGGGATCAGTGCCACAGTTCGTTGCTCCACTCGAGCCCGCTTCAACCGCCGGTTCCAGCCCTCAACTCGCAATCATGGCCCTCTGCGATATGGAGCGGGCGCCATTTTGGGGATGCAGGTACTGGCAGATAAAGGGCACTCACGGTGGCGAAGGCACCCGGGGAGCGTCAGCAGTCCCGCAGCCAGGGCGAAGGAAGGCAGGAGGCGGTGATGCCCGCCGAGGCGGCGTCTGGCAGGGAGTAGGCACGGGGGCCACAGGGTCCAAAGATCATACAGGGCACTGAGTCACATTTTTGGCACCATTTTAAGGTCAGGCAGGGCGGTAATCCATGGAAGGAGTTGCAGCCCAGGGGTGGCCCTTGGAGTATTCCCCATGTCCCCGCCTACCTTGGATCTCACCGCGACGGCGGGAAGCAGACTCATAGGCAGGGGCTTCACGCTCCGCGTCTGCCGGGATCTCTCAGCCCAGGGGGAAAGCTGCCATTTTGGAAGGCGCCTGCTGGTCCCACGGAAGGCCTCGTAGGGTCTGTTCCTGCGGCGGTGGAGGCGGATAAAGGCTCCCCTGTCGTGCCTCACATCCTCCGCTTGGCACAGAAGTGGTTTGCAGCGTGCGGGATGCTGTAAGACCGCTGCTATCTGCTCCGGAACAGTGCGCGGACCGGGAGCCAAGACGGGCTACGTCCAATGGGCCATCTTGCCCATTCAGCAGTCCCATTTTAAACATATTTCACAGTTACTCACATTGGCAATTGGAGCTTGATCCATGATGTTCCATAAATCATGACATAATAAAAGACTTTCCCCCGCCACTGCCGTAAATGTCAATTTCATATACACAGTGCTCGCAGGAGTCGGAGAGATGACCGGGCTTCCAGCAATTTGAATAATTGCTGAACATATCGACGAGACTGCACTTCCAAAAGTAGCACACCGCGGGGCAGGCACTGTAAAGGGCATGATGTTTTACCTGTGTCAATTGAAGTAGTACAGAAAATGAATTTTCAAGCGCTCATGTTGCCAGTAGTCATATGACTTTCAAGCAACCAATGGCAGTGCACTTGTTGAATTTAAAAGCATCATTGAGATTTTCATGACGTTTTTACTGGTATTGAGAAAGGCGAAAGCCAAAACGTGTTTACTGGCAATAAAATTGCAAAATTTCATCCCGTGATTTCTCTGTGTTTTGTCCTGTTTGATGCAAGATATGCAGATTTTGTGGTCTCACCGACACATAACGGAGGCACCCACCCTGAGTGCAGGTGAGCTACTAGTGAACCTGCGAAATATAAATATATACATATATATATATATACATATATATACATATATATAGAGAGAGAGAGAAAGAGAGAGAGATAGATATAGATATAGATATAGATATATATTCCGATTCCTTCCCGTTGCATGAGACAAAACGTGGGCACTCAAAACAATATACAAATTCATAATTTTTATAAGCAGCAGTCCAACACTGATGCGTTTCGGCTGACCTTCAGCCTTTCTCAAAGTGCAAGGCCCACCACCCAGTGAAAGTTTTTAAAAATCATTAACCATAGACATGGAGAACATTCGCCCATCAAACTTTTTTTCTTTTTTTCCTTTTTCTGCAAACTCTATTTTTCTTTTTTTCTTTTTTTCATAGATGAATACTTATTTTAAAAAGTAGCATACACAAATTTTAAAGTATAATCAAAAATATTAAATTATATACTTATAGTATTTTCTTCATCTTTTCTCCTCTTTTTTTGGGGATTAACATTTTTTTGCCATTTTTTTCACCATTTGTGGTACCAAAGTTAATACCATTTACTACATTATTGGAGCCAATGGGTCCAATTTATCAATATCGGGCCAGTGCCCTGATTTTTCACATTTCCAGTAGCAGCAATGTCAAAATGCAGACCCTGGATACATTCACTTATCAAAATAGTCGGACCACCATTATCCATGAACATTACAATCTGATAAAGGGTATCTTTAACATGAAACAATGTTCCCATCTATCTCATGATCTCCTTATATGTGCAAAATAGCAATAATATAGCACTAATGAATGCTAAAAATATTTGTTACATCAAAAATGTGCACTTAGTATTAATATTGAATCATAATATAGGTATAAATAACCAATCTAATCTTAAATATTCCATATAAATATAATTGTAAACAACTACTCTCAAGTGTGCAAATTCGCAAATATGAACACATTCATTTAAACCAATATCAAAGAACCAAAATACATTTATGATTAAATAACTTAATAAATATCAATATCATTGATCCAGCACGAATGACTCCTCGTCCCCCACTGAACACCTCCATTTTCAGATCCAAACCAACCCCAGAACGACCCTACGCTGCACCCTCACCTACAGACCTCCTGGACCATGCACCGCGTTCACCGCAACCATCACAGACCTCATCGCACCCCACGCCATCGCCTCCATTGACTACATACTGCTCGGAGACCTGAATTTCCACCTTGACAACCTCAACTACCCCAACTCCACCACCCTAATGGATAACTTCGCCAACATCGGACTGAAACAGCTTGCCACCACCCATACCCACAAGGCAGGACACCCCCTCGATCCATTACTAAAATGCCTCCAAAAGATTCATTAAAATTCATTCAAATAGACAAAAAACTCTGGTTCGTATGTTCCACAACCATCGGATAAACGTTCAATTAATATAAGACTCGCCATCGTACATAAGAAATCCCTCCAGCTCACAAAATCCAGCACGAATGACTCCTCGTCCCCCACTGAACACCTCCATTTTCAGATCCAGACCAACCCCAGAACGACCCTACGCTGCACCCTCACCTACAGACCTCCTGGACCATGCACCGCGTTCGCCGCAACCATCACAGACCTCATCGCACCCCACGCCATCGCCTCCATGGACTACATACTGCTCGGAGACCTGAATTTCCACCTTGACAACCTCAACTACCCCAACTCCACCACCCTAATGGATAACTTCGCCAACATCGGACTGAAACAGCTTGCCACCACCCATACCCACAAGGCAGGACACCCCCTCGACCCCATCTTCGCAGGAGGAAACAACATTCGCTTCAGCCACACCGCGCAACCCCTCTGGACAGACCACAGCTGCGTACATTTCTCCTTCTCAAAACCCACCACACACAAGTCTACACATTGCCCCCCGCACAGGAACTGGAGCAAGGTCACCGAAGAGCACCTCAACTCCACCCTCAACCACGCTCCCCCTCCCGACATGACCAACACCAACTCTGCAGCCAACGAACTCCACAGATGGACCACCGACTGTACAGACAAGCTCGCCTCCCTCCGGATCTCTGACAGACAGCGCCCCACGAACGCCACCTGGTTCACCACTGAGAAAGTATGGAGAAACAGCAAATCCCGGAAGCACGGACCAGCTACAAGAACGTCATGACAGAATACCACCAATGCATCAGATCCACTAAAAGGAACTTTCTTCCAGGACAAGCTACTTGCCAACTCCAGCAACTCGAAGGAGCTCTTCAGCATCATACCAGAATTCACCAAACCCCCAGCGAAGCCGCAGACGTCACGCCCTCCTAGGACCAGTGCAACAAACTCGGACCCTACTTCCATCTCAAGATCAAGTCCCTCTACGACAACTTCAACGAACAGAAACAAGACACCGACACCACACCTACCTCCAGCAACATCAGCCAGCCTACCATCTCCGCCTGGACCCCGGTCACTACAGAAGACACCGCCACGACCATGAAGAGCATACACTCAGGAGCCCCCATGAACCCCCTGCCACGGCACATCTTCCACAGATCCGCCGCCGCCATAGAACTCGAACTACGACGCATCATCAACTCCACCTTCTAAACCGGCACTTTCCCCGATGAGTGGAAACACGCAGAAGTCAAGCCCCTCCTCAAGAAGCCCTCCACAGACTCGACGGACCTCAAACACTACAGACCCATATTGCTGACCCATCTTGCTCCTCCCTTTCACAGCCAAAGTCACTGAGAAGATCGTCAACATCCAGCTCACGAATATCATTGAAGCTAACTCCATCCTCGACTCCTCTCAATCCAGACTAAGCAGCAACCACAGCACTGAGACTGCCCTCCTAGCTGCCACAGACGACATCCTCACTCTCCTCGACCAGGGCCACACTGCAACTCTCATCCTCCTAGACTCTCTGCAGCCTTCAACACCGTCTCCCATTGCACTCTCACGGCAGACTCTACGACGCCGGCATACAGGGAATCGCCCTTGACTGGATCCGCTCATTCCTCCCTGGCCAAACCCAAAGAATGTATCAATGAAAAAACCACAGGTTTCAGGGACGTTATAGTTAGTTGGACATTTCACTCGTACAAAACCAGAGAAATTCGGCCCTTATAGTTAGTTGAGCTAACTATAACTCGTGCCCCCGCAATGCACTGCTGATGACATCACGTATTACATTATTCATGACATGGTAAGTGACATCACTGATGACATCACTGATGACATCTCAAATTACATCACTGATGACATCATCCACGTGATAATCTGATGCACCTCCTTATACCCTAATATAACCTTTGATACACCCACTCTAAAATACAGAATACCATTTTCGAAACCATAGACACACCAATACCAGTTGCTACATACCCTTTCACTGATTGCTGGTTCTACAAACACATCCACTCATTCACCCTTACAGTCACTCATACATGCAGTCACTCATCAATACAGCACTTTCATATGCACTCATACACCTATACAGACACTCACACACCGCCACTCATCCATAGAGTTACTCACACACCTAGTCAGTCATGCAAAGAATTAATCACACTCCCATTTACTCACCTATACAGTTATACACACACCACCTCACTTATTCATACAGATGCTAACACATACTTACTCTCTTATACAATCACTGATCCAAGCACACACTCATCCATATAGTCACTCTCACATTCACTCACTCTCACATATAGTCATTTATATACTCCAACACTCACATATGCTGCCTTTCACATATGTAGTTACTCACACATGTACCACTGAGACATCTATTCGCTCACCAACACACCCATACACACACTCACCCACCCATACAGCCCTTCACACTTGCAGTCTTGAACCCATGCACCCAGTGAATCACCCACTCACACATCTATGAACAGAGTCACACACTACCTACCCACCCACACAGACACTCAGGCACCCATACAGATATTCAGACAACCAATCAATAACCCATATAGACACTAATGGAGCTACTCACCAACCCATGCAGCCGCTTACACACCAACTAACAGACTGATACAGACATTCACACAGTTTAGTCACTAACCCATGCATTCAGTAAGACACGTTTAATCACTCACTTATAGTCAGTCACGCACCTACTAAATCATCCATTCAGACACTCATACACCCACTCATTCTTCAATACACCTTGGCATTTATATATATAAATCATATTTAAACTTTACAGAAACACATAGTCACTGGATGATGACATCAGTGATGTCATCAGTGATGTCACTGACCATCTCATGAATGATGTAATATGTGACGTCATCAGCAGTGCATTGTGGGGGCGTGAGTTATAGATAGCTCAACTAACTATAACAGCCGAATTTCTCTGGTTTTGTACGAGTGAAATGTCCAAATATATATCATATATCATTGTATTTGAGGACTTTTGGATTTGAGATTTTACAAGTAAGTTGGTGTTGTTTGTTTGATTGGGGCATTGCAGTTGCTGTAACTACAATTTTGGTACTTTTCATCATTTAAAAAAAAAAATGATTGTGAGTAGCCAGTAGGCCCAGAGCTAGTCATGGGTGCATGATGAAACAACTGTTCCTTTGGTGTGTGTTGAATTTATTTTAAACATCATTTAGGGCATGGATGGCATTGGATTGAATTGCAAAATGTGTTTTTTGGGGTATTTCAGTTTTTGGGTGTGTGTTAAATAAATGCCTTTGTTGTGTGTGTGTGGTGTGTTGTGTACCTTGCACATCTTGTTTAGCCCTGTGGACTTTCGTTTTTGCATTTTATTGCATTAAAGCAGTGTTGTTTAGCATGCCTCCTTTGCCTGGCTATTATAGGCCTGTTTCAGTTCATTGTTTTCCATGCCTCCTGCTTGTTGCTTGTGATTGTGAGTGTCCATGTGGCTGGTGGCCATTTCTGGTGGTAGTTATAAGTGTGCTGCTTTTGCCATATAGGCCTGCATGTGTTTCCTTTGTTCCTTTTTGGCCTAGGCTTCTTGTTGTTGTGGGCCTGGCCATGTGGCTGGTGGCCATTTTGAAGCCAGGCAGTGTGCTTTTGCCATAGGCCTGCATTGTCTCTCTTCCCTTTCTTGTTGTTGTGGGCCTGGCCATGTGGCTGGTGGCCATTTTGAAGCCAGGCAGTGTGCTTTTGCCATAGGCCTGCAAGCTTGTGGCCTAGTCTGCCAACAAGCCTTTCATCCAGTAGGCTCAGAGGTAGTCATGGGTGCATCAAACAACTGTTTCTGTGTGTTCTGTTGAATTTAAACATCAATTAGGGCATGGATGGCATTGGATTGAATTGCAAAATGCGTTTTTTTGGGGTATTTCACTTTTTTGGTGTGTGTTAAATAAATGCCTTTGTTGTGTGTGTGTGTGTGGTGTGTTTGTTGTGTAACTTGCACACCTTGTTTAGCCCTGTGAAATTTCGTTTTTGCATTTTATTGCATTAAAGCAGTGTTGTTTAGCATGCCTCCTTTGCCTGGCTATTATAGGCCTGTTTCAGTTCATTGTTTTCCATGCCTCCTGCTTGTTGCTTGTGATTGTGAGTGTCCATGTGGCTGGTGGCCATTTCTGGTGGTAGTTATAAGTGTGCTGCTTTTGCCATATAGGCCTGCATGTGTTTCCTTTGTTCCTTTTTCGCCTAGGCTTCTTGTTGTTGTGGGCCTGGCCATGTGGCTGGCGGCCATTTTGAAGCCAGGCAGTGTCCTTTTGCCATAGGCCTGTATTGTCTGTCTTCCCTTTCTTGTTGTTGTGGGCCTGGCCATGTGGCTGGTGGCCATTTTGAAGCCAGGCAGTGTGCTTTTGCCATAGGCCTGCAAGCTTGTGGCCTAGTCTGCCAACAGGCCTTTCATCCAGTAGGCTCAGAGGTAGTCATGGGTGCATGAAACAACTGTTTCTGTGTGTTCTGTTGAATTTAAACATAATTTAGGGCATGGATGGCATTGGATTGAATTGCAAAATGTGTTTTTTTGGGGTATTTCACTTTTTTGGTGTGTGTTAAATAAATGCCTTTGTTGTGTGTGTGTGTGTGTGGTGTGTTTGTTACGTAACTTGCACACCTTGTTTAGCCCTGTGGATTTTCGTTTTTGCATTGTATTGCATTAAAGCAGTGTTGTTTAGCATGCCTCCTTTGCCGGGCTATTATAGGCCTGTTTCAGTTCATTGTTTTCCAGGCCTCCTGCTTGTTGCTTGTGACTGTGAGTGTCCATGTGGCTGGTGGCCATTTTGTGGTGGTAGTTTAGTAGTGTGCTGCTTTTGCCATATATGCCTGCATGTCTTTCCTATGTTCCTCTTGGCTTACTGCTTCCATCCATCCCCTTTGCCAGTTGCAGCTCCCTGAATGACGTGATGAGCAAATAATTTAATGCCAAACAGGTTCCACTTCCATTACATTTGTATTTTGGTTTTTGTTCTTCTTCTTTCCTATCCTTCCTGAGTGTACACAGTATACCATGAAAGCCCTTGTTGTCAAAGTCTCACAAATGGCTACACTGTTATGTTTTTTTGTATAACTTAAACTGAGTTAATAAAATGTAATAATATAACACTAACAAGTGTGACCACCACACACTAAGTTATATATTATATTTGTTTGTTTGTACTAGTAGTAATTGAACCACAACAACAAATGCAACATTTCACTGATGTTCTTCTCCTGGCTTCTTTGCTTTTAGGTGCACAAAAAGACAGAGGAGGAGGTGTCATCATCACCCGTTGTACTGCCAGACAGAAGTCCTGCTGCGCACCACGTCACGTCCACGTGTGACCACAGACATCTCTGCAACTTGTACACCTGCGTCCTGCTGACATCAGAAGGAAGTAGAAGATGGCCCCAAAGAAAGGTACCAGGTCCTCCAGTACCAAGAAAGTTGCCAGTGAGAAGAAGGAACAGAAGAAGGAAGTTGCACTGCCACTTACCAAGACTGGTGTGCCAGCCAATATGTTTTTTGGGAAGCAAAAAATTATGCCAGCATCAGCGGTGTCCGGGGACCAAGCTGGGAGCAGCACCTCCACATCAGCGGGCCCACCCCACCAACCTAGGCCCAAGCCCATGAGTGTCGCAGAGGTAGCCAGTCTACTAACGAGATGTGATGTTGAAATGTCATTATCGCAAAGTAGTACCCAATCAACGCAGGTGGAAACTCAGCAGATAAGTGGGCAACAACAGCCGCAACAACAGCCGCAACAACAGCCGCAACAACAGCTGCAACAACAGCCAACAATAGTAGTTGTTCCTCCTGAAGTAGGGGCAGTTCAGGAAATCGAGCTTCCTGCAGACGAAGAGGAGCAAGCCACTCTTTCAGAAGATCCATTGTCTTCCAGATCCCCAGCAAGGAAAAGGAGGGTTAGTCCATCAACTTCTTCTTCAAGCCCCGCTTCTGATGATCTAGATGCCACTTGGAAGCCACCAGCTCAGTCTGAGAGTGATGCACGCCACAAGACAAGGCTAGTGAAAAGGAAGGTTCCAGAAAGTCTTAGAGTTATGGAGGTAGATGTAGAAGAGGGGGATGATGATGACGAGCCAGTCATCATGAACATCACTCCCGGCCCAGAGGAGATGGAGACCAACATTATTACCCTATCCAAAATCGCTGCGAGGGATGTAGCACGGATACCACCAAGACAGGTAACACCACCTCCAGCTTCCATATATACATTTGCTAAGGCCCGGCAGGGACCTACATCCAGCTCAACCACCTCCTCAGTAGGTAGTGGTACTGTAAGTGCGCAGAATCAAATTCCACGCCCACCCTCCAGTTCATCTGGCATTGAAAGTGGCATCTCCAGCAGCGCCAGAAAGTTCACCTCCCCAGTTTGGGACTTCTTTTCGGTTAGCAGTAAGGAGGAGAACATTTCTATATGCTCAATTTGTCGACACGCTGTTAGGCGGGGTAAGATTGGAACAAACTATGGTACCGGAGGCCAAAGAAGTCATCTCAAAAAACACCACGTGATCCAGTGGGAGGCTCACCTACTTCGCGTACAAAAAAGTAAAACTGCACCCATTGCTGTTGGTGGGGATGAAGAAGTAGAAGAAGAAGATATGATCGCGGTGGAAGGTGAACAAGAGGGAGACATTTCTTGCCCTGTCCCCAGCAGTGTAGTGGTACCGCCCACATCCTCAGCAGCATCTCAGTGGCACTGTAAGAAGAGTCAGACTCAGAGTCAGACTGAGACACCAAGGCAACCGAGTACTGCATTGAAAAAAAGTGCGTTGTTGAGCCTAACTGGGTTCAAGAAGACAGCTGCACCACAAAGGAAAATAATCCAGCCTACCATTGACAGCATGCTTAGGTCAGAGGGGCAGTACGAACGCAACCACCCAACGCCACATTTGTACAATGCGAAGCTGGCTAAAATGTTAGCGCTGGACCTTCTCCCTTTTTCTTTTGTGGAAGGGGTGGGTTTCCTTGAATTTGTGTCAGCCATCTGCCCTAAATAGAAGGTTCCCAGTCGGTCCTATTTCGCCAGAGTTGTTGTTCCAGCACTACATCACGATGTGCTGGAATTGCTTGGACAAGCTTTGCAGCAGAGTGCTGTTCACAATATCCACCTGACAACAGACATGTGGACCAGTTGCTAAGCCACTGATTACATATGCATCACTGCACACTGGATCTCTTTTGGGGGGTTAGAGAAAAGATATCTGAAGCAGGTGCTGTTGACACTGCTGAGATTTTTAATGCTACTCGGAAACATGCAACTGTAGCCATGTTCGCCATGTAGAAATCTAATACTGCTGCAAACATTTTGGAAGAGTTTAACAGCAAGGTCTTTGAATGGCTGTGCCCAAGAGGGCTTAACATTGGTTTTGTTGCCACGGATAATGGCAGTAATGTACTTAAGGCCATGGAGGATGGTGGCTATTTCAGGGTCCCGTGTTTGGCGCACTGCATTAACATTATTGTTCAAGACTTTCTGAAAAAAGAAGCCATAGTCAGCAACTTACTGACCACCTGCCGAAGAATATGCACACATTTCAGCCATTCTTTTAAGGCCCGGAAGCAGCTGAGGATCATTCAACTTGACTATAGAATGCCAGTCAAAGCACTCATCCAGGAGGTGGCAACACGTTGGAACTCAACTTATTACATGCTTGACCGTCTGTTTGAGCAGTACAGACCAATCAATGAATATGTCATGCAAAGAGGGGATGCTACTGTGAAAGGCATGACCCTTCAGATGGACCAATGGTGCCTGGTTAAATGCCTGACAGAGATGCTTCTTCCTTTCGAGGTCTTCACACGTGAAGTCAGCAAGGAGGACTGTACTATGGGCCAAGCTATCCCATTGTTGCACATGCTAGAGCAACAGCTGAAGGAGGTGTCTGAAGCGTACATAGGTGTGGAGGAAAAAAATGAAGCATATGAGTTGGTGGAGAGCTTATCCCGTTGCTTAGCTGAAAATACAAGGGTACAAACTAAGATTGTGTCAGAAAAACATTACATTTGTGCCACAATTCTGGATCCTCGGTACAAATCGGCACTGAACAGTAAGACATTAATTCCTTTTTCAGAACTGGAGGTTGCCAGTGACTTTGAAAATGAACGGCTGGCAGTTAAAGGCCCGCTACTCAAACCCACAACAAGTACTGCAGCAGGGCATCCGGTGTCAAGTTCCACTTCAGAGCCTGAGGCCAGTGCGTTTGGCTCAGAGCGGTCACCAACACTATCGACAACAGCAAGAACCGGATCATCAGCCCCAGTAAAATCGGCACAGGATTGGTATTTACAGCAAGGGCTTGCTAGGTCCAGTGTTGATGCAAAGACAAAAGAGGCCAAACAAAGTGTAGCACCCCTGAACATTGAGCAGATGGTCCAGGCCTATCTGCGTGACCCAACAGAGGTCTACATTGATCAAAACCCATTGCGGTATTGGTATGGGAAAAGGGGCCAATGGCCAGTGCTCAGCAGGCTGGCGATAAACTATCTGGCTTGCCCTGTCGCAAGTGTCTCTTCTGAACGTGTTTTCAGTGCTGCTGGTGCCATTGTAACAGTGAAAAGGACCAGTCTCTCGCCCAAAAACGTGGAGAGGTTAACCATGATCAAAATGAATCAGCACTTTATACCACCGAATTACACAATACATGAATCAATGCAGGAAGATGAGGACAGTGACTTAGGTGGCAGAAGTAGTGTGTTAGATGATTACCTACTTCTGGTTGAACCCCCAGAGTTTGAGGACGAGCTATACTTCCCTGACAACTATTCTTGAACTTCTTACTTTCTTCCTTCCTTATTTACTTTTATTTGTGTGTGTCTGTCTTTATGGTTCGAAACTTCGAATCACAACAAATCCATCACCACCGTCTTCTAGTCTTTTTATTGCAATATTGGAGTTGCAGCTGTCTGCATTTAACTGAAGTCCACTCCTCCGAGTCCTGCTCCTCCATCCTCCTGACTCGCCCTAAATCCATTTCCCTCAAGCCAGATGATGATTGGATGTAGAATAATAGAAGAAAAAAGAAAATGTTGCCTCGTTGAGTCCCTCCAAAAGAAGTGGGACATGATGACTACTATAGCTATCCTCCTTTCCTAGCCGAGAGAGACTGCCCCTTAACTTAAGATGAGAAGGAACAGGTAATGAATGATGGCATGCATTGGACGCTGACTGAGTGATTTGTGTTGTTGTTGTTTGTTGTGCATGAAGTGAATTCATTGTGTACTATTATTTAATCTACACACTAAAAGTAACTCAAGTCAATGTTTCCCTTCTTGTTTTTTAATAACAAAATGTACTTCTACTGCAGGCTGATCCATTGCATTTTGAATATGGAATGTGGACTCACTCTGTACACTGCACACTGAGTTGGACAACACCATGATGATGACCACCGTGACATAATATCTTCGCAGTCACTCAGTAGGATCGGAGATGATTGATGGAATAAGTCAGGGCGTTTCATGAGTGGCATAAAAGGTAAACAGTCAACAACAATCACAGCAGACCTACATGTCTGTGTAGTGGTGGAGTCGAGTGTAGTGGTATGACTGACAGCGGTGCATTGATTTAGTCACTTAATTTGTAAAATGCTATGTTGCTGTATATGTGCTTTGTCTGCCTCTGTCAAAATGTAAGCTAAATGGAGGATGGGTCACGGGTGCCGTGGGCCTGCTCTGTCCTGTTGTTGTTGTAGGTTAATGCTGGAAACAGAGTAGACATGATGTATCCATGCCGCCTCTGAAAGTGTTCTTGTTGCACTCCACCGTAATTTATGCCTTTTTTTTCTCCTTGATTTTTCAATATCCCTTTTGTTTTTCCATCTACAATTACAGGCCGGCCCTTACCCTGTGCTATACTGGGATAAACAACTCACACTTACCTTACCAATCCGCATCCACCAGGCAGGCAGTGGCGTCACCCAAGATTGATGGCCGGAGCGTCCATGGAAGGGAGGACCAAGAGGAATGCCGAGATGCAACTCCCCAATTTGACCAGGATAACATACAGTAACAGTATCAACATTCATTATCTTTTAAATAATTTGATTCATTTTTTATCTTCAATCATTACGACTGTGTGTTGTTGTTATTGTGTTTGCTCTCTGCTTATAATTCATCCCTACAGCTATTTTTTAATTTTCTTTGCTATCTTTAAAAGTAAGCCCGGTACAACCGAACAGAAACTGTACGTAATTTGGGTCTCTCTGAGGGCAGAAAGGCAAGGCAAATTGCATAATATACTGCTGCCCTGTACTGTCTAATTGTCTAGTAGTAGTTAGTAAGTACTACTTATCCTTAACCATCAAGTTATCATCATCATGCATGCATTTTCTTTTTCTCCCTTAACAGATTTATGGATATGGTCGTCTGCCAAGATTGTGTTTTGTTGTTTGTCCATGCGTAGTGTTTTTCTTTGTCAAACCTTTCCCCAAACCCCCCTTCCCAACCATTCATCAAACCCTAACCCTCTTCCCCCGGGCTGTGTGATTTATTGAGGTGTGACTAAATTAAATGTACACCAATAATTGATCACACGCTTTCTGGGGCAGATGTGGCGAAAGCAACACTAATCAATTTCAAGGCAGGGCGAGGATCTTCTTCTGCTTGCCCACCCATGATCAGTATATTTGCAAGGTAATTTTTTTTTCCAAAGGAGCCTAATCCATCATCATTAATTGCCGGCATCGATTGGATTTGTCATCCTCCTACTGTCCTACACAGCACTAAAGGTTACGCTTGTGTCGAGTGTAGGCCTAGTCGAGTGACTCGACACAACTATAGTTTGTAACTTGTTGTACTAGGCTATCCCTGCCACCATTATGTTTTATTTTACTTTAGCAATCAGCATTATTATTATTGTTTGGCAGTCTTCTTGTGCCCTGTACTGTACTTCGTTCTACTACTCCTCCCACAGTCTCTCTCAGGCGACTGACTGTCTCATTTTCTTTTTTTGCAAATGCTACTGCCAGTGTCTACTACAACCACCACAACCATGACATGTTGGGAAACCAAACCATCATGATCACCGACACCATGCAGCCATCGCTGTGCCTAAGTTAAACATCAAGCACAGGTAAGAGAAGAAGTTTGGGGGAGGCATAATTAATAATGGAAATTAATTCATTAAATCACACAGCCCTTGAGTCCAGTTGCAGAATGCATAGAGTAGGAGGAGAGACTGACAGTACTAGTAGGACAAGTCACTCAGTGAGGGGAACCGCATCTATCTGTTTGTGTCTTACAAAATCAGCCGATTATTTAAATCAAACACTGGCTGTGGCCCTGCAGCAGCAAGGAAACAGTGTGACGTAAAACAGTAACCCCCCCCACAAAACTTTAACAACATCGTATGTAAAGTATAAATATAATTTAATCCCCTAACAAAAATAAACTATGTAAAAAATCCCACAACAACACCTGACCCACCCCTCTCCCTAACCCCAACCAATGTCCGAAACGAAAAAGTCCAACCAATTGTCCATGTCCATAAACCCAACGCCCAATTCCCACCCACCAAAAGAAGCAATAAGAAGGGGCAATCCAACAGGGTCTCAAGTTCTCAACTCTCATCGGCGGGGTCGCTTCTCCAGGACATTAATACGCTCCTCTAGGCGGGCCATTTGGTGCTTCAATTCCCGACAATTGCAACCACAGGGGGGGGGGCAGCAGTGCTGGATAAAGAAGTGTGGCGGAGGGCGGCTGCCAGACGGCGACACCGTAACAATGGAGGGGCCTGGGCCTGGCTGGGGCCCGGGGCATTGGAGGAGGCTGCGGCTGCTGCCGCCTCCTCCTCCTCCGCCAGAACCACCAGCCGCCGGTATTCAGTTTGTATGGCCTCCAGCTTCCGGCGCCGGGCCATGGCTGCCAACTCCTTCCTGTCTGGTTTCCCTTTGGAAGGAGTAGCTATATCAAGAAGAAAAAACAAGACTATTATAACAACATACTCTTAGCAAAACAGTAAGACAAATTAATTCTACACATAGTGGCACAGTAGCACTAGCATGCACAGTACATAACATTTGTGGTATGTATCTATCCTCCCACTTCCTCAGCCTCTAACATTTGTGGGAGTTTCAGGCATTGAACCACCAATGCATCTGATTCCTATCAGCCACCTATGCATGCTTCCCTCATAACCTTCTCTGCCAAGCATAAATATTAAATCTTGCCCGTCCTTCCTCCTTCCAACATTCTTTCCCTTTTCGTTCAACCCATCCATCAAGGTCATCTGATCTGACTTTTAGTCTTCTCCATAAAACTTTCACAGCTGAGTTGAAGTCAGATAGAAGAGGCCATTGGTTACTCAACACTCCCGCCGCTAATGCTATTGCTAATGCTAAGTAAAGGGTGTCTTCTTCAACCGTTCACAACAACTTTTTACTTACTAAGTCTCAACAGTACAGTGTACACCCTTGCAGCGAGTGTAATGTCAATAAGTAAGGAATATAACTTACCACCGCCCGCCACTGCTGCTGGCTCAACCCCTGCAGCTCCTGCAACTGCCACATCTCCTGCTCCCCCAGTGGCCGCATCGCCATCGCCGCTGGCCCTGGCACAGGTGGTAGTACGCCTAGAAAAAACATTACACATTTTTTAGATGCCATATACACCTCCCCCTATTTATTCTTTTTCACTAGCAAGATTGAAAAAAAAGTTAATACATACATATACAACATACATCACTAGTACAAATCGGGTACTAGAGTAGAGTAGACACTAGTAGTGTTATATGGTTCTAGGGTCATTCTAGTCTTTGCTAAGTTAGCCTGAGCCATGCAACCATTTTAGCTTTGTGTCTTTTATTTTTGCGCACGTTACCTCGCAGCTTGTTGTGTAAGATGCCTTTGAGCCCACATGAGCTCAATCTGCTACTGTCTGAGCGCTGCGTACAAGGTCGAAAAACAAGCCACTTTGTTATGGAGTTCTGGTGGTCAGTCCGTATTGCTTAGCCATAACATGCTACACTTTTTGGCACGACTGAGAAATGCTTGCAATATACTAACGCGCACCATTTTTCTCATAACAGACGGAAGATTCCCTTCTACGAACCAGAGCTTTGCAGAGCTTATGATGTAACTAGTACTTCTAGGTTCTTCTAAGGTGAGGGTTCCCCCAGAATTCGCTCAGAGATCTTCATTTATAATTTCATATAAACTATATTCCTACCAAGTGGAGGGTGGTTCTTCCACCACTGTTCAGTTATCATGATTTCCCCTTTTGTCTTCTATGGACTTGTAGTTGTAACAATGTTTATTGTTTTAATCTTATGCATTTTGCTGTTGGTGCTGGCTCGTATACTGCATTATAGAACAACGTACAGCGCTTGTTAGTTGAAAATAAACCTTTTGAACTTACATAGACTCTGTGGTATTTGGTGTGGACTTACACTAGTGAGTGAGCGAAAGGGTGTGCATTGCTTCCACGACTCTGAGAGGTCGGGAGTGTTATGTTCTGGGTTGTCTAATCATTGGGTATCTTCGGGGGGTTTGGGGAGCTAATGAGACACTATAGCTAGTCGGTCAGGGGATTGTGGGTGAGGTGTGAGGAAGGTCCAACCTCCTATCACCAACGTCCTATTTTCTTGTGCATAGTTCTGTATGTGCAGAATCCCTACAACAGTAGTAGTATGTCCTATCCTATCAAAAATAGTAAAATATCTGGTTGGGCATTTTGTTGGTGGGAATTGTCGAAAAGCCTCAAGATTAAGAAGACTAGACGAGGACAACCCAAAGGACTGGACTCAGTGGCTAGAGCTATTGGTGAATCTGATTTTTATTTAAAACCTTTTAAATAAAGAGTGGCCAACTGGGCAAGCTTAGCTACAGACAGACTAATAGTAGTAGTACAGAGAGTCATAGCAGAGGCAGTTAGAGGCAGGGATAACAAGAATTTAGAAACAGATAGTCTAGATCGAAGAAGATTTTGTAAAAAATAGAATTAGGAAATCGAAATAATAGTTCGGAAAAAATAAGGTGCAGTAAAAGTTAGGGAAGTATAATTATTAATATTAACAACAGGAGGACTTACTGGGACCAGCAGCAGAGCCCTCGGTATAGGAGCGGTCCTGGCCATCAGCTGCTCCCACCGACTCCGACGACCCCGTCTTCTTGCCCCTGGGTGCTGATCATGAAAGATGTAAGAAAGAAAGAGACAAACATGGATGATTGGTGTGAAGCAAATAAAATATTTTTAAAAACGCTCAAAAAAACATTTATGGAAACAACAATTGCAATAAAATTAACCTATCTAATCTGGTCGACTAGTATTGCGGGATTCGCGGACCGTCTAGTTATTATTTATGAACACTAATCCAGTGTTCCATTCTGATTCCAGAATACTAACTAAGCCTAAGTACCACCTGACCTAGCCCACCTATTCCAGACGGGCCAATTGTTCACTAAGTCTGCATTTCCATTTATTTTAGTCCTCAAAAATGCATAGATGGAGGACACATGCATACATTTTCCTGATGTTCTGCTAGTGATAAGCCTATTACCACTCACTAAACAAACTACAAAATGTTCTACTAAGGATTGGGGTAAGCAGCACTCAGCAGGACTTGACGTGACAGAGGATGCGTCACGCAGACCACTAAAAAAATTACCAACTAATTCTAATAAGTAACTAAACCTATCAATCCACCACTATCTCTTCTTAGTGGCAGGAGGACAAAGGAAGGACTAGAGTCTCTCTAGCATTACCTAACTTAAGTTCTCTAAGGTAAACTCTTACATAATCAGGCCAAGCGAGTGCAAAGTTGCAAACAAGTAAGATTAGTAGCGCCTAGCACCTGTGTCATAACAATCACAGAAGATTTTTAAACGTAATTTACCTGCAATGTAAGCAGCAGCATTCTTGCTGTTCGGTAAAAAAATATATTCGCAATATATAACACAGAGCAGAAGAACACAAAGTAGTAATATTAACTAGCTACTCACCAAGCCCCGGGACCGCCACTCTTAGCAGGTCCAGCAGGTCCTGCTCCCGGTCCAGGATATTGGACCACCAGTGCGTCAGCTGGGTATTGGTGCGCCGGACAACAGAGCAGCGAAACACTGCCCGGTGCACCTTTCCCAACCGCTGGCGATGCTCCCGGAGCCCGTACCCAGACCCAGGCCTGCCACCTGCTGCTAGGGTTAAGGGGAGGTGGCGCTGCACAAAAAAACCAAGTGCAGCCACCTAAAGATGTCCCTAGCCTGCACCCCTTGTGGGCGCCGCCTTCCACAGGGAAGGCGGTCGCGGCTACGAGTAGTAGCCTTGCCCTTGTTGCCCTTGCTCTCTCCCTTGGCCATGGTTCTGGGACTCAGGGGGGGGGGTGAAAAGAAAAGGGAGGAATTAGAAAAGTAAGTAAAAGAAATGAAAAAAGCAAGTTATAGAAAAAAAGTGAAAAAGTAGTAGAAAAAGTCACAAAAAGTAGAAAAAAACTCAAAATATAGAATCAGGAAAATAGAGAGATAGATAATAAATAAAAAAGATTTAAAAAAAGTGTACAGAAACAAAGGATTGCAAAGATAGAGGGAGGATAGAAAAGCAGGCCCAGAACCATAGCAATAGAGTGAAAAACAAGATGGCCGCGCCCATTGCGACCGCATGGGCAAGTTCGCGCGATATTTCCCCCCGAGCACGCAAAAAGCGTCGCGAACACGTAATACGCGTTCTCGAACAGGAAATACTGATCGCGAACGGGCAGGAGCATGCAATACGCGACCCGGAACAGGAAATAAGGATCGCGAACGGGCGGGACAAGTGAAAAACAAGATGGCCGCACCCATTAGCGACCGCATGGGCAAGTTAGCGAGATATTTCCCCGCGAGCACGCAAAAACACATCGCGAATGGGCCGGACAAGCAATTCCGCGTGTTCGCAGAATTTCTGCGTGCTCGCGGAGATTTTGTACTGTTTCGCGGAACTTTGCGTAACGCGACTACGCAAATTCCGCCCACCCTTAGTTTTTTCAGTGAATTTCAAAGGTTTTTTAAAAGCTAATTTCTAACTATAACGTGCCTGAAACCTATGGTTTTTTCAGTGAATTTCAAAGGTTTTTTAAATGCTAATTACCAACTATAACGTCCCTGAAACCTATGGCTTTTCAGTGAATTTCAAAGGTTTTGTAAATGCTAATTTCTAACTATAACGTCCCTGAAACCTACGTTTTTTTCACTGTATATATATATATATATATATATATAAATATATATATATATATGTATATATATATATATATATATATATATACACATCTATATCTGCTTTACATCACATGCTATACAACGTGTGCTAAAAGGAATACTAAAGTGCTAAGAGCATCATTGTGCTTTACACTGCATGCAGCACGGGAGGGTCCTTATGTTATACATCTTATGATTCAAGGGATGCCAGCGTGCCTTAAGACACTTCGCGAAAGGAAAATCACACCTTTGCGAAAGTCTTTAGGGGCATGTATTGGCTGTGAGGCCTGCTATTAGTGACCTTTTGTGACGTAGTGAGTGAGGGCAGTAGGTCCGTTGGCTTCTGGGATGTCTTTGGGGTATCTGTCTTGCACTTCTCCCCACAGGGAGTTACTGGTACGTTTCCAGCCTCTATAGATGTGCTGCCAGGTCTCCTGTCTTCTGAAGTTGAGGGTCCTTTTCAGAAAACTGTGCATCCTTGTGTGAATTTGGGTCCTCTGGGAGGTGAGGGGTGGCCGAATAATGGGTGTGGCACTTCTGTAAAAAGGAGACTCTTTGGCTCCTGGCTAGAAATGGTCTCTCTGTAGTGGCAGAGGCTCAGCAGGACACCAGGGTCTGAGTAATGGCTGGACTATTGTCATCTTGGTTTTCAGATGTATCACTTGCCTGTATCCAGAGTGAGGGTTCACCTCAAACAAAAGGGAAAGTGCAAAGGAGGACAAATTTGGGGTGGGGTCAACATGTAGGTGATGTCACTACCCAGAAGCACACAGAACAAAGTTGAAAGCATAGCCCCTTTCTGGATGAGTTTGGTGCTGATGATACAGTCTGCTTCCTATTATAACAAGAAATCTTGTTATAATTGTGTGCAGGAGGGAGGGGGTCTAGAAACCATAAGGAGGGTTGGGTTGGGAGGAAAGACCATGCACTGAGCTCTAGGGAGATCTCCTCGCTGTTGCGCTTGGTCTAGGCCAGCCTTAAAAAACACCTGCGGCCCGTGCTGGTAAGAGCAGTGGGCGGTGGAGCTGGGTGGAATGGTATTTCGACAGATGACGACGAGGGAAAATTAATTATTTATTTAATTTTCCCTCGTTGTCGTCTGTCGAATCCCGCCCAACCCGGCCCCACCGCCCACCGCCCACCGCTCTTACCTGCACGGGCCACAGCTCTTAAAAACACAAACCTCTTGAGCGAGCAGGGAAGGCCTGGTGTCAATGTCTGCAGAGCTCAGGACAATTCTATGCATTGTCATTGATTAACTCTCTCTTGAAGACGTGTCTTTGGTGTTAACTGCCAGCTCTGCAATTATGGACCCTAGATAAAGTCAAGGACACTTAATCAGAGAAAAGGCAATTATTAGCTGGCAACACAGACAGTAGGTGGGCAACAACGCTACCATCATCAGTCGCTCTAATCTCGCAATTTCAGCCAAAAACCACACCCACTGTTTCTACCTGCTTCATGTCCCTGACACTAAACCTAGGGTGCCAAGAAGTCACCGGAGTGCTAACTTTGTAATAACACAAGGCAGCAGTGTAAACTTATCCTTGGAATTTACCATCCTCCATTCCAGCTCCTAGAAATGGGGGGACGATGTGGCGTTAGGGCGAGAGCTGCAGACTTTGTAAATGGGGAACCAGGTTCGTGTCTTGGCGTCGGCTCAACATCCTGTGATTCTGAGCAAATCATGTAATTTCCCAGAGTGCCTAAAAACATGAGTGTGTCCATGTGTAATTTGGGTGTCATGTAAAGCGTTCCAATACCTCAGGGTGGATTGCGTGCTACATAAAACTGCAATACCCACCACCCACACCCCAGTGGGGCACGCTCTGGGCCTAGCATTGGCTCGAACGAGGAGTGTTTTTTGTGGGTATACCGCGTGTCCAGTTGTGACCCGAACAGTTCGATTGTGGGCTGATCTGTCTGGGTCATGGCGTCGGCAGGAAGCAGCACCAGGTAAAAATACAGGCCCGCTAGTGGCTTCTGCAGTAAGGTCGGTCCAGCAGCGGCACCGGCTAAATAGAGCTCCAAGTGGCAACGTGAGCCGAGGAAGGCCAGGGTAGGACTCTTGAGTGGCAGGTGGCCATCCAGGGGGCAGATGCTGGAGTTCACGGGACAGGTGCTGCTGGGTAATAAAACCCACCTGTGCGGAGTTACCCTGCGGTGACACGCAGGGCCTGTAATACAACACTTCCGGACACCGCTGTATCCCACCAGCAGCAACACTCACACATGGGGGGGTATCTTTGTACTGCCGTAAATCTCAAGCAAGCCTCATGTGGACACGTACACAAAAATTGGGCAATATTTTAGTCAAAATTAATATGTTGTGACCATCCAATATAAGGCTACGGAATGGTCCATTCGAAAGAAAAGCTCAGTCTGGACCAGCATTGAACTGGCAGATACCACTAGTGGCGTAATGAAACTTGAGCCCCCTCCCCACCCCCAAAAGTACATGAAGGCTCTGCCCAAGACCTAGTCAGGAGCTCGCAGGCCATGGGCCCCTGCCTGTGTACAGTGTCAGAGGGGGCCCCTTGGCGCTCCCCCCTGCCCCTCCCCATTACGCCACTGGATACCCCCATTACAACTGTAACTCATTGAGAGCAATGACAGTGGGCTAGCAAAGGTGCCTTTAGACCTAATTCAATAAAAGGAAATGCACCTGTGAGCTCCTGGTTGGGTACTTACAAAAAAGCTAGCCATAATGGGTACTGAGTGTGACCCTCACAACACTGAGCCTCAGTGCCACTACTCGTGATGCACAGTTGATAGCTAAACCCCTGTTTGACACTCTCGAATCTATGGCAGTGTGTTTGCTGTGCGTGCGTGAGGACACAAGCACACTTGTAGAGGGCAATTCTGAGGAGAGAGAGAGTGTGTGTGTGTAGAAGCACAGCTACAGAGGGACATTCTCAGAAGTAGATGTGTGCGCGCGTGCGCAGTCACGCATGCTGTGCTGCTGCCGAGTCTGAATCAGTTCCCAGGCTAATCACTTGCAGTTTTTCTGGTTTTCCACTTTTTTGAAGCTCGGCCAAAATGTTACGTTTTTACAAGTTGCCAGAGACAAATAAAATCCTCAGCCAAGGGCAGCACTGAGTGCAGCGAGAGGTACAGATGGAGGCACCAGACCGAACATGTGGGAACCAGAGGCAAGGGGGCATAGTATGTGGGGCAACAAGGGGGCATGGAACAGTCACATAGGGGCACAGTGCATTGGGATACCTTAGAGAAAGGGGTCGTGTTGTAGGCATGGTAGGTGGAGCAACAAGGAGGTATGGAGCTGTCAAAGGACACCAAATTGAGAGGGAGAGGATGTGGTCTAACGGCTAGACTGCCGACTTTAGAGCTGGGAAACCAAGGTTCGAGCCTCGGGGTCGACTCCACATCCTGTGATTCTGGGCAAATCACTTAATCTCCCCGTGCCTACCAAAAAAAATAAAAAATGAATGTGTCCTTGTGTAACGTAACTGGTGCTCATGTAAAGCGCTCCAATACCTTCTGGTCGAGTTTGCGCTATATAAATCTGAAAAAAAAAAAAAAGTGACATGGTACACCTGGGCCAATGAAGAGTGGTGTTAAGGGACTTCGAACGAAGCACAGGGGCAGCATGGAGCAGGGTGGGCATCGGGGGAGTGGCTTAGCAAAGGGCCCTAATGCAAGCAAGGAGAATGGCTAAGTATCAAAATACAGCAATATCCGGGGTGCAGTGGCCCCTCAGGGCTGGAGGCGCTGGTGCCACTGCGCCTGCTGCACCATTTATAGCTATGCCCCTGCCAAGGGGAGAGAAAACAGAAAAGAGCTTGGGTCACACCAGAGTGAGACTGACTGTGTGATCTTCAGGGACACTGTGGAGAGGGTACAGTCAGAGCACACAGAGACACCAAACTGACGCAGCAAACAAGTTGGATGCGAATACCAGGGAGAAAGAGCATTAGATGGTTTCCGGTGCACAGGGCCACCAAATCAGAGACGGAGTGCACAGTACTGAACCCCACTTATCCCTTTATCTTTCCGAGGTCGATAACTTCAATTGAGTTAGGTAACAATAAACATCCATTTACGTCTATAGCGCCAAGAGACCACTCTGAATGTGCTCTTCAACCACCCTGTTATGTTAACTGTGATGTGTGCACCAGAGTTTGGGCACTAGTGAAAGGATGTACTAGAAATGATGGCACCAGGAGTGGGGGGCATTCACCCATCAGGCTCCGCTGCAGATCGCCGTCCATGATCTGGTCCTAGGGGTCGAGGCCAGAGACACCCATGCATCCGGCTGAAAGTGTCAGGGCGTCACCGCAGAGGGCTGAAGACGTTCTTGGTCCTACAGCCTGGCACTCTGGGCAAGCGCGGGTCTCTCTCCAGCACGGCTGTTTCTCTTCCACAAAAGATCTCTCATAAGACAGTGCCCTCTCTAGCGCGCAGTACTGGGGCTCCCATGTGCACTGCTCTCTCTCTCTCACGCAATGTTTCCTGTCCCACACGCTGCTGGGATTGACTCTCAGACAACGCTCGTGTCTCTCGCTGGAAGAGCTGTTTCTCTCATATAGTGCTGAGAACTGTCCTCTGTAGTAGCGCCTCTCACTTGCAGCGTGCTCTCATGCAGTGATCGGGCTGCCAAGCCCGCCCGGGAGCACTGTTTCTCTAACAGTGAAGTCTTGTTGTGCAGTGGTTTGGCCTCTCACTCTTTTTTGCAATGCTGTTTATTTCTCCCCCAGCAATATATTCAAGAGGTGGCGGATCCCGGGGCTGCGGAGGGGCCATGTGCTCTCCGCATATAATTGACTAAGCCCCGGGGAGGTGGTGGTCCCCGGGGCTGCGGGGGCCCCTGTGGGCCCCCGCTACATAATTGCATATTGCCCCCGGGACCTGGCCCACCCGGGGGCTTAAGGATAACGAAGCGCGGGAGGCCGCGCTTCATTTTTTAAATTTTTTCGGCCGGATTCGTGCACTCAGCGCGAATGTGGCCGTTGTTTTTTTTTTAAATGCTTTTTTGGGCCCTGAGGGTCCTTGTGGGACCCCTGAGCAGGCCATCATCTTTTTTTCCCACTGTTTTCTTGTGGGCTGCCAACACATTCTGGTTTAGAGTGTTGGCAGCCAATCAGAGTGAAGCTTGTGCCCGGGAGGGTTCGCAAATCCTCCTCGGTGCTCAGATATCGATATTTTTATTTTTTTAATTTCTGAGCAACTACTGAACGGATTTACACCATTTAAACAAAGCACGCTTTCTAAACCAAGACCTACCTTTTTGCCAAATTTGGTGTAATTCCGTTCAGCAGTTCGGGCTGTAGCTTTGTCTAAAGTTTCCTATGTAAATTACCATGGAGAAAACGCGTTTTGGGACCCCCCTTTTTTCTCGGCCTCTGCTTTACGAATCACCCCGAAACTTTCAAGACAGGAGCTGACCGGAGCGCCCCATTAGTTTTGAAAATTTCGTGAAGATTCGTCAACCAGCACCAAAGATATTGGCAAATCAAAAAACGCTTTTCCTATGGAAACTAGGTCCTAACTATAACTACCTACTGGCGATCGCCAGTAGGTGTTATATATATATATATATATATATATATATTTTCTGACTCCCAATGCAGAAAGGGACTTAGGGCCTTCATTACGATGTCAGTCGGAAACCATTACGACCGACTCCTTGTCGGAATCGTTTCCGTCTGACTTGGGTTCGGGGAGTCCGACTGACCAAATACGATTGTTCAGAACACCTTTCGGTCGGACTCCCATTGATTTCAATGGGAGTCTTTGTTCTGACCGACAACACAGGCTCCCATTGAAAAAAGGCATGGTTCTGGAAAACCTTGCACCCTGTGACGGGCACCCCATGGTGCCTGCCACACTGTGCATGGTTGCAAAGAGGGGTCCCATGGGTACCCCCAAGGACCCCAACCAGAGGACTCTGGGTGAAGGGGGGCCTGCTACTGGCCCCCAAAGTCAGTTTCCAACAGCCTTTTCATGTCGAACAAACCGATTCTGAAAGGCTGTCCGAATCCGACATCGTAATACATTGGTCGGAAACACGGTCCATAGAGCTGTAAGATTCAGCTCCAACCAACTCGGAGTCTCCGAGTGCTGGTCGGAACCGAGTGGGACAGAGCGAACGGTTACGTTCCATCGTAATCGGTTGGTCGAAAATGTTTCTGAGTCGGTCGGAAACATGGCTTCTGACTCGGGTTAGGAAAATCTGAATGCCGTTTGGAGCCTTTCCGACCAACATCATAATGAGGCCCTCGTTGTTTTGGATGTGCAGGACAAACCTGAAAACCTAATATAATGCTGGGAAACTGCTGGTCAGATACTTCTTCCAGCTGGTCCCACTAATGCTCTGGAGGAAATGTTTTTCAAAGTTTCCAAACATTTCTCTCATGCACAAACAACCACATGAGTCCACTTCTAGGTTTCTGAGGCAGGTTCAAACTCTCAGGGTGTCAGGCAGAGGCGAACAGTAGAGTCCAGGTCCAGCTGCCACTGGTCAGCTGGTCACTTTAGGAAAAAGGCCTCTTGGAGCTTGCTGAATCTCTGAATTTACATAGGAAGTAAGCAAACTATACCTTGGCATCCACTTATTTTTTCTGGGCACAAGTGGGAGCATGTCATCCCTTCAGTAACCCTCACAGGTCTCAAAAACAGGTGCAGTCCTTCTTCTGGTTGTCCATAGGTCAGGAGAGTGTTCTTCAG
The DNA here is from genome assembly GCA_963921515.1 of Calotriton arnoldi. Classification (NCBI taxonomy): domain Eukaryota; kingdom Metazoa; phylum Chordata; class Amphibia; order Caudata; family Salamandridae; genus Calotriton; species Calotriton arnoldi. The sequence goes on along the minus strand of CAWUFW010010370.1, from coordinate 85,542 downwards.
AGGGTCTCTTAGGGTTCCACTTTTATGGTTTGCATAAATGTAACCCGAACCTAACTACCATGTGCCAGTGCAATGCCACAATGGCAGAAATTTTCAGCCACACTAAACGTGGACTCTGAGAGCTAGGGATGTTTTGGAGGGTACTATGGAAATCACCAGTGTCCTCCTACAGCTAACACTAAAATCCAGTTTGAAGCAGGCTTTGAACTCACAACAAAAAACAGAAGACAGAAAACTGGTAGGACAAAAACAGGGTTATTCAGCAACCAGACAGAGGATGCAGAAGAATTGTGCTCTGGTCATTTTTGATCCCATTCAACGGTGAAAAACTTTTGCATATGCCTCAGAAACACTTGTCAAGCAGGATTTGACACCGGAGTTCTAAGACGAGGGGCAATAGCCCGTATCCTTATGGTACAGCTGAGCTCAAAGGAGTCATCCGTGACCAAAGACAAAAGAGTTGTTGCTAAAGCTGCCCTTTGTTTCGCAAAGTGTCCCTGTGTTCTTCAAGAGATCTAATGACTGATATGTGGTCAGCAGTTAATACCTGTAAGAAAATAGGCTATTAGTTTGGGAGGATGTTCGTCCTTCTCAAGTAATAAGCCTGCCAGGTCCAATACACAAGTTCAATAAATAAACCTGGGATTAACCACTGGCAGCTATGGCACAGATCAGACAGACTTAACTTAAGGAAAATGTGTTAAATGTTTAGCACTCCCAAAACAATAAAAAAGTCAAAATGCAACATTATAAAAATCACACTTCCAAATTCTAAAAATGAAGAAAAATGCATTAACAAAAATGACAAAAAACAACAAAAATCCAAAAGTAGACATTGGAGATACATATTCTGAAAGTTGTTGGTCACAAAGGGCCACAAAAAAAGCGAAGTTCCAACCAGAAGTCACTGTTTAATCAATTAACTAAATGACGCCAAAAAAAAAAAAATCCTACACAGGGAACCAAAGATACAATTTTTAAAGGTTTAGGAGATATAGCGCCAAGAAATAGTAAAGTGCCAGTCAGTAATCACTGTTTATGACTGATCGGGACATAGGCCTGGGTTCTGATCAACAGCAATGGAGTGGACATCAGACACCCCAAGAGGGATGTCCAGATAGCAGATTTTACCTTCTGACTTAGCCTCTGAGATGGAAATCAAAATCCTCCAGCGGGGCAAAGCTTTAGGCTGTATCCAGCAAAGTCCTCTTATAGAATGATAACCATAGGCTGAAGCCATTGGTTTTAGCAGGAAAAGCGCCAAGCTAGTAAATCAAATTTCACAGCCACCAAAGTATTCTCTTCAGTCAGCTACTTTACTATCTTCACCCAGTCAAGCTTTCTACCTTCAGAAAAAGCCTGAAGCTGTGTCTGATGAAGTCCACAAAAATGTAGACACCTTTGCAGAAAGTTCCAGCTGACTCTCCAGAGGTCTTGGGAGTCAAAAAGTGTTCAAAGTCTTAACTATTTAGACTTTCAGAAGTAGTTTCTCATGGTCTATTGCAAGGCTCACAGGCCCTCAGGGACAGCAATTAGGGGCCATAACTTCTTCCATCAGAGGCCACCCAAAGCATCAAGTCCACATTCAGTTGCTACTGGTCACCAAGACTGTGAGAAAATGCTCCTTTTTAAATGGTCACCCACATTTTTAGCTGGGTTTTATTGCTGGTTTTTAGACTCTGCACACTGGGGCACTTCTGTCCAGTGCCCAATGTATGTGCTATGACTCCTAACGTATGTAAAAATTAACTAATCCTTAACTGGCATACCTAACTCTCTTATAACACCATGGAAAGTTCAATGTCACCTGTCGACTACACCACTTAATATGCCATCCACTAGACTGACAAGGAAAACATGGCTTCAGGCCTCCCAATGTAGCCTAACTACTGTGGTTTGAATGTGTAGTCGGACCCGTCAAAGTAACCCTTATAACAGGAAATTCTTCCATTTTAAATATTAATACAACACCCTTAGGCAGGCCTCGTAGAGCACAAGATAGGATAAAGTGAGTGGGAGTTATTTAATGCTGGCATGTCCCTATACTGAAAAGAGTGCAGATTAATCTATACATTTTTGCTATCTCTGGTTTGGGACAAGCTAGAGAAATGGTACCACTACTATTTTAAATGTTTATTAATAATCCACTTCAAAGGAGAAGATCAACTTTTAATAGATATTTAGGAAAAGTACGTTTTAGGAAGTTACCTTTTCCTTGCTTACTGCCCCTCTTGACCTTACCAAGGTCAAGTGGTGCAGCACAATGGCTTCAGCCCCTTGGACAGGATAAGTTAGAGTTGAGGCATGTGACACTTGTCAGCCCAGGAAGAGCAGTTGGGAGGGTTGAGGATTTGAATTTACTTCAAAAGAGCAAGGGCGAGGCCTGCCTATTCACATTTAAGTGTAAGGGGAGCCATGAGGCCTATGTTCTTTAGGGCCTCTAGCTTGTTGGATACTAGCCCGATGGGAGTGGTAGTTGGTCCTAGTACCTGTTTGGTATAGCTGAGGATGAGGGGGTTGCTCAAGACACCGCTGGCTATTCCAGTGGCTCTCTTCAGAGAAGAAGGCCTGCCTCACCTTGGATTTCACTGAGAATAGGGCGCTCTAGAATACTTTGCAGTAAGGCAAACAGGATGTGGTGTAAAACTGGTAGGGCTGTCCAAGAACTTTTTACCCATTGGTTAAGGAGTGTTCAGGTATCACCTACACCCACTAGCTACCAAACTGTACTAAAAGGGACCTCACTACCAGCTCATCAGAAATTTTTTTGGAGTTACTGAAGTGCAGACGAGGACTGAACCTGCAGTCTGAAGCCTATGAGGAGACCTGAAGGGCTGTACCTGTTCCCACCTATACCCAGGACAAATAAGTTGACTCCAAAAGTCAGTTGGCTGACTTCCTGTGCAGCAACAGGGACACAACAAGCTGCAAAAAGCCATTTCCTTGAAGTTCCCAGCTGATCAATACCAACTAGAACTGGACCCTACTGGTGGTCTCTGCTGGAGTGTGTCATGGCCCTTAAATGCTGTCCCTGAGATCCTCAGAGCCTTAGAAGTGACCCAGAGGTGCTGCTCCAGAAAGTCTGAAAAGTTGGGAAAGTTTTTGGAACTTCAAAGTCCTTTGGATATGTGTGCGGTACCTCGCCGCAAAGGTGGCCTATTTTGCTGTGATGTTTGATGTGATGTTGTCAGACACAGCTTAAGGCTTGCCCTGCTTGAAAATTTGGAGCGCCATAAAAAGACTAAGGGCCCAATTACGATGCCGTAGGAGACAGCTCTGACCCTTGGTCATAGCCGTTTCTATGGCATCGTAAATGGCTGTTCGGATTCCTTTCCGACTGACCCTTTTGGATGGGGTCGGTTGGAAAGGAATCCGAACTGGATTTCCAAATGGCCTCCAATGGGCTCAGAGAGCCCATCTGCCATTTGGAAAGCCTCCAGTCATCCCTCCAGGCGGCTCTTTCCGCCCGAGGGATTACGATGGCAGATTCCCACAGCCTGTCTGTGACGGCCTTTCCGACACAGAAAGGCTGAGGAATCCATCTTTGGGGCCCCCAGCAGGGCCCCCATGGGTGCAAGGCCTCTGGATGGCAGTCTGTTGATCTCTGCACCCCTTGGCAAGCACCTTGAGGTGCCTGCCTTGGGGTGCAGGGATGAACTGCACCTCAGCTCTTTACAATAAGAGCATGCATTCCGGTCAGAGTACATGCTCCCATTGTAAAGAGTAGGAATTGATGGGTTGGGACCGAAGACAGGAGGTCGTTCGGTCCCAGTTCCCAAACCATGTCGGATGGACTCAGGCCCTTCCGACATCATAATCAGGCCCTAAGTCTGAAGGTAGAAATAATGACCAGTCAAAGGCGTGATGATATTCACCCAACACTAGCACTCAGTCTTTCATTTTTCCTACTCTGGACTTTTCACACCAAAACCAATGGTTTCAGCAGTACCTCTTTATCCACCTATCCAGATTCTACAGGACTTATATAGATATAGCCTGCAACCTTGCCGCACTGTAGGAGTCTGGCAGCAATTGCAGAGATTAAGTCAGAAGGTAAAATCTTTAACTAAGCGAACCCTCTTGGCTTATCTGACTAATGCTCCATTGTATAAACAAAAATGGGGGGAGATGGAGGTAGATATTAGGTTCATCCTCCAGACCGTGTATAGTTATTAACGAATCTGTAAATGACAGATCTGAGAACCTAACCAAAGGGAAGGGCTTCCGCTAAATGTGCGAAACAACGCCCCGAATCTAAGAAGAGAAAATTCTCTTCTTGAGTCCCCTCACTCACCAAGGGTTGCCCCTAGGTGACATGCTTCATCATTGGGGCCATCCCAGACATCTACTGTCTGGGGCGTGCTGCAACTTGCGGAACTACGTAGGAGCACTTTTTGTGAGAAAATGTGTAGTGTAGTGTTGGGGGGAGTGGTGATGGTGATGCTAAAAATACCTAGCTAGTGAGCGATTAATTTATTCCTGCTCCTAGTTGGTATGGATAAAAAGGGGTTAATAGTAGGGAGGAAGTGTAACTGTTATGTGTATACTATCCCTAGTATTTGGTCGACATGTTTCGAGGTGTCCCCTAAACCTCTTCTTCAGGACCACATGGGGACCAGCCCCATGCGTACCACTCCGTGAGGAAAACAATCCTATACTAAAGAAATAATGTAATAAAGAACAGGTGCACACCTAATGTGTGAGCACCAAAATTAAATACATACGGTTGAAATCAGACTCGTAGTATCTGTTCAAGGAGATAAAGTGACAAAGAGATTAGTACATATTGCCTGCCCACCTCTCACGTGGGCAGGTCCAAACCATATGCAGTGCTTAAATCAATGCGTTCCTCTATAGTTTGTGTCGGTGCCCTTAGTAGTAAAAATTATTGAATTAGTGCTTGTATCCAATGTGACACCTTGGAACACATCGGACTACTCTATTGTGAGAAAGCATGGTTAATCGTTAAAAACATTGGTAAATAGAGAAAGAAACACTCGTGAGCAAACATTACAAAACAAAACAAACATATAAACATACTGTTCACAATTTGTAAGAACATACTTCTGTTTTGCCAACGCTGTGCCTCATGGACTGCCAGGGTGGAGGGGCTTGTAGTAACCCTAGAAGAATGTATATAAAGTATAGGAGTCAAGGGAAGGGCCATGGGTAAAAGCGAAATACTGGTTAGTTATTTCCCATAGCGTAGCCTGGAGGAAAAAACGAGCGTTTTTCAGGGATCCTGGGTTCCTGTTAGGGAAGAAAAGATCTTACTTGGCTCAGCACTCCTCCATCAATGACACCTACTCGTACACCGGCGGACCGCATATTAGCGTGTCTTCAGCCCGATGTTGTTTAAATACTGGCAGGAAAAGCCCAGTCATGCTCAATGCGAGTAAAGACTAGACCTGGGTTGTAAGAAAATGGCCGCCTAGTTTCGGAACTTTGTCCGCGCCATTTTGGTAGGATCATTTTCAGAGTTGGAATTTTTTTTAAATTAAATTAGTGGCACTGTAAAACTGGGGGATGAGTAAATAATAATTTATCAGTATTTTTTGAGGTGATTACCGCAACTGAAAAAAGACTACGACAAAAAGAGAAAATGAAAAAAGACTATGAACCAAGGTTAATGTCCATTTCATTATTGGCAAAGTTCGAGCGCCATATTGGAAGTAGAGACCTGAATTGGTCCACCTCCAATATTTAGTTGAAAGATTATCAATTGGGGTGTAGTTAGTATGGCGTCAACCTGAGAGGAGAAACTACTCTAAAGCCTATGTTTGATAGCGAGGCAGTAGGATTTTGACTGTTGCTTTTGTGTGGATGTGGATGCGGTCGTTCAGTAATTACAAGTTCCTTGCATCATGCCAGTGGAGTTACAAAAGCAATGTGAGGTCTCACATGGGAGTCTGTTCATGGGACCTTTTCTTGGAGATGATTTGAGTACCGTCCGGTCCTCTCATCTGTGATGTAAACAAAACAGTCCCGAAGTGGTATTGGGATTATTATATCTGTATCTCCAATGTACCCAAGGTGTAGTTCATCTTGTGAACTGTCCCCATTGGATGTTATCATTCAGACCTGTCGTATCTGTGTGCAATTTGAACACCCATCTTTGTTCTTTTTCCAGCAGCTTCTGTTCTAAATTATCACAGTGTGTCATGTGTTCTAACACTACCCATCGCATGTATTTTGGGGTGTGTTTCTTTTCATTAAAGTGCGCCGTCATCCTCGTGCTTGCCCTGTGGCCCTGATGTTGCTACGTTGCTCACATATTCTCGTGCTGACCTTTCTAGCAGTCATGCCTACATAGTGTAGGTTACAGCTACATGTGATCATGTATATCACCCCTGAGCTGTTGCATGTGGTGAACTTTCTTAATTCCCAAGTTGTTCCTGTGTTGAAAGTCACCTTCTTCGTGGTAGCAGTTAGGTGGCACACACTGCAGTTGCCACATGGGTGATGGCCTGTGGGTAACGTACTGATTACCTGTTGGTTGTTCTTGAATTGGGATTTTGGGCGAGTGTGTACTAGGATGTCCCTGAGGTTCTTGCCTCTTCTATGTGAGAACATGGGTAGTGGGATATTTAGTTTCCCACTGTTGAGGATGCTCCAGTGCTTTCTTACTATCTTAGAGACTTTGTCCGATGCTATGTTAAATGTTGTTATACAGATGGGTCGTTTGTCTTTTTCTCTGTCCTCTTTTTCATATGTTTCCAGAAGAGCCTCCCTGTGATTATTGGCTGCTCTTTTCTTTGCTTTATTGATGGTCTTAGCAGGGTATTTTCTCTTCCGCAGTTTTTCGGATAGGTCTTTTGCCTGTATTTCATAATCCCTTATTTCTGAGCAATTCCTCCTGAGCCGGAGAAATTGGCCAAAAGGGAGGTTTTCTTTCAGGTGGCGAGGGTGAAAACTGTGATAAAGTAGTAGGCAGTTATTGGCAGTGGGTTTAAAGTGAGTGGTAGTCTTAAGAGTCCCTTCTGCCACATAGATGTTGAGATATAGAAACACCAATTCTGATCTGCTCATGGTGTGTGTGAATTTTAGGAATGGGTCCTGTAGATTGAGCCATTGGAGGAACTCGTTTGCTTCAGATTCGTCGCCTTTCCATACCATAAGGACATCGTCAATGCACCTCTTCCATTCCAGTATTTTTTCACGGTGTGGGTTGTTGTCTGACAAAATCTTGTGTTCTTCTAAGTGGTAAACATACAATCCCGCCACACTTGGAGCAAAGGATGTCCTCAAAACAGAAAAAATTCTCAGTCAAAGCCCATTTACGGCAATGAAGGACTATATGTTGTGGTGTGTGGTAGGGCCATTCTGCTCCATATAGGGTTTCCTCTAGGATATCTAGGGTCTCTTTGTGTGGTAAGCTCGTGTATAGCCTCTCTACATCTAAGCCAACAAGGACGTTATGTGCAGGGTCAACGTTGAGATCCTTGAGTAGGAAAAGTACTGCTTTCGTATCCTTTAAATATGTATTGGTCACAATAAAACCTGTTGATAAAGGCGGTGGCATCGTCCTACAAAGCAGAGGCATACCGAAGTGAATGCCTGAGGCTCCTGTCAGATGAAAGAAATTGTGAACGCATCAAAAAAGACCCCACAGAACGATTACGAATTGGGATTACCAGCATGATTGAAGAAGCATTAACACATGATTGGGTTACTAAGAAAGAAGGAAAATTGATGACCAATACCCAACCAGTCGTGCCCTATTTCTACACTATCCCAAAAATTCATAAGTCACTGGAAAACCCTCCAGGACGTCCCATTGTCTCTGGTATCGGATCCATCCTAGAACCACTTTCAAAATTTGCAGATGCCTTTCTACGCCCCCTGATACAAAAAACCAAAACATATTTAAAGGATACGAAAGCAGTACTTTGCCTACTCAAGGATCACAACTTTGACCCGGCACACAACGTCCTCGTTGGCTTAGATGTAGAGAGCCTTTACATGAGCTTACCACACAAAGAAACCCTAGATATCCTAGAGGAAACCCTATATGGAGCAGAATGGCCCTACCACACACCACAACATATAGTCCTTGATTGCTGTAAATGGGCTTTGACTAAGAATTATTTCCGTTTTGAGGACATCCTGTTCCGACAACAACATGGGATCAGCATGGGGAGTACTTTTGCTCCAAGTGTGGTGGGATTGTATGTTTACCACTTAGAAGAACACAAGATTTTGTCAGACAACAACCCACACCGAGAAAAAATACTGGAATGGAAGAGGTACATTGACGATGTACTTATGGTATGGAAAGGCGACGAATCTGAAGCAAACGAGTTCCTCCAATCTACAGGACCCATTCCTAAAATTCACACACACCATGAGCAGATCAGAATTGGTGTTTCTAGATCTCAACATCTATGCGGCAGAAGGGACTCTTAAGACTACCACTCACTTTAAACCCACTGCCAAGAACTGCCTACTACTTTATGACAGTTTTCACCCTCGCCACCTGAAAGAAAACCTCCCTTTTGGCCAATTTCTCTGGCTCAGGAGGAATTGCTCAGAAATAAGGGATTATGAAATACAGGCAAAAGACCTATCTGAAAAACTCCGGAAGAGAAAATACCCTGTTAAGACCATCAATAAAGCAAAGAAAAGAGCAGCCAATATTCACAGGGACGCTCTTCTGGAAACATATGAAAAAGAGGACAGAGAAAAAGACAAAAGACCCATCTGTGTAACAACATTTAACATAGCATCGGACAAAGTCTCTAAGATAGTAAGAAAGCACTGGAGCATCCTCAACAGTGGGAAACTAAATATCCCACTACCCATGTTCTCACATAGAAGAGGCAAGAACCTCAGGGACATCCTAGTACACACTCGCCCAAAATCCCAACTCAAGAACAACCAACAGGTAATCAGTACGTTACCCACAGGCCATCACCCATGTGGCAACTGCAGTGTGTGCCACCTAACTGCTACCACGAAGAAGGTGACTTTCAACATACGAACAACTTGGGAAATAAGAAAGTTCACCACATGCAACAGCTCAGGGGTGATATACATGATCACATGTAGCTGTAACCTACACTATGTAGGCATGACTACTAGAAAGGTCAGCACGAGAATATGTGGAGCACCGTAGCAACATCAGGTGCCACAGGGCAAGCACGAGGATGATGGCGAACTTTAATGAAAAGAAACACACCCCAAATTACATGCGATGGGTAGTGTTAGAACACATGACACACTGTGACAATTTAGAACAGAAGCTGCTGGAAAAAGAACAAAGATGGGTGTTCAAATTGCACACAGATACAACAGGTCTGAATGATAATATCCCATGGGGACAGTTCACAAGATGAACTACACCTTGGGTACATTGGAGATACAGATATAATAATCCTAATACCACTTCGGGACTGTTTTGTTTACATCATAGATGAGAGGACCGGACGGTACTCAAATCACCTCCTAGAAAAGATCCCACGAACAGACTCCCATGTGAGACCTCACATTGCTTTTGTAACTCCACTGGCATGATGCAAGGAACTTGTAATTACTGAACGACCGCATCCACATCCACACAAAAGCAACAGTCAAAATCCTACTGCCTCGCTATCAAACATAGGCTTTAGAGTAGTTTCTTCTCTCAGGTTGACACCATACTAACTACACCCCAATTGATAATCTTTCAACTAAATATTGGAGGTAGACCAATTCAGGTCTCTACTTCCAATATGGCACTCGAACTTTGCCAATAATGAAATGGCCATTAACCTTGGTTCATAGTCTTTTTTATTTTCTCTTTTTGTCGGTCTTTTTTCAGTTGCGGTAATCACCTAAAAAAATACTGATAAATTATTATTTACTCATCCCCCAGTTTTACAATGCCACTAATTTAATTTAAAAAAAATTCCAACTCTGAAAATGATCCTCCCAAAATGGCGCGGACAAAGTTCCGAAACTAGGCGGCCATTTTCTTACAACCGCGGTCTAGTCTTTACTCGCATATGAGCATGACTGGGCTTTTCCTGCCAGTATTTAAACAACATCGGCCTGAAGACACGCTAATATGCGGTCCGCCCGGGTTCGAGTAGGTGTCATTGAGGGTGGAGTGCTGAGCCAAGTAAGATCTTTTCTTCCCTAACAGGAACCCAGGATCCCTGAAAAACGCTAGTTTTTTCCTCCAGGCCACGCTATGGGAAATAACTAACCAGTATTTTGCTTTTACCCATGGCCCTTCCCTTGACTCAAATACTTTATATCCATTCTTCTAGGGTTACTACAATCCCCTCCACCCTGGCAGTCCATGAGGCACAGCGTTGCCAAAACAGAAGTATGTTCTTACAAATTGTGAACAGTATTTTTATGTTTTTTTTGTCTTGTAATGTTTGCTTACGAGTGTTTCTTTCTCTATTTACCAATGTTTTTAACGATTAACCATGCTTTCTCACAATAGAGTAGTTCGATGTGTTCCAAGGTGTCACATTGGATACAAGCACTAATTCAATAATTTTTACTACTAAGGGCACTGACACAAACTATAGAGGAACGCATTGATTTAAGCACTGCATATGGTTTGGACCTGCCCACGTGAGAGGTGGGCAGGCAATATGTACTAATCTCTTTGTCACTTTATCTCCTTGAACAGATTCTACGAGTCTGATTTCAACCGTATGTATTTAATTTTGGTGCTCACACATTAGGTGTGCACCTGTTCTTTATTACATTATTTCTTTAGTATAGGATTGTTTTCCTCACGGAGTGGTACGCATGGGGCTGATCCCCATGTGGTCCTGAAGAAGAGGTTTAGGGGACACCTCGAAACATGTCGACCAAATACTAGGGATAGTATACACATAACAGTTACACTTCCTCCCTACTATTAACCCCTTTTTAGCCATACCAACTAGGAGCAGGAATAAATTAATCGCTCACTAGCTATGTATTTTTAGCATCACCATCACCACTCCCCCAACACTACACTACACATTTTCTCACAAAAAGTGCTCCTACGTAGCTCCGCAAGTTGCAGCACGCCCCAGACAGTAGATGTCTGGGATGGCCCCAATGATGAAGCATGTCACCTAGGGGCAACCCTTGGTGAGTGAGGGGACTCAAGAAGAGAATTTTCTCTTCTTAGATTCGGGGCGTTGTTTCGCACATTTAGCGGAAGCCCTTCCCTTTGGTTAGGTTCTCAGATCTGTCATTTACAGATCCGTTAATAACTAATGCTCCATTGTAGTCAGCCTGAAATCGCACTAAGGTCCAGATCAACCATGAACAGTGATTAATGATTGACACTTTACTTTTTCTTGACTCTTTAACTCCTAAACCTTAAAAAAATCATCTCTGCTTCCTCTTTTGGATTTGTGTCATTTTGTTCATTACAATTCTCTCTATTTCCCTAACTCGGCGAGTGATTTTTATTGTGTTTTTTAAAAAACTGTTTTGATACTTCTAAAAACTTTACAAAAGCTAATCCTATCTTCTCTGGGCCACAGCTATCAGGGGTTGATCACAGGTTTAAAATATTGAAACCTTTGTCTGGTCCTAACAGGTTAGTGACTTTATTACTTGTGGTGGATTATCACCCACTCCAAATATAATTCCTTTTCTTACAGTGGTGCTCCAGGAAAAAGGCCTCTCACAGGCTGATGTGTCCCTGTAGCTACATAGGATGTGAGACAACCACTTATCAGTCCTGGGTACAAGTGGGAACCTGTCTAGACCCTCATGTCTACACTAAGGTGTCACAGACAGCAGGTCCAGTCCTCTTTGGTTGCTCCTCAGTTCCAGAAGGTTTCTGATGAGCTATGCGTGAGATGTCACTTTTGTAGGATTTACTAGCCAGTGGGTAGTAGTGACTTCCTAACCGGTTAAAAAAAAAGGGGCAACTCTTCATGCATTTGTAGTACATCCTGTTTGCCTTCTTGGAAACTATTCTAGAGTGCACTATTAAGAGGCAAATCTAACATGACAGCTTCTTTCTACCCTTGAGGGTTTCTGAAATGTCAGCCAGGTGTATGTTTAGGGAAATAATCAGTCCAATCCTCCTCAACTACACCAAACTGCTTCTTGGATCAGCTCGCCCTCCCATGTGGGAGGGGCCAAGTTGGCTACAGTGAGCCCAGGGGCCAAAGGCTTCTCTTCCCAGGTCTTCATGTACACTTATCAATGTACAGGCCTCACCCTTGTCTCTTTCCCTCCCCATCTATCCCTGTGTATTGAAAGGAGTCCTATGTCTTCTTTCCAAATGATTCAAGCCATTGTTTCTGCTCCAGAAGCAGTTTTCACACCTCATTAGGGAGAAGCACTAACAGAGGCTAGATCATGGCAGGGTATTTCTAATTAGCCTATTGGAGGTTCAATCAGACAAAGTCTAATTTTTTTAAAAGTTACTTTGTGCCAAAATGTATTGAAAATTCCCCTTCACGAGTGTAAGAAACTGGGATACTGGTTGGCTGGCGTGTGAGCCCTGACCAAGCAGCAATTATAATCGTTGTCAGGGTAAACCCCAATTTAACTTGTGCTCAACCCCCTAGTAGCTTGACACAGAGCAGTCAGGCTTAACTTAGAGGCAATGTTTTAAGTATTTGTAAAATGCTTCAAACAGTAAAGAAGTGAAAACACCACATAAAAAGGATCCAGTTTGAAAAAATAGAGCTTATTTAATAAATCAATTAAGACCAAATTGACAAAAATCCATTTAGTAGAACCGGAACTATTAAATGTAAAAGTGTCTAGAGAAAATAGAACCAAAAGGCGTAAAGTGCCAACTGTGGATATCAGGTTGCGCCTGACCGGGACAAGTCACAAGATCAGGCTGACTCCAATGAGCATGTGCCAGCTACAGGGACCCAGCTAGGCCTGCTGAACAAGGTGCCTGTAATTCTGGTTTACGGGGCATTGAGTGGATCCGTGTCCAAGATGTGTCATGCCGCCAAAGCAATGCGTCGGTTCCAAGAAGCAGCGAGGCTTCGATGCAAGGGCCTGCGTAATCATCGTGGATTCCATTGACGGGGCTTGTGATGCTAAAGCTGGCATCGAGGATGCGATGTGCAGTCAGTTCTGAAGAGTTGCGAGGCTGCAATGAGGAGTCAGTTATCATCAAAGCAGCCATCAATGAGGGCTGTGAGGGCCTGTGCTGAGCAAGTGTTGCACAGCGGCAGTTCTGAAGGCGTTGGTTACGGCACCGATGCTGATCGTTGCGACGGGTCCAATCCAGGGGGCTGGGGAAATGCATTGGTTCTGCTCAGGGTTGCGCCGTGCAGCAGAAGATATGCATTGGTTCAACTGGATCCAAAAAGGCTGGTAAAGTACTTAAAGCCCACTTTCAAGGGCCCATGACTGGGGTGGCACCACTTGGCAGGATAGACTCACAGAGAGCAGAGTCCAGGTGCAGATACAAGGTTGTGGGAATCCTGTTGTGTCCCTGAAACACCGGCTCAGGAGGTCAGCATACTAGCTCTTGTAGTCACTCTGGGTTCAAGAGATGGTGGTTCATTCCTTCTCACCCAGGCAAGAAAGCAGCAGGCAGCAGGTCAGCAAAGCAGTGGTCCAGCAGAGTGCAGTTCAGCAGAGTGGCAGTCCTTCAGCAGAACAGCAGTTCTTTTTCCTGGCAGAGTATCTAAGGACCAGAAGTGTACTGAAGTGGTGTGGTCTAATGTCCAATATTTATAACCAGTTTTGCCTTTGAAGTGTGTAAGAATATTCTAGACGTTTACCTTTGAAGTCCCCAGGCGCCCTGTCACACCTGTCCCCCTGCCCTGGCTCCAGACTAACTACAGGGGGTATGCAGCTGTTTGTGTGGATGCAGGACACAGCCTATTCAGGTGTATATGGGGTTGTGCCCAACTCCTCCCTCCCATCCTACCAGTGATGGCCCATCCACACACACCCAAGCTACCTATTGTGTGCGGCTGTCTAGGAGGTATACACAAAGTTCAACTGTCAGTTATACCCAGTCATATGACCAAAGACAGGCTACAGTCACCAAATGGCCAAGGCAAGAAAATGCCAAATTGAAATAAGGCAACTCCCATATTATCCAATGGGAAAGATAGGCCTTGCAGTAGTAAAAAATTAATTTAAGAGTTTTTCACTACCAGGACCTGTAACCCTTAGAAGTACATATCGACATTTTTACATTGCACCCTGCCCCTTGGTCTGTCAAAGGCCTACCCTAGTGGGGACTTGTATGTATTAAAAAGGAAGGTTTGGGCCTACCAAGAGGTTTATTTTGCCAGGTCGAAGTTTCAGTTTGAACTGCACACACAGGCTCTGCAATGGCAGGCCTAAGACATGGTTAAAGGGTGAATTAGTTGGGTGGCAAAATCAGTGCTGCAGGTCCACTAGCAGCATTTAATTTACAGGCCCTGGGAACATGTAGTGCCACATTACAAGGGACTTAGATGTAAATTAAATCTGCCAATTGGGAATAGCCAATGTTATCCTGTTTAGAGGCGAGGGCACAAGCACTTTAGCCCTGGTTAGTGGTAAAGTGCCCAGAGTCCTAAGGCCAGCAAAAATGAGGTCAGAAAAAATGAAGGAGGATGGCAAAAAGATTGGAGGAAGACCACCTTAAGGCTGACAGATCTAACAACCAGTAGCTTGGATTTTTATAAAACATTAAAAATAGTGGTTGAATCATATCTGCAGATTATCCAAAACTAGATATAGTAGAATTATTATTGTATCTAAATGTTAGTTTTCTGATAGGAACAGCTACAACACCTCTCAGTAAAATTAGCTTTTGGGGACTAGTCATGGTAGTTACATGCCAAGGGAAAAACCCTGTACCACGCAGGCATTACCATGCAGTCCCTTAACCACATATTGCCTTTACAACCAAATGGTAAGTATATATACAGTAAGTGTACATAAGGTAAATTTATTTATATAATTTGCTTAATTTAAGTGTAATAAGTAGGGAAATATAATTATAAGTGTCTATATATCTTAAAATAATATTACAGAGAGTAGTGGTACTACCATGGTAGACCTTAAAGAAATTCAAAGAAAAATAAATATGTAAAAACATTGAAAAATCACTTTTAATGCACTACATTTCACAAATAGTGTACAACAGTGTCTTGACAATTTTTTACATATTTAATTATGTCCAAAAAGTCTATGCATTACTGCTGCAATACCTACCAATTACCACGTTACTTAAACAAATAACCATAAAAAGGTACCTTTTGTTAAAAAAAATCATGGTCTGTTCTATGCACTGCCGCAGTACTGCATATGCTGGTTAAATAAATATATAGAAAATTAGTGAAAAAATGGCCATACCTATTACCACTTTAACAAAATGGTAATAGGTGGGGAACTACATTATAGCCTACTATTTACCTATATTAGGCCCTAAGCCACAACACACCAAAAGTGCACTAAAAAGATTATGGTTGCCTTTTAAGTTTGTAAAGGCAGACATTAGGAAATTATACACTGGCTTGTCATCGCCATGTGCCATGCTATACCACTAACTTACTGTGGTATACCATGCACAATATATCACTAGTGGACACATTTGGCATTCCATTGCATTACCTTTCTGTTACGCTTGATGTTTGATGGGCAACACAATACTTACATAGGGGTTTACAAACAACACAAAGCCACCATGTGCCGCCCTACTTTGCTTAGTACATCTACAGAACCACAATGCAGCGCAAGACACTGCTGTGCATTGCTCTGCACACCATAATCTACAGTCCTCCAAAATTTCAACTACATTCATACCCCTCTACACTTTACGGGACAACACTATACACCACTTCACTGTACGCCATTCCACCATATGCCACTCAAGTGTACACCACTTCACTGTACGAACCTCCACTATACGTAACTCCACTATTGGCTATTCCACTCTATGTCACCCCACTCTACTCTATTCCACTATATGCCTCTCCACTCTATAGCACTCCACTCTATGCCATTCCACTTATGGGACTCAAATGCACGCTACTCCACTGTACCCCACTCCACTGTATGCCGCTCCAACGCACACCATTCCATTCTACGCTACTGCATTGGACAACCCTCCACTCTGTGCCACTCCACTATATGCTATTTTATTCTACTTCACCCGACTTAACTGTATGTCACTGAGATATAACTCCATTATATGCAATACACTGGACGCCAATCCACATGGGTGGTCTCAAAGACTTATCCACTGACAGACATTTGTAGTATTCACTGACGACTCTTTCCACATCTTTGTCAATGCCGGGCCACTAATACAAATTTCTCACAGCAGATTTGGTTTTTCCTATACCAAGGTGTCCCGCATGGCACATAGAAACAATTCTCTCCCTTAAAGCAAATGGAGGAATTATTTTAACCACTCTTTCTAAGAACCTCTCATTGTATGACAACTCATTACGCACTTCCCAGAACACTCTCAGGTCTCCAAATACACTCTTATTTGCCCATCTGTTCCTCACATAATCACTGACTAACTCTTGATTTTTTGCACTTTCTGCATGTCCCTCATATTTTTTTTAGTGAATGTTCTCCTGTATCAACAGCCACGGCAATTTTCTCATTTTCCAATAGTTCGTCCTAATTTTCTAGCAATGCTTTGGGAATTCTGGATAGAAGATCAGCAGCAGTATTTTTGTCCTGACAAATACTCTACCCTGCACACATAATCCAACAATTGCATGGATAGCCTGGCTAGTCTTGATGACACTCAAGACATTCCTACTGTAGTCAACATTTTCACTAATGGTTTGTGATTGCACCTAATGGTTATTTCTTTCCCCCAGGCAAATGAGTGAAAATGCTCTCTGGCCCACATACATGCTAAGGCCTCCCTCTCATTTACTGCATGCTTCTCCTCAGATGGAGGTGACGCCCTTGATGCAAATGCAATCATACCTTCACCACCCTTACTATTTTTTACGATAATACTGCCCACAAACCTTTACTGCTTGGATCTGTAGTTATAATGCTGGTACTCTAGGGATCAAACCCTTGTGATACTGCTCCAGAACAGATAGCTTAATTGATAATTGGAAGCTCTTGATCACATACATCAGACCAAAGAAAGTTAGCATTTGTTTTCATAATTTGCGTATCTGACATGTTTTCATGGAGAAATTGTTAACACATTTTGAAAAAATTTCTATCAAACCCAAAAATGACTTCAAGTCCTCTTTGTTTTGTGAATAAGGTGCATTCTTAATAACATACAACAAATCTTTCCTAGGTTTAATACCACAGCCGTTAATCCCATGTCCCAGGTAAGTAAAATGCTGTTTTGTAGGCTTACACTTAGAATACTCCACTGTGAGGCCATATTTATCTAATATGTTCATAACTTCCTCTAATTTCCTGTTATGCTCCTCCTTATCCTTACCCATGATCAAAATGTCATCTTGGAAAAATAAAATAGCTCTCATTTTCCCCAATATAATTGAACATACAGCATTGAAAGACTGCAGCTGCTCACACTAAACCGAATGGCATTCTCTAGAATTGGAAACACCCTACTTGTATGAGAAAAGCTTTATATTTCTTACAATCCTCATGGACAGGAACTTGATGACAGGCCCAGGATCGATCTAAGGTGGAAAATACTTTTATATCTTTAGTCATGGTCAGCATCTCATTTACCCTCAGAAGAGGACACTGATCCACAACAACATTGTTGTTTAAATCACGTAAGTAAATGCATAGCCTCAACCATTCCATAAACCTTATGTGCAACCACTAATGGAGCTAACCCCTCCGCTGATCCGATTGGTTCTATTTTCCTGCATCAACTAAATGTGTTAGTTCTCCTGTAAGTTCATCCCTGATCGTCATTGGTACATTCCTTGATTTGTGAACCTCGGGAACTGCTTTATCCTTAAGAACAATCCTTTGTTCAAAATGTTTTAACCTTCTAATTTTCCCAAGGAGCACATTTGAAAATTGCTTCAACAATACCTTTTCCATTATTTCTCCATCATCCACTAATAAAACGTGTTCTTTGTTGTTGGGATCTAAAACAAGATGCCTTTGATCCAACCACACTAAAACCGATTGGCCTTTCCTTGCTATGCATAGTTTACCATATACCTTTCTGTTCTTAAATCTGAAAATCTGATTTCTGTACCCTTACATGTCTCACTAGTGTAACTCTCTGAAGCAATATCAGATATTTCCAATTCAGATCCGAATTTCCTTACAAAATTATTTCTCCACAAATTTTCATTCACTTTTGTGTACAGTGATCCTGAATCTGCTGCTATATGTAACCTATACCTCCCAACTTCATGAAACATATTGGTTTATTTTTACAATTCCCTTCTGAAATATTTATTATCACCTTTTCTTTCACATTCAACACCTCATAGTTACCACTCTCCTTGCCACTTGATGTTCCTGTATCCTCCCCTTCTATACATTTTACTTTGCTGCCTCTTTTACTTTTTATCCTGCAGACTCAAGCATAATGACCCATATCCCACAAGCGCTACACTTTTGTTTTAACACTGGACAATTTTTACTGTATGCTAAATGGGTGGTGTTATCACATCTATAACATTTTAAATTGTCTCTATTTGTTTTTTGCTTTTACCCTTTTCCTTTTTTATATGGCTTGTCCCTAGAACACTTTCTGTAACTATCTTAGCTACCACCTTAGGCTCTGATGTATTCTTTAGTGCTCTATCACACCTTCCTAGCATTTCAGGTTTGCGTACTATAGACATTACATCTTTCACTTCTGCATCAACATTTACTCATAGTCTATCATGAATAGCTGGATCATGCACATGCATTACAGCGTGATCAAGTATAAGCTCTACCATTAACCCTCCAAACTTGCAATCTAATAATTATTTTCTCAATGCTGTGACATACTCATCTATTGATTCCTACTTTTGCTGCTTCCTGTGCAAAAAACTTACACCGGGTAATGCCAATACACACCTTGAGAAAAAAATACCTGTCCAAAGATGTAATCACTTTATTAAAAACATTTCTGTAGGGGGCGTGGCTTTGGTGCCATCCAAGATGGCCGCTTGATTTGGGAGCTCTGCCAAGCGGGTGAAACAGCAACGCTTTCTTTGCATCTTTGGAGCCTCTTTACAGAGGTTTTATTAGCCTAAGGATTGCATAGTATTGGAGGATGCAAGACTGCTGTTCACAGGTTGGATGAAGCGTTTCGTGCTTCTTTTTCGTTTGCGGCGGCCGATGCCTCGTGGGCTGCCGCCATTTTACAAACTCTCTTCAGACTCTGAAATGCAGAGGATGACTGCACCTTCATTTGCTGCCAGTCATTGGAATTGCTCCCTCATTTCAGCTAAGCTCATGTTTCTGACATCAGCTTTGGTGTTAAATGGAACTAGAGCCTGTAAATGACTGCACCTGTGTATGCTGCCAGCTATTTAGCTTTATAACTGCGTTGACTACCACTTTGCTGTACATTGTTATTTATTGAACAAGATGGCCATCTGCAACTTATTCTTTTGCCTGTTTCTCTCATTCTCTCGGGTTGCACTCTTATGTTAAGATACCAGGTGTATCTCCTGATTGCTAACTTTATTATATGGGACTGTATGATTACATTACTTTCTTAGCTCCTGCAATATATCTTTGAAGCATAAGGAACTCATTTTCTGCTGATAGGCATGAGACCGTTATGGTAATCTTTTATATGACGGTCTCTTCTATATTATTGTTATTATTGGTGTACATCTCATTGTTTTTTTTGGGACTTGGCTGGTTCCCTGGTTCACTGTAGGTGTTTGGGTAGGCAAAAAAACAACATTTTGTAACCAAAGCTAGACCTCAGTCTACCCCCACTTCAAACACGTGTTCGACCTCTAGCACGTTACTGATGGATAAGGTGATTGCACCTGATGAAATGGCAAGTTCTGTTATCTCTTGTCCTTTGTCTATTCCTATTTCTTCAAATAAAGTTCAATCGCCCTCTTCTGCCAACAAATGTCTCAAACAGGATCCTCCTTCACCAGAAAAATCTCCATCTCCCATTTCTCTAGAAATTTTGTTAGAGGAAATTCGAGCACTACGACCTTTTGTTGAGGAAACCAGGAAGCGTATCCAGAGCCTCGATGATAAATGAACCTTCATAGATAATGGGGTGTCTTTCATGGAGTAGCGAGTTGTTGTTGAACTGCATAATAAAACAAGTAAAATTGCTCGAACGGGAAAGGAGATTCTACACCTAAAAAAGCATGATGAAGATTTGGAGAACAGAAATAGGAGGAATAACCTTGGCATTTATGGCCTTCCTTAAAGTGTTACAGCAAACAAATGATGGACGGAATGCTGACAATGCAAACATTCTCCCCCAGTTCAAAGATTTGGGTTAAATCCGTCGTTCTTTTGCCCACTACGCCACCCCAGTTTGGACCCAGCCATATGCAAATCAGTCTTGACCCTGTGCCCCACGGGAACAGTTCAGACCGAACTGCCAGGCCAGGTCCTCCCTGGACTGGAAACAAGCATCCTGGGACCGCTTTCAGGGTATGTCACCCTTCTTCAGCCAGGCTAGCTTGAATCCAGTGGCACAGTGAGCAAGGGACCCACGTCTGGGCATACCCATCCCAC
Source organism: Calotriton arnoldi (assembly GCA_963921515.1). Classification (NCBI taxonomy): domain Eukaryota; kingdom Metazoa; phylum Chordata; class Amphibia; order Caudata; family Salamandridae; genus Calotriton; species Calotriton arnoldi. The sequence goes on along the minus strand of CAWUFW010010370.1, from coordinate 64,989 downwards.
TTAGGGCGAAAAGTGTTACAGCAAACAAATGATGGACGGAATGCTGACAATGCAAACATTCTCCCCCAGTCAAAAGATCTGGGTTAAATCCATCGTTCTTTTGCCCACTACGCCACCCCAGCTTGGACCCAGCCATATGCAAATCAGTCTTGACCCTGTGCCCCATGGGAACAGTCCAGACCGAACTGCCAGGCCAGGTCCTCCCTGGTCCGGAAACAAGCATCCTGGGACCGGTTTCAGGGTATGTCACCCTTCTTCAGCCAGGCTAGCTTGAATACAGTGGCACAGTGAGCAAGGGACCCACGTCTGGGCATACCCATCCCACTTAGGGCGAAAAGTGTTACAGCAAACAAATGATGGACGGAATGCTGACAATGCAAACATTCTCCCCCAGTCAAAAGATCTGGGTTAAATCCATCGTTAATTTGCCCACTACGCCACCCCAGTTTGGACCCAGCCATATGCAAATCAGTCTTGACCCTGTGCCCATGGGAACAGTCCAGACCGAACTGACAGGCCAGGTCCTCCCTGGACCGGAAACAAGCATCCTGGGACCGATTCCAGGGTATATCACCCTTCTTCAGCCAGGCTAGCTTGAATCCAGTGGCACAGTGAGCAAGGGACCCACATCTGGGCATACCCATCCCACTTAGGGCAAAAAGTGTTACAGCAAACAAATGATGGACGGAAGGCTGACAATGCAAACATTCTCCCCCAGTCAAAAGATCTGGGTTAAATCCATCGTTCATTTGCCCACTACGCCACCCCAGTTTGGACCCAGCAATATGCAAATCAGTCTTGACCCTGTGCCCCATGGGAACAGTCCAGACCGAACTACCAGGCCAGGTCCTCCTTGGATCGGAAACAAGCATCCTGTGACCGGTTTCAGGGTATGTCACCCTTCTTCAGCCAGGCTAGCTTGAATCCAGTGGCACAGTGAGCAAAGGACCCACGTCTGGGCATACCCATCCCACTTAGCGCGAAAAGTGTTACAGCAAACAAATGATGGACAGAATGGTGACAATGCAAACATTCTCCACCAGTCAAAAGATCTTGGTTAAATCCATTGTTCTTTTGCTCACTACGCCACCCCAGTTTGGACCCACCCATAAGCAAATCATTCTTGACCCTGTGCCCCATGGGAACAGTCCAGACCGAACTGCCAGGCCAGGTCCTCCCTGGACCGGAGACAAGCATCCTGGGACCTGTTTCAGGGTATGTCACCCTTCTTCAGCCAGGCTAGCTTGAATCCAGTGGCACAGTGAGCAAGGGACCCACGTCTGGGCATACCCATCCCACTTAGGGCGAAAAGTGTTACAGCAAACAAATGATGGACGGAATGCTGACAATGCAAACATTCTCCCCCAGTCAAAAGATCTGGGTTAAAACCATCGTTCTTTTGCCCAATACACCACCCCAGTTTGGACCCAGCAATATGCAAATCAGTCTTGACCCTGTGCCCCATGGGAACAGTCCAGACCGAACTGCCAGGCCAGGTCCTCCCTGGACCAGAGACAAGCATCCTGGGACCGGTTTCAGGGTATGTCACCCTTCTTCAGCCAGGCTAGCTTGAATCCAGTGGCACAGTGAGCAAGGGACCCACGTCTGGGCATACCCATCCCACTTAGGGCGAAAAGTGTTACAGCAAACAAATGATGGACGGAATGCTGACAATGCAAACATTCTCCCCCAGTCAAAAGATCTGGGTTAAATCCATCGTTCTTTTGCCCACTACGCCACCCCAGTATGGACCCAGCCATATGCAAATCAGTCTTTACCCTGTGCCCTATGGGAAGAGTCCAGACCGAACTGCCAGACGTAGGTCTCTTGCTCACTGCGCCACTGGATTCAAGCTAGCCTGGCTGAAGAAGGGTGACATACCCTGAAACCGGTCCCAGGATGCTTGTTTCCGATCCAGGGAGGACCTGGCCTGGCAGTTCGGTCTGGACTGTTCCCATGGGCACAGGGTCAAGACTGATTTGCATATGGCTGGGTCCAAACTGGGGTGGCGTAGTGGTCAAAAGAACGATGGATTTAACCCAGATCTTTTGACTGGGGGAGAATGTTTGCATTGTCAGCATTGTCAGCATTCCGTCCATCATTTGTTTGCTGTAACACTTTTCGCCCTAAGTGGGATGGGTATGCCCAGACGTGGGTCCCTTGCTCACTGTGCCACTGGATTCAAGCTAGACTGGCTGAAGAAGGGTGACATACCCTGAAAGCGGTCCCAGGATGCTTGTTTCCAGTCCAGGGAGGACCTGGCCTGGGAGTTCGGTCTGGACTGTTCCCATGGGGCATAGGGTCAAGACTGATTTGCATATGGCTGGGTCCAAACTGGGGTGGCGTAGTGGGCAAAAGAACGACGGATTTAACCCAGATCTTTTGACTGGGGGAGAATGTTTGCATTGTCAGCATTCCGTCCATCATTTTTTTCCTGTAACACTTTTCGCCCTAAGTGGATTGGGTATGCTCAGGCGTGGGTCCCTTGCTCACTGTGCCACTCTATTCAAGCTAGCCTGGCTGAAGAAGGGTGAAATACCCTGAAACAGGTCTCAGGATGCTTGTTTCCAGTCCAGGGAGGACCTGCCCTTGCAGTTCGGTCTGGACTGTTCCCATGGGGCACAGGGTCAAGACTGGTTTGCATATGGCTGGGTCTGAACTGGGGTGGCGTAGTGGGCAAAAGAACGATGGATTTAACCCAGATCTTTTGACTGTGGGAGAATGTTTGCATTGTCAGCATTCCGCCCATCATTTGTTTGCTGTAACACTTTTCGCCCTAAGTCGGATGGGTATGCCCAGACGTGGGTCCCTTGCTCACTGTGCCACTGGATTCAAGCTAGCCTGGCTGAAGAAGGGTGAAATACCCAGAAACCGGTCCCAGGATGCTTGTTTCCGGTCCAGGGAGGACCTGGCCTGGCAGTTCGGTCTGGACTGTTCCCATGGGGCACAGGGTCAAGACTGATTTGCATATGGCTGGGTCCAAACTGGGGTGGCGTAGTGGGCAAAAGAACGATGGATTTAACCCAGATCTTTTGACAGTGGGAGAATGTTTGCATTGTCAGCATTCCGTCCATCATTTGTTTGCTGTAACACTTTTCGCCCTAAGTGGGATGGGTATGCCCAGACGTGGGATCCCTTGCTCACTGTGCCACTGGATTCAAGCTAGCTTGGCTGAAGAAGGGTGACATACCCTGAAACCGGTTCCAGGATGCTTGTTTCCGGTCCAGGGAGGACCTGACCTGGAAGTTCGGTCTGGACTGTTCCCATGGGGCACAGGGTCAAGACTGATTTGCATATGGCTGGGTCCAAACTGGGGTGGCGTAGTGGGCAAAAGAACAATGGATTTAACCCAGATCTTTTGACTGTGGGAGAATGTTTGCATTGTCAGCATTCCGTCCATCATTTGTTTGTTGTAACACTTTTCGCCCTAAGTGGGATGGGTATGCCCAGACGTGGGTCCCTTGCTCACTGTGCCACTGGATTCAAGCTAGCCTGGCTGAAGAAGGGTGACATACCCTGAAACCGGTCCCAGGATGCTTGTTTCCGGTCCAGGGAGGACCTGGCCTGGCAGGTCGGTCTGGACTGTTCCCATGGGGCACAGGGTCAAGACTGATTTGCATATGGCTGGGTCCAAACTGGGGTGGCGTAGTGGGCAAAAGAACGATGGATTTAACCCAGATCTTTTGACTGTGGGAGAATGTTTGCAGTGTCAGCATTCCGTCCATCATTTGTTTGCTGTAACACTTTTAGCCCTAAGTGGGATGGGTATGCCCAGACGTGGGTCCCTTGCTCACTGTGCCACTGGATTCAAGCTAGCCTGGCTGAAGAAGGGTGACATACCCTGAAACCGGTCCCAGGATGCTTGATTCCAGGCCAAGGGAGGACCTGGCCTGGCAGTTCGGTCTGGACTGTTCCCATGGGGCACAGGGTCAAGGCTGATTTGCATATGGCTGGGTCCAAACTGGGGTGGCGTAGTGGTCAAAAGAACGATGGATTTAACCCATATCTTTTGACTGGGGGAGAATGTTTGCATTGTCAGCATTCCGTCCATCATTTGTTTGCTGTAACACTTTTTGCTCTAAGTGGGATGGGTATGCCCAGACGTGGGATCCTTGGTAACTGTGCCACTGGATTCAAGCTAGCCTGGCTGAAGAAGGGTGACAAACCCTGAAACCGGTCCCAGGATGCTTGTTTCCGGTCCAGGGAGGACCTGGCCTGGCAGTTCGGTCTGGAGTGTTCCCATGGGGCACAGGGTCAAGACTGATTTGCATATGGCTGGGTCCAAACTGGGGTGGCGTAGTGGGCAAAAGAACGATGGATTTAACCCAGATCTTTTGACTGGGGGAGAATGTTTGCATTGTCAGCATTCCCTCCATCATTTGTTTGCTGTAACACTTTTCGCCCTAAGTGGGATGGGTATGCCCAGACGTGGGTCCCTTGCTCACTGTGACACTCTATTCAAGCTAGCCTGGCTGAAGAAGGGTGACATACCCTGAAACAGGTCTCAGGATGCTTGTTTCCAGTCCAGGGAGGACCTGGCCTTGCAATTCGGTCTGGACTGTTCCCATGGGGCACAGGGTCAAGACTGATTTGCATATGGCTGGGTCAAAACTGGGGTGGCGTAGTGGGCAAAAGAACGATGGATTTAACCCAGATCTTTTGACTGGGGGAGAATGTTTGCATTGTCAGCATTCCGCCCATCATTTGTTTGCTGTAACACTTTTCGCCCTAAGTCGGATGGGTATGCCCAGACGTGGGTCCCTTGCTCACTGTGCCACTGGATTCAAGCTAGCCTGGCTGAAGAAGGGTGACATACCCTGAAACCGGTCCCAGGATGCTGGTTTCCGGTCCAGGGAGGACCTGGCCTGGCAGTTCAGTCTGGACTGTTCCCATGGGGCACAGGGTCAAGACTGATTTGCATGTGGCTGGGTCCAAACTGGGGTGGCGTAGTGGGCAAATAAACGTTGGATTTAACCCAGATCTTTTGACTGGGGGAGAATGTTTGCATTGTCAGCATTCCGTCCATCATTTGTTTGTTGTAACACTTTTAGCCCTAAGTGGGATGGGTATGCCCAGACGTGGGTCCCTTGCTCACTGTACCACTGGATTCAAGCTAGCCTGGTGGAAGAAGGGTGACATACCCTGAAACCGGTCCCAGGATGCTTGTTTCCGGTCCTGGGATGACCTGGCCTGGAAGTTCCGTCTGGACTGTTCCCATGGGGCACAGGGTCAAGACTGATTTGCATATGGCTGGGTCCAAACTGGGGTGGCGTAGTGGGCAAAAGAACGATGGATTTAACCCAGATCTTTTGACTGGGGGAGAATGTTTGCATTGTCAGCATTCCGTTCATCATTTGTTTGCTGTAACACTTTTCACCCTAAGTGGGATGGGTATGCCCAGACGTGGGTCCCTTGCTCACTGTGCCACTGGATTCAAGCTAGCCTGGCTGGAGAAGGGTGAAATACCCTGAAACCGGTCCCAGGATACTTGTTTCCGGTCCAGGGAGGACCTGGCCTGGCAGTTCGGTCTGGACTGTTCCCATGGGGCACAGGGTCAAGACTGATTTGCATATGGCTGGGTCCAAACTGGGGTGGCGTAGTGGGCAAAAGAACGATGGATTTAACCCAGATCTTTTGACTGGGGGAGAATGTTTGCATTGTCAGCATTCCGTCCATCATTTGTTTGCTGTAACACTTTTCGCCCTAAGTGGGATGGGTATGCCCAGACGTGGGATCCTTGCTCACTGTGCCACTGGATTCAAGCTAGCCTGGCTGAAGAAGGGTGACATACCCTGAAACCGGTTCCAGGATGCTTGTTTCTGGTCCAGGGAGGACCTGGCCTGGCAGTTCAGTCTGGACTGTTCCCATGGGGCACAGGGTCAAGAATGATTTGCATATGGCTAGGTCCAAACTGGGGTGGCGTAGTGGGCAAAAGAACAATGGATTTAACCCAGATCTTTTGACTGTGGGAGAATGTTTGCATTGTCAGCATTCCGTCCATCATTTGTTTGTTGTAACACTTTTCGCCCTAAGTGGGATGGGTATGCCCAGATGTGGGTCCCTTGCTCACTGTGCCACTGGATTCAAGCTAGCCTGGCTGAAGAAGGGTGACATACCCTGAAACCGGTCCCAGGATGCTTGTTTCTGGTCCAGGGAGGACCTGGCCTGGCTGTTCGGTCTGGACTGTTCCCATGGGGCACAGGGTCAAGACTGATTTGCATATGTCTGGGTCCAAACTGGGGTGGCGTAGAGGGCAAAAGAACGATGGATTTAACCCAGATCTTTTGACTCGGGGAGAATGTTTGCATTGTCAGCATTCCGTCCATCATTTGTTTGCTGTAACACTTTTCGCCCTAAGTGGGATGGGTATGCCCAGACGTGGGTCCCTTGCTCACTGTGCCACTGGATTCAAGCTAGCCTGGCTGAAGAAGGGTGACATACCCTGAAACCGGTCCCAGGATGCTTGTTTCCGGTCCAGGGTGGCCCTGGCCTGGCAGTTCGGTCTGGACTGTTCCTATGGGGCACAGGGTCAAGACTGATTTGAATATGGCTGGGTCCAAACTGGGGTGGCGTAGTGGGCAAAAGAACGATGGATTTAACCCAGATCTTTTGACTGGGGGAGAATGTTTGCATTGTCAGCATTCCGTCCATCATTTGTTTGCTGTAACACTTTTTGCTCGAAGTGGGATGGGTATGCCCAGACGTGGGATCCTTGGTAACTGTGCCACTGGATTCAAGCTAGCCTGGCTGAAGAAGGGTGACAAACCCTGAAACCGGTCCCAGGATGCGTGTTTCCGGTCCAGGGAGGACCTGGCCTGGCAGTTCGGTCTGGACTGTTCCCATGGGGCACAGGGTGAAGACTGATTTGCATATTGCTGGGTCCAAACTGGGGTGGCGTAGTGGGCAAAAGAACAATGGATTTAACCCAGATCTTTTGACTGTGGGAGAATGTTTGCATTGTCAGCATTCCGTCCATCATTTGTTTGTTGTAACACTTTTCGCCCTAAGTGGGATGGGTATGCCCAGACGTGGGTCCCTTGCTCACTGTGCCACTGGATTCAAGCTAGCCTGGCTGAAGAAGGGTGAAATACCCTGAAACAGGTCCCAGGATGCTTGTTTCCGGTCCAGGGAGGACCTGGCCTGGCAGTTCGGTCTGGACTGTTCCCATGGGGCACAGGGTCAAGACTGATTTGCATATGGCTGGGTCCAAACTGGGGTGGCGTAGTGGGCAAAAGAACGATGGATTTAACCCAGATCTTTTGACTTGGGGAGAATGTTTGCAGTGTCAGCATTCCGTCCATCATTTGTTTGCTGTAACACTTTTAGCCCTAAGTGGGATGGGTATTCCCAGACGTGGGTCCCTTGCTCACTGTGCCACTGGATTCAAGCTAGCCTGGCTGAAGAAGGGTGACATACCCTGAAACCGGTCCCAGGATGCTTGTTTCCGGTCCAGGGAGGACCTGGCCTGGCAGTTCCGTCTGGACTGTTCCCATGGGGCACAGGGTCAAGACTGATTTGCATATGGCTGGGTCCAAACTGGGGTGGCGTAGTGGGCAAAAGAACGATGGATTTAACCCAGATCTTTTGACTGGGGGAGAATGTTTGCATTGTCAGCATTCCGTCCATCATTTGTTTGCTGTAACACTTTTCGCCCTAAGTGGGATGGGTATGCCCAGACTTGGGTCCCTTGCTCACTGTGCCACTGGATTCAAGCTAGCCTGGCTGGAGAAGGGTGACATACCCTGAAACCGGTCCCAGGATACTTGTTTCCGGTCCAGGGAGGACCTGGCCTGGCAGTTCGGTCTGGACTGTTCCCATGGGGCACAGGGTCAAGACTGATTTGCATATGGCTGGGTCCAAACTGGGGTGGCGTAGTGGGCAAAAGAACGATGGATTTAACCCAGATCTTTTGACTGGGGGAGAATGTTTGCATTGTCAGCATTCCGTCCATCATTTGTTTGCTGTAACACTTTTCGCCCTAAGTGGGATGGGTATGCCCAGACGTAGGATCCTTGCTCACTGTGCCACTGGATTCAAGCTAGCCTGGCTGAAGAAGGGTGATATACCCTGAAACCGGTTCCAGGATGCTTGTTTCTGGTCCAGGGAGGACCTGGCCTGGCAGTTCAGTCTGGACTGTTCCCATGGGGCACAGGGTCAAGACTGATTGGCATATGGCTGGGTCCAAACTGGGGTGGCGTAGTGGGCAAAAGAACAATGGATTTAACCCAGATCTTTTGACTGTGGGAGAATGTTTGCATTGTCAGCATTCCGTCCATCATTTGTTTGTTGTAACACTTTTCGCCCTAAGTGGGATGGGTATGCCCAGACGTGGGTCCCTTGCTCACTGTGCCACTGGATTCAAGCTAGCCTGGCTGAAGAAGGGTGACATACCCTGAAACCGGTACCAGGATGCTTGTTTCTGGTCTAGGGAGGACCTGGCCTGGCTGTTCGGTCTGGACTGTTCCCATGGGGCACAGGGTCAAGACTGATTTGCATATGGCTGGGTCCAAACTGGGGTGGCGTAGTGGGCAAAAGAACGATGGATTTAACCCAGATCTTTTGACTGGGGGAGAATGTTTGCATTGTCAGCATTCCGTCCATCATTTGTTTGCTGTAACACTTTTCGCCCTAAGTGGGATGGGTATGCCCAGACGTAGGATCCCTTGCTCACTGTGCCACTGGATTCAAGCTAGCCTGGCTGAAGAAGGGTGATATACCCTGAAACCGGTTCCAGGATGCTTGTTTCCGGTCCAGGGAGGACCTGGCCTGGCAGTTCGGTCTGCGACTGTTCCCATGGGGCACAGGGTCAAGACTGATTTGCATATGGCTGGGTCCAAACTGGGGTGGCGTAGTGGGCAAAAGAACAATGGATTTAACCCAGATCTTTTGACTGTGGGAGAATGTTTGCATTGTCAGCATTCCGTCCATCATTTGTTTGCTGTAACACTTTTCGCCCTAAGTGGGATGGGTATGCCCAGACGTAGGATCCTTGCTCACTGTGCCACTGGATTCAAGCTAGCCTGGCTGAAGAAGGGTGATATACCCTGAAACCGGTTCCAGGATGCTTGTTTCTGGTCCAGGGAGGACCTGGCCTGGCAGTTCGGTCTGGACTGTTCCCATGGGGCACAGGGTCAAGACTGATTTGCATATGGCTGGGTCCAAACTGGGGTGGCGTAGTGGGCAAAAGAACAATGGATTTAACCCAGATCTTTTGACTGTGGGAGAATGTTTGCATTGTCAGCATTCCGTCCATCATTTGTTTGTTGTAACACTTTTCGCCCTAAGTGGGATGGGTATGCCCAGACGTGGGTCCCTTGCTCACTGTGCCACTGGATTCAAGCTAGCCTGGCTGAAGAAGGGTGACATACCCTGAAACCGGTCCCAGGATGCTTGTTTCTGGTCCAGGGAGGACCTGGCCTGGCTGTTCGGTCTGGACTGTTCCCATGGGGCACAGGGTCAAGACTGATTTGCATATGGCTGGGTCCAAACTGGGGTGGCGTAGTGGGAAAAAGAACAATGGATTTAACCCAGATCTTTTGACTGTGGGAGAATGTTTGCATTGTCAGCATTCCGTCCATCATTTGTTTGCTGTAATACTTTTAGCCCTAAGTGGGATGGGTATGCCCAGACGTGGGTCCCTTGCTCACTGTGCCACTGGATTCAAGCTAGCCTGGCTGAAGAAGGGTGACATACCCTGAAACCGGTCCCAGGATGCTTGTTTCCAGGTCCAGGGAGGACCTGGCCTGGCAGTTCGGTCTGGACTGTTCCCATGGGGCACAGGGTCAAGGCTGATTTGCATATGGCTGGGTCCAAACTGGGGTGGCGTAGTGGTCAAAAGAACGATGGATTTAACCCATATCTTTTGACTGTGGGAGAATGTTTGCATTGTCAGCATTCCGTCCATCATTTGTTTGCTGTAACACTTTTTGCTCTAAGTGGGATGGGTATGCCCAGACGTGGGATCCCTTGGTCACTGTGCCACTGGATTCAAGCTAGCCTGGCTGAAGAAGGGTGACAAACCCTGAAACCGGTCCCAGGATGCTTGTTTCCGGTCCAGGGAGGACCTGGCCTGGCAGTTCGGTCTGGAGTGTTCCCATGGGGCACAGGGTCAAGACTGATTTGCATATGGCTGGGTCCAAACTGGGGTGGCGTAGTGGGCAAAAGAACGATGTATTTAACCCAGATCTTTTGACTTGGGGAGAATGTTTGCAGTGTCAGCATTCCGTCCATCATTTGTTTGCTGTAACACTTTTAGCCCTAAGTGGGATGGGTATTCCCAGACGTGGGTCCCTTGCTCACTGTGCCACTGGATTCAAGCTAGCCTGGCTGAAGAAGGGTGACATACCCTGAAACCGGTCCCAGGATGCTTGTTTCCGGTCCAGGGAGGACCTGGCCTGGCAGTTCCGTCTGGACTGTTCCCATGGGGCACAGGGTCAAGACTGATTTGCATATGGCTGGGTCCAAACTGGGGTGGCGTAGTGGGCAAAAGAACGATGGATTTAACCCAGATCTTTTGACTGGGGGAGAATGTTTGCATTGTCAGCATTCCGTTCATCATTTGTTTGCTGTAACACTTTTCGCCCTAAGTGGGATGGGTATGCCCAGACGTGGGTCCCTTGCTCACTGTGCCACTGGATTCAAGCTAGCCTGGCTGGAGAAGGGTGACATACCCTGAAACCGGTCCCAGGATGCTTGTTTCCGGTCCAGGGAGGACCTGGCCTGGCAGTTCGGTCTGGACTGTTCCCATGGGGCACAGGGTCAAGACTGATTTGCATATGGCTGGGTCCAAACTGGGGTGGCGTAGTGGGCAAAAGAACGATGGATTTAACCCAGATCTTTTGACTGTGGGAGAATGTTTGCATTGTCAGCATTCCGTCCATCATTTGTTTGCTGTAACACTTTTCGCCCTAAGTGGGATGGGTATGCCCAGACGTGGGATCCCTTGCTCACTGTGCCACTGGATTCAAGCTAGCCTGGCTGAAGAAGGGTGACATACCCTGAAACCGGTCCCAGGATGCTTGTTTCCTGGTCCAGGGAGGACCTGGCCTGGCAGTTCAGTCTGGACTGTTCCCATGGGGCACAGGGTCAAGACTGATTTGCATATGGCTGGGTCCAAACTGGGGTGGCGTAGTGGGCAAAAGAACAATGGATTTAACCCAGATCTTTTGACTGTGGGAGAATGTTTGCATTGTCAGCATTCCGTCCATCATTTGTTTGTTGTAACACTTTTAGCCCTAAGTGGGATGGGTATGCCCAGACGTGGGTCCCTTGCTCACTGTGCCACTGGATTTAAGCTAGCCTGGCTGAAGAAGGGTGACATACCCTGAAACCAGTCCCAGGATGCTTGTTTCTGGTCTAGGAAGGACCTGGCCTGGCTGTTCGGTCTGGACTGTTCCCATGGGGCACAGGGTCAAGACTGATTTGCATATGGCTGGGTCCAAACTGGGGTGGCGTAGTGGGCAAAAGAACGATGGATTTAACCCAGATCTTTTGACTGGGGGAGAATGTTTGCATTGTCAGCATTCCGTCCATCATTTGTTTGCTGTAACACTTTTCGCCCTAAGTGGGATGGGTATGCCCAGACGTGGGATCCCTTGCTCACTGTGCCACTGGATTCAAGCTAGCCTGGCTGAAGAAGGGTGATATACCCTGAAACCGGTTCCAGGATGCTTGTTTCTGTTCCAGGGAGGACCTGGCCTGGCAGTTCAGTCTGGACTGTTCCCATGGGGCACAGGGTCAAGACTGATTTGCATATGGCTGGGTCCAAACTGGGGTGGCGTAGTGGGCAAAAGAACGATGGATTTAACCCAGATCTTTTGACTGTGGGAGAATGTTTGCATTGTCAGCATTCCGTCCATCATTTGTTTGCTGTAACACTTTTCGCCCTAAGTGGGATGGGTATGCCCAGACGTGGGATCCCTTGCTCACTGTGCCACTGGATTCAAGCTAGCCTGGCTGAAGAAGGGTGACATACCCTGAAACCGGTCCCAGGATGCTTGTTTCTGGTCCAGGGAGGACCTGGCCTGGCAGTTCGGTCTGGACTCTTCCCATGGGGCACAGGGTCAAGACTGATTTGCATATGGCTGGGTCCAAACTGGGGTGGCGTAGTGGGCAAAAGAACAATGGATTTAACCCAGATCTTTTGACTGTGGGAGAATGTTTGCATTGTCAGCATTCCGTCCATCATTTGTTTGTTGTAACACTTTTCGCCCTAAGTGGGATGGGTATGCCCAGACGTGGGTCCCTTGCTCACTGTGCCACTGGATTCAAGCTAGCCTGGCTGAAGAAGGGTGACATACCCTGAAACCGGTCCCAGGATGCTTGTTTCTGGTCCAGGGAGGACCTGGCCTGGCTGTTCGGTCTGGACTGTTCCCATGGGGCACAGGGTCAAGACTGATTTGCATATGGCTGGGTCCAAACTGGGGTGGCGTAGTGGGAAAAAGAACAATGGATTTAACCCAGATCTTTTGACTGTGGGAGAATGTTTGCATTGTCAGCATTCCGTCCATCATTTGTTTGCTGTAACACTTTTCGCCCTAAGTGGGATGGGTATGCCCAGACGTGGGTCCCTTGCTCACTGTGCCACTGGATTCAAGCTAGCCTGGCTGAAGAAGGGTGACATACCCTGAAACCGGTCCCAGGATGCTTGTTTCCAGGTCCAGGGAGGACCTGGCCTGGCAGTTCGGTCTGGACTGTTCCCATGGGGCACAGGGTCAAGACTGATTTGCATATGGCTGGGTCCAAACTGGGGTGGCGTAGTGGTCAAAAGAACGATGGATTTAACCCATATCTTTTGACTGGGGGAGAATGTTTGCATTGTCAGCATTCCGTCCATCATTTGTTTGCTGTAACACTTTTCGCTCTAAGTGGGATGGGTATGCCCAGATGTGGGATCCTTGGTAACTGTGCCACTGGATTCAAGCTAGCCTGGCTGAAGAAGGGTGACAAACCCTGAAACCGGTCCCAGAATGCTTGTTTCCGGTCCAGGGAGGACCTGGCCTGGCAGTTCGGTCTGGAGTGTTCCCATGGGGCACAGGGTCAAGACTGATTTGCATATGGCTGGGTCCAAACTGGGGTGGCGTAGTGGGCAAATGAACGTTGGATTTAACCCAGATCTTTTGACTGGGGGAGAATGTTTGCATTGTCAGCATTCCGTCCATCATTTGTTTGTTGTAACACTTTTAGCCCTAAGTGGGATGGGTATGCCCAGACGTGGGTCCCTTGCTCACTGTGACACTCTATTCAAGCTAGCCTGGCTGAAGAAGGGTGAAATACCCTGAAACAGGTCTCAGGATGCTTGTTTCCAGTCCAGGGAGGACCTGCCCTTGCAGTTCGGTCTGGACTGTTCCCATGGGGCACAGGGTCAAGACTGATTTGCATATGGCTGGGTCCAAACTGGGGTGGCGTAGTGGGCAAAAGAACAATGGATTTAACCCAGATCTTTTGACTGGGGGAGAATGTTTGCATTGTCAGCATTCCGCCCATCATTTGTTTGCTGTAACACTTTTCGCCCTAAGTCGGATGGGTATGCCCAGACGTGGGTCCCTTGCTCACTGTGCCACTGGATTCAAGCTAGCCTGGCTGAAGAAGGGTGACATACCGTGAAACCGGTCCCAGGATGCTGGTTTCCGGTCCAGGGAGGACCTGGCCTGGCAGTTCAGTCTGGACTGTTCCCATGGGGCACAGGGTCAAGACTGATTTGCATATGGCTGGGTCCAAACTGGGGTGGCGTAGTGGGCAAATGAACGTTGGATTTAACCCAGATCTTTTGACTGTGGGAGAATGTTTGCATTGTCAGCATTCCGTCCATCATTTGTTTGTTGTAACACTTTTCGCCCTAAGTGGGATGGGTATGCCCAGACGTGGGTCCCTTGCTCACTGTGCCACTGGATTCAAGCTAGCCTGGCGGAAGAAGGGTGACATACCCTGAAACCGGTCCCAGGATGCTTGTTTCCGGTCCAGGGATGACCTGGCCTTGCAGTTCCGTCTGGACTGTTCCCATGGGGCACAGGGTCAAGACTGATTTGCATATGGCTGGGTCCAAACTGGGGTGGCGTAGTGGGCAAAAGAACGATGGATTTAACCCAGATCTTTTGACTGGGGGAGAATGTTTGCATTGTCAGCATTCCGTCCATCATTTGTTTGCTGTAACACTTTTCGCCCTAAGTGGGATGGATATACCCAGACGTGGGATCCTTGCTCACTGTGCCACTGGATTCAAGTTAGCCTGGCTGAAGAAGAATGACATACCCTGAAACCGGTCCAAGGATGCTTGTTTCTGGTCCGGGGAGGACATGACCTGGCATTTCAGTCTGGACTGTTCCCATGGGGCACAGGGTCAAGAATGATTTGCATATGGCTGGGTCCAAACTGGGGTGGCGTAGTGGGCAAAAGAACGATGGATTTAACCCAGATCTTTTGACTGTGGGAGAATGTTTGCATTGTCAGCATTCCGTCCATCATTTGTTTGCTGTAACACTTTTCGCCCTAAGTGGGATGGGTATGCCCAGACGTGGGTCCCTTGCTCACTGTGCCACTGGATTCAAGCTAGCCTGGCTGAAGAAGGGTGATATACCCTGAAACCGGTCCCAGGATGCTTGTTTCTGGTCCAGGGAGGACCTGGCCTGGCAGTTCAGTCTGGACTGTTCCCATGGGGCACAGGGTCAAGACTGATTGGCATATGGCTGGGTCCAAACTGGGGTGGCGTAGTGGGCAAAAGAACAATGGATTTAACCCAGATCTTTTGACTGTGGGAGAATGTTTGCATTGTCAGCATTCCGTCCATCATTTGTTTGTTGTAACACTTTTCGCCCTAAGTGGGATGGGTATGCCCAGACGTGGGTCCCTTGCTCACTGTGCCACTGGATTCAAGCTAGCCTGGCTGAAGAAGGGTGACATACCCTGAAACCGGTCCCAGGATGCTTGTTTCTGGTCCAGGGAGGACCTGGCCTGGCTGTTCGGTCTGGACTGTTCCCATGAGGCACAGGGTCAAGACTGATTTGCATATGGCTGGGTCCAAACTGGGGTGGCGTAGTGGGCAAAAGAACGATGGATTTAACCCAGATCTTTTGACTGGGGGAGAATGTTTGCATTGTCAGCATTCCGTCCATCATTTGTTTGCTGTAACACTTTTCGCCCTAAGTGGGATGGGTATGCCCAGACGTGGGATCCCTTGCTCACTGTGCCACTGGATTCAAGCTAGCCTGGCTGAAGAAGGGTGATATACCCTGAAACCGGTTCCAGGATGCTTGTTTCTGTTCCAGGGAGGACCTGGCCTGGCAGTTCAGTCTGGACTGTTCCCATGGGGCACAGGGTCAAGACTGATTTGCATATGGCTGGGTCCAAAGTGGGGTGGCGTAGTGGGCAAAAGAACAATGGATTTAACCCAGATCTTTTGACTGTGGGAGAATGTTTGCATTGTCAGCATTCCGTCCATCATTTGTTTGCTGTAACACTTTTCGCCCTAAGTGGGATGGGTATGCCCAGACGTAGGATCCTTGCTCACTGTGCCACTGGATTCAAGCTAGCCTGGCTGAAGAAGGGTGATATACCCTGAAACCGGTTCCAGGATGTTTGTTTCTGGTCCAGGGAGGACCTGGCCTGGCAGTTCAGTCTGGACTGTTCCCATGGGGCACAGGGTCAAGACTGATTTGCATATGGCTGGGTCCAAACTGGGGTGGCGTAGTGGGCAAAAGAACAATGGATTTAACCCAGATCTTTTGACTGTGGGAGAATGTTTGCATTGTCAGCATTCCGTCCATCATTTGTTTGTTGTAACACTTTTCGCCCTAAGTGGGATGGGTATGCCCAGACGTGGGTCCCTTGCTCACTGTGCCACTGGATTCAAGCTAGCCTGGCTGAAGAAGGGTGACATACCCTGAAACCGGTCCCAGGATGCTTGTTTCTGGTCCAGGGAGGACCTGGCCTGGCTGTTCGGTCTGGACTGTTCCCATGGGGCACAGGGTCAAGACTGATTTGCATATGGCTGGGTCCAAACTGGGGTGGCGTAGTGGGCAAAAGAACAATGGATTTAACCCAGATCTTTTGACTGTAGGAGAATGTTTGCATTGTCAGCATTCCGTCCATCATTTGTTTGCTGTAACACTTTTAGCCCTAAGTGGGATGGGTATGCCCAGACGTGGGTCCCTTGCTCACTGTGCCACTGGATTCAAGCTAGCCTGGCTGAAGAAGGGTGACATACCCTGAAACCGGTCCCAGGATGCTTGTTTCCAGGCCAAGGGAGGACCTGGCCTGGCAGTTCGGTCTGGACTGTTCCCATGGGGCACAGGGTCAAGGCTGATTTGCATATGGCTGGGTCCAAACTGGGGTGGCGTAGTGGTCAAAAGAACGATGGATTTAACCCATATCTTTTGACTGGGGGAGAATGTTTGCATTGTCAGCATTCCGTCCATCATTTGTTTGCTGTAACACTTTTTGCTCTAAGTGGGATGGGTATGCCCAGACGTGGGATCCCTTGGTAACTGTGCCACTGGATTCAAGCTAGCCTGGCTGAAGAAGGGTGACAAACCCTGAAACCGGTCCCAGGATGCTTGTTTCCGGTCCAGGGAGGACCTGGCCTGGCAGTTCGGTCTGGAGTGTTCCCATGGGGCACAGGGTCAAGACTGATTTGCATATGGCTGGGTCCAAACTGGGGTGGCGTAGTGGGCAAAAGAACGATGGATTTAACCCAGATCTTTTGACTGGGGGAGAATGTTTGCATTGTCAGCATTCCCTCCATCATTTGTTTGCTGTAACACTTTTCGCCCTAAGTGGGATGGGTATGCCCAGACGTGGGTCCCTTGCTCACTGTGACACTCTATTCAAGCTAGCCTGGCTGAAGAAGGGTGACATACCCTGAAACAGGTCTCAGGATGCTTGTTTCCAGTCCAGGGAGGACCTGGCCTTGCAATTCGGTCTGGACTGTTCCCATGGGGCACAGGGTCAAGACTGATTTGCATATGGCTGGGTCAAAACTGGGGTGGCGTAGTGGGCAAAAGAACGATGGATTTAACCCAGATCTTTTGACTGGGGGAGAATGTTTGCATTGTCAGCATTCCGTCCATCATTTGTTTGTTGTAACACTTTTAGCCCTAAGTGGGATGGGTATGCCCAGACGTGGGTCCCTTGCTCACTGTACCACTGGATTCAAGCTAGCCTGGCGGAAGAAGGGTGACATACCCTGAAACCGGTCCCAGGATGCTTGTTTCCGGTCCTGGGATGACCTGGCCTGGCAGTTCCGTCTGGACTGTTCCCATGGGGCACAGGGTCAAGACTGATTTGCATATGGCTGGGTCCAAACTGGGGTGGCGTAGTGGGCAAAAGAACGATGGATTTAACCCAGATCTTTTGACTGGGGGAGAATGGTTGCATTGTCAGCATTCCGTTCATCATTTGTTTGCTGTAACACTTTTCGCCCTAAGTGGGATGGGTATGCCCAGACGTGGGTCCCTTGCTCACTGTGCCACTGGATTCAAGCTAGCCTGGCTGGAGAAGGGTGAAATACCCTGAAACCGGTCCCAGGATACTTGTTTCCGGTCCAGGGAGGACCTGGCCTGGCAGTTCGGTCTGGACTGTTCCCATGGGGCACAGGGTCAAGACTGATTTGCATATGGCTGGGTCCAAACTGGGGTGGCGTAGTGGGCAAAAGAACGATGGATTTAACCCAGATCTTTTGACTGGGGGAGAATGTTTGCATTGTCAGCATTCCGTCCATCATTTGTTTGCTGTAACACTTTTCGCCCTAAGTGGGATGGATATGCCCAGACGTGGGATCCTTGCTCACTGTGCCACTGGATTCAAGCTAGCCTGGCTGAAGAAGGGTGACATACCCTGAAACCGGTTCCAGGATGCTTGTTTCTGGTCCAGGGAGGACCTGGCCTGACAGTTCAGTCTGGACTGTTCCCATGGGGCACAGGGTCAAGAATGATTTGCATATGGCTGGGTCCAAACTGGGGTGGCGTAGTGGGCAAAAGAACAATGGATTTAACCCAGATCTTTTGACTGTGGGAGAATGTTTGCATTGTCAGCATTCCGTTCATCATTTGTTTGCTGTAACACTTTTCGCCCTAAGTGGGATGGGTATGCCCAGACGTGGGTCCCTTGCTCACTGTGCCACTGGATTCAAGCTAGCCTGGCTGGAGAAGGGTGAAATACCCTGAAACCGGTCCCAGGATACTTGTTTCCGGTCCAGGGAGGACCTGGCCTGGCAGTTCGGTCTGGACTGTTCCCATGGGGCACAGGGTCAAGACTGATTTGCATATGGCTGGGTCCAAACTGGGGTGGCGTAGTGGGCAAAAGAACGATGGATTTAACCCAGATCTTTTGACTGGGGGAGAATGTTTGCATTGTCAGCATTCCGTCCATCATTTGTTTGCTGTAACACTTTTCGCCCTAAGTGGGATGGGTATGCCCAGACGTAGGATCCTTGCTCACTGTGCCACTGGATTCAAGCTAGCCTGGCTGAAGAAGGGTGATATACCCTGAAACCGGTTCCAGGATGCTTGTTTCTGGTCCAGGGAGGACCTGGCCTGGCAGTTCAGTCTGGACTGTTCCCATGGGGCACAGGGTCAAGACTGATTTGCATATGGCTGGGTCCAAACTGGGGTGGCGTAGTGGGCAAAAGAACAATGGATTTAACCCAGATCTTTTGACTGGGGGAGAATGTTTGCATTGTCAGCATTCCGTCCATCATTTGTTTGTTGTAACACTTTTCGCCCTAAGTGGGATGGGTATGCCCAGACGTGGGTCCCTTGCTCACTGTGCCACTGGATTCAAGCTAGCCTAGCTGAAGAAGGGTGACATACCCTGAAACCGGTTCCAGGATGCTTGTTTCTGTTCCAGGGAGGACCTGGCCTGGCAGTTCAGTCTGGACTGTTCCCATGGGGCACAGGGTCAAGACTGATTTGCATATGGCTGGGTCCAAACTGGGGTGGCGTAGTGGGCAAAAGAACAATGGATTTAACCCAGATCTTTTGACTGTGGGAGAATGTTTGCATTGTCAGCATTCCGTCCATCATTTGTTTGTTGTAACACTTTTCGCCCTAAGTGGGATGGGTATGCCCAGACGTGGGTCCCTTGCTCACT
Source organism: Calotriton arnoldi (assembly GCA_963921515.1). Taxonomy (NCBI): domain Eukaryota; kingdom Metazoa; phylum Chordata; class Amphibia; order Caudata; family Salamandridae; genus Calotriton; species Calotriton arnoldi. Next base: position 45,906 of record CAWUFW010010370.1, on the reverse strand, counting down.
GTGCCACTGGATTCAAGCTAGCCTGGCTGAAGAAGGGTGACATACCCTGAAACCGGTCCCAGGATGCTTGTTTCTGGTCCAGGGAGGACCTGGCCTGGCTGTTCGGTCTGGACTGTTCCCATGGGGCACAGGGTCAAGACTGATTTGCATATGGCTGGGTCCAAACTGGGGTGGCGTAGTGGGCAAAAGAACGATGGATTTAACCCAGATCTTTTGACTGGGGGAGAATGTTTGCATTGTCAGCATTCCGTTCATCATTTGTTTGCTGTAACACTTTTCGCCCTAAGTGGGATGGGTATGCCCAGACGTGGGTCCCTTGCTCACTGTGCCACTGGATTCAAGCTAGCCTGGCTGGAGAAGGGTGAAATACCCTGAAACCGGTCCCAGGATGCTTGTTTCCGGTCCAGGGAGGACCTGGCCTGGCAGTTCGGTCTGGACTGTTCCCATGGGGCACAGGGTCAAGACTGATTTGCATATGGCTGGGTCCAAACTGGGGTGGCATAGTGGGCAAAAGAACGATGGATTTAACCCAGATCTTTTGACTGTGGGAGAATGTTTGCATTGTCAGCATTCCGTCCATCATTTGTTTGCTGTAACACTTTTCGCCCTAAGTGGGATGGGTATGCCCAGACGTGGGATCCTTGCTCACTGTGCCACTGGATTCAAGCTAGCCTGGCTGAAGAAGGGTGATATACCCTGAAACCGGTTCCAGGATGCTTGTTTCTGGTCCAGGGAGGACCTGGCCTGGCAGTTCAGTCTGGACTGTTCCCATGGGGCACAGGGTCAAGACTGATTTGCATATGGCTGGGTCCAAACTGGGGTGGCGTAGTGGGCAAAAGAACAATGGATTTAACCCAGATCTTTTGACTGTGGGAGAATGTTTGCATTGTCAGCATTCCGTCCATCATTTGTTTGTTGTAACACTTTTCTCCCTAAGTGGGATGGGTATGCCCAGACGTGGGTCCCTTGCTCACTGTGCCACTGGATTCAAGCTAGCCTGGCTGAAGAAGGGTGACATACCCTCAAACCGGTCCCAGGATGCTTGTTTCTGGTCCAGGGAGGACCTGGCCTGGCTGTTCGGTCTGGACTGTTCCCATGGGGCACAGGGTCAAGACTGATTTGCATATGGCTGGGTCCAAACTGGGGTGGCGTAGTGGGCAAAAGAACGATGGATTTAACCCAGATCTTTTGACTGGGGGAGAATGTTTGCATTGTCAGCATTCCGTCCATCATTTGTTTGCTGTAACACTTTTCGCCCTAGGTGGGATGGGTATGCCCAGACGTGGGTCCCTTGCTCACTGTGCCACTGGATTCAAGCTAGCCTGGCTGAAGAAGGGTGACATACCCTGAAACCGGTCCCAGGATCCTTGTTTCCGGTCCAGGGTGGACCTGGCCTGGCAGTTCGGTCTGGACTGTTCCTATGGGGCACAGGGTCAAGACTGATTTGCATATGGCTGGGTCCAAACTGGGGTGGCGTAGTGGGCAAAAGAACGATGTATTTAACCCAGATCTTTTGACTTGGGGAGAATGTTTGCAGTGTCAGCTTTCCGTCCATCATTTGTTTGCTGTAACACTTTTAGCCCTAAGTGGGATGGGTATGCCCAGACGTGGGTCCCTTGCTCACTGTGCCACTGGATTCAAGCTAGCCTGGCTGAAGAAGGGTGACATACCCTGAAACCGGTCCCAGGATGCTTGTTTCCGGTCCAGGGAGGACCTGGCCTGGCAGTTCGGTCTGGACTGTTCCCATGGGGCACAGGGTCAAGACTGATTTGCATATGGCTGGGTCCAAACTGGGGTGGCGTAGTGGGCAAAAGAACGATGGATTTAACCCATATCTTTTGACTGGGGGAGAATGTTTGCATTGTCAGCATTCCGTTCATCATTTGTTTGCTGTAACACTTTTCTCCCTAAGTGGGATGGGTATGCCCAGACGTGGGTCCCTTGCTCACTGTGCCATTGGATTCAAGCTAGCCTGGCTGAAGAAGGGTGACATACCCTGAAACCGGTCCCAGGATGCTTGTTTCCGGTCCAGTGAGGACCTGGCCTGGCAGTTCGGTCTGGACTGTTCCCATGGGGCACAGGGTCAAGACTGATTTGCATATGGCTGGGTCCAAACTGGGGTGGCGTAGTGGGCAAAAGAACGATGGATTTAACCCAGATCTTTTGACTGGGGGAGAATGTTTGCATTGTCAGCATTCCGTCCATCATTTGTTTGCTGTAACACTTTTTGCCCTAAGTGGGATGGGTATGCCCAGACGTGGGATCATTGCTCACTGTGCCACTGGATTCAAGCTAGCTTGGCTGAAGAAGGGTGACATACCCTGAAACCGGTCCCAGGATGCTTGTTTCCGGTCCAGGGAGGACCTGGCCTGGCAGTTCGGTCTGGACTGTTCCCATGGGGCACAGGGTCAAGACTGATTTGCATATGGCTGGATCCAAACTGGGGTGGCGTAGTGGGCAAAAGAACGATGGATTTAACCCAGATCTTTTGACTGGGTGAGAATGTTTGCATTGTCAGCATTCCGTCCATTATTTGTTTGCTGTAACACTTTTTGCCCTAAGTGGGATGGGTATGCCCAGACGTGGGATCCTTGCTCACTGTGCCACTGGATTCAAGCTAGCCTGGCTGAAGAAGGGTGACATACCCTGAAACCGGTCCCAGGATGCTTGTTTCCGGTCCAGGGAGGACCTGGCCTGGCAGTTCGGTCTGGACTGTTCCCATGGGGCACAGGGTCAAGACTGATTTGCATATGACTGGGTCCAAACTGGGGTGGCGTAGTGGGCAAAAGAACGATGGATTTAACCCAGATCTTTTGACTGGGGGAAAATGTTTGCATTGTCAGCATTCCCTCCATCATTTGTTTGCTGTAACACTTTTCGCCCTAAGTGGGATGGGTATGCCCAGACGTGGGTCCCTTGCTCACTGTGCCACTTAGTCCTTGCACTGCTTTACGTATTGTAGGTGCCAGATACGATCTCTTCCATCCTTGCCTCTTCAAAGTCACCTTTCAGAATAATACCATCTCTTAAGAAGGCCCAGCTGAACTTAAAAAATTGATCAACTCTCATATGACTGTAAATATGGATACAGCGGGTCTATCTGCACACTGATTGTTTTGTTGTGACATTCCTTTATTATGTACTGGAATTGTAATTATATGTGAAATGTTTCTTAAGATGTTAATTGATACTCGTTGATATTTTTTTCTTTTTATCTTTTAGATCCACAATGTTTGTTTACCCTATATGGTCCCCTCCTCATTGTATTTCTTTCTCCTGTGGTGCGTAATCTTCCCCTTAAACTCAAATGCAGTTGGGTCAGCTCTGCGTTTGTGTCCCCTTCACCTAATAAGACAAAGAGAGTTATTGATTTATGTAAGAAATCTCTTAATCTTGTATTATTGCAAGCGAAAAATAAGGTTGGTAAACTTCTAGCTAATGACTTGCAAGTAAGGAAACGTAAGACGTACTATAGATTCATTACTAACTTCACAGGGTACATCTTGAAGGAATTCATCCAAATTTATGAAACTTTTTATACACCTAAAGTCCTAGTCCAACAATCCCATATTGCAGAGTATTTACAATCTATTCCTCAACCTGTTCACACGGGTCCAGACTTTGATTCAATGGAAGTTAACTTGAATATTATGGAAATTGCTCAGGCACTCAAAACCTTAAAGTTAGGAAAAACACCTGGACCTGATGATTTTACAGTAGAGTTTTATCTTTTAATATCCTTCTTTCTCACTTACTTTGGATTTTTCCAACATTTTAGTGCATCTAATTCTACGTCTGGCTCTTTTCAGGAAGCTACCATCTATCTTATCCATAAGAATGGTAAGGATCCTGCTCATTGTAAAAATCTAGACCCATTTCACTGGTAAATGGTGATTATGTTATGTTATGTTATGAGATTTTTAAAGCACGTGATTACCACAGGTGTCCTGGCGCTGTCAGAAAAGGCAGATGAGTGATGAATTAGAGGTTAAATAGTCAGGCCTTTATCTCCTTCCTAAATGATGTCAATAAAGGGATAGCTCTGAGATGGGGTGGGAGGCTGTTCCAAAGTTTGATTGTATTGAGGACTATACCTCTACCACCCCATTGCATCAGCTTAAATGTAGGAACAGCTAATAGATTGGCAATGGCCGATCTGAGTTCTCTGTTGGGCTTATATCTCATAAAAGCTGAGCTGAGAAAGTCTGGCCCTGAATTATGCAGTTCTTTGTGGGCTAAGCAGAGGGCTTTGAATTTAGCCCGACTCCGCATGGGAAGCCAGTGAAGCTTGCGAAGTCCCTGCGTGATGGAGTGTAATTTAGGAAGTTAAAAATCAATCTTGCCGCAGCATTTTGGACTAACTGTAGTACACTCATTTGTTTTTCTAAGACGGTTAGATACAGACTATTGCAATAGTCCTGCCTGGGAAGTAATAGAAGGGTTAATAATGTTTTCCTATGGCTAACTGGAATGAAAGGAAGAATTCTTCTTATCATTTTTATGATATAGTAAGCTGCGGATGTGACAGCTGATATTTGCTTGCTCATATTAAGGTTGTCATCAATGATGATTCCCAAATTCTTCGCTTTAGTGACGGGGCGAGGAGGCAGGGGCAAATTATCAGGCCACCACTTGGTGGACGAAGCTGGGGAGAGGTTACCGAACACAATGATCTTAGTTTTTCCTGAATTGAGCTTCAGGGAATGCCCACTCATCCAACCACTAACTGCCTTGATTGGCAGCATCCTAAGGGGCCTGACGAATCGTTATTGGCTGCTGCAATTATCAACTGAGTGTCATCTGCTTAAGATGTTACCTCCAAATTGAAGCTTCTAATGAGCAGGGCCAATTTCGCTACATAAACGTTAAAAAGAGTGGGGCTAAGAGACGACCCCTGAGGGACTCCGCATGGCAGTGAGAAAGGTGGGTGTTTACACCTAACTTTTAGCACTTCGTTTGGAATCTTTTTTTCCATATCTCATTGGGAAAGAGCAATCCGGTTTCTTTTTGTTTATACTGTTTTTGACTTATATTGTGATTTTCTTTTTCATTGGATTGTCCTCATGAAATGTATATACTGTAATTGTCGTAACATTTAGAGTTATCACTTGGAATGTAAAAGGGTTTAATAATCCTGTTAAAAGACAGAGAGTGCTGTCCCATTTGAACAAGTCAAATCCTGATTTAGTTCTACTCCCGGAGACTCACCTTACCGAATCTGAAGCCTTAAAACTCAAACACAGTTGGATCAGCTCTATATTTGTGTCCCCTTCTCCTGATAAGAAAAATAGAGTTATTGTTTGTAATCAAATCATTGACCCATATTTAGATAGACAATGCCCGGTCCAGTTCAATCCTCATAAGATGCATAAACAATTTTGTTCCAGTATTTTGCATTGTGGGTTGGTTGACTCTTGGAGATTATCAAATCCCATCTCCTGTGATTACACTTTTCATTCAGCCTCACATGGTTTCCTTACTACACTTGACCATATTTTTGTTTCTAAATCCTTCTCACAGTTCATTGTACACTCTCACATAAGTCCCAGAATAATTTCCGATCATGCTGTGGTTATTACGGATTTGGACTTGGTTCCTCCTCATTCTGACTCGCATAGATGAAGATTTTAACAACTCTCTACTACAAGACGCTCAATTCTCTACTTCCTTTTTATCATTAACTTCTGAATTTTTTTCTTCTTAATGATTCTCCAAACACCACTCCCATCTTGCTTTGGGACACAATTAAAGCAGCTGCACAAGGCTTTATATTGATTATGAATATAAAGCGTTTGATACTGTGTCTCATGATATACTGCTAAGACGCCTCGCGGAGGTTGGAATTACGGGCCTGGCTCTGGAGTGGCTTGCTTCATTTCTCCATGAGAGGTCATTTACGGTAACTGCCCCCCGTTTGCCTCTGGTGAATATCCAGTGAAGCAAGGGGTGCCACAGGGCTCCTCACTCAGTCCCCTGCTATTTAATATCTATGTTCAACCTTTAGCGGCAGTAGCCAGCAGCAGGGGACTGACCATGGTCTCCTACGCTGACGATACTCAGTTGGTGGTGGCACTCTCTAATAACACCGAGCAAGACGCCCTTAAGTTTCAGGGCGACCTTGCGGCAGTGGCCGAGTGGATGAACAGCAATTGCCTCCAACTGAATTCCAACAAGTCAGAGGTACTGCTAGTAGGAAAGGACCATGGTCAGTGGAGTGAGCGCTGGTGGCCAGCCAGCCTAGGTACCCCCCCCTTCTCCAAACCAGGCAGTAAAAAACTTAGGGGTTTGGCTGGACTCTTCTTTAAACTATCGAGTCCAAACAAAAAAGACGGCAGGGACCTGTTTTGGTCTCTTACAAGGGCTCAGACCCTTGCTGGATTTTTTTGATGCATCTACACGTCAGGTCATTATTCAATCGACGGTTATGTCGAGACTTGATTATGCCTGTTCGCTCTATCTAGGGTCCAATAAAGCAGAGGTCTCGAGGCTGCAAAGGGCACAGAATGCAGCAGCAAGAACACTCCTAGGTCTGCGTAAATCTTGCTCTGTGTCAAACGCCATTCGACGTCTCCACTGGTTAACCGTGGCCAGACGCATTGAATTCAAATCCCTATGTATCTCTTTCAAGACATTAAAATTGCCCACGCCCCCTATTCTGGCTGATCTATTGCTGCCATATGCCCCTACTTGACTCCTCCGCTCACAGGGTCAGCATTTGGTGGTGGTTCCTCGGACACGCAGAGTTAGGGCTGGTGGCCGCTCTTTTCGTTTCAGAGCCGCCACTCTCTGGAACTCACTACCTGGGCAGATTCGTGGCCTTGTTAATTACTTAGCATTCAGAAAGGCCATTAAGACCTATCTTTTCTCTGCATCTTAGTGCTTGCCGTTTCGTATGTTCCGTCAGTCTTTCCTGCATTAGCGCCGGGACGCCCCTTCGCTGGGGCAGCCGTTGCGCTCTACAAGACACGATAACATAACATTATGTGGAGAAAAAAAAACAGAAAAGTTGCGCATAGAGCATGCTTTGCTGATCGCCTCGATTAAATCCTTAGAACAACAGTATTTTTCCTCAAAGTCATCATCAGACCTCAAAAATCTAATTAAAGCCAAATTACATTTGAATACTTTATCCACAAATGAGGCTTATTTGGTTTTACTCATAACAACTGCGAGATATTATCGAGGGAAAAATAAGTTTGGTAAAATTCTAGCAAATTACTTGAAAGTAAGGAAACAAAGACGTATTGTAAATTCATTAATAACTTCAAAGAGTACCTCGATTACAAGTCATCAGTACATCTTGAAGGAATTTGTCAAATTTTAAGAAACTTTATATACACCTAAGTCCCAGCCCAATAACCCGTAATGCAGAGTATTTACAATCTATTCCTCAACCTGTTCACTTGGATATAGACTTTGATTAGCTGAAAGTTCATTTGAATATTAAGGAAATTTCTCAGGCACTCAAAACCTTAAAGTTAGGGAAAACACCGGGACCTGATGGTTTTACGATAGTTTTATCTTCAAGTTTCTAATATCCATCTCCTCACTTTGTTTTTTTTCAACATTTTAGTACATCTAATTCTATGTCTGGCACTCTTCAGGAAGCTACCATGTTGTCTTATCCATAAGGATGGTAAGGACCCAGCCCATTGTAAAAATATAGACCCATTTCACTGGTAAATTTTGATTATAAAGTTTACGCCCAACTTTTAGCACTTCGTTTGGAATCTTTTTTTCCATATCTCATTGTGAAAAGAGCAATCCTGTTTCATTAAGGGCCTACTAGCATTAGAGAACACTAGGTTATTTCTTAATTTAGTTTGTAAATCTGCCCTTCTCAACTCTCCCCTTGCTGCAATGACGATAGATGCAGAAAAAGCATTGGACAAGATAAAGTGGAATTTTATGTTAAAATCATTAACCTGGCATGTATTTGGCCCTAAAACTATAGCTCTCATCTCTCTTCTAAATCAATCTCCATGTGCATCTGTTCTGATTAACGCTAAATTATCCACATATTTTTCGTCTTCAGCATGGCATTAGGCAGGGATGTCCTCTCTTCCTCTTATTATTTGTTCTGGCACTTGAACTTTTTCTTTCCCATATTTGGTTTAATTCTGCTATATCAGGTTTCCGTTATAGCGTTCAACACCTAAAATTAGCAGCTTATTCCGATTATATTCTTTTTTTTTAATTTCCTCTCCAAACACTTTCTATATGATAAAATGGAAATTCTACCTCTGAATAAGTATACCATAAAACAACCCTTTGCTATCACTGGATTTCAATGGGCTACTTCTTCTAAAATTAAATACTTGCGTAATTTGTTTCACAGTATCCATCTCTAATCCATCAACATTGATTTGAAGGAACTCCTTACTTAAATTGAGACTACAAATTCCTCTAGGAATCCCTTATTTCTCTCTTGGTGGGGTCACTTGGATTCGAATAAGATGATGATTTCCCCTCTTTTGCTTTATCTTGTATCCATGCTGCCAGTTGATATTCCCAAAGAAATTCTTTAAAAAAGTAAATTCTATGCCTATTACATTTTTATGGAATAATAAGAAATGGAGAGTATCTTTATCACTTTTACTTAAATCCAAGCTGGAATGTGGGGTGAATTTTCCAGTTTTTATTGTTATCAAATAGCATTTGGTTTATGCCAAGCATCCTTTTGGATCTCATACTGGCTTTCCCTCTTTTATCCTTTATGGTTGGATGTAGAAGAAGTTCTTTTACATCCCTTTTCTCCTAAAGAAGTCTTATCTTTCTACCCTAATTCTCCAATTCTTACCTCTCCCATTTTTCATCGTACTATTGCTTTGATTAGGTCTATGCATACTCCGTCTCTCCTAACTCCTTCTTTCTTCCTTACTAAGTCATTATGGTATAATACGCTCCTTAATATAAACAATAGACCGTGGTGTTCATGGAAAGATGCGAGTATTATTTGGATCAATCAGTTGTCTGAACGTTGCGCTCCCATTTCTTTCCACCACTTTAAATGCATTTTCCACTGTCCTCAGCATTGTAATACTCGTTTTCAGCTGCTTATTAATGTGGTCCTGGACTCTTATTTTCTATACAGCATACTCCTATTTCTGTCCCTCGTTCTTCTAGAGCTTCATCTATTTATAAAGCTATTGTCTCTCCTGATTCTTCTTAAACCAAGTCCAAAGTGGAACTCTTATGGGACAAAAGATTTTGGTGTGAATTGGGATGTGTCCTTTTGGAATAAGGCTAGGTCACATCTTTAGAAAATTTCAAGATCCATCAGTATTACACAATCCCTATTTTTCTTTACCATAGGCTATATTTCACCCCTATAGAATGTGCCAACTTTTCTCCAGACACCCCCTCTAAATGTTGGTCTTGCAACATTTCTAATACTGACCTTATGCATATGTTGTTTAGGTGTCGTAATACACGTTTCTTTTGGCATAAAGTTTGGTCCCAAATAAAAAAGATTTTTAACTTGCAACACTCAATACCCAGCATCTTTTTTAGGTATTTTTAACTTCTCATTTTATCCCATCATTTCCTTAGAATAAATTACTAGATATTTTGTTACTGATAGCTTTTTAACAGATTGCATTTAATTGGAAATCCTCGTCTAAGCTATCATATAAGAGTTGGTGGGATTATTTTTGTTAACATCATAAATTAGACTCTATTTACACTCAGTAGCGGCCGATTGCGATGCAGCGCGCGCAATGTAATTCGTTTTATTTATTTATTTATGTACCTAACTCAGTTCGGCCGTAGGCCGGAGTTCACTACCCCCACCTTGTCCCTCCCCCGCCCCGCCCCACCGCCCCGCAGCACTCCCTCCAGGAGCCGCTACTGTTTACACTGCTCATTATTTACCTTCTCAGAGGGCCCAACTGTTATGGCTACCTTTGGCTACATTTTTCAAATCAAGTTGATCATTGTGTTTCACCTACTAATTCTATGACGCCTGAAAATTATAAAACTCCATGAATGCACCTGCTCTCTGTTATTTCTTAATCTACATTTATATCCTTGTACAATTGTTTGCGCTAATTGTTAGCATTTTTTAAAATATATATTTAGGTATTGATGTGGACATTGTTTACTGCTGTTTGTTGCTATTATTCTTAGTTTATATGTAAGTGAAATTTATTATTATAATTTTTTATAGATAAATATGTTTATATCTTTTTCTTTTTCCTCCCACCTTCCCCCCTCAAAAATATAAAGGATTTAGTGAAGTTAATTATGGAGTTTACTCAGCTGTTTTTCATTCCCGAAGTTTAACTACTCTGTTGCACTTTGAAATTTTAAATAAAGTCTTTTAAACATGAAAAACATTTCCGTCCCCCACCACCACATCTTTGGATAACTGACTATAGATCCTTAGACCTTCTGCCCCCAATGAGTATAACAACAACCATTTCTTTCTTTCCAGTGACAATGTGCCGTTATAGTCAATAGTTGCAATGCAATGTAAAAAATATTCCTTCCATTGTAACCAATGCACAGGTGGCTCTCCAGGACTACACACAAATTCCTTTGGTGGATTGGCCATAATATTAGCCATGGTGGAATTAGATTCGTTCTAAGTCTAACATCCTTGTTCCTCTCTTCACTACTTAATTCCTATATGTTGAAAAGCTTACATTACTATTACCACTCACCTGGTCAAAGCATGACTCTAAATTGCTTGCAGGGTGTGAGGAATTCCACACGATATGCACATTTAAAGGAGTAAGGTAACTGTTTCCTTTGTATTTTTTTTCAATGCGATGACCAAGCTGACTGTAGGGTGACCAACTGGCATGGGTGCAAATTCAGGATGGTGAGTGTAAAAATTGAGGACAAAAGGTCGAAATTCAGTACAAAAATTCAGGACAGAAGGTCAAAATTCAAGACAAAACTTTGGGACAAAAGTTAAGTTCTAAAGACACATCAGAGAAGATCGCGCAATAATATGCAAGTAAATAGACAATCAACATAAGTGCAAGTCAAAATAAGTTTATATTAGGTATTAGGTAAACAAAAGCTCTAACTTGTACAAATGCATGGCTGATTGCATATGCTTGTTTTTTAAAAGTAACTGGACAATGTTACTTCCATCTAATTTTTTACATTTTTTTTTTCCTTGCCTTCAGGCCCACCACATGCCTCAATTGCCCAGACTGGCCCATTGTCATTCTGTATGCCACAATCAGCCAGCAGACAGAAGGACAATGGGTCCATCACAGTCTGTGAGAGGCAGGGGAGGGGCTGCTCTTGAGCACAGAGGAGTGCGAGGCGGCCCCAGCAGGGAGTTCTCAGAAATTTGAGGCATTTCAAAGGTGAGCAGTGCATGTTACTATAACCCCCAAAATTATGGACAAAAGGCATCCGTAAGAGGGATCGTCACAGTCAATGGACGTAACTTCCAATTAACGGACGGTCTGTGAAATTTACGGACGGTTGTTCACCCTAGCTGACTGTGCAGTCTAGATGTTTCAAATATGTCATGGGGTCATGCACGCATCATGATGCGTCATATACCTAAGTGTTTGAATCTGGTCTGCATCTTCGTGTGACCCATTTCAGAGGCACTCCTTGCTCGTAGCACTGTTTAAGACACTAACTGCGCCACAGTAATGACAGCCTCCGGCCTCATAAATTAATCCAAACCTAAGGTTGGGGAACGCATGGGGAGGAGAAAGTTCTGCACTTGCTGGTTCCCATGCGGTTGCTTTCCTCATGTGTGGCCACAACCGAGCAGATACGCACAACGAAGAAAAATACCCCCGGGAGCGCCTCTCCTCGCACACGTCAGTTCGTTCTTCCTTGACCTGGCCGTAACTTGTCCCCAGTTTTGAGGATTGAGGACACTACACACTCATAGTAAGTAAGTATACCTTTATTATGCCACCAAGCTGCTTTGTCTTCCTGCAGCTTCTGTCCAAACCGTCACCTGCTTTAGCATCCTACATTCCATATTCCCCTCTTCATTCTCTTCCCTCACTATTCCATTGACATTGACATCAACACTACAAATACCTTGGTTATACTTTCAGAAATACAAAGTTGAAACTAAATTATCAAATGATCCAATAGCTAAAAAACTCAAAGGGATGAACTGGTGTAGCCAGATAAATCAATGTTATGTCATACCCGACCTAATTTTTAAACTAGAGGGAGTTCGTTTGTAATACTGTCTAACTTGAATCACTTAAGAAAAATGCTCTCACCTCAAAAAAACAGCATAAGACGGTTAATAAATCCGCTGTGTTATCCTGGTTACTAGCTTCTTGGTAACAGGATGCCACAGATTTTGGAATATAGAATATGTTAGGGTGGCAGTTGGAGGGAGTTACAAAAATCGTCAAATGTACTTGCTTACTCTCAATACAAGTAGCTACTTGCCTGCTTACTCTTGAAGAGTAGTTCTTACACAGTGGCGATGAGCGGAATGGGAAGCTGCACAGGAGAGCTGCGTCTGAACCAGTTGTTTGTGGTGCCACCACAAAGTTCAGGAAGACTCCGGTCAAGTTCCAGCATGAAGAGCAAGCAGAGTGAAGAGGCTGGTGTGGTTGTGGTTGTGGATTCAAGCCTCTACTGTGATCCTGTGGCAATTCAGTCTTGTTTACTAGAGGACTGATTTTGGAACCAGGATGGGTGTTGGAGATTCAGAACAAGAGCTTAGCACAAAAGCTTGGCTCATGTGCACCGCACGCGAAGGAACATTACATAGCCAAAGCTTCATTGGTTACAGCCTTGATTACGCTCCAAGTGTCCAGCAGAGCAGCATGAGGTGCGTCACTACGCATTTTAACCGCAATATTTCTCACATATTCAGACGCAACGTGATTGGTATCTCATTGTGCCGGATAAGTGAAAAGGAAGATCTGGTGTTCTGGAGTGAAATCTACAACGCGCATTTCGGTGATGCGCACACCTCCATATGGTAACTTTAAAGGAGGCAATTTGTATGCTTAACAAAGATTTCAATGCACGCTTCGGTGATGTGCACACCCTGAACGGTAACTTCATGTGGGGCAGTTTTGCGCATGCTTTTCAGTGATGCGCACACCATATCAGATTTGGAATTTTATTTGTTTAACAATCTTTGCGCTTGTATTGAAATATTAGGGATATTACTTTTAGGGTGGCAATTGCATGGATCTGGCACATTATTAATGCGTTATTGTAAGAAAAAGGTGTTAATTGTAATAAGTCTGCATACTTCTCACTGGTTATAACACACGCTCTGGATTTGTTTCATTTTTTTCTCTTTTATTTCAGTTTTTATGTCAGCATTCATGATTTGTGTGCATTTAAATGAAGTCAAAATTTTTAGTAAATCTATATTTCCAGTAAACATGAGTTCATAAAGTTGTAGACTCACACAGCCAGTGCCATTTCTTTCCCATTCTGGTGAGCCTTTGTTAAAAAGGCCTGATTGGAAGGGTTATTTTCTGAATTGAAGTTCTTGAGGAAGATAATGAGTTCTCACCTTCAAAGAAAAAAAATCCTTGTACACAGTCTTGGGCCAGAAGGTTTACGTGTGTATAATCTGATGGAGAAAAAGTCAAGACCCACAGAGAATGCAAATGTGTCTTTTGAAGCATTGGAGGATTTAGATGTTCATTACCATTCTACTGTTGACAGGTACTCTTTTTTTCAAAGGAAGCAAATGAAAATAGTATCTGTGGAAAATTATGTGGCTGCACTGAAGAAACTGGCTATAACTTGCAAATTTGGGTCACTGCATGACGATCTTATAATAAGATCAACTTGTGATGCATTCTAACAATGCAGGGATACAAGAAACATTTTGGGTGTTTGGAGAGTATCCCCTGAATGAAATCGTAGTAATAAGAAAGAAGGCAGAGATGTCTAAGAGATATGCTAAGGCAGCTCTAAAGAAAAATAGTGAGGGTGAAGAATTAGGTAAAGTGTCCAATTCCAAGGAAGAAGGGAAGAAAAGTGAAAAACGTAATTACAAAGACCCTAGTTGGAAAGGTTTAGGCAAAACTAAACCAGAATTGGATGACAAGCATCAATCGGTTTTAGGTGTGGTAACGAGGGCCATATAGCCACAGATAAGTGTTGTTCCACTATGAAATCTAAATGTGCTTTCTGTGAGCCATTTTGCCAAGGTTTGCAGGAGGAAGTTGAACAAAAAGGACTAGAAATTTGTGAAGTGTGTTGTGGACAAAGAGGATGAGGAGGATGGTGATGTGGATTCGTTGAGTGATGAAGGGGTTTTATGTATTGATGATGCAGGTTGTGGGGATGATGCAGTTTTGGGTGTGTTTCCAATTATAAGAGGAAACCTCTTTGTGACATAACAATTGGGGGAGTACAGATACAGATTGTTCCTTATTCAGGTTCTCTGTACACTATTATATAGCATTCGGTGTGGGAGGATACGTTTGGAAAGGTGCTAGGCAAATGTTTGAGACCTACAGATATACATCCAGTTACGTTTAAGGGGAGAAGATTCCCTTGGTTGGGTTTGTAGATGAAGAGTTTTGGTTCAAAGATAGATCTGCCAGAGGGAAATTATATGTGGCTGAGAAAGGTCCATCTGTGTTAGGATGGGTTGATCAAGGGGCTTTAGGTATTATCCTAGATCCCAACAGGAGAGACCACGTCTTGTTGCTCCATGAACATGATGAATCTTTTGTAAGGGAGTTTAAGTAGAAATTTCCAAGTGTCTTTTCAGGCAAGGCTGGGAAAATGAGTGGGTTTGTCCATAAAATTGTTCTTAAAGAAGGGGCGGTAACTGTGTGTCCCAAAGCTAGGAATATTCCTATTGGGGTGCGAGAAGGAGTAATAGCTGAGTTAGACACACCAGAGAGTAAAGGCATAATAGAACCTGTAGAGAGTGCTGAGTGGTTGGCTCCCTTGGTCATTGCTTGTGCATTGATCTCAGAGATTTGAAAAGAACATTGTAATTGATAAGTTTCCTTTGCCCAGGATTGATGAACTGTTGGCACAGTCCAAAAGAGTAAAATGGTTCTCCACCATCGATTTAACTTCGGCCTATCACCAGGTTCATTTAAATCCCTCCAGTAGGAATTTGACAGCGTTTATCACCCCCTTTGGTTGTTACAGGTTCGTACCCATGCCTTTCAGTCTTGCTTATGCTGCTGCTGTATTTCAGCGTCTGAGGCATAGGATTTTCAAAGGCATGAAGGGGGTGACGGATTTTCAAGATGATATCCTGGTGATGGGCCATGATAAATCAGAACATGATGAGGGATTAAAGGCAGTCATAAGTAAGCTGATGGAAAAGGATTGACTGCAGAATTTAAAAAATGCTAATTTGCTGTGAAGTCTGGCAGCTATTTGGGTCATGAAGTAGGAGGCGATGGTATCTCTCCAAAAAAAGGTTTGATTGCAGCAATCAGTAATGCTCCTGCTCCCAGTTCAAAAGAGGAGGTTAGATCCTTCTAAGGTTTAGCAGAATTTTATTCTAAATTTATAAAGAATTTTGCTATGAAAACGCATGGGCTGAGGCAATTGTTGCAATTAAGACAATAATTACTCTGGAACAATAATTTGCATAAAGATTTTGAGGGAATTAAACAAGATTTGTGTACTGCTCTTCCCTTACAAGAATTTGATACCACAGCACACATCGTAATAACCACTGATGCCAGTGAAACGGGATTAGATGGCGTATTGACTCAAATGACTGACTACGACCACTTCAGCGACCAGACGCCGTTCACCACCCCCTTCGCCCTCCGCTGACCACCAGCCGACCATCACCACTTGGACCCCCGCCACGGTGGAACTCATCACCACGACCATGATGAAAACCCGGTCTGGAGCCCCCATGGACCCCTGCCCACCACACATCTACCAGAAGGCTGCCATTGCCCCCGAACTAGGACGGACCATCAATGCCTCCCTCCAATCCGGCACCTTCCCTGACTGGAAGCAGGCAGAAGTCAAGCCCCTCCTTAAGAAACCCATGGCCGACCCTACGGACCTGAAGAACTACCGGCCCATCTCTCTGCTCCCGTTCACCGCCAAAATCGCCGAAAGAGTCGTAAATGCCCAGCTGACCGCATTCATCGAAGAGCACTCCATCCTAGACGCCTCCCAGTCCGGATTCCGCAGCAACCACAGCACCGAGACCGCCCTCCTCGCCTCCACTGATGACATCCGCATGCTACTCGACCAGGGACACACCGCAGCCCTCATCCTACTGGACCTCTCCGCGGCCTTCGACACCATCTCACACCACACCCTCGCAGCCAGACTGCACAACGCCGGGATAAAAGGAACCGCCCTCAACTGGATCAGATCCTTTCTCTTCGGCAGAACCCAGAGGATCAGACTCCTCCCTTTCATCTCCGAACCTACAGAGATCAACTGCGGAGTACCACAAGGATCATCGCTCAGCCCCACGCTCTTCAACATCTACATGGCCCCCGTCGCCGCCATCGTCAGACAGCATGGGCTCAACATAGTATCTTATGCTGATGACACCCAACTCATCCTCTCCCTCACGAAGGATCCCAAAGACACCAGGCTCAGCTTCTAGGAAGGAATGAGGGACGTCGCGGCCTGGATGAAGGACTGCTGCCTGCAGCTCAACACTGAGAAAACAGAGGTCCTCATCCTGGGACCCTCAACCTCCGCCTGGGACGACACATGGTGGCCCTCCGCCCTCGGGAGTCCTCCCACCCTGACAGACCATGGTCGGAACCTCGGCAACATCCTCGACTCCTCTCTCACCATGACCCGCCAGATCAACGCCGTCGCCTCCACCAGCTTCAACTGCCTCTGCATCCTCCGAAAGACCTTCAAATGGATCCCCCCGAACACAGAAAAACCGTCACCCACGCACTCATAACCAGCAGACTGGACTACGGAAACACCCTCTACGCCGGCATCAACAGGACCCTTCTACACAAGTTCCAAACCATCCAGAATGCTGCGGCCAGACTCGTCCTCGGGACCCCACGGCACGAACGCATGATGGAACACCTTCGAGACCTTCACTGGCTCCCGGTCGAGAAGAGAATTACCTACAAGCTTCTCACCCACACCTACAAATCCCTCCACAACATCGGACCCAAATACCTCAACGATCGAGTCTGTTTCCACGCACCCAAAAGAACTCTCTGATCCGCCGACTTCACCCTAGCGGAGACCCCTTTGCATCCGCAGCAGCAGAGCAGGAGGAAGGGCCTTCTCTTACATCGCAGCCAAAACCTGGAACGAGCTCCCGGTCAACATCAGACGCTCCCCTAACCTGCACATCTTCAGGAAGGACCTCAAGACCTTGCTCTTCGACTGAGCCGGAGCT
The DNA here is from genome assembly GCA_963921515.1 of Calotriton arnoldi. Lineage (NCBI taxonomy): Eukaryota > Metazoa > Chordata > Amphibia > Caudata > Salamandridae > Calotriton > Calotriton arnoldi. The sequence goes on along the minus strand of CAWUFW010010370.1, from coordinate 28,610 downwards.
GCCTACCCCCCCACCCCCCAGGGCCTTGAGACCCTCACGGGTGAGTAGCGTGCTTTATAAACCCCTGATTGATTGATTGATTGACTCTGGTGAAGAGGCCACAGTAGCGTTTGCCTCTAGATCTTTGTACCTGGTGGTTTTCTGTCATTGAAAAGGAAATGCTGGCCACTGTCTGGGCTATGGAGAAGTTCAGTCAATATGTTTGGGGGTAAAATTCAATCTGCGCACGGATCATAAACCTTTAGGGAAGGTTCTGACATCTGAAGGTATAGTTAAAGCCACTCCAAGGATAGCGAAAATGACTTTAAAATTGCTTAATTTTATATATGACGTTGTGTATTTACCAGGGAAAAGGAATCAGGTAGCTGATTACTTGAGCAGATCCCCTTTACCTTGGGGGGTGAAGTTGGAGTAGATTGGGAGGATTTTAGTGTAGCTGTCATTACAGAGAACAACAATGCCATTTCAAAGGATGAATGGGATTCAGAATATAGCAAGGATTGTATGATGAACAAAGTGATGAATTTTATTGTAGAGGTTGGCCAAGCAAAAAGGAGTTACAGGAGAGTGCAGAAAATTTGGGGAAATCAGGGATTAGTTGTCTGTCAATGATGCCAACTATGAGGCTGATTACGATGGCGGAAGGATCGTCACCGCCAGCCCGGCGGTAGCGATCCTTCCGTCAATTGACAGCAATTTTCCCACCGCCGAATTACGATGGCGGTGGGAATCGCTTTCGGACCGCAGCGGTCGCAAAGACCGTCCGCCACGGAACCGCCACAGGCAATCGTTATGATTGCCTGGCGGAGCGGTCAGCATGCTTAAAATGGTGGAGGAGTCTAGCAGGCTCTGTCCGCCGAATTACGATGCTGGCGGAAGCCAGCCTTTCCGTGGCGGGTAAACCGCCATTGAAAGGCTGGCGGGCATTGGTTTCAGGGGCCCGTGGCAGGCCCCCCTTGTGTTGGGGGGAGGTGTTTGTGCACTGGGGGGTACCCATGGTACCCCCCTACATTTCAGTGCAGTAAGTGGCAGGCACCGTGTGGTGCCTGCCACATAGTGCAGTGAAATGCACAACATGCATTTTCAACATTGCGGCAGGTAATGCTGTCAGCAGCAACCACCGCAATGTTAAAATGCAAGATGCGTCCGCCACGGTTGCATCATAATTTGGTGTGCGGAACCGCCGCATGTATTGCGGATGTCCCGGTTACCACCACGATGGCGGACCAATAGGAGCTGTCGGGGAGAGTGCAGGCCTGTGACTGAGGTCAAAGTCAGGTATAGTGTGCACAGAGTCCAGTGGATCCCCAAAGGTAGGCAGAGGCTAAAGTAGATAATACCTTACTCTCTATTTGTGGTAGTGTGTGCGAGCAGTAAGGCTTTATCAGAGGGTAGTGTTAATCATTTATTGTACACACTCAGGCAAGAAATGATGTCACACACTCAAAGACTGAGCTCAGACCAATTTGTTTGTAAAAACATTTTATTTAGTTATATTTAATTTATAGAACCAAGCAGGACTTAGCACAGGTAAATATGATAGTACTTTTCATAACAGATTGTTAAAAAGCAAGCTGGATGAAAATGACTTTTCTTACAGGTTTGTAAAAATGTGCAAATACAGTTGTAATTACTTTTGATTACTTTTTTAGGATTACTTTTTCTACTCTGTGTGATATGCCTAGATATCACACTGGGACATTTCCTGTATAAAAGGTAAGTAAAACAGTTTTCACAAAAACACAGTTTCTTATGTTTCCATACAAACACCCTCAACACAGAAGTTTTTCAGAGGAAAACAGTCAATGCAATCCTATGTAGAAAAATGAGGTTATCGGTTTGCAGGTCAGTAAACAGTCTTTGGGACGTAGGTTCTTGGGTTAGAACAAGGGTTCCCCCAGGGTTGAGAATGCACTCAAAAAGCACCCTCAGCGGCACTAGGGTGGCCGGGTGCAGAGTGCAGAGTGAGGAGGCCCAATGTTATCCAATGGGGGATAGGGGGCCTCCGGTTGGTGGCTGCAAAGGGGCACGCCACTTGGATGTGGGAGAAAAGCTCCTGGACTTAAGCTCAGGGCAAAAGGGGATCCAATTTAGCACACAATGTGCACTCACAGCGGCACCGGGGGGGCTGGGTGCAGGGTGCGATTTTGGCATTGGGTGCCCTGTTGTTTTCAATGGGAGTTGCTGGTTTTGGATTTTATCTTCAGGCTCGGTCCAGGAAGTCTTCCGGGAGGAACCAACAGCTGGGCAGGTAAGTTGGAGTGCTCTGGGATGTAAGTGCACCTCAGGTCCTCTTCTCCAGGGGGCAGGGTGGCTGGATGCAGGGTTGACTTTCCAGGTCGGGTTTCACCTGACCGGGCCACTCGCGGTTGGGGGGTGTCTGTGCAGAGGCTGCAGGTGACGTCGGGGAGTCCTGGAGGGGTCAACCCACAGTGGGCTTGGGCTCTGGAGTGCTGGGGGACCGCGCTGGGACCGGTGCGCAATTCGGACACGGGCCATTGGCGACGGGTGCAGTGGTAGCTCCAGGTGTCTGGTTTCTTTGTCCTCAGCAGGTTCGGAGTCTTGCTTAGGAGATTCTTTTAACACAGCTGCTGTTCACAGGAGATCTGGTCTTTATTGAAAGCAGTCAGTCCTCCCACGGGTCTGGAGGTCGCTGGCTGCAGGACAAGGTGGCTTTTGGTGCAGGATCTCTGGAAACTGCAGACGGGCTGGTAGGGCTGGGGCCGAGTCAGTTCTCCTCTGCAATCTCGTCTGCTGGGTGTCTTTTTTCGTCCTTCTTCTTCGTAGGATGCGGGAATCTGTCTTCTTGGTTCAGGGCTGCCCCCTAAATACTGTATTTAGGGGTTGTTTTAGGGGTCTCGAGGTCAGTTGCCAATGGGCTACTGACCTTAGGGTGACTACACCCTTGGTATGCTCACCCCACGTTGGGGAGTGGGCACAATCCCTAATCCTGATTGGAGAGTGCCTGCCATCTGCAAGATGGTGGGCACTTAAGAGTGGGCTTCACCTTGCCTCCCCCACCTGAGCGGTGGGGTTGACAGAGGTGGGCACACCTTCTGGGCTGTGCTAATTTTTCCCAACCGTCCCTCCCTGAAAAGGAGGTTTAGACAGGAAGGGGCCTGCTCCTGATAGCAGGAGAGGCTGGGGTCATGTTACAAAGGCTGCAAGTCCTTTGAAGCTCCCCTGCCACAGATGGCTCTTTGTTAGATTTGGGGGTCTCTAGTTGGCAGAGGTAGGTACCTTTGTCCAAATAGGGACCCTTGAGTCTAGTCAGGGAAAGTAGGTACACTCCCGAAATAACCCCTGCTCACCCTCTTGGTAGCTTGGCACGAGCAGACAGGCTTAGTTCAGAGGCAGTGTGTAAAGCATTTGTGAACACATACAGTAATCAAGTGACAACACTACAAATGGACACCACACAGTTTGTATATTTATAAAAATAAGAATATTTTATATAGAATTACCACAAGACCATAAACGACAAAAATAATCCACAATACTGTCAAAAATCAAGAGTTCTGGTTAAAAATGCTTAAATCAAGGTTCTGTGCGAGTCGGTAGCCTTCTCCGGCTACTGCAATGTAAAGAACAAACAGAGTCTATCAAATCCAGCTGACCGCGTCAATACGGGCCAACACAGCGTAGACGGACTTGGTCACAGTACCTTTTACTTGAAGCGGCAGGCACGGGCGTGCGAGCCGGACGGCTGAACGTCGCGGAGTCGATGCAAAAATGGAAGCGTTGCAGGACGCGTTGTCCCTCGATGCGGTGCAGGCAGCGGCTCGTTGATGGAGTCGGTGAGACCAAGGCCGTGCATTGCAGGGCGAGACGGTGCTTCGATGCGGTGCTGGCAGGTTGCGGTGCGGCGACGGGCCGGATTCAGGAGCTGGCGTCGATCAGTCCGGACAGCGGTGCGAGTCGGGCGGTGCGTCGCGAAGCTTGCAGGCGGTGCCCAACTCCGGTGCGGTCACAGGACTCGAACTCAGCAACAGTGACCGTGTCGGTCGGACCAGATGGATTTGGTGTAGCGAGGCGTTGCAAGGTGCGGTGCTCACAGGTTACGGTGCAGGCAGCAGCTCGTTGGCGAGTCGGTGAGACCAAGGCCGTGCGTTGCAAGATGCAGGCGTTGCTCGATGCGGTGCCAACAGGACACCGAGCCGGTCGTGAGAGTCGGTCACAGCTCCCTACCTCTGTAGCCACTGAAACAGAGTTTCCAGCAGCAATTCACAAAGGGGTGAAGTCCAATGGTCCTGGGACTTCGATCAGGGGCAAGCTCTCTTCCAAGCCCTTGGAGATCCTTCACAAGTTGATGAAAGTCACAGCAAAGCAAAAGTTCCTTTCTCCTTTCTTTGGCAGTCAGGCAAACCACTGCAGGCCAATCCCCAAGCAGCACTTCAGGCTTAGGGATAGTCTCTCCTCAGTTTCTTCTTGGTTCCGCTCCTCAGCAAAGGTTTCTTCTTGTTCCCAAAAGTGATCTAATTTCTTGGGATCAGGGTCCCAATATTTATACCCCAAAATCCTTTGTCCTCTGGGGGCAGAGGGCCTTTGCCCAGTCTAAACCAGTTCTGGAGCACTCTGTTTACATGACTCCTTCTTTCCTTTCACAGTGCAGGGCAGAAACATCAGACGCCCCACAGGAGGTGGAGCCAGCATTGTGGAGGGAAAGCCCAGCCCTGGAGCACTTTGTTGACATGATTCCTTCTCTTCTTTCACTGTACAGGGCAGAGACATCGGGCCCGATTCACAGAACTAACTTACGTCAAAAACGTAAAGTTAGTACCTTTTGGTATTCACAGAATACACTTACTCATTTTAGTATTCACAGAATACACTTACTCATTTGGTATTCACAGAATACACTTACTCATACTAACTTTATGTCCGCACTCGGGCCGGAGATTCCGGCCGTTTGTGGAGATTCCGGCCCAGGTGGAGATTCCGGCCGTTTGTGGAGATTACGGCCGTTTGTGGAGATTCCGCCACCGGCCGGAATCTCCTAACCGGCCGGAATCTCCACAAATGGCGGAGTCTCCACAAGCGGCCGGAATCTCCGGCCGGAATCTCCACAAACGGCCGGAATCTCCACCTCCGGGCCGGAATCTCCACCTCCGGGCCGGAATCTCCACAAGCGGCGGAATCTCCACCACCGGGCCGGAATATCCGGCCCGAGTGCGGACATAAAGTTAGTATGAGTAAGTGTATTCTGTGAATACCAAAATGAGTAAGTGTATTCTGTGAATACCAAAATGAGTAAGTGTATTCTGTGAATACCAAAAGGTACTAACTTTACGTTTTTGACGTAAGTTAGTTCTGTGAATCAGGCCCATCAGACGCACAACAGGGGGTGGAGCCAGCACTGTGGGGGGCAGGCACTGTCCTATTCAGGTCCCAAGTGCAACTCCTCCCACCCATCTAGATGCAGATCTCTCACCACTGGGCTGACTCATTCTGTCTCCTGGAATCCCCAGCCCTGTCACTCAAAAACACCAGACAAGGAATACACAACCTAGCAGAGGCAGGCTTTGGATAGTTAGACAAGAAAATACCTACTTTCTAAAAGTGGCATTTTCAAACACAGAATGTTAAAACCAACTTCACTAAAAGATGTATTTTATCATTCTGAGTTCAGGCATACTAAACTCGAATTTCCACCATGTTCCCTGAGTCAGTTAGGATTATAAAATGTAATAATCTAACTGCCCATTCTGGCCTATGGAGAACAGGTAGCCTTGCAATAGTGAAAAACGAAAATGGCTGTAATTCACTATTAGGACATGCCACACACACCAGGGCATGTCCTACCTTATACTACAATGCACCCTGCCCTAGGGCCTACTTTAGGGGTGACCAACATGCAGTAAAGGGAAGGTTTAGGGCCTGGTAAGTGGGTGTACTTACCAAGTCGACATGGCAGCCCTAGGCTGCACACAGGCTCTGCAATGGCAGGCCTGAGACACACTTTACAAGCTGCTCCTGTGGGTGGCACAACCAGTGCTGCAAGCCCACCAGCAGCATTGGATTTACAAGCCCTGGGCACACTCAGTGCACTGTACTAGGGACTGACAAGTAAACCAATCATCCAATCATGGAGTCACTAATACACAACACAATTTATCATAGGGAGCACTTGCACTTTGGCACTGATTAGCAGTGGCAAAGTGCCCATGAGCATCTAGTCCAGCAAAAACATATCGACAACAGTGGAGGCATTATGAAAAAAATGGAAGGGAGACCCACGCCAAGGATGCCAGGTCTAACACTCTTCCTGACCTGGGGGAGGTGTCACCACCTCTGCCCAGGAAAGGCTTTGTTTCTGGGCCCATGGAGCTAAAGATCCCGCCCCAGGGGTCCAGAAACATATCTCGTGGTGTCAGGCTGGTGTTTATCAGTCAGGGAACCCGCCAGAGGCTGGTCATTTTTCAGTGGGGCATGAAAAACTTCCCAGAATTCAATAAAGTGATAATGGTGCTGTGGAGTTCATAATAACAAACTCCCAGACCATATACTATTTATGGCTTTACTGCACTTACAATGTCTAAGAATGGACTCAGACACTGCTCATGCAACTGTACCCTCACCAGTGGTATAGTGCGCCCAGCTAGAGGGGTGTCTTACCTATACCATAGGCAGTGGGTTGCAGGCATGGCACACAGGAATGTGTGCCATGTCTACTCTTCACTTTTCTCTGAACCAAAACAAACAGCCTGCAATGGCAGTGTGTGGGTGTTAAGGTACAGGACCTCTACGGGTCGCACAATATGTGCTGCAGCCCTTAGAGGCCTTCCGTGGTCACAGTGCCATTGGTACCCATGGTACCTTTTACAAGAGACTTACATGTGGCAGTGAGGTGCCAATTGAGGGTACCAAGGGACAGTTTTGGGAAAGAGCACAGGCCCTGGGAACCTGATTGGCAGGGACCAAAGGCACATCTAGTCAAAGTGCATCAGAAATCTTGCAAAAAGTGGGGGGGGGGGTTACTGCAACAGAAACCCAGCTTCCTACAGTAATACAGTCGGTAAACTGCGAGGATGAGTACATAGTGAGAGGTCTCTCCATTTGAAACATTCCGTCCCCTTTTGCCCACGCCCAAGGTTTATTTCCTTTATAGGAACCATATCTGGATGCTATCTAACTATGCCTATACTCATCCCAATGGGCCCAGATCTTTTCCCACTTTTTGGGGCATCCTCTACTTTGATAAATAACATTTTCTGCCTGCTGGCACCAGTCCATGTCATGCTCCCAGTCCCTCACCCTAGGTGGGGCAGCTGCTCCCCACGCCCGAGCAATGTTTCCCTTCACGATCCCCAAAGCCAGCATAAGCCAGATTCCAAGGTATTTGGACAACCTCTCCTCCCCTGTTATCCCCAAAATGTGCCATCTTACTTCTAGTTGGACCTAGAGACCCTTGGCTGCGGTCATAATACTGGTTACTCCCTCCCAATAACACTGGATGTTGGGGCAGGCCCGTATGATATGAAAGAAGAATCCCACCTCCCTGCACCCCCTGGGGCATCGATCGTAGTCACAGTGGCCCCATCTATATTGGAGTGTTCTAGAGTCATATGACCTGTGCAAGATACGGACCTGAACCAATCGAAAGCACACACGAATGGCAATCCCTCTAGGGCATTGCAGTGCCTTTGCCCAATCATCATCCACCAGGAGCCCAACATCTGTTTCGCACACCTCTCTCAGGGGTCCTAGGGGTTCCCGCTAATTATTAATGAGTTTTCGGTAGGTATAGGAGATGGCCTTTTCCACCATCGGGTCCAGAAGAAGTCAGTCTTCAAGGGGAGAGTACTCGGATATCTGTTCCCCTTCTGGCAGGTGGCAGTGTAGGGCATATCGTAGCTATAATTATCAGAAGCGCTCGGTATCTGCCATCTGGTATTATGTCTTTAGATCATCAAACGAGATCTTTGACCCATCTAGCCAGATATCCCCCAGGAGATCAACACCTATTAGGCTCCAGCAATGGAAGCCCTGTAGGCGTCCCCCGTCTTGCAGCCCATCACAGGCCCGAAGAGGGGTTTGAGCCGTCAATTTGAGCTGCCAGTTTGTTTCGTCGCCTCTCGCCACGCTCCCACTACTGTCAGCGTATGAGTCTGGAACAGTTTCTTGCAGCTTTTTTCAATAGATCACTGCTGGATAGACTGTCGCTCCCATGGCGTTCCGTTACAACTGATATGCCCGGTCAGTGGTGCTCGTAAACACCCAGTTGTTGATGTTTGTCAATTGGGATGCCAGGTAGTAGCTCCTAATGTCAGGAACTGCTAAACCACTCTTGTATACTCCGTGCTGAAGTTTGTGCAGTGCCATTCGCAGGGTACCCACCTCCCACTACAGGTACAATAGTCTTGAAAACATTCTTTGGAATTTTTTTGGGGGTGTTCTGGGGCATTTATAATAAACGTGGGAGGGCCATCATCTTGAAAAGGACGGCCTGACGCATCAAGAAGATCGGAAGCTACCTCCAGTGCGTAACATCCTCCCTCAACCTCCTTAGCTGCTAGAGTATGTTGAGTGACATGAATTCCCCCTCTGATCGAGTGATACGGATACCCAGGAATTTAAACTCTTTGTTCCGTACTAATGCACAAACAGACGTCAGGGGGTGAGCTCACCGGCCAACGGAAACACCAAGGATTTTTCCCAGTTTATCTGGTATACTGAGTAGCTGCCAAACAGCTGGAAGATGTGTAAGAGTCGATGGATTGTCTGCTAGGATTTAGGTACATATAGTAAGACATCATCCACGTACAAAGAAATACGCTTCTCCCAGCCTCCCACACTAATGATACCATAAACAAGCGGATCTTGGCACACCCACACTGCGAGTGGCTCAAATGCCAGTGTGAAAATCATGGGGGGAAGCAGGCATCCCTGACTGGTGCCCCTGTGCAGTATGAATGACCTGGATACCACCCCATTGACCCTGCCTATTGCCATCGAGTCCGGTAAAGAAGTCTGACCAATTTGCAAAACATTTCCCCGAAGCCCATTCTTGTCAAGACTGCAAACAAGTATGACCATTCGATGCTGTCAAATGCTCTACGCGCATCCAATGAGAGCAGCACCGCTGCCTCAGTTGGATGGATCACCGTCATTTGCATGACTTCGTAGAGTCACTGGAGATTCAGCCTGGTACTCCTCTGTGGCATAAAATCTGACTGGTTGTGATGGATAACTGAGGTGATGATTGGGTGCAGTCTATTGGCTAGCACCATGGCCAAAACTTTGGCTTCAAAATTCAGCATAGGGTTGGGCCTATATGAGCCACAATGGTCTGGAGGTTTGTCTGTTGGAGACCATTTGGTATAGCGCTTCATAGTACTCCGCAAAAGCCTCAGCTATGTCCCTCCCCATGGTACATAAGGGTTTGCCAGGTACTCCCAACACCCAGTTCCTGCCTCGATCTTCCCTTTCCAGCTATGCAATTAGTTTATTTGCTTTGTCACCCAAATCATATATGCGCCTTTGCGTAGCGATGGCATGCATTTGAGCGGAATTTTCTTTCAGATCCCTCAGCTCCCTCTGCTTAAGGCGCAATTGATGCCCCAATAAGTGGTCAGGGTCCCCCTCCTGCTCCATTTTAGACTCCAGTGCTTCAACATCCCTCTCCAGGGCCTCTTACTGGGAGCGCCGCTCCTTCCCTGCCCCTCTAGCACTGACTGGGAAAAGCCCCTAACCATTACTTTGTAGGCCTCCCATAGGATGTTGGGGGAGTCAACTGACCCTGTTTTTTCCAGGAAATATTGGTCCGTCCTGTAACTTTTTTTTTGGGTCCCACCACCACTCCTTGGCCAGTCTCTGTGGTATCCTTGCCACTCGACCCCCCTCAAGCCAGTCCCACACCTCCTACAGTGTCATGAAGTACCAGGAATTGCCATCATCCAGCACCCTGAATTTTGCCTGGAACAGCATCATATATTCGAGGTGTTCTGCACTCTTGACCTCCGCAAAGGTGTACTGTTGCCTCTGCACCCGCAGCGTAAAGTCCGTAAAGAACCGGATAGTGGTGTTGTCATGGACTAGGTCTCCCCAGATGCCGGCCACCTACAGAATCACATCTCTGTCCCTGTAGTTAGGGATTCTGGCTAAAATTGTCTGGGGAGGGGCACCGGGATCCGGCAATGGGATCGGAACTCTGTGCACCCTTTCAACTGTGAAAAAGGTTGAGAAATGTTTAGGCTTCAGTTTCTTGAGGATAAGGTCTTCCAAAAAAAGGTCCATGTTGCGCCCTTCTGCCCTCTCTGGGAACCACGCCGCTCCTATGTTGTTTCTGCAGGCCTGACCTTCTTGGTATTCCAATTTTGCTACCATGAGTTTGTGTTGGTGAGTCAGCTGCTGCTCCGTTTTTTCCAACTGATGTGTCATGAATTGAAGTGCGCCAATATTTTTCTCTTCCTCTGCGACCTTCTCTGATATCTTGTTTTCATTCGCACGGGGGAGGTTAATGTCTACGGTTACCTTGTCCAACCTGGGCTCCAGGGTATTTTTTCAGTCAGATATGGCTGCCATGATGGCCCCCAAAGAGGGCTCCGCAGTCGCCTGCCCCACTGCGACCGCCGTGCCCTCGTCCGCCACCTGTCTGGGCACAGCATATTTATACATCCTGTTGGTTTGGGCCGAGGGTTCCCCTTTCAGTCTCATTGTTGTCCCACCTGCGTCTCTGCATTCTGGAGATGTCCGCTTCCACTTGCGCCAGCCTCCTTCCCACGTCATGCCCCAACCCGAGTGCCAGTCACAATCTGGGGCTTTGCAGTTCCACCCCTTTTCAGCACCAATGTGTTGCTAAACTGTAGGGACTGCTCCGTTCTCCCATGCCTTCTCCACCATTCGCCCCGGTGGGGGAGGGCAGACACCCCACCAACTCACCAGCACCTGTTCCCAGAGGCACCCTCCTTCCTTCTCTACTTAGTCACGCTATCATCTGCAGTGATTTCTGGGCCTCCCTGCCTGTACCACTCGTGTTCAGGTCCCAATGTGTCAGGCTCGGGCCCCTCAAGTACATCTCCACCAACCACGGCTGGAGGGGGGAGGCGGCGGTATGTTCTTGGCTCGCCTCCTTTGTCACCACTAGGTCCACTGGTCGGCCAGACCTCCTTCTACTCAGCACTTCGTTTGCCACCACACGCACTCTCTCGGCAGTGGGGCTCTTCCTGCACCTCCCCAGCATCTTGTACCCAAGGGTGAGAGGGGGAAAGGGGGCCACCCGCTCCCCAACCTGCTGCACTGATTACTGGACCCCGGCATATAAGGAGCCCATCACTGCTGCCCCCACTGCGCCTATTGAACTCACTGTGCGCCGGGCCGGTTCTCGCACACTGCTGGTCCCGTGCCTCTATCTGTTGTTCCCGTGCAGCCTCCCCTCATAGTCGAGGTCAATCCTTATGGTGCCTCGGATGCTGCTCGATGATTCTCCTGAGGCCGGGGTCCTTCTCTACCTATCCCGTGACTCCCCCGCTTGGATACACCTCCTCAGGGTGGCCTACTCCGTGACCCAGTGTTCTGTGGGCCAGCTGTTGCACTCCTGGCCACCACTCACCACCACACGACTCTCCTGCTGCGGGGGGCAAGATCTCTCAGTCAGGCACTTCCGCCTCCACATGTGCAGGGTTCCTGCGTTGCTGTTGTCTTTGCTATGCTACCCCTAGTTCCCAATCTGCTGCGAGAGTGCAGAGGGTGATCACGGACACCCCGATATGCTCCGTGGGCTGGAGTTGGGCGGATTAAGGTCGGATTTACGGGGGCAGGGCATAGCCGCCGCAGAGCCTATGGATTATACGGCCATCTTGGCTGGTGCCAGGCCACGCCCTGCATTTGATCATCTTGGGGCCGATTCACAGAACTAATCTGAGATAAAATCCTAAACTTACCACTTTTGGTATTCACAGAAGGCATTTAGTAGTAGTAAAGTTAGGACTCCTAACTTTACTACTACTAAATGCCTTCTGTGAATACCAAAAGTAGTAAGTTTAGGATTTTATCTCAGTTTAGTAGTAGTAACGTTGGGAGTCCTAACTTTACTACTACTAAATGCCTTCTGTGAATACCAAAAGTAGTAAGTTTGGATTTTATCTCAGTTTAGTAGTAGTAAAGTTAGGAGTCCTAACATTACTACTACTAAATGCCTTCTGTGAATACCAAAAGTTTTAAGTTTAGGATTTTATCTCAGATTAGTTCTGTGAATCGGCCCTACTGCCTATAAAGCTGTATCCTTACAACGTTACATTTGCGACTAACAACATTGAGAATAGAGGGATCGATTTACAAATATCCCAGGTCATAAGGCAGCGGAATGTAGTTTGTGCTTCATCTGTATTACGACCCAATCTAGTATTTGTGCTGTGCTATACAAAGTAATCAAACATAGTGCAAAGGAATGCTTATTCTGAACAAAATGAGCTTTGACGAGGCAGAATTAATTGTGTAAATCCTTGCAAACAACTGAAGAGCAGTGATGGAGGCCTGCAAGTTGACTACAGACCTCTACTTCAGGATTTACTTTCAGAATCCTAGCATTATGACACAGACATGCTTTTAATTCCCCCAAAAAAAAGATCACGAGAGGGACATTGAAGGCAGTATACAAGAGACCATGTAGTCAATGTCTGTTCTCCTTGATGCCTGCTGACAACGTTCAAGCATTGGAAGCCACCCGTCTAGGGTAGCTTCCACTTTGCAAATGGTTACTGCATGCATTTCTTAGTCAGTATCCATTCCGGGTATGCAAAAATATGTTTACATTTTTAAATATGTATTGCAAAATAATTAAAATAGCTACAAATATACACTGCAATGTTTAATAATGAACCATATTTTATTTTAAATAAGAAACTAAGAAAAAATGCGTACAACTCACCACTTCCTCGTGTGTTGAATGCTCTACGTTTATGCCATTGACCTAAAAATGTTGAAAAAATAAATGTATAAATAAATATTAAATAAATACACTGGCTGGAACAGCGCAAACAAGCATGTTTGAGCTCCAGTAACAATTACTTTGTTTCAATTCCTTTTTACTCACCTGTATTAATGCATCCCCTACAAACAACATCCCCGTTTGGTCAGCTGTGAATAGGATGAATACAAGACGTGTTAATGTAGAAATAGGGAATTAACCAATAAATAACTAAAACTTGTGTTTAACAATTGTTGTCATTGATGAAAATGCCATTGTGGTTTGAATCCGTATCCATCCAAAAGAAATTAATACAATCGTACTTCTGTTGAAAAGTTTTGAGAACTAATTATATTAGCAGATGTGCTATTTCCACTAAGAGTGAGTTTGCCTTATGCAATGCACGTATATTCAAATATATATTCAATTGTGATGAATGAACAATTCAAATCAAGAGCCATTTGCTCGTTATTTCCGGACTTATGTTCTAAACTTGAGAAAAATAAAGCCGTTTTGAAGGGCTTCATTACTTTTTCTTTTTCTACTTCAGAAACCTATTTTTCCAAGACTTCAAGGAATACCAAATAAAACAGAGAATTTCAATGACTAAGGGGTCGATTACGATGTCGGGCGGATCGCCACCGCCCGCATGGCGGTGGCTATCCGCCCGCCATAATCGCCCGTCCGCCAACAAATTCCCCCGCCATATTACCATGGCGGAGGGAGCCCGGCAGACGGTAAGACCCTCCGCATGTTTTCCGCCCGGCCGAACAGTCGACCGGGCGGAAAGGGTTTAATATGGTGGCGGTGTCTGCAAGACACCGCCATCCATATTATGATGCCGGCGGAGATGAGCCTTTCCATGGTGGCGTCGCCGCCATGGAAAGGCTCGCGGTCTTTGCTGTTGGGGGCCCGTTGCGGGCCCCCAGGGTGTTGGGGGGGTGGGGGCTGCACATGGGTGGTACCATTGGTACCCCCCTGCATCTGCATGCACAAGGTGGCAGGCACCGCGCGGTGCCTGTCACGTTGTGCATGCAGATGCACAACATGCATTTCCAGCACTGTGGCGGGCGGTGTTGTGAGCACCGCTCGCCATAATGCTGGAAATGGGGGATGCCACTGCCACTGTGGCGGTGGCATCCTAATCACATGTGCGGGACCGCCGCACACATAGCGGGTGGTCCCATTTACCGGGGCGATGGCGGGCGGACAAAATCCGCCCGCCATCATAATCGGCCCCTAAGTTTTGAAGGAGGTGGTTGGGGAGGGGCAAGTCACCAACTTAATACTATAATATCCTGTTGGGTTATATCACAGTTGACTGAGAAAACTCTGTTCAAACTCTGATAGTTAGATCAGAAGCAGCAAGATTTTGTTAGGTTAGAGCAGTATCAAACAACATTAAAGCCAAGAAACAACAAAATAACATTTCCAAACAAATGTAAAAGAAACATTAAATGTATTAAGCAAAATGAAACAGAAAACGTTTTTAAAATCAGAGGAAGGAAACTCAAGAAATGCTTAATTTGTCTATATTAGTAAATGTCCATTAGAACGATAGTAATATAAAAGATTATGTTGTATATATGCACGTATGTATATGGTATTTCTATAGCACAAAGCTGGTCGAAATGCAGCAGAAGGCAGTGCATAGTCAAAGACAAGCATAAAGTCAACGAGTAATATGAGCCGAAGATGGGATGTGGGTGATTGTTGCATTGTGATGAAGTGTACGTTAAAGAGGTGAGTCTTCAACTCTTTCCTAAATTGAAGCAACAATGGGGCAGTTCTGATGGATACAGGGATGTTGTTCCAGATCCTTGGTGGATGGATGGATAGACCTGCTGTCTCGTTTTTTTCTTTTCACACTTCTTATTGTGTAGTCTGGTGGTGAGCTTGCCCGGAAGGTAAGCGGGGCTGCTGCTTTTGATGGATTTATAAATGATGCTCCTAGGTTTGAAGATAGTGTGGGCTGGCAAGAGGAGCCAATAGAATTTCATAAGGATGGGGGTGATGTGACTATATTACTTCAGGACCTGGATGAGATGTGCTGCAGCATGTGGGATGCCCCTAATTAGTACCTATGTATAGTCTGAGAGGCCATGGAGCAGGGTATTACTACCATCAAGATGTGAGAGCACAAGGTTTTGAACAGCAGTTCTGAAGTTGGTTTGTGTAAGAAAGCTGGTAACAGGCCACCTTAGTTTTTTGGCAATGTGTTTCTTGAGTGTGAATCCAAGTGATTTAGTCAGTGAAAGTAGGGGTTCAAAGCAGTTAAGGTTCATATCATTAAGTCAGATTTGTACTCTATCTTTGATGTTCTTGGCAAATAACAGGAATTTTGTCATGGTTGGGTTGAAGCTTCAGGTTGGCACTGGACATCCAGGTCTGGATGATGTTCAAGCAGTGTTTGAGGCATTGGAAGTATAAAGCAGAGGAGACTTTCAAGTAAAAATTTGTATTATCGCAATACTGGTGGATTTTGGTACTGTTATCTGTGAATAGTCCACCAAGCAGCTCCAAATAATTCCATGTGCTCCACTAAAGCAGCCACTCTTGCAGCAAAGACAAAACACAAAGAAAAGTTCACCAAAAACTGTTCTCGCTCAAAGGTCCAGCAAAGCAGGGGCAGAATCAGTTGCATTTCAGATTGGTAGACTCACATGTTTTCAATCTTCCTGGCACTCTTTGAATGGTCTCCTGTCACAAGGCCAAGTATAAAACAGAACTCTCTGTCCTTACTTCCTACCACAATAACAATTCCCAGTTTCCTCAAGCTGATGGAGAAGTTACTTATGGTCAGTCTTACAGGACCCTTACTTCCTGGTAAAGGCCTGAGCTTTTATTAAATGTCAAAAAGTAACTTTGAAGAAATTAAGGGCCTAATTACGATGTCGGGCGGACTTAAGTTCGCACAACACTATCTCAGTCTTGGGACCAACCTACCTCCGATCGGCGGTCGCGACATTCCTACATTTCCCTATAGGAGCATGCATTACGGCCATAAACCGCCCATAATACATGTTCCCATAGGGAAGTGGTAGGTGGTGTTCATCCCTGCACCTAGTAGCCGGCACCTTAAGGTGCCTGACACGGGGTGCAGGGATTAATAGGGGGGCACCATAGGTGACCCTTCGGCCCCCAACCGGAGGCCGCACACATTAGGGGGCCCTGCTGGAAGCCCCCAAACAAGGCCGGCATGGAAACCATGCCGGAAACCATGCATCGTAATCCAAAGGGTGAAAAGGCCCGCTCTTTGGGATTACGAGCCGGTTCCGACTTCCGGAATCCAGCCGGAATGACTGGCCAGTTTCAATTCCAACCGGCTGATACATAATCAGACGGTCGGAATTGAAAATGACGATGGGGGTCAGAAAGCTTTCCGACCTCCATCGTAATTGGCCCCTTAAATATTTTCGTATATAGTCCTTGGCGTAGTTCGCAGAGTTTCGCTACGCGGAACTCCGCGAAGTTACAAAAAACTCTGCGAAGTTCCGCGAGTGGCGGAGTGCAGTGCGAACTGCAGTTTTTGCTGGTATTCCTGCCGGTATTACCATTCGCGAGCGGGAAAAAAACTCTGCTGCACATCGCGAAGCGCAGTTTTCTGCACTCCGCGAGCTCCGCGGAGTGCAGAAAACTCCATAAGCTCCGCGAACGGAGTGAAGTTCACCGCCCAAGCCTATTATACATGCACCCACACACACATTCACACGTCATAGCATCAGAGTACTGATAGTTGAGTGAAAGGAAAAGCATTTTTGGTTTTCTTAATCCACTGTGACTCCTTCATGGAAATATTTGTGCTGAGCTGGCATGCGAGGGCCAAGTAAAAGTGAGGATACTGAAATGTTTATTTCCCATATTATTCCCATCATAAAGTTTGCTTTCTGAAACAGGAAACAGTGCTGAATGGAATTACACCAAGTCTGGCAGAAAGTTAGAACTTTACCCAGAAAGCATGCTTTTCGTTATTTGGTGTAAATCTTTTAACAAGTTTTAGATAAACTAGTATTTAAATAGGTGCTCGAGATCAACATGAAGGGGCACACCACCAGAAACATTATTAATATCTGAATCATTGATGTACAGGTATGCTTTGATTGCTGAATTTCAAAGGGATTGGTCAATCTAAATTGATTAACAACAACATGAACAATATGTTGTGGCAATCATTACACTGTCTCTGTGTTCTGAAAATTAATTAATAAAACATATAATGGGGCAGGTGAGCACACAGTTCCCCAAAGGGCATGTGAGGGAGATTCCCATCAGTGGCTGTCCACAACATGGAAAACACTACTTTTTGGAATTGTGATGTGTTTTAAGGTGAACAGGTGAAAAATGATGATCTTCTGGTGGTATCTGATGAACCATACTTGAGGGAAAGCTGTTGTCTATGATTTTCTCATAGAGGTTATGGAAGGTGCTCCAGAAGCTAAAATGAAAACACATTTTCTATAAGTTCACACTGTCCTCCACAGCCATGTGAAAACAAAGGATGATATTCTGAATAAAATGTACTCCCAACAGCAGAAGCAGCCTGTCACTTGATTCCCCAGTGTTCTACTACAGCTTCACCATGGTATTCTAATGAACAACTAGAGCGTTAACACTCTGTATTTATGACAGAAGTGTGGCACACCTGAACACCATCTTACTGGAATCAACGCTGTAAAACTGAAACCATGTCCTACAAAGGATACTGCAGTATATGAAAAAATGAAGGTTTTTTTCTCATAGAAATGAGAGTTAGTGTTCTTGAAAATTAAAATGAGAACACATTTTCAAAAAAATCTCAAATATCTTCTTGATCGATGTCAGTGCTGAGTGAAATGTACTTTAAACACCTGCTGCATCCTGTAGTAGATTCCTCAACGTCCTACTTCAGATTCACCACAGTGATCTAATGAACAGCTAGAGTGCTAACATTCTGTATTTATGACAACAGTGCATTACACTAAAATATTTTGATGGTATCAAAGCAATAAAACTGAAATAATTTCCTTTAGAAATGAGCAAAATGTGGTGGCTCATTTTGCCCTAGAAATTATGGTAAATGCTCTACACAGTTAAAATAAGGACACACTTTTTATGCATTCTCAAATATCTTCCTCATCAATGTCAGAAAAAAGTGTGGTATTCTTAAAAAAAACATGTGCTTCCAACCCAGCAGCAGCCTGTCAGTTGACTCTCCAGTATTCTACTGCAGCCTCATTATAGTGTTCTAATGAACAACTAGATCGCTAACATTAAGTATTTTTTAGGGGTGAGTCGAATGCACGGAGTTTGATTCAACAGAAACATGACGAATTACATTAAAATTCCATCAGATTCTGTGGAATTCTGTGACAGAGTCAAAAATAGATGCAAGAATGCATTTTGCCTAAGTAAATAGCACCGCCTCCGGGTGCCCTTACATACTCTATAACACAGTGATGGAACCCATATCATACATTGACTCTCATGTGCCATCCACACCTACATTATCCATGACCATGTCCAATGGACTGACATGGCAGGCTGTTATTGAGGGCTATGGGTCAGGCAGCACCCCACAAGGTAGTAGTGCTGGAAATGGTGATATGTACCTACCCAGTTTTCCCACAAAACTGGGCCCATCCACCTCAGCTTCTGAACTTCGCTAAATCGTATCCTTTGTGGTGGCTAAGTAGTTCTTCAAATCCCTTGACAGTTCCCTGTTTGACATTCTCCAACTTATACATGTGGCACTGTGAGACAATTTTGGTTCAGAATCCCTCCTGGTACATGCTATCTCTTCACCAATGTCCATATGACATGTAGTATCTAGTACGACAATGGGCTGTTGTCTGTCATCCCCAACCAGCTGCAGCAGTGCATGTGTACTGGTGAGTGTACCTTGCAATACACATGTCCCTTCTCACCTCCTTGCTATGCAATGTCTCCCTATTCAGAGTGGCGGTTCTATGTGCACAGCAAGCACCTACAATGCACTGCACTAGCAGGAGCTCACCACGGACACACACCATCATTTGTTATAACACACATGGAGGCATATTTACAAGCGGATTGCGCCACTGAAGTGTACCTTTTTTTGAGACTCCGGTGACGCAGCCTGCAGGCCCATATCTACAAGGCCACACAAAGCCACCTTCAGAGTCATATTTACAGAGCCCGTGTGGCACTTTTATGCTGCCGGAGCGTCACTTTTCTGATGCTCCAGAGGCGCAGTGTACCGTCCCATATTTACAAGTCCAAGCAAAGCCTTGTAAATGTGGAGTAAGGCCATGCCTTACTCTGCATGGAAGGGGGGCGTTCCATGGGTGTTTCTGTGGGTGTTCCCACGCAACACCCATGGTTTTTGACACTGCCCCAGATTTACAACATAGCGTAAATCTGGGGCAGCGCCAAAACTAACGCCTTCCCAAAGCAGGCGTAACATGGAGAAATGTTTACATTTCTTCTCGTTTTTTTCCTCCCTCCACGTGTGCTGCAATCTGCAGCACACATAAAGCAAGAAAGACACCTCTTTTGATAGTTTGTGTGCCTGAAGGTGACACTTCCTGCACAAAAACAATCATGCCAACAACACAGATACCCTTTCACTATGGTGCAAGGGTGGCTTTGTTAGCGCACGGCAGAACGTTATGAACCAGCGCTGTGGAAGAGGACAGGAATGCACGGCATCTTCTACCTCTTGTAGATCTTAAATTCCTGCCCTTTTCTTTTGGTGTAGGGCAGCGCAGCATTAAGGCTTGCATCACTGGCCTACACAAAAATCTTGTAAATATGCCCCATGATCGTCTGGTGTGCATCACTTGCATTCACCCCCACACCTAGTCAGATTTAGTTGAAGAGAGGAGTTCAGGTGGTCCCTACCATGGCAGATGAAACCTGTGTGTTCTGACCCTGCATGCCAGGAAAGCTGTGTGCAATGTAGTATATTGTAGACTACTATAGACGTGGCTCTTGGAATGTCCCTACGTATAGATACTTCCCATGGCCCACACATGCCCCCCCTCTCAGGCAGGTGGTTTCTCCTCTGACTTGTCCATTCCATGCCATGGGTTTGAGGGCTAGATTAGTGTGCATGGTCCCAGGTGAGACAGAGTTGCTGGCATGCATTCTCACAGTAAGGTTGGGCTGAGATGATGTCTACCACCCACTACGTCAAGGGATTCAGCTGCTCCTGGGGTGCTGGACTTCCACCTCCAGTCTACATGGCTGCCTTCAGGTTGTTGGCCAGTTTTTCCTTTGTTCTGCACTTACAATCATGCCAGCACTTTTTGCAGTCAGTCACTGTTCTCTTTACTTCTGCCACGGTGTTGACTTTGTCCATAATGGACTGCCATATGGCCTTTTTCTTTCCTTATGTCAATTTGGAGGTGATGAAGAGCTGATGTTCATGCTTTGTCACCTCAGTGATCAGATGCCATTCTCCTCCTCACTGAACTTACACTTCTACTTCCTCTTACCCGGGGAGTCTGCTGGATATCCTGGCTGGTACTGGGGTTGCTGGGGTTATTGTCCTGGGCTCCACTCTCTGCTCTTTCCTCCATGGCTGCTTTCAGGTATGTGTGGCAATTTAATTTCATGAAGCGTTTTAAAAAAAACTTTTTTTGATGCATTAGGTGCTCAAAAGTGACACTTTACAAGATGCATCTGAGCCCAACGTCACTTTTGCAGCAGAAGCATCAGATTTGATTACGACACAGTGCACAAAAAGCATCAGTTTTTACTATGCCCGCTAACTCCTTACGCCATGGTGCGCTGTATTGTAAATATGACGCATCCATGATGCAGGAATCTGTCGTACTGTGGCGTTGTTTTTTTTTTATGCATTGCTGCCAAAATGCAACGATGCATGAGTTCTTGTAAATATGCCCCTGGGTTTGCGATTGTCATGCCTGACAAACAACACACCTAGGGGCATATCTGCCTCAATGCGTCTGATTTCTTGCGCCTGCCACAAATGCCCTAACGACGCCATAGATGCACTGTATTTACAATACAGTGCTCCATGGCGCAAGGATTCATGGATCCATCAGAAATTCTGACCCATCTTTTGGCGCTAAAATGACTCATTGCTGGAGTTGGTCGTCAGAACACAAAGGCGAGTCCCATGTTAAAAGCCCTGCGTCAATCCTTATGCCTAATTTGAGAAGGCACAGGGATTTTAATGCTGTTAAGTCGTAGAGTAATGCAGTGAAAAGGTGTAAATTTCCCTGGATCAGTTCTACGTGACTTACAATGTGGGAACCTGACGCAGGTATAATATAACGCAGGCCTCTTCAGACGTATTGGGCCCAATGAGTCAGTTTGTAAATATGGAGCAGTGTGAAGAACTGATTGCGCTGCCGCTGGGTACAAAACAATGTTGCTGTACAGGTGCTACCTTCTTGTAAATATGCACCCTAAAGTACTAGATGCCAGACAGAAAAAACGACAAATAGTTTAAAAAAAGAACACATTTACGCAACTAAAGCACACCTGTAATAATTTCACAGGCCTATCATAATTGTTTTAGAGGGCATCGTGACGATTGGTGAAGAGGCAGTGACCCAATATCTATGAGAATACATGTCACAGAGTTGTACAGGGACAACTGCACGGGAGAAATTGCTACTTTTGTACTATGCAAACTGTTCTTTATTTAATCCAGGAGTATTGTGGCAGGCGCCTTTTAAGGCTTCATAGTATACGATGAGTAATCTGTGCAACACAGTGGGACCACAAAATCTCATGGTTGCTGTTTGTGGCTAGATATTTTGCAGAATCCAGATCTCAGGCCAATGCGACATAAAAAATTATTCTCAGCACTTCTTCCTCCTCGCCCTTTTGACTCATTGCTAAACTTACTCCTATCTCCTATTTTGGAACCTTGAAAAAGTAGATGCAAGGGATAGAGCGCATTTTAGAAATAAGCAGGCGCTCTATATTCCTGGATATTATGTTTAAGTAAAGGCAAATTTACATGAAGACCGTTGAATTCTGAAGAATAATTACCCCCTATTAAAATGACAAAAAGATGCTGTCCTGAAATACCGTATTAGTCAAACCTGTTTTCCCTAGTTAAGGGTTAATTCTTCTCAGTTCCTTATCGTTATAAATGACATAAATATTCTATTTCCACTTAAGCCACTTTTGCGTAATCGAAGAGACTTTGGGCAATTTTCGAACTTTGGTTTCTTATAATACAATAATTATCCCCTTTATTAAACAGTTTAAATATGCAAATCTGCATTTGTGGGTCATTTGAAACCTTGCACGTTAGATGCACTGGGTCAAGATTCATTTACATAACTGCAAAGGGAGCTAATCTCTTTCAGAAATTCCTGTTGGCAGTGAAATTAATCATTCAAGCATTAAAACACATGCACAGGCATGACTGATGTTAATGATAGCATTATGAATACTCCGGGTCAGATTTACAAGCCCCTTGTGCCACTTTTGCGTCATTTTTCCCATTTTAAAAATGACGCAAAAGTGGCGCAAGGGGCTGGTAAATCTGCCCCGCCGTATTTATTCTGATGGTTTTATATCCATGGTATCTATCAAGGGCTAAAATTATCTGAAACCTGTAACCTGGACAGTGTGAACTCTCGGCTTGTTTTTCCCCAATATGCAAAAAAAAGAAATCCTCCCGAAACTGAACGTATTAATGCCTATACCTTGGATTTGTGTTATTTGTTTGTGTAAAAAGATTGTGAAAGTATCAAAATGACATGGATTTCACAAATTTTGCACCAGCATTTCTAGATTACGTAGATTGCTGTAACAAAGCCATCATTTTTCCCCAGCATTTGATTGGCCCGATAATTACAAACATTATATTTCCACTGACTGATCAGTACAAAATGATAGGAAAAGCCAGACAGTCAGTCAAAGTACTTTATTTCGCTAGTTATCGACAAACAGCATAAAAGTATATCATCCACAATAAAAACAAGAAATACATTATAATAAGTACTTAAAAATGTCATATCAGTTCTTTAAAATAATTTAAAAGCATGCTATAAACATATACTTCCCATAAAATAAGGATCATACTTTACATTTCCGGGTCTTTATAGCACTTTGAAAAAACTGAGCCAGACAATAACAAGGGTGCTGATCAGGTAGCTGTTTTAAAAAATAGAGGGCTCGTCGACATTGCCTTAACCCTAGTGCCTGCAATAAGGGGCATAAAAATCTCTTTCCCGCCTCTCTGTAAAATGTGCAAAAAAACAGCAGATGTAGATCACATTGGGTAGATATAGAGTCACACGGAAAAGGAATCAAGGCTTTTGTTGAATACATGTTAGCAGGATACCCAATGGTATATAACGGAATCTTATCAATAAAAATCTGTGATAACGATTAGTCACAAACGATAAATAATTAATCAGATCAGATGAATTTATGCTCGGGTCAGAATAATATTGTTGTACCCCAGGTTTTAAATTGTTGGTTCTCCACCTCTCGGTAATCTGACTTTCAATTAGAAGTTTTTTCAACTCAGATCTTCAGATAGAGCAACATGCCAATGGATCCTCAAATAACTTTGTGTGTCTTTTGGAGATTAAGCTTGACTTCACAAATTGCAACCATTTTATTTTGCTACACCCACCTAGTTTTAGACAATCAAAAATAATATCTTGTGTCAGCTTTAGGGTGTTCCTCCTCCATATTGAGTGCCAAAGAAGAGTGGGGGCAGCAAAGATTTGATCAGAGACGTGGGCAAGATCTATTTCGTTGAGACAAGTACTAGGAGGACAAGATTGGGGCGCGCCTAAAAGACGTTTCCATAATTTGTTCTCTGTTTGTTGTAATCTATAAACTAGAGCAACTCCCCATAATGCTGCGCCATAAGTTGCGACTGAGATTGTTTTCGCTTGGTATACTTTTTTGATGGATTCTATTGGCCTAGATCCTAGTTTCTTCATGAAGGTCAGAATGCCCCCTAAACTTCTTTCCATCATAAGTACTGGATTTTCTACCATCTTATGCCAAATATTTTTGGAGTCGAACAATACCCCTAGGTATGAGAACGAGTCTACTACTTCCAGATTCCTTCCTTCGACATGCCACCTAGCTTGACGTTTTGGTTTTGGTCCCGCCACAAGTATGAATGATTTAGTTTCATTAGCCTTCAGATCTAACTGGCTCATGAAACTTACATAGGTGTCTATTAACCTCTGCAATGCTTTCCCTGTTCGCGCCAACAGGACCACATTGTCTGCGTAAAGGAGTATAGGTACTCTGAGTTAATAGTCGGAACATCGCTCGTGGCCCCCACCAATGCTGCTTCCACACCATTCGTATAAAGGGAGAACAGAAAGGGGGCGAGGATACAGCCCTGCCTAACACCACGAGCTAAAGGAAAGGACCTAGTACACTCCCCCTCTCGCCCCATTCGTACACAGGCTCCAGCTGAGGAGTACAATTCCAGAATAAAAGTTATTATGGCTCTGTCTAACCCCATTTCAGCCATGATGGTCCAGAGCTTCGAGTGAGCCACTCGGTCGAAGGCGGCAGACAGGTCCATAAAGGCCATATATAGCTGACCCTTTTTAGCTGCCGTGTATTTGGCGATCAGGAGGTTTAAATTAAGGCACTGATCTACTGTTCCTTTGGTTTTTCTAAATCCATATTGCGTTTGGATTAATATGTTGTTCGCCTCCGCCCACAACTCTAATCTGTTCAGCAATAGTCGGCCCATCAATTTTGCTGTACTATCTAACAGCGAGATTGGGCGATAGTTTTTCACTAGTGCCTTGTCACCCTTTTTAAAGACCGGTATTATCACCGATTTTTTCCAAGAATCCAGGGGGATAGTTTTGGACACTGCATTAAAAGCATTAGTGAGTAGCAGTGCCCAGAGCTCCTGGTTTTTTAGAAAAAAGTCTATGGGAAACGCATCAGGGCCTGCTGCCCTCAGAGAGGTGCATTGATTAAGTGCCAGTTTCATTTCTTCTAAGGTGAAGAGTAGATGGTGCTCCTCCCGTTGGATTAGTCTTGGAGATTCCTCTAGCACAATCTCCTTGTTAATACCAAAGACCCGAGAAAAGTAGCTGACCCAGCCCTCCTCCGTCACATGCTAATCTAACGATGGGTCCAACTTATCCCTCGGAAAAGGAGCATTGATTATGCACCAAAATTCCTTGCTGTTTTTTAAAGTGGCTGCATTTATTCATTTATCTCATGCCGCCGCTTTTACTTCCCTTAGTCTGTTCTCTCTTTCTATTGTATATATATGGCGTAGAGATTTTACCAACGATGTCTCTCTCGGGTTCATTTGGAGGGCAGTATGAAGGTTTTAAGCGCCTTAGAGCAGCGGTCATTAAACAAGCGCACTCGGCCTCTTGCCACATTACTGCAGGGGCGTACCAAGGTTTTGTGAATGTTTGCCAGAATTCGCTCAAAAGCTGCAACCAATTCATCTGCGTGTGAGAGTGGATCTAGACAGGTTGTGATTTCCTGTGTCATGGTGGAGACGATTTTATGTGTAAAATTTGATGTATCCACTTTCTCCCACTTTAATATGATACCATTTTTCCGTGCAATAATGTGTTTAGGGATTGGTTCACCCACTCCAGTGACCTTCCTGTCCCAGGGGAATTTGGCAGCTAATTGCCGCATGATCACTATAGGGATGTATTGTTGTCTTGATAGAAAGCGCCTGGGTTCTAAAGTGTTCAGAGGCCACAATATAATCAACTGTTCTCCTGATAGTACGAGCGAAGAAGGTTTGTCTATTTGCCCTGTTTTAGCATCTACTGAGTTTATTATCTCTAAGTTTTGAGTTATTAATAATCTATTTAGGAAAGTACCATAATTATTGTGAGCAAAGTGAAAAACCGGATCTCCTTGATCATCCATGATTCCACAGGAAAAGCATTTTTTGGCTTGGCTATAACTTTGGCGCTGTTTGACCAATCTGCATGAAGTTTTGCCAAAAAAGTGTCAATGTGGGTACTATTAATTTGGAAAGTTTGGGGGTGACCCCGGGGGACCGAGAATTTGGGGCATGAAATAAGGTTGCATTTGCCATGTTAATTCCCATAGGAACCTCTAGCCACCACTACAGCCTGAACCACTGAACAGACTTACACCACACTTAGCAGGGAGGTAGATGTCAGTTCAAGAAAGTGCCTTTTGCTTATTTGGTGTAAATCCGTGCAGTAGTTTTTGAGGAATTTAATGTGAAAAATATAGTGATACCTCTGGCCATGGATATTTTGCTGTGGTTTCGCAATGAATCACGAATGCACGTGCTAACAGGAATGCTCTGATTGGCTGGACGCAACCTGAATAGAAAGTTGTGGCCACCATTTTATCTATCGGGAACAGTTCCCGGGGCTGAAATGCCCACATAAGGGGTCAGGGTGGAGATACTCTGACCCCATGGTTGAGAAATGTAGGTATTAGTGACACAAGTTATGTGTCCAAAATGTATTACTTTAATTGCGTGCAATATTCGTGAAGACCCCGTGACCGCTAGTGCGACCCCTCAGGGTGTCCCGTCGCGGGGACATTGCGGGGACGTTGTGACTACCAACGTCGTTGCGAATGTTGGTCGAAATATAAAAAAACAAATCAGTAAATCATGAATACGCATTGTTATAGAGATATTGAGATTCTGATGAATGGCTTTATAGAGTTATTTATATAGTGAGTTATTTACTGTGATGGTTAGAATGAATTATATACTTATAATTTGTGAATGTGGTGGTAGCTATTGAATTCCTGTTTTCGCTTTCCGCTTATGCGACGTACCCGCGGGGATCGCGATGACCGATGTCATAGCAATCTCCGGCTTCACCGTGAAAACGTAAAATAGGTTTTAGAGATGGTTGTTCTAGAAATGCACTAGAAAAATATGAGTTTGAAGTGTACAGTAATAAACCTGTAGTGTGTAGAATACTGTAATGTGTGTACAACTCACCCCGTAGCGCTCACCCCATACAAAACTGTGGAACTCTTTAGACTCCACCTCCTTTGCCTTCAAACCTCCTTGAACAGCTGAGACATTGCTCATGTACAATACCCCATATCCACTCCACCTTAAGAGAGATCATTTAGCGTGTCAGGAGAATGTGGAAGTACATCCCGAATGTGGCAACTGGATGCTGTGATGTTCCATTAGCTTTTCTTTTCTTCTCCTATTTTCCTTGTTCATTCTTCTCCTTATTTACTTTTTTTTTCTTTAGCTTTCAATTATAGAGAAACACCTATTAGCTCTCATAGTAAACACGAATTACATTATCAAAATCAAAGCCAGGAAATAGTCAAATCAACACGAAGACTTGGTTTTAAGATCTCAGATACTTCCGATTCATTGACTTGGTATTTAACCTTGGACATTCATCACCTCGTCGCTATTGTCAGCAATATCCTATGATCTTACAAAATACATGAAAACTATATACGTCATGATTGTCTGGATGATATCCCTGGCTAATGGGAGATGTAACATACTATCTCGCTTTTATTTTGATATATATTTTCTAAAAACCCTAATAAAAATTATTTGAAAAGTATTATTTTTTTGCAGCATTGGGAAGGGCCATTATGGACTGCTCTCTAGCACTGCCATAGGGGAAAGCTGTGGAGCCAAATCTTCAAATTCAGATTAGACTTTTGAATGCACTCTCTGCTTCGGTGTTGTTGTGCTGCTATTGGAGTCAAGGGTCCTTCAGCTTTGCGTTGCCTTCTTGCTGCTCACTATGAACTCTTCTTATGAAATGTGCAAAAAATATAAAAGGGATCAGTGATATCATCAGTGATGTCACTGACCATGTAATAAGTGATGTAATATGTAAGGTCATAAGCAGTGAATTGCGGGGGCGCGAGTTAACTGCTGAATTTCTCTGGTTTTGTGCATGTGAAATCTCAGCCTAACTGTAACGTCTCTGTAACCTTTGGTTTTTTCAGCAAATATATATATATATATATATATATATATATATATTTATATTTATAATATATGTATATATATAAGGTATATATATAATGTATATATATATATATATATATATATATATATATATATATATATATATATATATATATATATATATATATATATATATATATATATATATATATATTCTTCCACAATTGATATAGACGATCACAACGGGGTTATTTTCACAAACAGCTGTGACAGGTGTGAGCAAGCCTGCTGTGACAGGCGAAACGCATTACTGAAAATTAAAGACCTGGTGGTGAAAATAACCATGTTGTGATCGTCTATATCAATTGTGGAAGAATAATAAACGCCGGCGCGCTCCGCCGGCGAAACGACGATCTGCCTGCCTTGGGCGAGGGGAGACAGAAGGAGCAATTCAATTTGGATATATATATATATATATATATATATTGAATAGAACACAGTTCAATAAGATGATCACTCAGGGGGTAAATCTAATGGTAGTTGTATTATAATCCAGTGATGCGTTTCG
This sequence comes from Calotriton arnoldi, assembly GCA_963921515.1. Taxonomy (NCBI): domain Eukaryota; kingdom Metazoa; phylum Chordata; class Amphibia; order Caudata; family Salamandridae; genus Calotriton; species Calotriton arnoldi. Next base: position 278 of record CAWUFW010010370.1, on the reverse strand, counting down.
ACTGTCTTGCAGTCTTGCTCACACACTGGATGTGAGTTACCTCGCCGAATACATACAGAACCTTCAAAATAGAAGGCGGACACAAAGAGGCTGCAAGTCACATGAAAACATGGTATCCATATTGGAATGTGCAGATACATCAAATCTGTATGCAAATTGCTTCACAATTCATGTGTGTATCACTTCAAGATTATTCATAACTGATAATATTATTTACAGTAAATAATGTGACAAGCTTTTAAAGTCTAATACATTGTTAGCCCTCCTATAAAAATATC